>OY856410.1:421025705-422225705 GCA_963693085.1 Alisma plantago-aquatica | reverse complement strand
ATCAAATAGATCATCTGACTATCTGAAATGCTCGGTTCACCTTCAAGCGTCGATCATTCATCTCATCAGACGACGGCTGAGATCACCCGGTTCCAGCTACCAGACGCCCGGCTGATGCCCATTGCTGAGCAACACCGAGCAGTTTCAACTGCGTCGCCACCCTAATTAGGGTTGGCAGCCGATCGATGGGCTTTGCATTCCAGAACCTTCCAACTGATCGGCTGGTTCCCGAAACGGTCGGTTGGCGGCGCGTAGACAGCTGAAATTTCCAGCCGTCAGCCCCAAATAACCCTAAACCTAATGTATAGCCCCCCCTCCTTCTCCTATAAAAGGAGGGGCACTTCCTCCTCTTCGGGGCATCTGGGATTTCTTGTATTTTGGAATTATGAAGAAATTAGTCTTGTAATCTTTTTCATATTTTGCAATAAAGTAGATCTTAGTCCAAGCATAACTCTTTCATTCTTGTTCTTGTCTTTTGTCTCCGCCTTAGTTTTAATTTCTTTTCTCCGTTATTTGATTATGGATCAAGGAACAAAGAACTAAGCCATTTCATTGTCTCTAGCATAAGGATTAATCTCCTAATTTTTGGGCTAGACTATGGCTTCATTTCTTTCTTCCTCCGTCTCCCCTCTCTCCATGTGTGAGTAGACTTCTATCGAGACAATGGGAATAACCCCTTAGCCATGGTTTTAACGACTTCTTCTTAAACGACTAGGTGGTAATCAATTTTAATTGAATAGTTGATCTTCGGATCACATGTTAATCTGGATGGATATGACCATGGAAATCCGGATTTAGAACAATAAAATCGATTACATAGATGTTTTGATATGACCGTGGATTTTCGTCTTTTAGGATGATAAACTAGGAAGCATGAGCACCAAGACCAATGGGCTCATGTGGAGTTTATCTCTTGTGAGTTTTTAAAATTCGCAAACCTTCATCGAATCTTCGTTTAAGATTTAGTTGTTATCACCTAGGCTAAGGTGGTGAAAACCCCTATGAGCCTCGATCTTCATCTCTTGATTTAAAACACCACATCTTTTGTTTTCTTTAAATTCTTAGTCTTTCATTCACATAGTTTTGCTTATGTTAACAATCATCTTATTTTTTCCTTGTGCATGTTATTTCTTGTTAAGTGCATTTCTTCTTGCATTAGTACAAGCAACCAAACCCCCAACTGGACTTTACTTTTTTGCTTTAAAAGAAAAATACCAACAATAAATAATAAAGTTCTTCAAACTTTGGGTTATAAAGAACAATCTCTTAAAAGTTTTCCTGTGGGATCGATCCTTCTATACTACCCTTAAAACTGGAAGTAAAAAAGGTTTAAACTCTAGGATTAACTATCTTAGTGATTGATATTGCAAAACGACGAGTATCAATTTGGCGCCGTTGCCGGGGACAACAGATTGTTTTCTCAAACCCCAAAACAATTTTGAAAAACTTTTTTCCTTTTTTCATGCCTTCCGAGTAACATTCCGGAAGTGTACTCCTCTTTCTGCCGAGTTTCCATTCCGGCAGTATGTTTTTTCTGCACACGAATAACTGTTTAATTGTGCATGCGATGCTCGAACGACGATTTTCAACCTTTCGATCCGGAAATAGAAAGAACTTTTCATCTTCAAAACCATCAAAATCTAGTGAGAATGAATGAAGATGAGGTCACCCGTAGAATCGACCAATCTCTCGCAGCCCAAAGAGAGCTCATCCAAGCCGAACAAGCAGAAAGAGAAGACGCTTTGCGAGCAGCCTTTAGGGCCGAACAAGAAACCATAGAAGCCGATGGGAGGGAAGCCGAAAGGTAAAAACAATTAAAAGACTTTTCTTTTCCCAAAACGGCCTATACGCAACACCCAGTCATACCCTCCGATATTATTTCTCCACAATTCGAAATCCGAACACAATGGATCACTATGATGCAAGCCAACCCCTTCTCAGGCAACAATGGAGAAAGTTGTCAAGATCATCTTCAAAGGTTCATTGACCTTTGCTCCTTTAACAAACTCCCAGGTGTCTATGAAGATGCCATCCGCCTTAGGTTATTCAAATATTCCCTCTCCGTCCAAGCTAGTAGCTGGTACAATACCATGGAGAGCGAAGAACATGTCACAACTTGGGAAGTTCTCCAAGGCAAGTTCCTTGAAAAATTTTACCACCCGTCTCTCACCTATGAACTTAGGGGTCAAATAACTCATTTTTCTATGTCCCCAGGAGAGTCTTTAGGTGAATCCTAGAAAAGATTCAAAGACTTACTTAGGAAGTGCCCCCACCATGATATCTCTCAAGCCCAACTCATAGAGATTTTCTATCGTGGTGTTGATGATGATACCAAATTCTTTCTCGATTCCTCATCTGGAGGAAATTTCATGCATCAAAGTTTAACTAGCACATGGGAGGTAGTTAAATGGGATTCCGAAACAAGGGCTAGAAGAGGGATTTGTGGAATCCTTAAGGTATCCAAGGAAGAAGTCAATAATGATATCCAAAGCATAGCGGAAAGCCTAAAATTAATTGCCTTAAAACAAGATCAGTTAGAGTCATCTTTGGTCACCCTTAGGGAGTCACCCCATCAACTAAAGGCCATGGATTCCCTTTGTGGTATTTGCCAAGGATACGACCATACCACCCTCCATTGTCAATATCTCTACAACACGCCCATGCAACCTGAAGTAGGACAACAAACAGAAGACCTCAACTCAATTCATACAATACCAGGCCAAGGTTACTACAATCCCAACCAACCTAGAAATCAACCTGGTTTTCAGTACGGGAACCCTTCAGGTGCCGAGAACTCTAACCAACTTCAACAAAGACCTCCCTATCCTCAAAGTAACAATCGACCACCACCTGGATTCCCATACAACAATTAAAGAAATTTTGGAAATCACCAAAATCGACAACACTACCAACAATTCCAAAACCTAAACCTTCCACCTAAAATCTAAACCAACCTCAACCGCCCCAGCCTCCTCCAAATGCCCTCCCTCCTCCTCCCCCAAGTAATCCTAACTGGGCAAGCATAGAACAAACCCTCGTGGCCATACAAGCCCATCAAAAGGCAACTGACGCACAGTTGGCCCGTTTGTTTGCCCAACAAAAACCTCCTGCGGGGACTTTTGCAGGACAGCCTGAAAACAACCCCAAACATCCTGAACAACTCAAGGTAGTCTCTACTCGTTCAGGAAAAGTGCACACCCCTCCCCCTCCAGAAGAATCTTCAGACCCACCTCTAGAATTCGAGGATGAGGACATGGTAGTTGTCGAACTTGAAGTCACACCCAAACCATCCATCCCCGAAACCCCTCAAGTGGAAGATGAAGAACCAGTTTACAAACCTCGACCTCCCTATCAAGCCCGCCTCAAACAAACAAGACTTGATGCCCGCTTCATGAAATTTAGGGATGCTATGAAAAAAATACATGTCGAATTTCCCTTCCTTGATGCTTTGGCAGACATGCCCGCCTGGTCCAAGTACATGAAATCTCTCTTGACTAGGAAGTATGTTACTAAAGAATATGAGACTGTTAAACTTGCTAGGACTACCTCTGACATTATCTTAAGTAAGATGCCTAAAAAATAGAAGGATCCAGGTTCTTTTGGAATAGGATTCTACTTAGGTGACAATGCTTGTAGGAAAGACCTAGCAGATTTAGGAGCCAGTATATCTATCATGCCATATAGTCTTTGCAAAAGATTAGGATTCAACGACATGTTACCCACGACCATGACCATCCAACTGGCATACTCATCCACAAATAAACCCATGGGAATCATAGAATACATTCCGGTTAAAGCTGGAAAGGATGCATACGTCCCTTGTGATTTTGTGATCATGGATATCAAGGAAGATTTAAGCTACCCCCTCATTTTCAGACGTCCCTTCTTAGCCACTGCTCGTGCCTTAATTTATGTTGAGGCTGGTACCATCGTGTTAAGGCTAGGGAAGCAAAACCTAGAGTTTAGGGTGTTTGAAAGTATGAGAGGACCTAGTCTTGAGGAAGAAGTCTACCTCCTTGATTGCATTGACGAATTAAACCAACTAAGGCAAGAATGGGAATTACTTGATGACCCCCTATGCACTGCTCTCACCATCCCCGCCGAATGTGATTTTGATAATGAACCATCAACTCAACTTAAGATTCATTTGGACAACTTTGAGGAAATCCCATGTGCTGAGATTGAAGACTTTAAAATGATCTCCACCATAGAAGAATGACCTGAACCACTAAAGGCCCCTGAAATGAAGGCTCTCCCCATAGGCCTGAAATACATCTTTTTGGATGAACAACAATTATGCCCTGTCATTATCAATTCTGACCTTACCATTGAACATGAAAACATGCTTATGGTAGAACTTAGGAAAAGGAAAACAACTCTAGGATACAAAATGACAGATTTGGTTGGGATAGATCAATCCATTTGCATCCACAAAATCCCAATGATTGAAAATAGTAAACCTTCCCGAGACCCACAAAGGAAACTCAACCCAAACATGAAGGAAGTTGTCTGTCTTGAAGTGATTAAACTTTTGACTGCAGGAATCATCTACCCCATCTCTGACTCTCCTTGGGTCAGCCCTGTCCAGGTCATCCCCAAAAAGGGTGGGACCACAGTCATTAGGAATGAGAAGAATGAGCTCATACCCACCCGTACAATCACAGGGTGGAGGATGTGCATTGACTACATGAAACTCAACAAAGAAACTAGGAAAGACCACTTCCCTCTTCCCTTCCTCGATCAAGTTCTTGAACGTTTATCTCATCAACAATACTTTTTCTATTTAGATGGCTACTCAGGTTTTTATCAGATTCCCATACATCCTGAACAATAAGAGAAGACCACCTTCATATGCCCTTTTGGTACATACACTTTTAGACGAATGCCCTTTGGCATGTGCAATGCACCAACCACTTTTCAAAGATGTATGTCTACCATTTTTTCAGGGTTAACTGAGACTGTCATGGAAGTATTCATGGACGATTTCTCTGTCTATGGAGATAGTTTCACCTCTTGCCTTGGAAACCTCTCCCTTGTTCTTGATAGATGCATCAAGTCACATTTAGTCCTTAATTGGGAAAAGTGTCACTTCATAGTCAAGGAGGGTATTGTTCTAGGCCATAAGGTGAGCAACCAGGGCATTGAAGTTGACCAAGCCAAGATTGAGGTCATCACCAAGCTCCCCCCTCCCACCTCAGTCAAAGACATCCGAGCCTTCTTAGGACATGCCGGTTTCTATTGGCAATTCATCCGTGACTTTTCCAAAATCACAAAACCTCTTACCAATCTTCTTCAAAAGGAGGTGCCTTTCCATTTTGACACGGCATGCATGGAGAGCTTTCTATGTTTGAAAAAGGCTCTCACCACCACTCCTATCATCCGTGCTCCTGATTGGGCCTTACCCTTTGAAATCATGTGCGATGCTAGTGATTTTGCTGTAGGTGCCATTTTAGGACAAAGAATTGACAAAAAACACCATGCCATTTATTATGCATCAAAGACCTTAGATGAAGCTCAGCAAAATTACACAGTCATCGAAAAAGAAATGCTAGCCATTGTCTATGCATTCGATAAATTTCGCTCATATCTTGTTGGTTCAAAGGTTATTGTGTACACTGATCATGCAACTATTTGCTACCTCATGACCAAAAAGGATGCCAAGCCTAGACTCATAAGATGGATTTTGTTATTGCAGGAATTTGATCTGGAAATCCTAGACAAAAAGGGCTCTGAAAATGTCATGGATGACCACCTCAGTAGACTTAGCTATAGCCCCATTGATGAACATCCCATAAATGAATCCTTACCCGATGACCAATTGCTCAAGGTTGACTCCCAATTTCCTTGGTTTGCTGATTTTGTAAACTATTTAGCAGCAGGTGTATTGCATCCCGAGTATACGGGACATTCTAAAGATAAATTTTTACATGATGTCAAAAATTATTATTGGGATGAACCTTATTTGTTTCGAATTTGTGCCGATGGGTTATATCGTCGTTGTGTGTCCCACGAAGAAAGCATCGCCATTTTGGAACAATGTCACTCCCAAAAAAATGGCTAGGAAAGTCCTACAATGCGGATTCTTTTAGCCCACCATCTTCAAAGACTCGTATGATTATGTTCTTTCATGTGACCAATGTCAAAGGACGGGTTATATTTCCAAATGTGACCAAATGCCTCTCACCTCTTGGCAGGAATTAGAGATTTTTGATGTTTGGGGGATCGACTATATGGGCCCATTTCCTTCTTCTTATGGGTTTACTTACATTTTAGTCGCAGTCGATTACATGTCAAAGTGGGTTGAAGCCATACCTACTAAAACATGTGACTCTAAACCCGTTAAGAAACTTTTTAAAGATGTCATTTTTCCTAGATTTGGAGTCCCTTGCACCGTCATTTCTGACGGGGGATCCCATTTTTTGGAGAAAAGTTTTGAGGCTCTTTTGAAAAAATACGGGGTCTATCACAAAGTCGCCACTCCTTACCATCCTCAGACCAGTGGGCAGGTAGAAGTATCCAATAGACAAATCAAATCCATTTTAGAAAAAACTGTTGGATGAACTAGGAAAGATTGGATGTTAAAAATCAATGACGCCCTGTGGGCATACCGTACTGCCTACAAAACACCCATTGGCACCACCCCTTTCAGACTGATCTACGGTAAATCATGTCACTTACTAATAGAACTAGAGCACAAAGCAAGCTGGGCCATCAAAAGTTTGAATTTTGATCTTTCCATGGCTGGAGAGAAACGTTTTCTCCAAATGAATGAGCTTGATGAACTTAGGATGAGTGCCTATGAAAATGCAAGAATCTACAAAGACCGAACCAAAATGTGGCATGATGGTCACATCAAGCGCAAAGACATTAGAGAAGGGGATCAAGTTTTAGTTTTTAATTCGAGATTATGACTTTTTCCTGGAAAACTTAAGTCGAGATGGTATGGCCCCTACATTGTCAAGTGTGCTTATCCGCATGGCACTTTTCTTCTCTGGGATAAAGTTCTGGGAGAGTTTAAAGTCAATGGGCACCGTCTTAAAAGATATATCACCACTGAAGATGTTGTCGCTTCAGACTCAACCAAATTTCCACCTTTGCAGGATCTGAACCTCACTGACCCTTCACCTCCCCCGGATTCTAATTAATCTGATCTTGGTCGAGCCACGATGTAAAATAAGGCGCTAGTTTGGAGGAAACCAAACACTATCTTCCCTTCTCATTTGTTTCATTATTTTTGTTTTTCTGTTCTGTTTTTTTGTTCCTTCTGTTGAGCCGATCGGTTCGAACGTCCAGACGCTCGTTTCGCCCATCCAACCGATCATTTCGCTTTTCCAGACGCTCGACTCGTCCGCCGACCGTTCTCCAAACTTTCAATCCGGCCTCTGTCCTTTCAGTTTTGTGTTCAGACCAGCCGATCGTTTGGCTATCCAACCGATCGGCTCGTAGATGCATTGTTCTATTTAACACTCCAGACGCAAGGCCTTTCTCCCATCCTCGCAAACCCTAGCCGCCGCCCCCCTCCGCTGTTCACTCGTTCGCTCGTTGGTTCCTCCGCTCATCTAGTGCCTCAGCCGCCCGCCCGACGACGACACCTGCCCATCTCGATTGGCTGATGACCAACGAAGCCTCCATCGCCGCCGCCTCTCTGATTCGTTCTCAGCCGGACGTCTCACCTGAGCCGACTGTCTGGCATTCGGACCGCCTGCTCTCACCTGAGCCAGCCGCCCACCTAGTTCGACTGCCGCCCGCCTGAACGCACCACCACCCGTCTTACTCTCCAGACGACCAACGGAAGCCGCGATCCCAGTCGTCCGTCTTAGGGGCCGAAATGCCCGGTTCAACCGCCCGACGATCGCTTGTGTCCTCCAGACGACCGACGTCGTCCCCGTCAACCACCTCCTCACCATACGGCCAAAGCCAGATCCGCCGTGCTCAGGTCGCCTTGGCCGACCATTTGGTCACTCCAGCCGCCCGTCTCAGCTGTCGAAACGTCCGTTTCTGCTCTCCAGACGATCGGTTGAATCTCCAAACGACCGGTTGGCTTTTCCAGACAATCGATTTTCTCCCAGCAGCAGTGATGTTCAGCCGCTTCCACAAGGGCAAGGGCAAGGCCCCTGCATCCTCTTCCAGAGATCCTCCTCGCCGTTCCAGTTCACATCCCAGAATCCAATTCCGCACACCCTCTCCTACGGGTGAGTCATCTCCCGAGCCAGTCGAGGAGATGCTTTGGGACATCGACGAGGCAGATGAGCTTCTCCGCGAGATGGAGGGCACTCAGAAGGCGACCAATGATCCAGATTCGACCACCCCACATTCACCCCATATAGCACCTATTCCGGGTAGCTATGACCAGTTCACCAGCGCTGACCACCGCCAGCCTTATGAGGATATGTTCGCAATTGGTGTTTCTTTGCCTCGTTGGGCGTGCGGCACAACCCTTGATGCTTTGGGCATCCGCGACGCCGTCGACGATATCCTCCATAGAAACCACATACTTGACTTTCCCTACCGTGTCACCTCCTTCTATTGTGATCTTACCCTTGAGTTTTTAAGCACTTTTCGTAGGCTACACAATTCCTTCGGTAACTCGAGTTGTAAGTACCGGATTTTTGGGGAAAATCTGGAATCATCCGCCAAGAAACTCACTTCTTTCATCCTCGACGGTAGGGATGACTACTGGCTAGACCAATGTATGGCACGGTCTCATGACTCCTACCCAGACCATTTTGACAGAGATAAGTTTTGGGCAGAAATCACTGGGCTTCTTCCCCGTTTTCCTAGTGGGCCCAAGGCCTCTTGCATTCACAACCCGGTGGTACGTTACCTTCACCAATTTTTGGCTTGCACCATTTTCAGTCGGGAAGGTACTCAAGGAGCAATTACTCAGGTAGAACTTTATGCTCTTTGGTGTCTTTTACATGAAGAACCTTTTAACTGGGGCAATGCTATCATTGAGCATTTTGGTACCCAAGCTAGCCGAGCCACTTCCTCTTCTTTTCGCATTGGCTACTATGTTACCCAACTCGCCATTTTTTTGGGTTACACCCACATCGCCTTCCCTCCAATTGAGCTCAAAAATCACCTCATCAACACCCACTATTTGAAGAACAGTAGGTTTATCCGTTTGGGCACTGAAGGCATTTATTACCTTTTGTTCAAAGACACTCAGGTGGTCCTCCAGCTCCCGTTACATTCGCGGTTTGCGGCAGCAAACTACGTCTATGAGTTGACTGATTTACTAGGCCATATCCAGAGATTCTACCTAGAGCATCCAGATCCAGACACCTTCCCTGAGCCACAGCCTCACAGGAGGAGCCTCTCTTTAGAGGCACACGACGACGAAACTGGATCACCACTACCACCTTCCAGGCGTCGCACCAGGCGGTGACCAGATGACGACTCCGGTCCTTACGACTTCTACGAGATCCAGACTCAGCTGGATGAGATTCAGTAGGAGCAGCAGAGACAGGGCCACCAGCTCAATCACATGTACCTGATGCAGCGTTCGCAGGAGTCTTGGCATGTGGATTGCAGTCACTATGCCCCTAGTCGACCTGCTTATGACGAGTATGGAGCACACCAGAGTTATCCAGGCCCTGATTCTTCTTATTGGGCAAACTACTACTCCTCCCACCAGCAGCACCCTCCACTGCAATGACTCTTCCCTCCATCTCGCTCTTAGAGTTTGCTCGGGTCGAGCAAATTTCTAAGTCCGGGGTGGGGGTGGGTGGTACGTGATCCACCCTTTATCTTCCCTTTTCAACATTTTTTCTACATTTTTAATTGTTTTGCTTGTTTACTTTCAAACATAAGGCCTTTATCTAGCCGGCCGAATGTTGTACTTTATGTTCAAAAATCAATTGCATTATCATTTTCATTTCAAACAATTTTGCAATATCAAGTTCCCTATGATCATGATAGAAATTTTTAGAAACGGTGGCAAGCCTTAGAGTATCAAATAGAATCAAATGCAGATTTTCTTAATTTTAGCATTAGATTAACTTATTTGTTTTTTTTTCTCTTATATAATGTAGCTACATGTCTCTTCTATCTTATGCAACGACAACTCAAAAAGATGCCAAAAAGAGCACAAAAAAAATTGTGGTCAATGTAATCACAAGTCCATGAAAACATTATATCCCAAGTCGAATAAAGGAGGGATTTTTCCGTCACAACTCAAATTCTCTATTCCCGTGCAACAATCAACCCAATAAAAAAGGGAAAAAAAATAAAATGATGAGTGTTGAAGCGCAAGTTAGATCAAGACTGTTTTTACAAAGTATAAGTTTAAAAAAAATTAAGTTATGAAAAATGTTTTCTTGAGAAACATGATGCTTGCAATTTGTGGTTCTAGGAGATGGGTCGCTTGGCCATGAAAAGGATAGAAAAATTGCTAATCTAGGGAGGATGAACTTGTTATTCCAAAATTCTTGGAATCTTTTTGATTTTTCAATTGCTTGACGACAAGCAAAACTTTAAGTCCGCGGTATTTTGATGCGTGCTATTTTAGCACATCTTTTCTGCGAATTATTAAGATTGTCACACAGAAATACTCCATTCATCTTTTAAAAATTGCACAAATTGATATTTTCTCGCTTTATCACAAATTTGACAATCATGTACATTTTAATACAGTTTCAGGACCTGAGCCGATCGACTGGTATCCTCAACCGATCGTCTCGCTTCATCAAACTGATCGTATGACTATCTGAAACGCTCAGTTTTCCTTCAAGCATCGATCATTCATCTCATCAGACGACGACTGAGATCACCTGATTCCAGCTACCAGATGCCCGGCTGATGCCCATTGCTGAGCAACACCGAGCGGTTTCAACTGCGCTGCCACCCTAATTAGGGTTGGCAGCCGATCGATGGGCTTTGCGTTCTAGATCCTTCCAACCGATCGGCTGGTTCCCGAACCGGTCAGTTGGCGGTGCACAGACAGCTGAAATTCCCAGCCGTCAGCCCCTAATAACCCTAAACCTAATGTATAGCCCCCCTCCTTCTCCTATAAAAGGAAGGGCACTTCCTCCTCTTCGAGGCATCTGGTATTTCTTGTATTTTGGAATTCTGAAGCAATTAGTCTTGTAATCTTTTTCATTTTATGCAATAAAGTAGATCTTAGTTCAAGCATAACTCTTTCATTGTTGTTCTTGTCTTTTCTCTCCGCCTTAGTTTTAATTTCTTTTCTCCGTTCTTTGATTCTGGAGCAAGGAACAAAGAACTAAGCCATTTCATTGTCTCTAGCATAAGGATTAATCTCCTAATTTTTGGGCTAGACTATGGCTTCATTTCTTTCTTCCTCCGTCTCCCCTCTCTCCATGTGTGAGTAGACTTCTATCGAGGCAAGGGGAATAACCCCTTAGCCATGGTTTTAACGACTTCTTCTTAAATGACTAGGTGGTAATCGATTTTAATTGAATAGTTGATCTTCGGATTGCATGTTAATCCAGATGAATATGACCATGGAAATCCGGATTTAGAACAATAAAATCGATTACATAGACATTTTGATATGACCGTGGATTTTCATCTTTTAGGATGATAAACTAGGAAGCATGAGCACCAAGACCAATGGGCTCATGTGGAGTTTATCTCTTGTGAGTTTTTAAAATTCGCAAACCTTCATCGAATCATCGTTTAAGATTTAGTTGTTATCACCTAGGCTAAGGTGGTGAAAACCCCTATGAGCCTCGATCTTCATCTCTTGATTTAAAACACCACATCTTTTGTTTTCTTTAAATTCTTAGTCTTTCATTCACATAGTTTTGCTAGTGTTAACAATCATCTATTTTTTCCTTGTGCATGTTATTTCTTGTTAAGTGCGTTTCTTCTTGCATTAGTACAAGCAACCAAACCCCCAACTGGACTTTACTTTTTGCTTTAAAAGAAAAATACCAACAACAAATAATAAAGTTATTCAAACTTTGGGTTCTAAAGAACAATCTCTTAAAAGTTGTCCTGTGGGATCGATCCTTCTATACTATCCTTAAAACCGGAAGTAAAAAAGGTTTAAACTCTAGGATTAACTATCTTAGTGATTGATATTGCAAAACGCCGAGTATCAGGTTTCTCTAACAAACCATTCATCTTGTCAAGCTCCGAGATGGCTAACTGGGCAGCTACCAACTCGATCAATAGGTCCGATTTTATTTGGATATTAGCAACACGGATCCAGTCTACTAATGGCTGTGGAGTCTACCTAGAAAGCTCTTATTGCTTCGTCTATTGGCTAGACAAGACAACTATGCATCTGAGTTGTTTCTAACTAAGAGCATCAGCTACAACATTAACTTTCCTAGGGTGATAGGTGATGGTGAAATCATAGTCTTTCATGTATTCCATCCATCATATCTATCTCGAGTTTAGGTCCTTCTGAGCTAGGAGGTACTTCAAGATCTTTTAGTCAGTGAGGATTTTAAAAGTGGCTCCATACATATAGTGTCTCTAAATCCTCAAGGCATGTATAATCACATTCAACTCTAAATTGTGTGTCAGGTAGTTCACTTCATTGGGCTTGACCTATCTGGAGGCATAAGCAACAACATGCCTATTTTTCTCTAGCACTCATCTAAGCCCCATCTTCGATGCTTCGGTGAAAATCCTAAAACCTTCACTGCCTGACAGTAGAGTCAACACTGGAGCTATGGTCAAATTTTCTTTTAGTTCCTAGAAGCGAGCTTCACAAAAAATTCTTATCCTTTCGGGAAAGCTTGGTGAGTGGCAAAGCAGTCTTAGAGAAATCCTTTATGAAGTGTTGATAGTATTCGACAAATCCCATGAAGTTGCAAATCTCAGAAAGGTTCTTCAGTGTTGGCCAATCTTGCATGGGTGATACTTTAGCAGGATCCACTGAGATGGTCCCTATGGATATCATGTGTCCAAGGAACATGAAACGGTCTATCCACAACACACACTTTGAGAATTTCCCATATAACTTTTGCTTTCTCAAAATATCAAGGCCTTTACCCGGGTGGTCTCAGTGTTGTTCTAGGTCATCGCAGTAAACCATGATATCATCAATTAACACTATGACAAACAAGTCTAGGAAAGGTTGGAACCCAATGTTTGTGAGGTTCATAAACACATTTGGGGCATTGCATAACTCAAAAGGCATATCCACAAACTTATAGTGGCCATTATGGGTTCGAAAAGCAATTTTCAAGATGTCCTCGCTCTTGACTCGCAACTGGTGGTACCCAAACCTCAGGTCAATCTTTGAAAAGATTCAATCAGACTTCAGCTGGTCAAATAGGTCATCTATATGAGGTAAAGGATACTTGTTCTTAATTGTAGCATGGTTGACCATTCAGTAGTCTATGCGCATTCTGAGTGATCCATCCTTCTTTTTCACAAAGAGGACCGGTGCTCCCCATGGAGATGTGCTAGGTCAGATACAACCTTTGTCTAGCAACTCATGCAATTGCTTTTTCAGCTCAAGCAACTCAGTGAGGGCCATCCTGTAAGGTGCCCTAGAAATAGGGTTTTTCTCGGGAGATAGCTCTATCAAAAAGTCTATCTCACTCTCAGGAAGAATCCCATGCAAATCATTCAGGAAGACATCATCATAGTCCCTGACTACCTCTATTTCCTCTAAGGGATGCACCTTAGGCTCTGGCTCGATAACTACTACTGGGAAATCTTGACATCCCTTGGTTATCATCCGCTTTGCCTTCAAGGATGACACATACATGCTAGTGGTAGCATACTTCCTACCTCTAATGGTAAACGATGGATGACCTGGTCTCATTATTATTTTCTTTCCTCTGTAGTCGATGTTCACCCTATAAGTATAGAGCCAATCCATACCAATGATCACATCAAAGTCGTTCACGTCAAGGAGGATAAAATTTGTAGGGAACTCATGATCCATGTACTTAATAGGTATCACTGGGGTTTTCAAAAGAGATGTAAAATTCCAACCACTTAGGGTTGTGACATCCAAAATATATCCTAAATCCTTGATGTACAAACAAATCTTAGTTGCAAAATTTCTCGAAATGAAAGTATTAGTAGAACCAAAGTCAAAAAGAGATTTTACAATGTGTCCCATGAGTTCAAGCATGCCTACATTGTTTTTCATAACATATCATACTACTGCATGCTTAGATAAAAATAGGAAAGAAAACTCTATGAGTTATTACCCTCTATCAACCGATTAGCATTAGCTTGAGCATGTTCATTGTCGATGGTCAACACTTAAGCTTGTCTTCACTCTTCAATAGGTGGGGCTGCAACTACTGGTTGGGCTACAACAGGCTAGAATGCTACAGGTTTCATATCTCTCAGGTCAGGTAAAGGATAGTTGGCTTGGAAGTGTCCCTCTTGCTGGCAATGGAAACACACCTTCTCAAAGCGGCACTTTCCCGGGTGCGACCTTCCACAGTTGCGGTACCTCAGGTGGTGATTCTCATTGTGAGTCTTCCCTTTGCCTCCATGTCTTCCTTTAGAATGGTTGCATCCTTGTCCTTTTTTATGGTCATTCCTCAGGCCAGAAGTACCTTCAGTGTAACCCATGTACCCCTTAGATGGGTTTTGAGAAGGCATCACCATCTTCTCCATGGACAGGACTGTGTTGTAGGCATTAGTGAAGTTTTTTGGTATGTTAGCCTTCACATGAGGCTTTATGTCAAGGTGAAGACATTTTGAAAAATGGTCCACCCATCTTTCCTTGGTTATCATGTATCCAAACTGCTCCAAGAGGCAGAACTGGCGGTCAAAGTCCGCGACTGATAGGTTACCTTGGGCCAGGTTGGTGAACTCCCTTTCTTTTTCTTTCTTTGCTGAAATTGGAATGAATCTAGATGAGAAGATGGTTCTAAAGTCAGTCTAAGCCATCGAGTCTTCATTTAGGTCTCGACCCATGATGTGATTCTCCCACCAGATCTTGGCTGTTCCTTCTAGAAGATGAGAGACAAATGAGACCTTCTTACTTAGCTGCACTTCCAGCATGCGGAAACCATTTTCCACCGCTAGAAGTCAGACATAAAATTTGTCGACCACCTTGGTCTTTTCTTCTCCCTAGAATTTCTCAATGTTCAAATTCATGAAGTCCAAAATGGTGGCTCCAAGTCACTGTCGAACTGGTAGTGGCTCTCCATCTTCACCTCTGGCTATTTCCTTGAGGGCTAAGGTACTAATGGCCCCAGTCAGTTTCTTCTGATGTTCCATTTAGAGGGCGTCAGGGATATGTAATATTGCATCTAGTCCAGAAGTAGCTGTAGGGCTGACCTTGGGTTCATCTTCCACCATCAGATCCTTCTTTTGATCATCATCTTTGTTCTGGTTGTCGAAGGGAACACGTTTTGGGTCTGCATCATCCCCATAGGATGCATCACGTATCTTCCTCTTCTTGGGGTCTTATTCCTCTATAGCTTTCCTCCTTTTCTCCTGGGACCTTATCTTCCTACGAGAGAGCCTAACCTTGACGTTCTCCTGAGGGGTGTCAATGGGGATTGTGATAGTTTGATACGGGACATGCTGCTACACATAACCATGTAATTAAACTCAGTCTAAGTTTTATTTCATTAAAACTTATGTCAATGACATCTTTCTTACATGCTTTTTATTGTTTAGTGGAGGATTCCTTAATCCCAAAACTCAATAGGTGGTGGAGAGAGAGAAAACCCAAAGCACTTAAAGTTTCTCCAGTGAAGAGGGGTAAAGAAGGGATGAAAATAGATGAGAAGACCCAGAGGTGTCTTATTTTGAGCCAAATCCTCATATTTTGGCCAGGAAGTCACACAGATTCTAGGAGTCCTCGTAAATCAAATCACAAGGCAGAGGAAAATCTTTCCAGCTCCCAGATTGTGATCCTTTTCTAGACACCTCTATCTTTGGGAAATCCTATAATAACTCCCTTGGGCTCTAAAGAATTTGTAAAATTTAATACTTATAAGTGACTATATGGAAAACCATGATCTGATACCAAATGTAATGATGCCACCCCTCAACAACCCCCAATTAAGGAAGTCCAAGAATATAGACCTATTATCCCAAAATAGGATAATATGGTTTTATAAATAATAAAAATAATAATAATTTCAACCACAACTAAGCTTAAAGTAGGGTAAATTTTTTCTTTTTCACATACCTTTCAAACATAGGAGTTTGGAACTTTACTCGAAGAACTAACTATAATCCTTTGAACATTACTTTGACTTATTCTTTTTCAATGTCATCTTATAATGAACATTCTATTTTCTTAAATGTAACTGCATATTTCCCTAAAACACTGACAAACAAAATGTCGGTCAGAATAACAAATTATATTGGAATGTAGGAGAAACCAAAATTTTGCAGATAATTGTAACAACATAGCCACGACAATTACTTGTCTTCAGAACATCTCAACCATTTTTACTTGACCTATGATATACCCTCTCATTGGGTTTTGTCTCTGCAATGGACATTAGGCTACCTCTCAATCTAGACCTAGGTACCTCGTTGGTCACCTCTCAATCTGGAGAAAGGTGCCATTAGGTCTTCCCAACCTGGGTCTTGACCACTTATGACCTTCCCAACCTAGGGCTTGGTTTGACCTTCCCAACCTGGGGCTTGGTCCTTTACTCATCTTTTCATTCATATATCCTAGAGGTGGTATGTGGGTTTGAGCAAGTTATAGATATTATAAGGTGATAGTCATAGTCACTTTATAGATTGCAAGAATTAATATTCATCCAAGCATTTAATTTCAAGTAATCAATAAAACCTCAAAAATCACCGTGAAACTTGAGCGATTAGACATAAGCGTAACCACATACCTGATTTGATAGTTTCAAAATCAATCAAGGTAGCTAAGCCAATCAAGAAGTCCAATCAACCAAGCCAAGCAATATATCAAGCAAATCTTGATCCTGAAAAGCATATATAACATCTAATGGTTAAAATTGCATCCAAACATCCTTTATTGACTTAGGATTGTATTCTAGGGTTTCTAAGCCCTCTTTAGGGTTTCTTGGTTTCCAAGCTTTCATTTTCCAATTTTACCCTTTTTAGGTCTAGAAACCCTAGAAACACTTTTCCACTTAGAAAAACCCTAGTTACTCAAATTATCCAAATTAAGGGTCTTTAACCACAAATTAAATCAAGAACATCATTTTCATGCCTGCTTATTTGTTTTCCACAATTAAAACCATGAAACCTCACACTTATCAAAATTTGGGTTTTTAAGTCCATTAATGCACTTTTATCATCATGAAACCCTAATTAGGCAAATTATGCACAATTATCATCCAATTTGATCTAAATCATCTTTTTAAGTCAACATGCTAAACTTTTCTAAACAAAAATCAAGGAACACCATTAGATCCTTTAATCTTCAAACTTTGGGTTTTAAATTCATTTAAACCATTAAAGGTAACACATTTACATGCTTTTCTAGTTGCAAGACATTGAATTCATTTTAATTGGATTCTATGCATTTTTTTGATCAAAAACCATATATTATTTGTCTCCAATCGATCATCCTATCATTAGTTACAATTTTAATACAAAATTTTTTCTAAGCCAATCAGGATAAGCCACCTATTTACTTAAGATATTTTAGGCCACGCCAGCAGGGTCAGGGCTGAGCCAATCGGCTTGTGCCATGGCTGCACCCAGGCCCACGAGAAATCTCACCTAAGAAATAAAAGAAAAGACATGAAAGGGCAGAAATACCCTTACTGGTTCAATGTTTGCTCGAGGGCAGTGACACAAATTTCTCGCCTCTCTTCTTTAACCTCTCATTCCTCCTCTCTCACAAGCAATTGGTCAACTGAGGGGTTGACTTTGCGATCCCTTCCTCTTGACCATAAAGTGAAGGAACAATTACCTCTATCTTGGTTCGACGGACTCGATCGTGCCCTCAATTCCACCAGAGGTGGTCGAAGCTGCTGGTACAGTGAGAATGATCTCCAATGAGGATGGTAGTGAGAACATGGGTGAATATTAAGTACTAAGGTGGAATTGACCACAAGGATGCGTTAGCGGAGTCTAGCAAAGTTTCGCGGAGGTGTTTGTGTCCTTTCTCAGGGTCGAGGATCCTCCTTTTATACGTCTGGGTCATGGGTTAAAAAATTTGAAAAACTCTAGATATCCCTCCATAGGTGGAAAAACCTAGGTAAGGTAAGATCTCATTGATCTCACGAGTCCAACAGACTTATTCCCAAAATTTCTCATGCATTGAGTAAATGAGGAAATTGATTGGAAAAGTCCTCATCACTGATCCCAGTTTCCTCTTCCAACTCAGGGTAGGTGACAACACAACCACCATTGGATCTTATATCCAATGGCTATCATGCCACACACTAAAACAAAAATCCAAAAAATAGCATAAATCGATTGGAAATAATCGTGACATTAATGAGAACCACTCCACTTTAGGGAATCTAAAAAAATCCATATCTTCTAAATCACATATCCTTTAAATCCTAAATTTTAAGGGAAACTCTTTAGTGAATTATTTTACTTGTGTACAAAGTTTGGGGCAAAAATTCAAAAACTAAAGAGCCTTTTATTCATATGCACATCCACTCAATAGGAATATTTTATGCAATTAAAATTCATATTTTCTTTTTTCTTTGTCTTATATTTTCTTTACTTTGATTTCTTTCCTCATTACCACCAAAAGGAAATGAAACTTAGCCAATAGTGGTCATCCATACCACTTTCTAGAGAATTCTGTGTACTTATCTCATATGCACACAATTATCCCTTTATTTATTTTTTCCTTTTATTTATTATGGTATTTTTTTTATCTCTTTTCCCTTTTTTGATTATTGGACTTATCTAATTAGTATGAATCATGAAATCATGTATCCAAGGGAAATATTGCAATAGAATTCAAATCACACAATTTTCCATTCAAATACTTTTAATTTGAAAATTTGCATTTCAATTTATACAAGCAAAATTGAGGTTATAACAATTTTTGAAGTTGAGGGAACTAGGTGACATGAAAATCACTTTGTTTGGCATGAAGTTATATGTTATACATAAGTATGAACACACATTTATTGATGCAAGTTAAGACAAGAAGTACATTGAAAGACTTAAGGAAGACCTCATCCTCTCCTTATCTAGATGAGAAATCACAATGACACATGCAACTTTGGATGCCACCTAGGAGCTAGAAAACCAATCAAGACGTACATGGAAGAAGAACTCAACCCCAGTTGGGAACCACAACAAAAATCATGTTCAGAAGAGGAAGGTACCTATAGAGGCTCCAACAACCAAGGAAAAAGTTGAATGTCCTATTGGAAAGTAGAGAAATGGAGAGAGATGCATGCTAAACACTATGTTATGTTATTATTGTGGTGACCAAAACCATATCAAACTCTTCTATGCCAAGCTATAGGAGAGTAAGGAGGAGGAAAAGAATTAGAATCCAATATTCAAGAAGCAATAAATACTCTATAAAATGGATGTTTAGGAGGAAGAGAAGGACCAAGGAAATGATTATGTTTCTGATTTTTTAAACATAACTTGCTTTTAAAATCTTAGTTTCTATAAACAAAACTATACCCTTAGATATGTAGAACATTCAACATATATGACACTACTTATGTTAATATAGTTTCACATACTTGAAATAAGAGAAAATCAAAAGGTGTATAGATTGATAGAATTTGAGGACAAGTTCATACATAATGTTTTTATAAACTATAAATTTATAAAATAGCAAAGTAGTATAAATCTAATATCAAAGACAACCCCGTATTTGAGACTTCAAACATAACTTGACCTCAAATTCAAATTTTAGATTCATATACATGATTAACCTTAATTTTCAAAAGATAACTCCAAAGTTTAACAATTGGCTAAAATGTGGATCAAGTATAGTGATAATCCTATAATAAAGTTCATTACAAAAACTATGCTCCTAATTGATTAATAATTGACCCAAAAATCTTTAGAAGTGTAGTATACCCGATTACTTTCTTTAATATGATCCAATGGAATATTTTATTAGCTTCAAACAATAATATATGATTTTACTAAAAATATCAACCTCAAATTACATTTAGATAAAGTAAATATTTTAAAATACAAACATTGGTCGTTGTGACTCTCAAAATTAAAACGATATTATTTTCAGAATCCTAATAGTCAAATTAAGTAACCTAAGAAGTTTTGTTTTATTTTGGATACTCCTAGACACCATTTCTATTGTATTTGATAATGACTAAAGTTAACTAGATCATTCCAACTAAAATAAAAAAAACTAGTTTCTATCATGTGTCCAACAACACAAATGATGCTTATTATTTTATCATTTTTGTAGATTGATCTAATAATCCTGCACTATCTTTTCTGCCCATCTCAAACCCTTTGTAACTCTTAGGCATTAGGTTTCCCCCCTCTCTATGTCTTAATGTAATAAACATCACTAGAAATATAATTATTTTCCACCTACTCCTTATCTTCAAGCATTTTGAACCAACATTCAAGGTGGGACCCATTCCCTAGATAATTGAAATGGACTCACTCTATTTCCACTAGAACTTTATTTATAATGCTAATAAACATATAAAACCTCCAAAAATACCACTCACATCTCCACGTATTCGTGTGCACTCTACACATCCCCTCAAAATCATGATGATGCCATTCATGAACTCCATCTCCATATGTCACCCTCCACCTATTCATTACTGCCAATGATGTCATTCAACAAAAATGAAATCCTCCATCTTGGATACAATGTACATTAAGAAGCTAATGTATGGTTTAATGTGATCTGTAAAGATTTGTTCTCATTTCTTCTCTTTTCACTCTTTTGTTTTCTTTTCTTGAGCAATGTTGACTCTTTCAACCTTCATTAATTATTGATAATTTCACAAAGTTTAGCTTCATTGTGACATGGTGGGTTTCTCTCTTGAAAAGTTTGATAAACTTTGGCATGTTGTTCAAGTGTTTCTTCTTGACAACCTTGAAAAAAATGAGTTTTGAGGCTTCTAGAAATCATATGGCTTCTTGTTTGGCTACTTGTCTATAGTACAATGCGAGGAGAACTTTTCTATCCTTTGTTGATGGATATAATCACTTATATATTACTTAAGATATATATATTCTTCCTCTAATTCTATCATTTTATTAGGTTTTTAGTTGATGAATCTTAATAATAGATTTATGGTTTTTCCCGTGTATTATTTTTCATTTGTCACATGCTTACATGACTAAATCAAACTTGTTCATGTTCTTAGTCTTCCTAGCTATTCATTTCTTTTGAGCGGGTTATGTCCATGTGACCTCCTCTAATTGTACCATCTAAGCGGGTTGTGCCCTATTTTTTCTACCTACTTTTATCCACATGACTTTTTTTCTTCTTATTTTCAATATTTCTTAAATTTGTATGATAAATGCATACATCACTTAGTTATATATGTCTAAAAAAATTCTCATAAAAAATTAAATATATGGCTTTTAGACCCTAATTCCCTACTAAATAAATTATTATTACATATGAATTCAAGAGTAGGGCTTAGTTACTAATTATTTTGGAAATGATTAGGGATGAATCAGGCTAAGGAGGGTTGATTTGGGATTTCTTGGCACAATGTAAGTGGGTCATGTTGATTTGGATAAGTATTTCATTAATTAATTGTTATGTATGAAGTATACTTCATATATTTTCTTACAATAAAACATTGTTACACAAAATAATGGTTGTAATTCATGTTATAATTTTTTTAATGTTTGATTTATACTAAAAATAAATATTTTTCACCACATACATGTCACTATTACTATAATCAAGATACAAATATTAATGGAATCATATCCAATGTCATTACTTGTGCTCATATACAATATTGACAATTATTTCAAGGATCATGTTTCACATAGACGGAGAAAACATGTTATATTAAAGAGGGAAAAATCATTTAATGTTAAATATTGAGTTAATCTTATTAATTCTATTTATTTTATGTGCTTACTGATCAAGTAATTTAAGGAACTTTCAAGTATCAAGGACTTTCATTCGATCATATGTCCTTTAGTAGGTAATGATATAGGGAGGTACATACCATATGTACAAGACAATTGTCTGGTAAAAGTAATAAGGCTATTGAACAACTTATTTTATGAAAACTCATTTCATGTCTTTGACGTTCAACTTCATATTTACTTTTCATCTTGTAACATGCACAAAACCACTTAGTAATGTTGTTTCTTTCTTTCTTTCTTATGACTATGGGATGTAAGGTCCCTCGACCAAGGGGCCAAGGAGGGGAAAAATGAACTCTTCAGTGTAGCTAACAAAAGGAGAGTTTTTAGCTTGTTGGGGTGCCATCTACTGCTGAAAAAGAGCCATTATCTAGTTCAATTTATTAGAGGAATTTATTTAAGTATGTGTATTAGATTATAATATCCTTTTGTTATAGTTTATGTAGATGTTTTGTTTTTAAAGTCTAATTATTAATTTGTTATTCAGTTAATGCATAGTAGTTATACTATAATTTGTAGGATCAAATATCATAAAATGTAACATTCCTCTTAGTTGAGGGTACCATGTTAGTAACAAGTGGGTATACCTGGAGGGAAGTTACAAGGTATCTCTTCTTGAGTGTCATTGTAACTTCCATGCCTTTGTTAATGCATTCAAAAGAATATAGTGTGCCAATATATCTCAGAATGAAGATGAGAAACAAATTATGCTTAGTTCAAAGATGCCAAGACTCGCTCCTACTACTCATTTGGAGACAAGTACATCACCTATATACTAAGAAAAGAGGATTCCATGTTTGTTTAGTACACTATCTAGGACAAAATATATTATAAGTAGAAATTAAGTAGTGGGGGAAGTGTAGAGGCTACTAACTATAAAGGGAAGGCACCACCAATTATTTGACAGTGATGGGTTAAAAAAGTAAAAAACTTCTATCTATGCATCAACATTCCACAGTTGACTACCTATAGGTGTTACCATAGAGGCTAGTGTTTGGGTACCAGTAAACCAATCACTTATGTGAACAAATAGGGAACAAATCTAAATAATATGCATAGAAAGTACAAATGCAATCGTGATGGTATATGCTAAAAGGACAGTTTCAACAAGAATAGCAGTCATCGTAGGGCAAAAACATTGGTTAAGTTTCAAATAAAGGGTCTAGTATTTGGGGAGTTGTGTCACACACTGGTTTAGTAAGAGGAAAAGGGAAAGTTCCTACAAAGGTCACGTATAGGTAATGAACAAACATGTTGAATTCATACTATTGTGAGTGGTGACATATCAGATGAAAATTATTACAAATGTCACTACTCATTTAAATGTTTTTATATAACTTAGCGCTAAAAAAATATTCTTGACAAAGGATGTGATAGATAAAATTCATTTTTTTAAAATTCTCTCTCTCTCTCTCTTATCATTAAACTCGATATTTTAAAGCAATGATTATAATAGTATTTTTTGGAAAGGAGTCCATTAGGACAAGACTATTATCTAAACATGAAGTGTACTATTCTAGATAATGAGTAGCTCCATTTCCTCTACATTAAAAATGCATAATTGAGAAAGAAACAAAGAAAGAGCTAGAGACACAATATCTAGTGCAATCAAACCAATGTAATCACATATACCCATGTGATTCTTCAAATCTTTGCTAAAAACTAGTGTGTTAGTCTCCAAAATAATCCTTGGGAGGTTTTCCATTATAGATAAAATGACATCCTCACAAGAAGCCATTGCTTCTGCTATTTCAAGTGTCAATGTTGCTGCGTGACCCTCCTGCCTTGTAATCATATTGCCTCTAGTATGGTCTCTAATCACTCCCCTCAAATAGATCCTTCCTTCCTTTGTCACAACATCATCTGTATTAATCTTGACATCACCAAGTTTGGGGAACAGTCAACGCACCTCACTACCATTGCTTCCTTCAATTTGGCTTGGTATATGATCATCCATCTTCCAATAATCCTAAACAAGGGATCTGAATGTTTAGATAATTGACCTTGGGTGGGATACTTCATTTCCAAAGACTTTTGTGTTCCCGATATACCATGTTGCCCACCGCATGATAACTTGTACATCAATTTCTTCCTGATCATTTTCTTCAGGCAAAGAGCTTAATTTTTCTTATATATTTACAGATGTAATGATGAATTTTTATCTCTTGTTCATTCAATCACTCCTCCAACATATGTGGTATAGTGTCCTTTTCACCACCATATATCCTACAAGATCCATCATCAGAGTAGTGTCTATCTTGTAATCTCGCATAGTTTCCAGGCCACCCATAACCAATTGCCACAAGAAATGAGATAATATCTATGGCCACTTCTTTCCTCAAATAAAGATCCATAGTCCTTACATATCAAAAATCCTATGTCTTCCTCTATTATTGGTGGAGTTGAGCCCTAACCAATAGCATTTTTCACAATAAAATCACCTTTAGCATGTGAAAACTAGAAAATAGCTTGTCCTCCAAGCTCCCTTGTTTAACGGTGTCTTCATGGTCACATTTTCGATGTCTTAGGAGAAAATTTCCTTGATTAACACCACATTCCATTGGTCACATTAGTCATTGATAATTTCCCTAACCATAAAAGGTTTGTCATTGTTGTTTTTCTTCAATTGAAGTAGTGCCCCTCTGCTCCATAGACCCCCTATCTTTTCCAAATGTTGATATTGAAACCATTACCTACTCACAATGAATCCCCTCCTTGATGAGAGATTTAGATCCTCATATACTCCTCCATGTGTAGCTCGGGTTGAATCCTAGTCTCTCCTCCAAAATAGAATCATATGGGAAATACTTGTATTTAAGAAATTTTGAGGCCAAAGAGATGCTTTATGATTGTTATCCATACATATTGTGCTAAAAGATCTTGACTAAAATGATCATATACTTTAACCCCAAACATTTTTCCTCTTGGGTTTGACATATTGGTACATGCAACCCGTTAGATCGTTCTTTCTATGAAATCAATTGATTCATTGAGCTGAATGGGAAGGGCAAAGCCCCCACTGGAGGTCGACGTCAAAGGATAAAATATGGAACCTCACAATGACATTGTTGATGTATTCAATTATCTCCAATGGCAATTGAATATTCTCATTACATAGGTCAATGTTGCTTGCGGCACTTCTTTAATTAACACTTCTTTACCTGGGCTTGATAGCAACTTTTCCTTCCAGCCTGGTAAATTTCTCAGCACTCTGTCTTTTATGTAATCAAACACTTGTTTCTTCAACCTCACCAACATAGTAGGAAGCCCCAAGTATATGGCATGGAGATCCACTTCCTTCACTTGTAGGAGTACTTTTACTTCTTCTCTCTTTGTTGTATCCACCCTTTTGCTAAAATCCACTTCTGTCTTCATGAAATTTACTTTTTGACCCAATGATTTTTCATATTAGTTGATAATTTCAGCTAACTTCAAGAATTCTAGACAAGTTTCTCTAGGAAAGAGGATGCTATCATCTACAAAGAAGAGATGAGAAATGTGTGGTTCAGTCCTACATATTCTAATACCATGCATAATGTTATTTTGTACTTCCAGATTAGTAGCAATAGAGAAAGCATTGGAACATAGAAAAAGAGATATGCTGAAAGAGGATCTCCCTTTCATAGACTGCATGAAGTCGAGCAGAGATGGATATATCCCTATTGATGGAAAAAGAGTAACTGGTTGTGGAAACATAATCCATGACTCCATCTCTCTAATGCGCCCCCAAACCCCATCTTCTTCATATCAATGTCAAGAAATGACCATTCAATCCTATCATAAGCCTTAGAGATATCAAGATTTAGAGACATGTGCCCTCTCCTACCTCCTATTCCACCCTTTATAGCATTAAAATACTCATAAGAAACTAGGGTGTTATCTTTCATGAGTTTACCAGGGATAAAGGCACTTTGATATACTGAGATTAGCTTGTCCATGAGTTGTTTCAGCCTGTTTGCTACCACCTTGCTAAAATTTTGTGGATGACACTACGCAAGGTAACTGGCCTAAAATCCATGATGTATTTTTGTTTTTTAACCTTAGGTATAATAACAACTAGAGTGGAATTTAACCCTTCAAGGGATGAAGTCCCATTCCACCAATTCATGATATAGTTTTTCACATCCCTCCCCACAATGTGCCAATACTTTTGGAAAAGGATAGGTTTCATACCATCAGATCTTGGAGCTTTATATAGATGCATTTTCTAAATAGCCTCATTTACTTCAACATATTCAATATCTCTTTCAATAATGACAACCATGATTTTATCAATAATGTAGTATACCTCTTGTAGCGTCTTGATTTTTAGGTTGAGAGGTCATAAAAAGATCTAAAAAGAACTTTTAGATAATACCTTCAATATCTTTTCCTTCTATATTCTATAAACTATCCTCATTTCTCAACCCTGAAATATATTTCTTCTTCCTCCTTTGTGATGCTCTATAGTAAAAATATGCAGAATTGTGGTCATCATCTATTATTTCATTTACATGAGCTTTTTCACGCCAATAAGTCTTGTCAAATCTGAGCCATTTTTTAGGTCATTGCTAATTCTCCACATCAACACAAGTTTTCATTATCTTGTGTTTTTTTGTGCCACAATAAGAGCCACTTTAGTCTCCCTTATCTTCCTTTTATATCTACAAAGTGTTTTTCTTCCCACACATCAAGTTTGGATCCCGTACTATCTATTTTCCTTTGAATCGTACTACATTGTACTTCTTCCTATGTTGAGTTCATTGTGTTCTCATAGGGCTGCTCACCCACCCACATGGGCTCAAAATAGTAAAACCCTTTATGCTTCTTCTTTTTCATCACATCTTTTTCCACCACAATAGTCAGAGAGGTATTATCATATTGGTATAATGGTAAGTTCTTTAACAAGCAATAAGAAAAGTGTTCTCTCCATTCCTCATTGCAAGAGACACAATCCACACTTTCCTCAACCTGGGTGTCCATGGTTTTACCTCTTCTCCAGGTAAATGTGTTGTTGTTTTACCCCAACTCCATACGCATACAATCATCAACCACATCTCAAAAATTCTGAGGATATGTCTTCAGTTTTGGCAAACCTCCACACTTTTCATTATCTATAAGGATATTATTGAAATCACCAAAAAACATCAATGGACCTACACTATCTCATCTTATTTTTCTCATGAGCTCTGGGATTTCATACTTTTGTGGTAGTTCATCTCACCCATGCACATCAATACCATGCCACATGAAATTTGAGTCATATATCATGACTAAAGACTGTATTGATCCATATCTTCTCTAATTAAGTAAAAAGGGAGACAAAATTGTTTTATATATTCTTAATAGTATATAACCACTTAGATATTCGATATTCATCTAATAGACAAATTTTCATTTCACGAAGATGAGTCATATGCTACACCACTGTTCGGGAAATCGGTCTGCACGGACGCATATACTCCCGCATATACCTATTCAGTCACCCTACCGCACCGCATATTACTAATCGGTCCACTAAGCGGTCATGGGCCGCATATACTCCCGCTTGACCGATTAAGCGGCCGATTAAACTCCACTTTTTGAAAAGCTCACAACTAATGTTCATGCATTTCGTACATACATGCATATATACACACACATTTAATTATAAATATAAATTGAGATATATAGTCATTGAATTATATGTATACATTGTAATACATATAAAAAATTTTCACATGCATTTGTACATTTATTTGAATACCTTTTAATATATTAACATGTATAGATACATATACAATGTACCTAAATATACAATCACATATTTGTGCATGTATATATACATTTTGATTTATTCACATTTATACACACTATACATATATTTGTACATTGATTTACCTACATTTTAGTATTAGTACAAATATTACAAACACATTCTGTATATAGACATATATACATATATAAGCATATCATACATCATACATGCATATTAATATGTTTATAAGTAAATAGATGTATGTGCCTACTCTATATATTTTAATTTATGATCTCACTATATTATTTTATATATAATTAGTTTATTGAAATAAAAAAAATCCAAAACCGCATATACTCCCGTATATACTCCCGCATACCGCATATACTCTGTGCAGTACCCTCTCCGCCCGTACACCGCATACCGCTTTCCTAAACCACGTGCTACACTACTTGGAAATAGAGAACTATGACTTCATAGCTATGGGAGTCATGATGTCTAGTTCCTATTTAGTCGATCATGTATTGAGAATTTTCAGACATTGTGGGCATATTTGCTGATGAGGAAATAAAAGTTTCATTAAATGGAAAAATGTATATACTTATGTAAAATATGTTACACATACTTTGGTAAAATATCTTAATTTACTATGTGATTCTTTATATATCGATACAAAATGAAAGATTCTTTTGTATGTTCATTCTTCCACTATTACATGTTTTTTAATCATTTGACACAAGTTGGGGTTAGATCTTCATCAAAATACAGACCACCTCTATTGTTCATGTTTAATCTCAACATGATGAGTGACACCCAACACTTAAAGTAATGTACATATGTTGTATATCTATATTACTTTGGTTCACTCTCATGGTTATCCACCTATTTTAGGTTCGCAATACCTACCTCAAGGGTTTAGTAGTAAGGTGTCGTTGTCAACTAGTTAGTAATGATATACTGATGGGAGTTTTGTGTTTGGTGGTCTTAGAGTCATACATGTGCACTTTGATGTGGTGTTTTTATCGAATGATATATTGACAACTCATATTTATATTTTCTCTCACAAATTGACAATCTTATTCTATATGCTTAGTTCTTTCATGAAAGTTTGTAACACAAGAAATTCATATTGTGCTCTTGTCTTTTAGAACATAGGATTAGAATAAAAAATGATAACTTCTATATCACTTAGAAGCCAATAGATGTGCACTATTTATCGAGGAGTGTCACACATGCTATGTTCTCTACCTATGTGTAAGAAAGAGATACCACATGTTGTTTTTTGCTCCTCCATGACAACAAGGACTTGTAAAGAAGAAGACAAAAACTAGTGTTTGGATGTCTGATGGTAGGGCATCTAGACTAGTTAACATCAGTGTATGCACACATGACAAGATTGTAGGAAGATATAATGAGTAGAGTTTGTGTGATTGTTTCTCGTATGCACCATATGATATGAAACACAACAACATAGTGAATACTTAAAGGAGAATATTAAAATTTTAACACAATGCTAACATCACATTGAATGTCAGGCCCAATGATGCACATATATAGTTGTTGTCCCACTAGTTGGTGATACCTTGTTGGACTGATTAGCAACTCACCTATAGTTGGTCATCGTTTTACATGAAGATCAATGTGTGTGTCTGCATCCAATAAGTTAGATATCTTTGGAACTCAATGATATCTACTGCATACTTGCTCTATGAGTAAAAAAATTCCATTATGCAATAGGAAACCTCAAAGAATAGAAAGTAGTGAAGTTTTCCTAGGTCATCATCTAAATTCTTTTGGAAAGATAATGCTGTAATTCACTAATTCCAGCTACTCATCCCTTATGTCAAACATATCATCCACATATAAGAGTAATATGACCTATTATTGAGGTTCGTTGTACACAAGCTTTGATAATCATATGATCTTTATATGTAACCCACATAGTTGATGCTTGTCTAAAGCATTCAAACCAGGTCATGGGTGTGTGTTTGAGTCCATAAATGGATTTTCATAGAATATAAACATGAGATTCAAATACTGCCAGTCCAAATGGAGGATCTATGTATACTAATTTTTCGCGTTCTCCATGTAAAAATCATTTAGAACATTCGTGTGGTATATATCCATTGATAGGATGTTGGAATATCTAGAACAAGTTTTGACTATCCTCAAGTGAGAAACTAGAGTAAACATTTCTTCATACTCTATGTCATACCCTAAGTAAATCCCCTAGCAACTAGGCATGCTTTGTATTTGTCAATTGTGCCATCAACCATGTTCGTGATCTAGTAAACCCACTTGCAACTGACATGTGATATACCTTATAGTAGAGGAACAATATCCCTAGTATGGTGTGATCGAAGAACTGAAGCTCGACATTCATAGCCTCCTTTTACTGCATAGAACTAGTAGCTTCCTGATCTGTTGATGGAACAAGATCCACATGAAGAGAAGTGAGAAACTTGCATATTTTGAAGAGCAATATGTGACCACTGAATGAGCATAGAGAGGATTTTTTCATAGTCCCCGTTGGGATCTTCTTGTATCGCATAGTTGTTCTTTTAGAAGAATGCTTTTGTACACCTTTGGGACCAAAATCATGTGTCATGTCATCTTATGATGTATGAGGCTCAACATGGGTAGCCTCAATCCCTCTTGGTGGTGATGTGATAGGAGGATCAACATGGGTAGCCTCCAACCTTGTGGGAGTCTCAACAAGGGTAGAATAAATCCCAATAGGAAGCTTAGTAGGGGTACATTCAATCCAAGGGTTTGTGGTGGAAGTTATTTAGGGGTACATTCTTCATGATGTATGCTGATGAACTTGTGAAGGAAGGTGTGATCTATATAGGTAGAGGTTTCGTAGGATTTATACTCAAGAAATGTAATAAGCCTTTCTATGCGTAGGCAATGAGAAACATGATCAAAAGAACGATTCATTTGTGTTCATCACTATCTCCAGGAAGAAAACAACTTGCAAACCATGCCTCAATCATCGATTTTCTCATGTTGGGGAATAAAAAACAAACAACTGTAGAAAAAATGACATTTCTGGAGGTGGGATGGTGGTTGGTTGTAGAGTTTTTCATGTGGTAAGACCACCCCCCCAGACTTTGAGTGTGTAACATACCTAAATTTACACTTATCACTTACCCCTCCCTCTTATTAGGCTCCTTTTCAAGTATGTTGGTATCAATAATTACCCCCAATTTAGATTAAAATTAGGAACACCATTTCCCACAAATAACCTCTTATAAAAAGTTTAGGATTATATAACAAAATATACTGAATAGTTCAATTAAACATAGAAATACACCAATGAGTAAGACTTGACCCATGTTTAGCTCTCTAGAATCATCCTAAGGGTATAAAATGAAGGATAATGGAGAAAACAATACTAAATCATAATTTGTTAAGAAAGGGAAGTAAATAAATTAAAAACTTACGTAGAACTTTACTAAATAAATAAAATATCAAACCCTCCAAAGAGTGGAATTAATGGTAAAATTGGTTTACCCATTCCTATTTGGTACATCATTAATTCCTGGACAATCAGATGCTATTTTCCCTTCTAATTATTTGGTTAAAGTTACATATGGTAATAACTATTAATGGCTTTTGAATTATTTCATTAAAGACTATAGTCTTTCTTTTGTCACCATCCCCTTATGTAACACCCTCCTCATCTCCTGTTGATATCAATCTTAGTGCGGAACTAGGTAGTTTTAAATGTCTATCAGATTTGGAAGATGACAACCTTTTCTTCCCCTACTCTATTTTCTCTTCCTCATCCAATAGTGGTCATGTCTACAAGATGAAAAACTTATGAAAGCCTCCTCTACTTCTAGATCTCCCTCACCCTCTTATCCTCTTCATGTATTATTCACATTGCCATAAACCCCATCAACCAATTATCCCTCTCCCTACAACGTTTCCTTTGGAACATCAACGTCTGAGATCACCTTGGTGGAATACCAAGGGCCATGGAGATTGGGACACCTCCTCGTGACTACCAAGTAGTTCATGCCCACACTATAATGGCAAACTACATGCAAAATCTAAACTAAAAGATATCATCAAAGCTCCAGGGGTTCAACCAGTGGAGCCTACATGGAGCACATAAAGTCTCTAGTTGTTGTCAAGAAACTCAGTTTCCACAAACCTCTCCTTTCTCTCCATCCACAAGAATACCCTAACTCCTTGTCGTCATTCCTATGCCCTATGTTTTGTTCTTGGGATCACATTCTTTCAATTTTCACACCTTATTTTCCTAGGTTTGTTTCAGTTGAGGTCGTTGCCCCTTCCCAAAGCAAAATACACTAGTGTTTCCATGATTCTATATACCTCATTCTATCTTGCTTTTCCACTCGCTCCCTCTATTCCTCATTAGCAACTATCCCTTTTGATGTTGTCTGTTATCACTAGTGAACACCCTTTTGGCTCCAGGATAGCATGATGAGAAAGAGATTCAACTACCATTTCTTGTACTCATGTCTCTGATGAAGTGGGTGTTGACAAATTCCTTTCTCATGTTCTTTGCTTCCATGTTTTTCATCATGGTGAAAGTATAAATCCTACATAGTGAAATCATATGATTTCCACAATTCCAAGTCTACCTTGGTTGTATGCAAACCACAAATTTTTTGGACCAAGCTATTTTACTAAATTGGTCAACCCACACCTTATGCTTTGAAATAAAATGCAAATCTGATTTATCACTAAATTTAACAAACTTATAAAATCAATAACTAGTTCTAGGAGTGCTAGTAATTTATAATAAAGTATTATCGAATTTAAGAAAAATTTATCCACTGATTGGTATTAGATTCTTTACAGAACTAAACTAACTATAAAATATATTTTTTGCGTTTGAATTTTTAGTAGATGTTGAACATAGTTTTATTTCCTATTGTTAATAGGTGATGTATGGCCTCAATCCTGGACTCTAGAGTTTAAATATTGACATATGTCGACAAAATATAAGGTGTGTGCTATATCATGATTTTATTTGGTTATTTAATGACTTAATCCTAATTTGTCAATATTGAGGCATATTTCCATTACGACTCATGTCTTTTTTTAATATCATTGAACTTCATTTTTGATATTGAATACTATCCATCAAATCCTTCATTTTTGTTTATTGGAATCACATTTCTATTTTCAATGAGTCATGTTACTCCATTCCTCATATATTGATGTTCGCATCCCTTGGTACATGAATATTACACCATGATCTTGCCTAGAGTGTTTCATGTTAGATATGGGCTAGTAATAACTATTAGTAGTCTAACCCTATTTTTGGAACTAGGTTTTATTCCCCTACAATGTTAAAATTATAGGCACAATGTTTATTCTACTGCCATGTTTTATATGATGGTAACTGAGGTTTTATTTCTCTTACCCTGGCTAGTGGTTTGTGGATCCCTATAGTTATTATTGTCTTGTTTAATCTACATACACTTATATTTGGATAATTGTGATAAAAGGCAAGACATTCCTTATTTCATGAATTTCCTTCTCTAAGTTGATAATGCCTCAATTTATATTGTTGATTCTCTAGTTATTTATTCTCTTGATATATTCTCTTGAACTTACCTTATTACATAGACCCTCTTAAGTGAGAATCCTCACATATATACCTATCTAATATGAAAAGTCAAAATATCTTTATTAAGAACACACTTCGTGTTTACTGACCCATACCTTATTATTTTTTTTCTGGGTATTGTTCTCAAACTATCTAGGTGTAGGTACCCTAGAGGACAATGAATTGTTAAGTTGTTTTGTAGGATTTTAGGGTTGAGGATAGGTTGACCTCTACAAATAGTCCAATGTACAATTCAATGTAAACTTTTCATTTTATAGTGTCACGTTTAAGGCGATGAACAATTGAATATGAGATATCTTGTGACATTATAAATGGTTACATTTTTCTGGTACATATGAATCATTTTTTCTCTATATTACAAATCATATCAGAAATAAATACTTCTTTTCCTTCATACATAATGGTATGTTTGGAAGTGGTTGGTCTTATTCCTCAATATAGTAGGTCTCATTCTCTACATAGTGGGCATGAGATTGATGATATAAATGATGTGAGGATTGCTTCATCCCAGAAGAATTGCAGAACTCCATATTTAATGACAAGCGAACGAGTGATTTCAAGAATGTGCATGTGCTTCTGCTCTACAACACCATTTTGTTCAAGTGTGAAAGGCAACATTGTTGGAATGGGAATTGAAGATATCAAGCATGGTAGTAGACATTTACTCCTTCATGTTATTTTTAGGGAACACATGAATGCCTTTGTTGTGTTGGGCTTTAATTGTATTGGTAAAGAATTAATATATGTGTGGAATTCTATACATTGTTGTGCACAACGTAGACCCAAGTTGTTATATCCTTAATTTTGGTAAAATTGAATGCTATAAATATAAATCATGATTTGATAAATAATTTTCTATGATGATATTATTCATGGAATAACAATGTTATTCACCTTTGTAGCATGGGTGAAACTTATGGCCCATATAAAGGAAAATAAGACTATTTGCTTTTCAAATAGGTTCTTGTGGCACAAGTTAAGAAAACAAGAAACTTTGTGCATAAATAAAGAATGATGACATTGGGAATTATTGAATAATAGAAATATGGAAGTTTCTAAGGGAAAATAAAATATATGGTGTTTTAGATCATTGAAAGAGTAATTATCCATCCATAAGTGGCAACACAATGTTGAGGCACCAAATAACATTATCCTATTTTAACCTTTGTAGACTGAAAAATAATAATAAAAAGAAGAGAATTCTTGAAATTTGGTGAAAAAGGATATTTCATGAGATACTGATTTGTTTTAAAATAATGTTGGATAAGAGAAAGTTTTTGATATGATAAGATATTCCAATAAAACCCCACAATGTGAAAGTAGGTGGGGTAAAACCATTAATGTATTACTATAATGGGTTTGAGGGATATTTTGGAAATTGAAGATATGAGAATAATATCAAATTAATTATTCAATGAGGTTCCATATATTTATATGCTTTCCTTAATGGCTTTTGTTTGTGAAATCCAAGGCTCAATAGGAATGTAATAAAAGCCAAGAGTTTAATATAAAGGGGAATGTCTTTTTAATACTTGCATAAGGTGGTAATAAGTATTTATGGAATACTATCTGTCCCTTGACATATTTGGCATCATCCTTGTACAACAAGAAAGAGAAAAGATAAATGAAACATAGAGGTGGGTTATGAAAAGGTGTATAATCAGAGCTTAATGTGATTAATCACCTTTCTTTTGATGGATTATGGTATGTGATTACTTGTCACTCGTGGGTATATGAGAAAAAGGGAACCTATGTTTTTAGTAAGGATGGAAAAGTAATTAAGGATGGGAAGAGAAAGTTAGACCATTCTAGAGATCATCCCCTTGCCATCACCCAACAATAGACCATAACCAACTGCCATCACTCACCTCCTTCAATGTCTCCCCGTAACCCTAATTGTCCACCAAGCACATATATAAATGGGGTGCCACCTCCGCCATAGAACAAGGACTCAGAGTGCATCGACCAAGAAACTACATACCACTTCCTTTTAAGCACTCTCTATTGCAACAACCTAGGGAGGGGATCCACTATTGACCATCATCAGAGGGTGTGGCAGCAATGGTTCTACATGACCATGGATCTAGGAGGCCTGGTCGTTGTTCAGAATGGAAGAGGGTGGTTCACCATCATATTGATGGGGTTCATAGTTGTACAAAATGGTTAGAGAATGAGAGGAAAATACCTTTATGGACTATCATGGTGTCTACTGACCTGACCACATCATGAAGATGAAGAATAGACCATCCCATCCATGCTCCTTCAGTTGTTCCCCTACAACCATCTACCCGGCGAGGGATATCTTTCGACGAAGAGGTTCTTGGATGCAGTGGTCGACTATAGCACCTTTGGAGCAGTCCTTCGTCGATCATGCATGCTTAAAGACCAGTACCTTGGATTCTCATTATCTTAAAGAGTCACAACCCACCTGCCCGACTCCACAATGCTCAACATGCGAGAATTAGATAGTCATCTCTACTGTAGAGGCACTAGGACCGATCTACTTTGCAAGGAAGGAGATAGCCAGGGGTCAAAAGACACAAAGACCCATAAAGATGCACGTAAGATAAGAGGGTATTAAAGTCCTTTAACCTACTGTCGCCCATCCTATTTTAACTTATGGATATGGTAAGTTTGATGACATGGTAGCTACTAATTGTTCTAATTATATTTATTTTGGAAAAATCATAACGAATTGTAGGTAACTCAGATTGCAACATGTTATATATAAAATGTGATTAGAAAAATAAGGGGAATCTAAATAAAATAAAATTGAAATATAATTATGCTTATTATTCCAAAAGTACCCTGAATACATGTTTAAGTGACGATTCATGCATCAAAATCCTAGATTTGAGTATTAATTGGCTGAATATGTTAAAAACCTCTCTTTTATGCTATAATATAATAATTTTGAAAATAATGATGATTTGACATTATTATTCTCATAATGATGGCAATTGGAGTTCTAATGAGAATAATCATGTATATCAGTAAGTATGGTTTAAAGATCCTTACTTGCCATGTTATTAAGGAAGTGACTCCAATCTAAATACTCATGATGCAATAATACAGTAGATTTGATGATCATTGTTACACCTAATATGAATTAGGGTTCTTAACTCATTAAAATTATAATAATGGGAATTTGGGTTTAGAAACATGATCTTAATCATAACTCAATTCCAAGTAAAACGTAAACCCTAGATTAGGACTGAGTAGGGTTTAATGTGATTAGTGTGATGGTGACACTTTAGGATTTAAATACATGCAGATTAAAAATGATTTCTTGATCCCTTACAAGTAAATCCATCCCTGCTTGGGACTAAAAAAAGTGGTTTGGCCGCCCAGAAGACCGCTTAAATCTATCTCACTCAAGATAGAAAGGAGGTGTAAAAAGCCTATATATATATATAAATATAATGAGAGTTGTGCCCAAAAGATGCCAAAAGTTTCCACACGACCGGTGTATTTCTGCACTCACATATGCATATACGTCGTGCTCGTAAGTGGAACCTTGAAGCCAAACTTACCCACCTCCAATCTACAACGAAACTCACCAAACCACCTAATTTAAAGTCAGGCAACCAAAAGGGCAACACTGTCCTTTTGACATTTGTGGGTGAGAGAGCTCAGGAGAAGAGGAAAAAACTTAACCAATCAGCTTGGATAGACCAGCCAAAGGTTCTAGTGATTTTCCCGAATCATGAGTAAAGTTGAATAGTTTCACTTATTCAATTGAATTGGTATAAGGATTAATGATGGACATTAATTGGAAATGAATTTTGAATTCAATGGCAGAAAGGAAAATATGCAAAACAATTGTCTCGCTAAGCGAGACGACCGTTTTGTGCAGAAGATGACTGTCTCACAGTTTGTAGGTTCTAGAACATTCATGTTTATGAACCCTTCTACTCCTACACCATTTGGGAACCCTGACCCTGGCCTCTACTATAAATATAGGGGTACTTTGGGGCTTCCGAAGACACCCAATTGAGAATCTGTTGCTGTGACAATTGTTGTCCTCTCTAGTTATGGTAATCAATAGAGAGCCCAAGCAAGTTCTACCTGTTAAAGAGAGGGATAGAAAGAGACAGAATAACTAAGGATCAGTTGTGGGAGACCATGTCAGTGACTAGTACGTCGACAAGAGGGGACAACTCCTTCCCGTTGGGACTGGTAGCACAACGTGGAGTTTTTGGTGGTCCTCAAGGACTACTCTAGAGGCAGGAGGCCGTTGTATACCGTTTGGAGGACAATGTCAACCTATAGTTTGTGATGAGACTGTAGGAGCCATTTTAGATGCTCTTCCAAGTCAGTTGTCTGTGGTGAAGACCAGGAGCTACACAGACATTGTCTAAGAACAACTAGATGACAATTGCACATCTAAAATGATGAAAGGTATGTCACTGGACTTTCTCTAGGACCAGGTATGTCCTCACAACCACCCTTTCTAAAATATAGTTATTGACATGATCTACTGGTTTATGGGGAATATGATAATAAATTGTTTTGTTTCCTCTACCTATTCTATCACCCTATTTCCCCACATGGTGATCTATTAGGAATCATGCATACTAATGTATGTGATCCTTTTAGAACAACTACTAGAGGTGGGTATTAGTACTTCATTACCTTCACTTATGACTTCAGTAGGTATGGTTACGTTTATCTTATGAAACTTAAGTCTAAAACCCTTGAAAAGTTCCAAGGATTTCATTAACAGAGTACAAAACCAACTTGGCAAAAGTATTAAGTCACTTCACTCAGATCGAGGTGGAGAATACTTAAGAAAAGAGTTTGAGGACCTTTTGAGAGACTGTGGTATCATGTCACAATGCACTCCACCTGGAACACCATAGTACAAGGTGTACCGAAATGAAGGAATCACACATTGTTGCATATGGTGCGATCAATGATGAGTTTAGTTGATCTTCTAACTACAATCTAGGATTTTTCTCTTAAAAGTGCCATGTTTACACTAAACAAGGTACCTTCTAAATTAGTTTAAAAGACACCATATGAGATATGGTATGGGAAGCATCCCAATGTGTCTTTTATGAATATTTGGGGTTGTGAAGCTTATGTGATAAAGTAGTTTCCAAAAAATCTTAGACCCAAATATGATTAATGTTATTTTGTTAGATATCCTAAAGAAACCAAAGCTTATCACTTTTATTCCCCATCTGACAATGAAGTGTTTTTTGCTAGAGATGTTGCATTCCTAGAAAAGGAATTTCTTTCTAAAGGAATCAGTGGGAGGAAAGTTGAACTCAAAGTGGTTTAAGACCAACAAGAAAACATTTAACCAATATATGTACAATATAAACATGGAGAATCACAAGTCGTTGTGGAATCTCAAATTCCTCAAGTAACACATGAACTTTGTAGATATAATAGGACACACCTTAAACCTGGAAGATTTGGTTATCTTGTATCTGAGGAAGGTGGTGATTTGGTCGTAGATGATGAGCTAACAACCTACCTAGAAGATACTAAGGGACTAGGGTGTGACAAATGGCTTGAGGGCATAAGATTTGAGATGGAATCCATGTACACCAACAAGGTATGGATCTTGGTGGATCCACCTAATAGGGTAAAACCCATAGGGTGCAAATGAGCTCCAAGAACAAGATTAACATAGATGATAAAGTACAAACCTATAAGGGTAGATTGGTTGCAAAGGGTTTTAGACAAGTTCAAGGTGTTGATTATGATGAAACTTTTTCTCAAGTTTCCATGGTTAAGTCCATAGGGATCATGCTTGTTGTTACAGCTTATCGTGACTATGGGATTTGGCAGATGGATGCTAAAACTGCATTCCTTATTGGGAATCTTCTTGAGGATGTGTACATGACACAAACTGAGGGTTTTATGAATCCTAAGGATGCAAAAAAATATGTAAGCTACAAAGGTCAATCTATGAATTGTAGAAAGCATCTCCGAGTTGGAATCTTTGATTTGATGAATCAATCAATGAGTTTGGCTTTAGTCAAAATGAATATGAAACCTTGTGTGTACAAGACGGCTAGTGTGAGCATGATTATATTCTTCGTATTATATGTAGATGGCATACTATTGATGAGAAATGACATCCCAACTTTATAGATGGTAAAGACCTAGCTTGGAAACACAATCTCAATGAAAGACTTCGGTGAAGCATCCTACATCTTAGGAATCAAGATCTATAGAGATAGATCTAGAAGGATTCTTGGACTAAGATAGAGCACATACATTGAAAAAGTGTTGAATAGGTTTAACATGGAAGAATCAAAGAGAGGAAACTTTCTCATGTCTCATTGAGTTTCCATCTCTAGAGCTCAGTGCTATAGTTCTTGTGAAGAAAGGGAACGCATGAGTAGGACTCCATATGCATCTGCAACTGGATCCATGATGTACGCAATGTTATGTACTCATCATGATGTCTCATATGCCTTGAGAATAATGAGAAGATATCAGTTAGATTCAGGTTTTTCTCACAGGATAGTCGTGAAGAACATCCTTAAGTACTTGAGAAGAACTAAGGATTAGTTCCTTGTCTATGACGGAGAGGAAGAGTTGGTGGTAAAGGGTTACACCGATGCAAGCTTCCAAACTGAAAAAGATGATTATCAATCCCAATCAAAATTTTCGTTTTGCCTTGATCATGGAGAAGTGAGCGGGAAGAGTTCCAAGCAAGAGACAGTTGCAGATTATACAACAGAGGCCAATTATGTTGCTGCATTGAATGCATCAAAGGAGGCTGTATGGATCAAGAAGTTTGTCTCAGAACTTGGGGTTGTTCCAAGAATCAGTGATGCAATTGAGCTATATTGTGATAAAATGGATCTATTTCACAAGCTCAGGAACCCAGATCGCATCATATTTCAAAGCATATACAAAGGATGTTCATCTGATACACCCATGAACACAGGAACCCCATTAGGGGAACCGGACATAGGTGCACCTGGGATACAAAGTTAGGGTGACACCGGGGGAGGCAGAATAGATACCCAGAGTGTTGGGAGGAGGACTCATTCTGTCCATAGGCATAGGAAGCGACCATCAATGGCACAAGACCAATGTGTGATTTCTAATGAAGTGTTATCTGAATTCACATAGGTGTACGTAAGTGTTCACGAGTTACACATAGGTATTTGTCAGACCTTTGAAAAAGAAGAGTTTGAAAAAGAGCCTTTGAAAAAGAAGAGTTTGAAACCATTTTACAACACTTCAATGACGCTTTCCCCGATGCCCCCAGTCATGTATTTACAACACTTGTAAACGCCATAAAGGACTCAACACACCGCAACATCTACCTCATCCTTAGACACACACCTCACAAAATAACAATATGGTTGCAAGACCTTTGAGAAAGGTCCCAAGGTGGTACTACAACACCAATACATTCAATGTCGTCCTTTTCTGTTCCATCTTAGTAGGGATTTGTTTCGCAGTCCCGACCACCCTACTTCCACAGCACATCAAGTACGCCATCCTTGTGGTATACTCGACCCAATGATGGTGGCCCTTCTGGATCATAAGTGGGAACTTTATTTATTCCATAATGTTTGCTATGTTTGAGGACATCAACTTCAATTTTCTTAATTGTTGTAATAATTGCTTTCCCATACTGACTTTTGTTTTACATTATGTTTTCTATGTTTGAGGACATCAATTTCAATTTGCTTAATTGTTGTAATAATTGATTTCCCATAATGACATTTGTTTTCCGTACAATCTAATTAGTTTGTAATGTTGAAGTCATTATTTTTCCATGTCTATTGTTTCATATTATGTTCAAGTAGTTATTCTCTTTTTGTAGTCAGCATGTTAATGTATCATTTTAATTGTAGGCATCATGTCTGCCAGTTACCAAACACAAGCAACTGACCTCCTGACACACATTTTAGATGCCTTGTCTGGTCCAGCAAATCACATTGCTGATGCAATAGCTAACTCAATAGCGAACTCCATCATGGATGACATTTCCGTTGATGCCGACATACCACCTACAATACCTAGGTCAGTTAGCATTAGGAGTGGCCACCAAAAGGTGTTAGAAATCATAACCGGGCATGAACAAAGGACGTATGACCTATACTGAATGCGACCACATACTATAATGGCCCTTTTGGACAAGCTTGAGAGTTGTGGATTGTTACGAAGTACTAGAGGCATCTCATCAGTTGAGGATGTATGCTACTTCCTATAGATGGTTGGCTATGGACATACAAATTGTGCTTTGGCTGAGGACTACATTCACTCTGGTGAGACCATAAGTAGAAAGTTCAATGAAGTGTTGGATGCCGTGTGTGCATTGTCCCATGACTATATTGTTATGCAAACCGCATTGACATACACAACAACACATTCTCATATATTGGACAACTAAAGGTTCTACCCTTACTTCAAGGTAATAGTTATCCCCTACAATTTTTAATCATTTTCAAATATTTTGTATGTTTACAATTGATTTTGGTGTTGTAGAATGCCATCGGGGCAATTGACAGAACACACATCCCAGTCTTGGTCAAACACGACAAGAAAAATCTCTACCGAGACAGAAAAGGAATTGTCATACGAGAGATCGTATAGTGAGGAGATGTGAAGATTTGTAGAGTACCAACTGAGAATAATGTTATGGACCCCTTGACAAAAGCACTTCCGTAGAAGAATCATGATGGTCATGTTAAATAACTTGGGATGAGATTTGTGGGTGATTGGCTCTAAGTGCAAGTAGGAGTCTATTGGTATATATGCCTAGATTTCCAATCATAAGATGATTGTAATGGAATAACTTATAAATAATTTGATTAATAATAATGGCAATCTTCTATTTTATTATGTTTTATTTAGTTATGAGATAATGATGTAACATAATAAATGTCTAAAGAATTATATTGCTCAATGACATATGTCTTTGGGTTGATACCTGAACAATGAGATCATAGGGATGCCAAGAGTAAGTACATTCTTGTTATGTCCCTAGTTAGATGTTGTTGTGGAAGGTTGATAGACAAAAATAACACCTAAGACTAGAGTGTGTGTTGGTTGATGATAGAATCTCATCAGTCATGATATGTGATATCAAACCAAAAATGTAGATACTTGTCAGAGAATAGTGTATCAGACAGACCCATGATAAGAGTGATGCATGGAAACCATTATGTGGTAGTTAGAATCATCTCTTGTAGTGTTGGTGGTAATTGTGGTTCTTAAACCTGAAGTCACTAAACTCATCACATGTCGTTCAGTGTACTTTGACATCATCCACCGTAACCTTGAATAAGGGTTTCCATAAAGGTGATCGTATGCACTGTGACACATGGGGATGATTGTGAGTGATGTAGATGGAATTTGTCCCTCCTCTAGGAATATGATATACTGGACACAAGATAAGTGAGACTGAGAAATTCATGGCCATGCACATGTGAATCAAAATGTGACACTGAGCTTACATATATCTCAAATAGTTTTCTCTAGTTAAAGGTGGAGAGATGGAATGTTGAAGAGGATGATGATTCCATGCCTCGAGTTTAATCTAGATATTAGTGATAAAGGAACTATACAAACATTGTAATGCCAATCACAAGTTGTAGGTTGAAGTTGTTCTCCAACTTTCCATTTACATGAGTAGCAATGATGTGTTGTTAGATACCTCTCTTTTCTTGTGATGTCATAAACTAGTTATGGACATTCATTGTCAACTTAAATTGGAACCCATAGGGTCACACACATAGTATACACATGGAATGGGATTTTATTCATGAATGATGTTTAATTTGATTACTAAAAGTATTTAGGTAGTCAATTTAAACAATAATTGACTGACTGGACTCTAAACTGACTAGTTCAAGTGTTGAACCAAACAGTTGAGTATCAGGATGATTGGAAATTGCATTGGCTGAATTCTAGATGAACTAGGGCATTAACCGACCAATTCACTTAGTGAAACGATTGACTCAAGCTTGCCATACGACCGACTCATGTGATGAACCACCCATTTCATGAGATGAACCACCTGATTCATGGATCAATTTGATTGCATCAAGGATTAATGTTGATATCATGTTGTGCATTAATTAGATTAGAATTTCCAATACAATTGTGATTGGGAAACATGATGATACGAATGGTTCTAGAGTTGAAGCAATCATATCACATGGCAACCAATCATTTCACCTATGAACTGACCATTTCGTCGGTCGTAGATTGCAAAAATTCATCATATTTTGGTCCCTTCCACTCCCACATAGACTGGGAACACAGGCCCTAACCCTCCTATAAATAGAGGGGTATTGGGGCTTCCTAGAAACACAACACCTAAAGATTGTTGTCTTCTCTGGTTCTGGTAACTGAGAGAACCCGAGCAAGTCCTACCTGATAAGGCAGGGATAGCAAGGGAGAACAATCGTGGGAGATTAACTTGTTGCTAGTACACCAACGTGGAGGGAAAACTCCTTCATGTCAGTTCTTCTAGAATGATAAAAGTTCCTAGTGTTCCATTTGGACTACTCCATAGGCAAGGAGCTTTTCCCGCTAGGAGGATAATGTCAGGCTGCTATCAACAGTGTTCAACTGGGAGCTGCTGCATACGTTATTCATGTGCGATTTGAAGAAAGTTGCACAAGACGACGAGGAGATTGTCACTGGACTTGCTCCAGGATCATGTATATCCTAGAAACCATCCTTTCCATTATATAGTTGTTGATGTGATTTACTATTATAAGGGGAATATGACAGTTAATTTTTTTCTACTTCCTATCATGTAGCCATATTTCCCTATAAGGATGTCATCAAAATCTCTTCATATGTCATGTATCCTGTGAGGGCGATGTTGCCAAATCTACACTACTACAAGGTATACCGCAGATCCCACCTTCCCTATATATTTTATATGAGATATGCTTATACAAAATGTGGAACATTTTATTACGTATTCTCTATATGTCTGCAACGCCCGGGCCCACTGCCCTAGGCTCTAGTAGAGTTTCAGGAATGACGAATGGCCCCACAGACCACCACTAGCCTTAACTGCGCGCTTTGTCCACACTGACGCACAAGCCAAGATCAACTTCCCGACTGGTCACCCATCCTAGTACTACTCCAAGCTGAGCACGCTTAACTATGGAGTTCTTTAGTGATGGGCTCCCGGAAAAGGAGGTGCACCTTGGTGATATGGGTAGTTCAATCATTCCTTTTAAGATCAAGTTATCCGAGGCCTCAAATCTTGGGATGTTACAATGTCACTTTCACAATTCCCAACAATTTTATGGTTACATGAGCCTACATGCATTATGTTTTGTCTTGATTAATTACACCACTTATTCATGTTAGTTAGGTAAAGAAGGTAGAATTCAGAATGTGGAGCCAAGGTATGTACAAGTAAAACATTATATATCTCAAAACTCAAATATGTATGTAATTTCCAAAAGTATTTCTTCCATATATGGGTCATGTCTCAAAAGCCATAGTTTTCTATTATACCATCATCTTATGATAGTAAGCAATCATTATAGAATAATCCATTAAAAAAAATCCACCGTTTAAGCCTAATATGACCAAAGTACTATAACGTGTCAAAATTGGCAATTTAGAGCTAAGTTTGTGTAATTTTTCAAATTTTCAACATGTTATTATAAAATTATTTTTTGTAAAAAAGTAAGAAATAGTAAAGACGATCATAATACTACAGTTTTTATAGTTATAGTGACAAACCCCATTAACAAATCCAACTTTGATTGTTTTGCATGCATTTATATGACATGAAGTGATTATAAGAAGTCAGTGCATCCAAAGAATACAATATAGAGGTCGATTCACTCAGCTTAGGTGATGGTCATGACCTCTATAACATACACTCATGAATAGGATCTCCTAAGATCCTCCAAACATCCCAAAGTCTTTGCTCTTGCTAGCTCTAGCTCCATATAGGCTAAAGAAGGGGAAAGGAGAGATTTTTAAGTAAAGAGCAAGGTTAATATGATGGATTGCTAAGAATTATGAACAAGAGGATAGAAAGGAGAAACAATAGTAGAAAATAAGAGAATTAACATAGGAAAATATATAGTTCTGAGCCAAATAAGGCTTTAATGGTTATCTTGATCTATAAATAGAACCATCAACTTGCACGAGCTTATCAACATAGATCACCCTAATCTTTCTTCAAAAAATTATATGAATTCAAAATGATCCACTAGAGACCTAGGGTTTAGGTGATTTCATTAATGTAGGTTTGGTTGAGATAAATAGTGTATTTTACCAAAACATACCACTTCACACCCTCTCATCGACCACATTGGCCCTAGCAACATGGTTAAAACACCTTCTTGTGTCTCCCAAAATTTTCATTATCCTAAAAACTTAGTTGATGCATTTTCTTTGACCCCAAGAAGTCATATCCATCTTCTATGCATCGAATTGCCTTCTAGCCTACATTAATATAGAGTGTCCAATAGCCCGACCCTGGTGATGCATCGACTGCACAAGGAAGATGAGAAGTTTAACCGGTTTGGTCATATAATGATTGCATGGAGTGATCAATGTGATCCAATTCAAAGAGCACTTGATGAATCCCGATGAATGTTCACTTTAACCCCCCAAAATGATCACTCTTCATTGATGAATCCCGATGAATGCCCACTTTCAAGTATGGAAAACTTATAATTTGATTGACCCAAAAATTTAAAATAGCTTCATTGAATCATTTAAAATATATGTTTTAATTATTACATGACATGATTTTAATATGTAAATTTATTCCAAATAAATCTACAATAAATGACATAAATCATGCAATAAATGAAAAAATAATAAGATTATGTAAAAATTGAGGTTTACCGTCTTACCATCATCCACAAATGGATTCAACAATTTGAAAAAAATTATCAGCCATAATATCAATCTCAGCGACATATTTGAGTTCAATTGAAAAAGGCTTTCTAAGAATGTTATCACAAAAATGCCTCTTCTTACTACCCGTTTTTCAATGTTGTACATTAAAAGGATATTTTTAACCTTGGACTGGACAAACCCCTAAGGCTTGATGGTTTTGATATCTCCTTCTACGAATCATCATTGACAATACACAACACTTGGATTTAAAATATTTTTACTATATATTCTAAGAAAACTATATGAAAAATGGGATTTTAATCTTCAACAAAATTCTTATTGCCAAAACAAAAATAATTTATGGCCTCAACATCAATGAGTTATTACTTTTCCATTCATCTCTTAGAAGAGACATAAATTTATGCCAAAGTCTAGCACTCATATGTAGCCTCATACAAATTCTATTTTAATTTCTTACAACTTCACTTCCTAATGTGTCGTGGGTTTCAATATGCACACATAATTGAAAATGAGGTTATACAGTTAAATTTAAGACACAACAGACCTATTACTTACCCTTAAGATTGATGTTAAGAACTCTTTGATTAAATAAACTAGAATTTATTTTCAATTTGTATGCAATGTAATAACTTTTCAAACTTTGGGTTGACAACTTGTGTGGTTGCATTATAATGAGTCATATATCGGTCCTTTTATTGTGCACCCCATTTATACATTGATCATCTCAAATTGGTAGCACTAGTGTGACACTTCAACTCATAGAGTTTAACAGTATTTTGGATAAGATTGACTTGTTGGGAAATTGGGGCGATAGATAAGGTAGCTGAAACAAAAATTTAAAGCCTGATTACCCAATCAGCAAGATGGAATCAACAACAATGTATCGAGGAAGGAAGGTAACAAGAGTTATACCTAGCCCTGGAGCAAACCCTGTGACAACTCTTGATGTGGTATCATGCTTCTTCTTCAAGTAGCAACACACTTCTTCTTTAGCAACAACACTTGAATAGTTGTTACCTACAACCTCATAGTCTGGCACCATGAACAGTGGTTGATATTGTCCTCCTAGTGATAGGAAACATCCTCCCAACTCTAGAGTAGTCCATGGGGACCACTAGGAACTCCACATTGCATTAAAAGAGCCAATGGAAAGGAGTTATCCCTTTTAAGGTCAATCTTCTAGGATCAATTCTCTCTCTTACAATTGTCTCTCCCTTGCTATCCCTCCCTTTTATAGGTAGGTCTTGATTGGGATCCTTATTGGTTACCACAATCTGAGAGGACAACAATTTTTAGAGCTTATTGTTGTGTCTGGGAAGCCCCCAGTACCCCTCTATTTATAGGAGACTCTTGGGTTAGGGTTCCTAGTTTGTGCGGGAGTTGAAACGACTAAATTCACACATTTTTTGGAAACTGTAAATGGCGAACTAGCCGGTTCGCAAACCCAACTGGTCAGTTCATGCATGAATTGGTGGTTTTTTCCCATAAACCGGTTGGTTCATGCAATTTCTTATTCTAAATCACATTGGTATTCAATGCATGATTAATACAAAACATGACGTCGACACTAATCCTTGGTATAATCAAGTTGACCATTGAACCAGGTGGTTCATCACCTGAACCGATCGGTTGGGACTAGGAAACAGTTGGTTCACTAGGTGAACTAGTCAGTTCATGACCTAGTTCAAGCATTGTTCAATCAATGTTGTTTCCAATTGACCTGACACTCCAACTGGTTGGGTCAACACTTGAATCGGTTACTTCAAAGTCCAATCAGTCAACTTTGAAATTAGTTGTTTAATTGAATACCTAAACACTATTAGTAATCAAGTTAAACATCATTCATGAATAAACTCCTATTCCAAGTGTATCCTATGTGTATTACCCTATATGTCCAAAATTATGTTGGAATTAATGTCCATAACCAACTTATGACATCACTAGCAATGAGTAGTATCTAGCAACACATCATTGCTACCCAATTAATTTTGAAAGTTGGAAAACAACTTCAACCTACATTCTATGATTAGTATTACCATGATCGTATAGTTCCTTTATCTCTAATATCTGAATTGAACTAAAGGTAGGATCTCATCATCCTCTCAACGTTCAATCCATGTTCCTTGAACTAGAGACGATTGTCTGAGATGCACATGAGCTCACATATGACATATTGAGTCACATGAGTATGGGCATACCTTTCTCAGCCTTGCTTATCAAGTAGCATGGATATCAAACTCCTATAGGAGGGAAAAATCCTGTCTACACCACTCACAGTCAATCCCTGCCACAATGCACCTTAGCATCACCTTTTTAGAAACCCTTATTCAAGGTCATGTTAGATGATGTTCAAGTACACCAAACAACATGTGATGAGTGTAGTGACTTCAGTTCTAAGAACCATGATCAACACTATCATTCTGATATTTTCATCTAACTACCATTCTATGGTATCCATGTACCACATTCATGGTGGGTCTATTTGATACACTGTTATCTAACATGTATATGTGTTCTTGACTTGATATCATATATCATGACTAAAGATATTCTATCATCAATCAACACACACTCTAGTCTTATGTATTACTATTATTTATTTTGCTTCCAAAATAATATCCAACTAGGGACATAACAAGAATGTATGTACCTTATCATACATATGATCTCATTGTTCAAGTCGTCAACCTGAAGATATATGTCATCAACTAAAATCATTGTTTAGACATCTACTATGTTTGTGTCATCATCTCATGTTGAGACAAACATAATAGATGGAATTACCTTTATTATTATTATAGAATCATGTATCTAATGCTACATTTCAATCATTTTATGATTGGCTCTTAGGGCATACATACCAAAAAACTCCCTCTTACACTTAGAGCCAATCACCATGAATCTTATTCCAAGTAATCTTAATATGTTCAACAAGTTCCTACTGTGCAAGCACTTCTATAGCAGGTTAGAATGTTTGATTGAAGTTGGTATATTGTAAGATTCACATACCCTTGTTGTATTACTTCTCTTATGACATGGAAGTGTCGTAGTATGCTATCTAAGATTCCCATCCTATCTAGTAGCTCCATTATTGTCACAATATATCTATTGTGTCATAAATGGTTTAGAATATCCCACAAGTTCATATATATGAACTTCTAGATCCATACAGTATCCTATGATGTTCGTAACCTCAAGATACTAGACTTCTATTATAGAATATCTTTCCCTTGCTCGAAACTCGTCCAACTTACAATTCAGTTTTAAGGTCAAACACAAATTTAGATTGCGATCACTAATTTTATTTGTCATTTTGGAAGATTGCATCGGTGTAACCCTTTACACCCAACTCTTCCTCATTACCATAACCAAGGAACTAATCCTTTTAGTGCATCCCAATTACTAAAGGTTGCTCTTTATGGCAATCTAGTGACCTTCAATAGGATCTGACAGATATCCTCGTGTCATGCCCCATACATGTGAGATTGCTAGATAAGTATATATATCCTATCATCATGTCCAATACATATGAGATAACGGGATGAGTATGTAACATTGCATAAATGGTAGATCCAATTGTGAATGAAAATGACATCTCACTCATGTCTTCCTGTTCTTCCCAAGAAGGGTATATTGGGCTCTTGAAAGACTAACTCCATGGAACATAGACAAGTTTTCTCTCAATGAGTCCTTCACGTTGAACCCTTCAACATCTTGACAATATATGTGCTCTTTCTTAGGTTGATAAGCTTTCCATATCTATCTCTATAGATCTCAATTCCTATCACATAGGATGCTTCACCTAAATCATTCACAGAGAAGGCACTTTCCTCATCATGTCTTAACATATGCAGTATAAGGATGTTATTCCCCATCATTATGCGGAATATAAATATGCTCACATGAAATTTTTGTAATCAAACATTTCATCTTCATTCTAACTGATGTCAAACTCTTTAACTATAATTTCAAATCAAAGATTCCAACTCTGAGATGCTTTCTTCAATCCAAAGATTGACCTTTGTAGCTTATAGACTTTATTTGCAATAATTGGATTTATAAAACCTTCTAGGTTGTGAAACATATACATCCTCTACAATATTCCTATTAGGAATGTGGTTTTAAAATCCATCTTTCCAAATCTTATAGTCTTATTGAGTTGCAATACTAAGCATGATCCTAACGGATTTAACCATGGCAACTGGTGAAGATTTCATTATGTTCAACATCTTGAACTTGTTTGAAATTTATGCAACCAATCTTCTCTTATAGGTTTGTACACTACCATACATGTTGGTCTTTTCTCAAAGACCCTATATACACCCTATGGGTTTTACCCCTTTAGGTGGATCAATCAAGGTCATACCTTGTTGGTGTACCTGAATTCCATCTTAGATCTCACGACTTCAATCCATTTCTCAGACTCTGGTTCCTCAATAGCTACTAGGTAAGTTGTTGACTCATCATCTATGATCAACTCACCTCCTTCTAGTGTTATAAGATGTCATAATCTTTCAAACTCAAGGTGTGTTTGACTAGAACTATGAAATATTGTGTTACATAAGGAATCTTGAGATTCCACAACAATTTTTGATTCTCATTGTTCCAACTATACCACTTTAGGTTCAATGTTTACATGCTTGTGTTGAACTTTTTCATTTCTACTTTTACTCCCACCGATTCATTTGGAACTAAGTTCCCCTTTAGGAATACATCCATCCTGATCAACAAACAACATTGTTGTTGGATTGGAATATGAAAGCAATATTCAACAAAATAACATTTATGTTATTTGTTGACAAAGCTTTTTAAGAAACTATTTTCTTATATAATATTTCAATCATAATCCTTATAAAGACATATCGGGACCCATGCCATATCTCACATGTTGTACTTCAAACCATTTTAGACGGTACATTGTTTTAGTGTAAAGCATGTACCCAAAAAGGAAATTGGAATATAAGCTAGATTTATCGATAAACATACCATGACTTAACCTTGTCTGATTCCTTCTTTCTGATACACTATCATGATACTATCATTTTGTTTTAGGTGGAGTTTATCATGACACACTATCATGATCTCCCAAAAGGTCCTCAAACTCTTGGTTAAGATATTTCAACATTGATCATATCAAGGTGTCTTAATACTTTTACCAAGCTATTCATGTACTTCATTCATGATCTCCTTGAACATATCAAGAGATTCATTCTTGTATTTCATTAAATACAAACTTCCATATCTTATAATAGCATCAATAAATATAATGAGGTACTGGTAACTGCCTTTAGCATTTATTCTAAAAGGTGTATATACATTAGTCTGTATGAACGCTAATAGAACAATCCTTCTCCCACTTCATCTAGTGAAGATGCTTTTGTCATATTGCTCAATAAATATGACTTGCATGTCTCCATCAGTTCAATAACCAAAAGAGTCTAGATAATAATCATTATGGATTCTAGAAATGCAATTCTCATTTATGTGCTTTAGATGACAATGTTATAGGTAATCATTGTTTGACTCATCGAGTCATTCATTATATATATTATACATATTTATCTTATAACTATCAAGTATAGCTAATCAGACATAGTTCGTTGCCATAAAAGATCGTATCTTTTAGAAACAAACATCAATTATTCATAATCTTCTTGTCATACAAGATACATGATGTTCTCATTGATTGTAGGTATATAACATCAATTCACCAATTCAATTACATGCCCATGAATGGCAACTTCCAACTATAGTGGCATCAACACTTGCTCCACACGGTTCTATCTTACTTCTTCTCAATTTTGGAAGTGGAGATATCTATCTCCTTATTCTACCTGAGATCCTCTATATAAAGAGGATAGTTCCTTTTCCAGTGTCTAGGCAAGTGACAATGGAGGCACTTTCCTTCCTTAATCATTTAAGTGAAATGGACATATTCCTCTTGCACTTACCCTTCTCCATATATTGAGTGAATAAGACTTGGACTTCATCTTAGCTTCAAAACTCTTCTTGGCCTTGTCTTTGCTAGAGCTGGCAAAAGTTGACCCGACCTAAGAAACCCGACTCATCCTACTCGTAACTCGACTTGATTAAATCTGAAGAAAATATAAACCCGAAATCAACCCGACCCGACCCGACGTTTACCTAAAACTGAACATGACCCAGAATTGTCATACCAAAACCCGACTCGAAACCTGACCAGGTGATATGGTTTGACCTGAATCAACCTAAAAAAATCACAATCGACATGACCTGTCTCGATATCAACTTGACTTGACATAGACCCGACCCAGTATCAACCCGCCCAACACCAACCAAACCCCATGTCAACCCAATCAACACCAACCCAACCCATTATCAACCTGAGTTGCCTTAAAATTGACCCTATATTGACCGACCCTATGTCAACCTGACCCAATCTCAACCCAACCGAATACTAGTGAGTAGAAACTAGTGAGAATTCAAGTTTTATTTTTCCAATATATATTAGTATGAATTTATCGGTATATTATTTAACAAGAAATAGTTTGCTTGATAATTTGATAGTAAGGAAAAGGAAGGAGAAATAGGGATGATAGATAGTAAAAGAAGAAAATAACAAGTAAAAAATGTTTTGTTTATTTTTTAATTAATACAAAATATAGTCATTACTCATTATCACAAGTCACAATGTGACCTAAATGAGGTTCAAATCAAAACAACATGATTATACAAATATACAACCCAAGCAACCCAATCTTGATAACTACCCAATTCAAAATGACACCATTCAAACTCGATTTAGCCCTAGGAAATTGTGTAAATTGAAACGACATGAAGTGATTAGACGTGAATCCAAACCAACCCAATAAATGAATATGAACAAACTTGTATCAACGTTAACCCGACCTGAACACAAGTTGACCTAAAAATGCAAAATGAAATGAAGGGACCAAACCTGTACTAACTTGACTCGACATGAAAGGATAAAATAACCTCAAATATCTTTGACCCATAATGACCTTGGCCGAACCCGAGATGACCCGCCTGATTTCCAACACTCTAGCCTTAACATATCAAGACCCAACCCAAAACAACTAGACCCGAACCAAATAAACAACCCAAGAAGAGGTCGATCTGATTAGTACCTAACCTGAAAATAACTCAACCCGAAATCAAATTAGTTTGAGGAAATAGGGCAAATTGACTCGACATGATATTAAGACGAATCAAAATGATTTGACTTGAACCCGACCTGACCTGATAAATTAACCTAAAAATATTTATACCAAAATTAACTCAACCTAAGCCTGAGTTGACCCAAAAATGCAAAATGACCCAGAGGGACCCAACCCGATACTAACCTGACCCAAACCCGACCCGACCCCGAAGAATAAAATAAGCCATATTATCTTTGACCCATAATGACCCGACTTGAAATGGCCCGACCTAAACCTGACCCGACTCGCCTAATTACCAGCTCTAGTCTTTTCCCTTGGACTCACTTCGGCTGATCATCATCACAGATTTGTCCTTCTTCATTCATGCTTTATAATTAATCAACATTCCAAGCAACTTACACAGCGGTTTGGCCGAGTTACTCAAGTGACAACACTCAATAAACTGGCTATATGATTCAGGAAACAATTATAGAATCATATCCATGCCCAACTCTTGACCTAAAAGAAATCCTAGTCTATGCACATGGAATAATCATATTAAGCACATGGGGCTCTACTGTATCTCCCTCTTTCAGTTTGCACTCATATAACTCTTTGGAAACATTATACCTTTCTTACTTTACATGATTCTTTAAGATGTGTTACCATCTCAAGAATGTCCATGTTTTCATGCTGCTCATGCAGCTCATAGTTCATACAACATAGCATAAGGTATTCAATGTTTATTGCGTCATTGCATTCTTCAAGTAAGCATCCATTTCAACCTTAGGTGCATTTCGAGTGGGTTTTCCTCTGGCTCTAGTCTTTCAAGGACATAGATCTTTTGCTGACTAGTGAGAACACTTCTCAAAGTCCTAAACTAGATGCGAAATATAATCCCATTTTGTTTGTCTGGCTTAAGTAATGATCTCTATGATAATGTTTTTGTGTTTGTCATTAGATTCTATGAAAGAAAATCTGAAACTTTGTCAAAATATTTTTTATTTGACTTGATAATATTGTTGATATTAATTAGGCCTTTAATTAATTATCTCTCCCACTATTTTGTTCAAATTGACAACCATCATTTATCAATTTGGAAAATTGCAGTGTACAATCTTCTAGGTTGCCAAGAACCAGAGCAATTGAATTATTACCCGACCAATGCCAGCCTCCATAACCAATTATTAAGGTAGGCAACCTTTGCCAATTGCATCTCATGCAATTCTTGGATAGATGGTATGCACAAATCCTTGGCATAGTCCATCTAAATTCTTCTAGGTGCTTAATCTCATTAAGGAAACCCATTTAAGCCTGACCCAAAATCCAACACAATAGAAATGCACCCTTATTGGCAGACCCACATAACTACCATCACACTTGCATCAAATAGACAACACACCATGCTTGGACTGCCCACGCATAGATGATCAAGCATTTCATATGTGTTGCTTATGGAAAGCATCTTAAACTTAATATTTAGATTGAGGGATTTTATATATAAATACATATACATATCCAATCACTACATACTTATAGTACATATCATATACATGCTATAACCATAAAAAGACATGCAATTATAAACACGAGCGATAGTTATGTCCATATAACTATAATTCCTTGGCGGCACAAGCAATTACTACCACATAAGTTCTACATCACATGAAGCAACCTATTTTTGGTGAAGATTTGTGCTCAAACCATTCTGGGTTGATCAGTTCAACACTTGAACTGATTAGCTCATCTCTTGGTCACTCGGTTGGGCTTTTGAAATGGTCATCTAGTCTCAGGTTCAAGCGATGTTTAGACTCCTCCCGCTGATCGGTTAGGCCACCACTCAATCAGTTCATCCTATCATATTGTATCCTCCATCCTTCAGTCGATTGGTTTGTCCTAAATTGGTCGGTTCATTTGGTGCAGAACGTCTTCTTACAATGAAATATAAATTAAAACTATTCTATTTCATAGTATATTATAAAAGTGAAAACCCCGAGTTATATTCAAGGGGAAATAGGAAGACGAGCTTTAATTTATAGTTGCAAAGGAGGAGAGAGGTTTAGTTTGCAAACCAAGATATAAACTTGAATAAATAACCACAACCATACACACACAGATCAAGATTTATTTTCCATAAGTATGCAAACATCCACCATCAAAAACCAACTTATAGGACAACATGTGTGAATGATATATATATATATATATATTAGTTTGTGAAATCGTATGTGGTAATAAATTATATATGTACATTAACTATTTTAATTTTTTACATTGTATGCAATAAAAATAAATTTGATCACATTTATTTAAATCCCTGATACATCGGAAATTAACCTCACTCTGATACCACCGTTGGGAAATCATGGTGACAAATAAGGCAACAAAAACAAAAATTTAAAGTCTGATTCCCCAATCAGCAAGATCACGTCAAAACAATATATCTGGGAATGAATGTAATAAGAGTTATAACTAGTCATGGTGAAAGTCCAATGACCACTTTTGATGTAGTATTGTGCTTCTTCTCCAAATAGAAACACACTTCTTCTTCAGCAACATCACTCGAACAGTCATAACCAACAACCTCTTGGTCTAGCACCAAGAACAGTTGTTGATGTTGTTCTCCTAGGGACAGGCGATAGCCTCCTGCCTCTAGAGTAGTCTACATGGACCACTGGGAACTCCACATTGCGCTATTAGAGAAAATGGGAAGGAATTGTCCCTTCGAACATCAATATTCTAGGATTGAGTCTCTCTCCCATAATTGTCTCTTCCTTACTATCCCTCCCTTTTATGGGCAGGACTTGCCCAGGCTCTCTATTGGTTACCACAACCAGAGATGACAACAATTGTTAGAGATTTTTGTTGTGTCTAAGAAGCCCCCAGTATCCCTCTATTATAGGAGAGGTTAGGTTCAGGGTTTCCAATCTATATGTGAGTCAAAAAGACTGAATACATGAATTTTTTGGAATTTGTGAACGATGAACTGGTCAGTTTGCATGACCAACCGGTCGGTTCGTGCATGAACCAGTAGGTTTGTGCCATGAATCGGTCACTTTCAAAACTTTCCCATTCCGAATCACATTGGTATTCAATGCATGATTAATGCAAAACATGACATCAATACTAATCCTTGATCCAACATAATTGACCATTGAACTAGGTGGTTCAACATGTGAACCATTCAATTGGGACCATGAACTGGTCATTCCATGCCCTGGTTCAGGCATTGTTCAACCAATGTTGATTACAATTGACCTGACACTCCAACCGATTTGTTCAACACTTGAACTAGTCGGTTCAGAGTGTAGTCAGTCAACTTTGAACCTTAGTTGTTTAATTGAATTCCTAAATGCTTTTAGTAATCAAGTTAAACACCATTCATGAATAAACTCCTATTCCAAGTGCATCTTATGAGTGTGACCCTATATGTCCAAAATTATGTTGCCAATGAATGTTTCGAACCAACTTATGACATCACAAGTAATGAGCGGCATCTAGGAACACATCATTTCTACCCAAGTATTTTAGAAAGTTGGAGAACAACTTCAAGCTACATTTTGTGATCAGTTTTATTGTGATCATATAGTTCCTTTATTCTGATATCCAGATTGAACTGGATGCATGGAATCATCATCCTCTAAACATTCAATCCATGTTCCTTGAACTAGAGAATACTATCTGAGATGCATGTGAGCTCACACATCAATTCACATGAGTATGTCCATACATTTCTCAGTCTCACTTATCAAGTGGCCTAGATATCAAACTCCTGTACAAGGGACAAATCCCATATACATCACTCACACTTAATCCCCATGTATCACAATGCACCTGAGAATCACCTTTATGGCAACCCATATTCAAGGTCATGTTGGATAATGTCTAAGTACAACAAATGACATGTGGTGAGTGTTGTGACTTTAGGTCTAAGAATTGCTTCACTATGAAAGTTGATTCCGACTACCATTCCATGGTATCCATGTATCACTCTCACGGTGGGTCTATATGATACACTATTCTCTAAATGTATTTGTGTTCTTGACTTGATATCATATACCATGAATAATGAGACTCTGTCATCAATCAACACACACTCTAGTCTTATGTATTATTTTTGTTTATTTTTCTTCCACGATAATATCTGACTAGGGACATAACACGAATGTATCTACTCTTATCATTCATATAATCTCATTGTTTAGGTCATGAACCTAAAGACATATGTCATCGAGTAACATAATTCTTTAAATATCTACTATGTCTATTTCATCATCTCATGCTCAGAAAAACATAATAGATGGGATTACATTTATTATTATTATCAAATCAGGTATCTAATGCCACATTCCGATCATAATATGATTGGCTCTATGGGAATACATACCAACATGGCCATCATTCCAATTTCTTTTGATATTATTATATCTATTAAATCAAGTGATAAAATGGTGACTATCGTGCAAAACATTAGTATATTCCAATAGATTTCAAGATCAACTTTCACAAGTCGACCATATTTGGTATTCATATAAATAGTTTTCCCTTACCCTTGTATTGATACATGATAAAATACAAGATTGGATCTTTGTGAATAATGTAACTTACTTCATACACCTACTTTCCCCAAAATAATTGTTCCTCATGTATGGAAACCCACTATAGATAAAATTATGGATAGCCTATTATCCTAGAAAATGGCATGTCTTTGGCATTAGAGATTGAGTTCTTATAAATGGATCAATTATCAATATTCCCCACTAATTTATCAGTTGCATCCCATTCCCTACCAAAATTTAATAGAAGATAAAGAAATTATGATGATATTTGTTTTTGTGTAACATAAAGAATGTGAAAAGGCTATATTTGGCAAGCTTGAGTACTCAATGTTAGAAAATTCATTAATTTGGTTATGGGTTCTAAATACTTAGTCTGCATGCATTTGATTTTTCATATAGGCACCTCTTCCATCATTGATAACTATGTTTGTACTTGGACCAAATTTATTGAAAATGTTACATATTTAAACTACATAGGTTCAGACTAATATAAAAGTTGTGACATAACCTGTTATCCCGATCCACATCCTACTTCCTAGGTAGTGGTAAAGGGTTTGAAATGCCTGTCCCTAAATGTCCCAAAGGACCTAATACACTAGCATATACAATAATAAATAATAACTTAGAACATAAAAGATTTCTAGAGAACAAACCAACCCATTTTATAATTTTGTAGATGTGTCCTTGTAGTCAAAGTTTTCATGGATCTGAAGCGATCTAGTCATCTTATCATAATGATCCATCATGTTTGTCTAAATAAAAATCATGACCACATGTCAATGCTTAAACATTGAGTGCGGTCATGAAAAACAAGAAAAAATATGTGTACATTTGAAGGGAAATAACCACTTGGCATTATTTATACAAAAGAAATAATAACAAAGAGGTAACTTTTAAGTGATCAACAAGTACAAGCTTTCAAAAGAAAAATGAACACAATATACTTTGTCGTAAGATTCAATAACCTCACATAATGAGAGTGGGTGAAAAGACTAACAAGGTGAAACTTAATCCTAAGGGAAAGGCCAAGGGCCACTTAAACCTAAGCGAAAGGGAAAAGGTCACCACTCGACCACTAACAACAACAAGGGGAAAGGCTCGATTAAGGAAGCGAGGGGAGTATATTACAAGTCCAGTAATTGGATAAAAGAATGATCAATATACATATAAAAATTCAAAACTTTAGTCATAGGAAATGAGGTAGCTCAACCATGTATGTAACCAAGTGTTTTTATCCATAGTTACATAATCATACCTACATCACATCATCCAATTTCAAACCATCATAGTGCATTAGATAAATACATTTGGAAATATGATCATGAATCAGATGTTGAAAATAATTCTATTATGTCTGAATTGTTCTCATGATCAAAATGGAATATAATTTCATGTATTTCTGAGCATGGAATCAAAAGTTATGGTCAAAGTAAGATTATAGAGAAAGAAACATATCTGAAGAGAGACAGAGAGTGGCTGTAAAAATAGAGCTTGCTGCTTATATAGTAGTGTTGGCTGCTGACCCTTGGTTGAGATGCTAAAAATTGCTAGATGACATTAGAGCAAAATCCCAGGCTATGGTTGTGTTTGTGGGACAAAAACAAACTCAAATGGTTGTTTATATACGTGTATGAGTCAAAGATTAGGGCACAACATGGAGTCGAGATTCCATGGTGGCAACTCATAAGGAGGCTTTGAAAGTTCTCAAAGAGTCAATAATAGGAGAGAAGTTATACACGAATCTTGTGCAGACAAGGACACATCTATAAAAGTATAAAATAGGTTGGTTTGTTCTTTAAAAATCATTTATCTTCTGGGTTATTATTTCTTATTGTATATTTCAGTGTGTTATTTCCTTCAGGCCACTCAGGGATGGACACTTCAATCCCTTTATCATTGTCTAGGCAGTGGGATTGGGATTGGGGTAAGAATGATTCAGTGACAAAAGCCTTTTTGTAGTTTGTTGATATATTCTAACAGAGCATCATATTTTATAGCCATCTATTAAGCCTCCTCCCAACTATTTTTCTTCTATAAGCTTTTAGTTTGACCCTATGGTAATACATTCAATGATAGTATTCAACAATAAATGATATATAGCTTAAAAACCATGAATGACAAACTTTATTCTGCTTTTGAAATATTTTCTTTGCATATAACAATTTCCTCATTCTCGTACTATTGATCTTCTTATCTGGACATATAATAGTAAACCAAATCGTTGAATTTGGGAGACCACCATGGTGTGAAAATGAAGACATTTCTTCATTTATCCTGACCATATGACTATTTTTTTCCAGTTGGTCTATCAAATGCCCCCCAAAAGTGTACCTTTTCATGTGTCTTGTTGGGAAGAAACAAACTACTCCTAGGTTCAATCCACAAATAATGTCATCTTGCCCCTTTAATTTTTCATTTGTATCATAGTAACAGTAACAACATTGACCAGGATATGGTTCCTCAACTAAGAATAAAGGGAAACACTTTTATAGTGGCAACTACTTGGGAAGGTACCTAAAAAGCTTGTAACTCGTCATATATACCCCCTTCTAAAATCAAGCATGTTTGAATGATCATTTTGATGTCAAGGCATCTCCTTAGTTGCTTGTATCGTATGGTATGTATGTCTATATAGGATCCAAAGTTATTTAGTGTTGTCCAGAATCAACATACAAATTTATCTCTTATATACAAACTACATGTTCCTCATAGATGTCATGCATTTTTAGGTGATGTCTCATCGATCCACAAGTGGTAATGTCCTCCAAAAACCTTCTCCTCCTTGTATGTTGAAAGCCTTACCCCTACTAAACTCGTAACCTTTTCTAATGTATATGATGATTTCTAAACAAATTATAATTATACCCCAAACCATATATGATTTTGATCATGTAACAAGCTTGGTTATGATGGTTAATGATTCTAGACTTCTTGTTTGGGTTACCATCCTTAATACTTATTTGGTATTCTATAAGGAAATCCACCACAATTTTGAACTTAAATAGTCAAAGCTTACTACTAATGTGGTTTGTAGTATAAGAAGATTGTGGATCTGGGTAACTCATTAATGCATCCTACTAACTAATGTAAGCTTATATTACTAGCTAGGTAGGAGCATTTTATAAAAAATCAGCATCATAATGACATTAGTGGGGAAACCCAGAGTTTTGTATAGTCATCATTAGGTATTCATAGACACCATGGGGATTGTACCATGTCAGGATCCACATCAAAGTTGATGCATCCAACAAGGGTAATATCATCACCATATTGATAAATAGAAAGAATTGGTGGAAAGGCTTTCCTTGGAGGACTGAGATGCATCACATATAAGTTATAGGGACATCCAAAGATTTAGTGAGATATAAATATCAACAATAATTGAGTGTGTATTTTTTCTTCAACATCCCACTTTTTTGGTGCATTCATATATTCCATATGATGCAATCTTCTAATTCACTACATACCTTGTTGTAATTTGGGTCATGAAATGATCTCAGTTCCATAAATTAGTTCCATAAAGAGGTATATATCTAGGTAGAGTACAATATATGTACTCCCTGTTGACATTGTATTACAATCTCTAACCCAATCACTTGATTTGTCATTGTAGTAATCATGTGAAAGATCAATATGAATTGTGAGCCCTAAGGTACCCATATGCAACTTGAGTAGATTTTTTCTTCTTGAGGTGCATGAAGTGAGAGATTTTCCTAGGATGAGACTTCTTATATTATAAAGAATGTTATGTTTGGTGTTATATTGTTATGGATGACCAAAATTAGACTAGTTATCATTTCAGTTTTACATGAAATTCCAACAATATTATAATCTGTATATGGTGTCTTCTATAGTTTTGGGCTTTAGTATAGGTAACACCATAGATGGGAAAGGTATTGCCTCTATTAATTGTTTTAAGTATAAATGTGATGTAGTACTCTTCTATTCTATCAAGATGACAATTATGTTGCATATGTGAATGTGTATAATTGGTTTCCATTGAATTAAATCAAGCTAATCTTTTTTCTTTCCTTGTAGGGAAGAGTACAAGAAGTAAGATACAAATATTTATGACTTGAATACAATACCATTGATAAAAAATGAACTTTCCAATTGTTTTAGATACAATTATCATGAAACAATAGGTCAGGATATCTATGATGTTAGTTCCTTGAAAAGATTACACTTCTTATAGTAAAACATATAAAAAAACTAAAACATTCAAAAAATCAGATTGAAACTCAAATCAACATGAATTCTACTCATACCTTTTGAAAAAATGAAACCAAAATTCCCATGGAAGAGGAAAATGAAGTTGATGCCTGAATAGTAAAAAGTCACTATTTTCTTTCAAATGACCAAGATCTATGTGTGTTTAATCTTGAATTTTGATTCTAACTAAATGAGTAGAAAAACAAGTGTGTTTCACATACTAGGGTAGAAAATTATGATGTGTATAACTTTTATGTATTTATTTTCAATAAAATGTTCTAATAATTACAAGGTTGATTCTTATTGTGGATTAATAAAGTACTAAAGTTATTGATTGTATTTGCTTCATTCAAAAAATCTAAAACATTAAATCATTGTTTAAACTTATTTAAATATTATTTAAACATACACATTGAATTTTTCATATTATTTTCATTGTGACTTTTATTTAGCTTATTTGATCATTATCTAGTTGAACTAGATTATCATATCTATTCCAACAATTAATAAATAGAAAATAAATAAGTAGCATGAATAACCAATTGAATCTAATCATCTGATAGTGACTAAATTGGTTAAAAATATTTATAGAAACTTCGTCCACAAGTCATTAATAAATAGCATAACTATATTTCAGGACCAACCCTATGAAAAACTCTTGTAAAGCACAAATCAAAATTACAAATATAATGTCAAATATATAATACTATTTCAACCATCACGAAAAACAAAATTTGAATAAGCAAGTTTTAACCATGCATCAAGGAGTGAAAAAGGAAAAAACAAGCAAATAATCATGTGTATGGAGTTCTAGACATGGTGGGATCAGTTTAAAGCTTCATGAAGAGTGCTATTTATCATCTGAAGACCAAATCTTGGTTGAATTGATTATATTCATGCTCATAATAATACTAAACTAGATACGAATAATGATGAATGCATATTCATCCGAGTTGTAGTTCATTATTAATAGTTTCACATTTAGATTGCTTGGTAACCTTAGAAAAATGCCTCATTTTGTTTTAGTTATATTTTGTGTTAATATGTAAGGATTTTGACACATTTCTCAACTTTCCTTTTATATTAGAGTTCAATATCTGCTTATCACTATTACATGGGGGGTCCCATTCTTCATAAGTCAAATTGATCAACATTTTGGGCTCAAATCCATGAAGGTCACCTTAATCGACCAGCTTGATCAGCCAACCAATCGACTAAATACTTATCAAGCTCTAGTGATTGGGCTCCACTTATTGACATATTTCTATTGATTACTAGCTAATAATCAAGGTCCTATAATCATTTACCTAAACCAACCTCCCCATCGAGGTTCATTGACCGAGCACCCCATTGATGCCCACCAATCAAGCATCAACCTAATAGCATTCCTCAATCACCTATCTTAACAATCATCTATTAAGGTATCATCAATCATCCATCAGACAAACGACCATTACTTTGAGATCCATTGATTGACATAAACTAATCACCCTTCTTCTTATGCTAGATAATGCCAACCAACCTTTCTCTTCCCCCCATTGATACAATTATTCTAGACAGCTAGGGAATCAGACACTTTCCAAGTATCCACAATGCAATCCTTGGAGGTTGTTGGTGACACTTTCCAAGTAGCCACAATGCATTTCTTCTCCCCATATATAAGGTCATTTCTTCTACTTGAAAGTCTAGAGGAAGTGAGAGACTACATAACTCTATCCACAACTCCACCTTGCATCCATATGTTGTAAGGGTTGATCGACCGCCCTCGAAAGTGATAAATCAATCGATATTCTTCTAATGATATTGGTTGACCTCAAACAAAGTAGATCAATTAACATCGGCCACTCTGCAGTTGGATTGACCACTCTTAAAATAGATAGGTTAGTCAATTGACCACCCTCAAAAGATATAGGTTGATCTATTAACAACCCAGAAAAGATATAGGCCAACTGATCGGCCTCCACTTCACCTTAGTAGTCCAACCTCAATAGAGGCAGATGATATAACTGAGACCATTTCACATAATTATTGAACTTTGTCATTTTTTGGATTGATCGACCTCCACATACAAGAAATTGACCTCTGCTCCACCATCTGATCAACTTTTGTGCTACTATGTTGTTGTGTCCCACTCTAGATGTCCCTAAGAAATAATACAAGCATTTACACAACATGACCTCATCTATTTACTTTTGTGACTATGGCATTTTGTTTTGTATACATCATTTATCTTGTTACTATCATGATGAGTAGTCCCCTCTCTAGGGAACAACGAGTATTCCAGCTACCTATTTTTGCTCTAGTATTTTCATCTAAAACCGTGCGAACTCTTTAACATTTAGAAACAATACTTTGTTGATTGGTGATGTGTTTATCTGACATATATGCATCTTTATCTTGACTTGGATGTAGAGAATTTTGTACCTAAGAGATAGGACATCGATTATATTCCAGATTAACCCTTGATGATAATTTTATATAAATATTTCTTTAGGTGATCGATACATGATATCAAGGAAATGTGATGATGATTTTAGAGTAATATATGTTTGGTTTTCATCTCAATATCTAAATGATGGATTTATCTTACCTCAACGTATATCTTCAAACATGATGAGATACAGTGAGAGAATACGTAATAATGGTAGAACCCATTAACCCTAGTTTTTCCTTCTTTTGATAAATTTAAAACTTTAATCATTTATTTTCAATATTTCTAACTTAGTTTAATCAAACAAAATTCAAATTTTTATACGTAATAGTTCTTGCTTGGTTACATTGATCAGATAATTTTAAAATATACTACCTTTCAGATTCAATCACAAACTATATTTTGATAAGATCGTTTTACTTATGGGTAGGATTTTCATACCCCTATGAAATTTTTTGTGCATTAAATAATATATCTATTTGCATAGTATAAGTTAAACATATTACCGTAAGAAAAAAATATCCTTCTTTTGTTTCTCCTTTAAGATTTATTTCTTGAATATTAAATGAACAAAGGATGATTTTTTATTTTACATAGAGGAAATAGACATCAAAAATTTTAAGTGAAAAAATAATAATTTTCTCACTGAACTTCATTCTTGATCTTAATATAACTTATATGTAATTGACAACTAAAAAACTCAATATTACTTATATGGGCATTAATATGATATATAAGCATAAAAAGATATTATCTTGGTTGATATCCTTCTGCATTGATATGAAACATAAGTATTAGAAGATATTGTCTTGGTTGACACCCTTCCAATGTCTGAGATAATTGAGAGCTTTACAAATAAATATTCTCTCAATTAAACCCTCTAGATTAGGAAACTAATTCTAGGAATCCTTAAGTAGCTCCATAAAATACATTAGAGTGGAAATTTAGCATTCATTAAAAGAATATCAGTCAATTATATCTTTATTCCTATCCTCTAGTATATGATCCAAAATTTTCTTATTTTATACCATATAAATAAATGACTAAATAAAAGCATGGAAGAACAAAAAGTCATCGAGATTTGACTATGTTTTGGTAGGATAATTAAATTCCTCTATCTCTAGTTTATTAACTATCAATGAATGGATCAATTAGGTGTTGGTATGTCGCTCATTAAATTTAATTTGCTAAATACAAGATTTATATATTGACTGGAGCCATATCTTCATCATTAATTAATAAAACTATATTAGTTATATTTATTTAATGGGCTACATAATTGCTTAAAGAGTTCATTATGGTTGTTTACAAAGTTACCAAATATTAAACATGAATGATGGTTATTTGTATTTGTACCTACGAAGAAAAATGGATATATATGCATATCATAATTAAGGGTCATTACTCTTCAATTCTTATATCTTTAATCAAAGTTATTCTTGTAATTCTTTTTTAATTGGTGATTTTATTCATGTCATTGTGTTGCTTGAGCCTAAGACCTATTTGTAAGAAACCAGTGATCTAAACATCAAGATGTCCCATTTTGGAATTGTTGAATGTTTTTAAGGTATGTATATGCACTCTATGTAATTTTCAACAATAACAACTCATTAATGACATGCCAACTTGATTCTCAAGATCAATTACATTATCAACATATGGCATACTTAGGGGAAATGTTGTTACTTACATGTCATTTTTTGGTAATATGTATCATTCATCTCTTTCAAAGAAGGATAGTCATTATTTGTCACATGAAAGGCTTATACTCAACAAATCTTTATAATGAACAACACTTTTAACTCACTGGATGCCACTATGCATCACTCATTCAAAATTATCATACTCAACAACTAAATCTAAGAGTCCAAGAAGGGACACCCAAGTGGTTAGATCTTTAGCTTTTTACCAAGAAGTCTCATGTTCAAACCACATAGAAGGCATGAATAGAATCACCAATTTTAAAAAAGTAAAATAATAAGCATCTTCTCAAATAAAATCACATCTTACTCCAACATTGTATGCTTCTATTGTGCTCCACATTTTCATATATTATAAACCAAAACCTAATTCACTATTCTGTGAGAAGTCAAACAATTTGTGATACAATATGTATAGAGATATCAAACATAATGTCGTACATGATACTTTTTTGGGAATCAAGTAGTATAGGTCCTCCATGTTGTACATTAACATATTATTATGTTTAGTTGACGAAAAATATGCATAATATTAGAAGCTCACCTAGTATGGATGAAAAATAAACTATGATATATATAAGGATAAAAATCTAAAATATGAAGAATGTTGTGATATGTTTGAGTAAGTTGTTGATTTATGAATGATATAATATTTGGCTATTGTTAATATAGCTAGAGATGGAGTACACAATCTTAGATATAATAAAAAATATATATTCTACATGTAGTCTTTATTTTCCAGAGTAACGTCAAATGTCATTTAATTAGATATATCTATTTCACATGTTAAATTATGCTCATAAGTAGATAAAGTGTTGCATGAATGAATAAATTTATCACATAGATACACCAGGTTTCACATTGTTCAACATTGGTTTTTAATAGTTTTTATTTTTTTGAGTGAAATTTGAAGTGAAAACCCACATTTAAACATGTTGTTTTGAAAATTGTAAGTTACAATTATGCATGTATGATAATTTCAAAATTTTCTTAGCACAAAAGGTTTTTTTTTTCAAACTTTAATGAATATTAACAAATGTTCCCTAGCACCAACATTTCCCTCATGTAAGTTCACTCATTTCTTAGTTCACATTGTCCTACCATGCAATATCATTATATCTAAAAGGCATCATATACACTAGCTGAATAAGAACTCAATATGTGATTGGTGGAGTTATCATGTTAATAAAACATATAATGCCTCACTAAATTCTAATAAATCATTTAGGATGAACTCCTTCTAATACTAGAGATATTTCAATTTATCAAATATTTTTATTGCAAATTTTAATATTTCTAAACCATCTTGACATGAATACATGGATCTATATAACTTAAATATATATTTCGGTGACCCATGATATAGTTGGGCCAATCACAAACTAAAAGCTCCATTTATCCATCTCTTGTCAATAAAAAATTTTTAGATCATGAGATAGTTATAACATCACCGTTGATCAAAACATCTAATTAAAACATCTATTGCATTAACTTCACAAGTTAATAAAACAAGTTCTACTCATGAGAAAGTTGTACTATAACAAATTTGTTGAATCTGTCGCAAATTTCTATTCCTATTAGCTATGAACATAAAATTATGGTATGTGTGATTTTTCTTATGGAATATGAAAAGAGTGATATATTAAATAGATTTATAATATAGCTACAAAAGATCACTAATCCACATTTTTATTATAGAAATTGATTATTTTCTAAAATGACCTAAGATTGCAAGTGGATGTAGTTTTTGTTGGACAAAGAAAATTATCCACCTATTTGTCAGGGCTCATATATCTCTAGCAATCTCTATTATGATTTCATAGATACACATTGGTTCCTGTACACTTAAAAGTTGTAATGAAACATGCCTCATAAGTGGATAACTTTCTCGAGTAGAGAGACTGTCTCACTTTATTTCAAGATTACAAAATTTTACCCATAAGAAAAGTTTCAACCTCTAATACATCTATATATTTTCTCTATTAAAGAATCAAAGCATATGCATGTGTCCCAAGGAGAAGATTGTAAAAGGAATCATAAAATATAGTGATTGGATAGGATGAGTAAGCACAATTGACACTGATGTACTGAATAATTGTCGTTCTCACAGGCTGTTTATTATGGATTTATATGCACTTATTATTCATTTTGATATCATTTGTGCATTATTTATCATCATTAGCCTTTGACACTTAAATTGCATCAATAATTGTTATTTTTACTGTTCTGAATGATCTATCACTATTTTGGAGTTTATGTTCATTTTTGTCATATTTTAGGTGATTTTACAAGAAACAACACAACTCGGTACTATCAACTTGACTACCGGTGGTATTGACATTTGAGGAAAAAGAACAGAGTGACTTGAGGAAAACTTGGTAGTACTAATAGATCAACATAGAGTGACTTACAGAGGAATTGGTGCAACCAATGGTCAGTTTGGTGGTATCGACTAATGTCTAAAATCCAATAGGTTGATTCAGAGAAAATCTTAGTACTACCAATGGTCAAATCGGTAGTGTTGATAGATGCAATGGATCACGAATAACTGAAGACGTTGATACCAGTGACACCTAGTCACTAGTACTGACAAGATGGGATCAGGCCCGATTAAACATCGACGTTAATCCAATGGTTGGGACTTGATGATGCCTTAAGTCACGTCTATGACTTAGGGGGAGTTCGGCCAGACCTAATTATCACAATATATCTAGTTGTATGATAGAAGAGCGGAGAAGAGAGAAAGGAGAGGAGAAAGCAACATTCTGGGTGGTTCATGCACTTTTAGTGGACATATTTGTAGTTGGAAGATGAAAAATCACATTGTTCATTAGAAGGAACCATCCATATTGTCTTTCTCCATGAGTTTTTCCTTATTATTGATGTTTCAATGAGACCTTTCTTCTTTTTCTATGTGTAAAGAAACTAAAATCATGTGGGGATAATCTCCTTATTCCTTAGGATCCCAGATAGACTGCTTTTGCATTATAATTGATGAATATGGTTTAATATACATGTTTCTCTTAATTTTTGTACATATTTCTATGAGAGAATCATAAATTATATATGCTTCATCAAAATATATAGTTGTTTAGACTGTTAATTGCTTCAAGAGAGGGATTAAGTGTTGGAAAACTCATAGATTTACACATTCTAAGTTGTACCTCGAGAGAGGGTTTACGAATGTAAAAAGAATAACCCAAAGATTTTGGTAAATCACCTAACTAATAACACAATTTCTAATAGAGTGGGATTGGTATTAGGTTAGGTAGTGAATTATGCCGCGAGAGTGGGTAATTCTTGATGCGTGTCTCTTTGCCTAAAGTTAGCAAAGATGAATATCAATGAAATGATGTTAATTGCAATGTGAGCCACGGTGAAACCAAAATCCTAAGGACATTCCACTTGTGATCACAATCAGTATTCTTAGTTTTAATTCTTGTAATTTAGTCATTAAACCAACCAAATCACTCTTTTTCTGAGGCCTAGCTGACTGTGTCATTTCTAGTAGTAGTTTCTGGGTACACATTTTTCTTGTGTTCGGCCCAGACCTCTTTAGGCCTATATTAAATTGATATGTTCACTTGCATTTTTGACGTGTAGTATACACGCATCATGTTTTTGTCACTACTGCCTGGGGAAACGATGTGTCCAACACTATGAGTGTTTTGATCGACCACTCTAGGCCACATTTTTTATTTTTCTTATACCATTTTTAAACTTAATTCCAAATATTTATTCAATTACAACTACTGTGTTCTCACATAGATTTTGTTATTTTTCAGGTACAAGTTCATGGTGCAGACAAGAAGCACCGATTATGGAGGTTCAACTCCATAGAGTGTGTTTTAAGAGGATTTCCTACACAGAGCATAGGAGTACAGTAACTCTTCACCTAGGTTGATTCAGAATCCACAACATAAACTCCACCATCTCCAATAGAATAACCCAAACCAGTAGAGATGGGTGATTTTGAAGCAGAAGAAGATACCATGCGAGAGAAGATCAAGGCGTCATCTGCAATAGCTCATTTGGGCCCAATAAAAAGGTAGGCTATCAATATCGGCAGCTATAAGATAGACTTAGGCTTGGTGGTATAGGTTAAGTCACACGCATTCTATGACCACAACAAAGAGGATCTGATGACGCATATCAACAATTTCACCGAGAGTTGTGATATGGTAAAAATTGGTATTGTTCCAACCACAATCATCTACTTGAAATTGTTCCCTTCTTCTCTGGTAGACAATGCAAAGTACTAGTTCCTTTACCTCCTTCTTGAGTCAATAGAAACATGGGAGGGGACGATAGACATTTTCTTTGAGCAATATTTCCCACTACAGAAGATGAATGAGTTGGTCAGAAAGATTTACAACTTCAAACAATAGCAGAAGAGTCCTATTTTGAAGCATGGGAGAGGTTTCAAAACATGCTAAGGAAGGTTTCTCAATATGGGATCGATCTTTATGGAAAAGTAAAGATCTTCTATTATGGACTGCATCAAGGAGAGAGGAATAGGATTTTTCCTCAGCAGCAAGCCATCCAGGTGTCATGAGATTCTGAAGAATATGGCTAAGAATTAGGGAAGAAAGAGAGCATCCAACGACTATTAAAAGTGTTGGAGAGTCTATAGTCGTCACAACATTGAATGAGAAGCTTGACCTCATAGCTAAGAAACTATATAAAAAGGATGGAAATTCCTCTGGAGGAGAGGAAGGAGAATGCATGTTTGTGCGGTACCAGAACTAAAGGGGAAATGACTACTCTTGGAGGAAGGATTCCAAATTTTCTTGGAAGGATCTCAATAACTTTTAGCAGGACCCACCCCAAGCATGTTAAGCCAAGCCACAGTAGTGGTGCACAGGAATAAGACAGGGGCCCCAGTAAAATAGACTGCATTGAAGACATGCTAGGAAAGTTGGTCAGTCAGAATGAAGTGATCACTGGCCAGATCTAGAGGGAATTATAGAACCAAGGAGCACATATTTACATTATAGAGAATCATCTCTCAGATTGCAGCATAGGTTACATCATTGAAGAAGCCTGGACAATAAGGCTTTCCGGCTAATATTGACATACCTTCTAGCAATCATCAGGTGAAGGTAGAGTTGCTTCGTGGAGGAAAGAAAGTGTCGAATGAAAAAACGACAGTTCCAGAGGCAAAGGATGATGTAGGTGATACAGGATTAGTAGTGACTATTGATCCAGTTGAGCCGGATATTGCAGCTCTCGAAAAAGAAGTTGAAGAAGAAACTAATGAACCAATGGAGACAAGGAAGGAAGCATATGTCCCACCTCACCAAAGGAAGTTGGTGACTCTTGTGCCCTTTCCAAATAGCTTGAAGGATAAAAAGGTTGACCAAAAATTTTAGAAGTTTATGGATTCTTTCAAAAAATTGCATGTCAACATTACCCTCATTGATGCAATTGAGTAGATTCCTAGTTGCGACAAATTTTTGAAGGATATATTCAATAAAATTAGGAGGATAGACAATTAATATGTAGTGATGGTGAAGGAGAAAGTTAGTTCTTTCATTCTGGGAAATGTGCCATGAAAAAAGCAAGATCTAGGCTGCTTTAATGTATCATTTTTTATCAGGATGACAAAGTTTGGGGAGGCTTTATGCGATTTAGGGGCAAGTTCAATCTTATGCTCTTGACCACCTTCAATAAGCTGGGTCTCAAGGAATCCAGAAAGAGTATTATGGCTATACAACTAGAAAACAACTTAGTGGTTAGGTCATATGGTATATCTGAAGATGTTCTTATCAAGGTGGATAGATTTGTGTTTGTAATAGATTTGTTGGTTACGGAAATGCAGGATGATCATGACAATGAACTACTTTTAAGGAGGCCATTTAAAGACACATCAGATATGATCTTAGAGATGGGGATAGGAAGACTAACATTGGGGATCAAAGACAACCGCTTTGAAATCAAGATGCCTGAGTCTACACAAACGATCGAGGAGAAGGCAAAATTTCACATGCTGTAGTACGTCCAAGGGAAGGTGTCATTATTTGTAGGGAAGTCATTTGTAGACATGTCTCATGTGATGTCATAGGTGCATAAAGGCAAATTGGTAGTGGAAATCCTAGAGAATACCAAGGAGATTTCATTAGCCAAGGCAGTTCAATACCCTGATGATGAAGAGGAAGAAGATTGCCCGACAACAATTGGAGAAGAAAATTCCTCCACGCTTGTTCAAGCATATCCACATTTACCTCTGGAGGCATGCATTATGAATTTGGTGGATGACTACACTCGATGTCGTTTCTTGGAGGAGTGTGTATTGTTTCTCAAGCCATTGTTGTGTTACTACACCAAGCACGATGAAGACTTAGGACCACCTCTACCACTGTTGATTCCATCTCTACTGAGTCCTCCATATCTTGATTTGAAGCCATTGTCGCTGCATTTGAAGTATACCTTTTTAGCAACAAATGAGAATCCTTTAGTCATTATATCATCCTCCTTGATCATCCAGAAGGAAGAACAATTGATTGTGGTGTTGAAGAATAATCGAGAAGTGTTTGGGTGGTCATTTGTAGATATCAAGGGGACCTCCCCTAGCTTTTTTCCAGCACAAGATCCACATATAAGAAGGAGCCAACTGATAGTGCAGCCTCAACAGTGTCTCAATCCCATCATGACTAAGGTGCTGAAGAAAGAGGTAGTTAAACTTCTATCGGTAGGTATAATTTATGCCATCTCTGACTCTAATTGGGTAAGTCCTACTCAAGTGGTTCCGAAGAAAGGCGGGATAATTGTCACCACAAATTCAGCTAGTGAATTGATATCTACTAGGTTGGTGACCAGGTGGTGAGTTTGTATTATATATCATCATTTAAACACCACACTCAAGTACCTTTTCATGCTCCCTTTATTGATTATATTTTTGAGCGGCTCATCAAACACTCCCAGTTTTGTTTTATGGATGGGTATTCTGGGTAAAATTAGATTTCCATCGAGCCACATGATCAAGAGAAATCTACTTTCACTTGTCCATATGGCACATTTTATTACCGTTGGATGTCTTTTGGTTTGTGTAATGTATCGATGACTTTCCAGAGATGTATGCTTGCCATTTTTTTGATATGGTAGAGTGTTGTCTCAAGGTTTTCATGGATGATTTTTTAGTGTATGGAGAGTCATTTGAGGATTGGCTTGACAGTCTTGACAAAGTCTTGCAAAGATGTGAGGACACTCACTTAGTTTTAAATTGAGGGAAGTGTCACATGATGGTGAGTGAGGAAATAGTCTTGGTACACAAGGTGTCCCATAAAGGTATGGAGGTCTATCAAGTTAAAATCATGGTTATTTCTAAGCTGCCTCCACCATCTATGGTTAAGGGAGTTAGGAGCTTTTCAGGACATGTCAATTTTTATCGATGTTTCACAAAAGATTTTCTAAAAATTGCAAAGCTGCTTTCTGAACTATTGGAAAATATGACAAATTCAAATTTGATGGTGGTGTTTGAAAGCATTTGAGGTGTTGAAGGAGAAACTGGTCTTCACACTTGTAGTTCAGGCTCCAAATTGGAGCCAACCCTTTGAGCTGATGTGTGATGTATCAGATTATGCAATACGGGCTATTTTAGGCCAACTCCAAGACATGAACCCCGCCATCATTTATTATGCATCGAAGATCCTAAATGATTCCTAGTTAAATTACACAACCACTGAATAGGAATTGTTAGCGGTAGTCTTTTCTTTTGAAAAATTTCTCCAATATTTGATAGGGGCAAGGGTCATTGTGTTGACTAACCATGCAGAAATTAAATATATGCTGCAGAAGAAGGATGTCACATCTAGATTGATTAGGTGGATTCTGTTATTGTAAGAGTTTTATATTAAAATCAAGGATAAAGCAAGAACGGAGAATGTGATTGTAGATCATTTGTCTAGGCTACAAAGAGTGAATAAAAGGATATAGACATACCAATTGTGGAGGAATTTCTAGATGAGTAGTTTTTTGCCATGAAAATTAAAGATCTATGGTTTGTAAACATTGTGAACTACTTGGCTTGTTGGGAGTTACCAAAAGGATAGGGTTATCAGGAGAAAAAGAAGTTCTTCCATTCTTTGAGGTTCTACATTTGGGATGATCCCATTCTACTCAAATAGTGTAGGTATGGAATTTTGAGGAAGTGCATTCTGGAATGCGATATGGAGAGTATCTTGACTCATTTTCATTCCCAACCTACTAATGGACACCATGCTAGTTCTAGGACAGAGGCTTAGGTCTTAGAAAGTGATTTTTCTTAGCCAAAACTCTTTAACGTTGCATATAATTTTGTGCTTCATTGTGATGTATGTCAATGTACAGGTAATATATCAAGAAGACATGAGATTCCCTTAAATTTCATTAAAAAAATTTAGGTTTTTTATTTATGGGGAATATATTTTATGGGCCCTTTTGTTTCATCTAACTATAGTTTATATATATTGGTTGCGGTTGACTATGTATCTAAGTGGGTGGAAGTAATTCCAACATGCACCAATGATGCACAGGATGTGTGCAGGCTTGTAAAAGATCACATATTTTGTAGGTTTGAAGTCCCAAGGATGATAATAAGTGATGGTGGATCTCACTTCACCAATAAGAAGTTTTGTGCCCATTGAGCAATAACAAAGAGAGACACGGGGTAGGTACTCCATATCTCCCACAAACCCAAGGATGGATTTAGGTGTCTAATAGGGAGATTAAGAAGATCTTAGAGAACATGGTCTCAACCAACAGAACTAATCAGATCATGCATCTCAATGACGCTCTGTGGGCATATAGTACAACCTATAAAACACCTACAAGAACCAAACCTTTTAGGTTGTATTATGGGAGAGTGTGTCACTTACTCGTAGAGTTAGAACGCAAAGTCAAATGGGCTCTAAGGAAATTAAATTATAATTTGGATGATGTAGGGAAGAAGAGAATGATGGAACTCAATGAGTTATATGAGCTCATACTACATGTCTATGAAATCTCTAGGGTCTATAAAGAGAAAACTAAGAAGATCTGTGACTGCCACATCTTCCATATAGTCTTCCCTCTAGGACAAAAGGTTCTACAGTTCAACTCTAGGTTGAAATTACATCCTGGTAAATTGAGGTCTAGATGGAGTGCTCCACTTGTGGTAATTAAGCCTTTTCCCCATGGGGCAGTTGAGATAAGCAGTGGGGCTGAGCCATTCCTTGTCAATGGCCAGTGGCTAAAGCACTACTTTGGGGGAGATGTGGTCTGTGAAGAAGAAGAGTTGAATCTCATTGAGCTTCACTGATTGCTTGATTTGATCACTGAGCCTAGGACGTAAAACAAGGGTGGTTGTTGGGAGACAATCCAACCATCTTTTACTAGATTTAGAATTTTGTTCTTTACATTTAATTTTGTAGTTTTCATAGCATTAGTTTGCATTTTATTAGTTCTATATATAAAGGTGCCTTGGTGATTTTTGTGTGGTGTATAGATAGAGAAAAATTCAGGTACTACCAATGGCATCATTGGTATTACCACTGTAATCACAGGGACAAAGAGGTTGAGTTTACAGCAACTCAGTAGCACTGATAATAAATTCTGTAGTACCGATAGTTGCAACTAGGACAACCAAACACCAAATTTTTATAGAGGAGCCAAATTGACTGAATAGGGATTAGCACTACTGACATTAACTCGGTGATACCAATGCCTGAGCCATGCTCTACGTTCAGGATACCAAGAGACACTTTGAGGGTATCAAGATTTTTGAAGAATCGGTACTACCGACACATGAAGATAGTATCAACATTATTCAATAGGGAAAGAATAAATCAGCTTGGTACTATTGACACAACTGTTGGTAGTATCAAATCCTGAAGAAAAGAATTCATGAGAGCACCATCAACGGTCACAATCGTCCACATCCAACGGTTGGTAGTACTAATCCGATGAGCACTTTCATATGTTGGCACTACATACACCCTTTGGTACTATCGAGGTGGGATGATCTACGCACATGGACATAAACAGACAAAGGACGTTAGTATCAACGGTCGGTACCAACTCACTGGAATCATGGGAGAAAAAGTTAGTACTACTGACACTTTTGTCGGTACTACCGACGCGGCTCCTTAAGGCAACCTCATGGCTATAAAAGGTTGCTATTGGGGTTGTTGTCACATCGAGAGTTTTAGATGTCCCCATGTATGTGGTTGTACCCGAATTGGATTGTGTTTGCCGTAGTTTAGTTAGTTTTGAACTAACATTCTCCACTTCCTGAAATATTTCCCTAGATCAGCATGCCTTCTAGCGAGAGACAACGAGTTGAAGCGATAGCAACAATGCAGTTATCTTAGCTCAACTGGGATTACCAGTCTTGTCTCGTTGGGTGTGGGTTAGACTCAAATTACACCCAAACCTCATCCTTCACAAGAAAAAGAGTTCTAGGGATCCCATACATTCAGAGTCTTCACCGAGCTCTATCTTCACCATCCCTTTCTTGTACCACACTGATGGTGTCTAGGCGATCAACTTCTTCCTCTACAACTGGAAATGCCGTGTTGGTACCAAATCAAACACCAATTGATCACCTTAGTGGCAACCACAAGAAGATCTAGAAGAGTTGATGAGCCGAGAAATCATCCCAACATGGTATTGAGACCATGATTTCCTTGCTTCCATAGGCTTCATCGACAATCTCTATCGAGTCTGTGAAGGCCAGCAGATGGTGGGTGATCACCCTTTTCTTTGATGATTGGCCCACTTACCATGAAATAACTTGTGAGTTGCTGGCATCTCTAGAGATATGTTGAATTCCCAAGCACGAGAATGGATGGGAAGAAGGATGGGTCAAGTTTTGTCTCTTCAATGTCGCCCACCATCTCACACTAAAATAGTTCAATGATATTTATAAGTGGTCAATGGGGGATGACTGCTACTTACCTAATGACTTTTACTACGGCTGGGCATGGAGGCTTCTGATAGATTTGCCATAGGGCTACACAATCAGTTGTCATAGGGACTCTGTCACCAACATCAAGCACCTGTATGCTCGCATCCTTCACCGCTACCTCACCATTACCATACTCTCCAGGTCCATCCAGGGAAAGGGGAAGGTGCAGCAGGCGGACCTCTATGCCTTCTAGTCTTTTCTAAGATTAGGGGAGGAGATACTTGACTTGGGCTCCTTGTTTTTGCAGCACATGATGGCATCAAAGAGACAGGTACAAAGGAGGCCCCAATTTCATTTTCGAGGGCTTATCACTCCTATCGCCATGCATATTATTTAGACCTCTCCATCTCCAATCTTTTGAAGACATCCTACAATTTGGATCGCAAGCACTTCAAGAAAGCCAACATCATCATCTTGTACCACGAGAAATTGTATGCATGTTGTACACATAGGGAGCAGTACCAAGAGAGAGAATTGCATGACCCCATCTTCAACATGTAGGGAAACTGGCACATGAGGTGGATAGAAGGTGATGCCATGGAGGGAGATGAAGAAGAAGAAAATGATAATGCAGAGAAAGAACAAGCACAAGATCAAGATGAAGATGAAGAGGAGGAGGCCACCATACCATTCACGAAGAGGTGAGTCATACAAAAGCACTCTAGAGGCCAAGGTGCCTCCAATTCTTATACTCCACCACCTGCTCAGAATGATGACCCATACTCAATGGCGGGTATGTATGGGATGTTGCAGGAGATATAGTAGGGGGAACAACAACAGACTACTACCTTGGCTGGAATCTAATATGTCCAAGGACGGTTATACCAGAACCAGCAGGCCATCATTGAGAAGGAGCGACTTCTCTTGGCCAACCAAGAGAACATGTGTGCATGCCTACATAGGATGGAGAACTATCATCATTTGTTCTTTCACAAATACTAGAGTCAAGGATATTTTGGCAGTTATATATATCCTCTAGAGATGCTAGGAGAGTGGGATTGGTAAAATCCCTCTCTCGTCATCATCAAGGTATTGAACTACCTTGGCTAATGAAATATCCTTGGTATTCTCCAGGATGTCCCCTGCCAATGTGCCTTTCTGTACCTATGTCATCACATGATCAATGTTTAGGAATGGCTTCCCCAGAAAAAATGCAAGTGGATTGAATTTCTCCAGTATTTGATAGGGGCAAGGGTCATTGTGTGGACTGATCATGCAACAATTAAATATTTTCTACAAAAGAAGGATACCAAACCTAGATTGATTAGGTGGATTCTGTTACTTCATGAGTTTGATATTGAAATCAAGGATAAAATAGACACGGAGAATGTGGTGGCAGATCATTTATCTAGGCTGGAAAGAGTGGATGAAAAGGATATAGACATACCAATTGTGGAGGACTTTTCGAATGAGCAGCTTTTTATCATGAAAAACAAAAATTGTCATATTTTAGGTGATTTTAAGAAACGACACATCTTGGGAATACTGACTTGATTATTGGTGGTACCGACATCTAAGGAAAAATAATAGGATGACTTGAGGAAAACTTGATAGTATCGACAGAGCATTCTCAGGATATCATTTGTGAAGAGAATAACCCATAGATTTTAGTAAAGCACCCAACTAATAACACAATTGCTATAAGAGTAGGATTGGTAAAAGCCCTCTCTCTTCATCATCAGAGTATTGAATAGCCTTGGCTAATGAAATCTCCTTGGTATTCTTTAGGATGTCCACTGCTAATATGCCTTTATGTACATGTATCATCACATGAGCATGTCTAGGAATGGCTTCCCCATCAAAAATGCAAGTGGAATGAACTCTTTAGATGATTAATGGTTGGAAAACTCATATATTTACACATTTTATGTCTTTCCTCGAGAGAGGTCTTACGAATGTTAGAGAATAACCCTGAGATTTTGGTAAAGAATCTAACTAATAACACAATTGCTACAAGAGTGAGATTGGTATTAGGTTAGGTAGTGAACTATACCGTGAGAGAGGGTAATTATTACTACAGGTATCTTTGTCTAGGGTTAGGAGAGATTAATAGTAATGAAATGATTTTAATTACAATGCAATTGGTAAAAGCCCTTTCTCTTCATCATCAAGGCATTGAACAACTTTGGCTAATGAAACCTCATTGGTATTCTCTAGGATGTCCAGTGCAACCCAAACATGGATCATGTGATGACACATGTATTACTGACTTGATTGTTGATGGTACCGATATTTGAGGAAAAAGAATAGGTTGACTCGAAAAAAACCCTTAATGTCTATAAGAACGACAAAAACTTGATGTGTGTATACTACACGTCAAAAACACATGTGCATGAATCAATGTAATATAGGCATAAAGAGGCTCAAACATAGAACATGGGGAAAATGTGTACCCAGAAACTACTACTAGCAATGACCCAATCAACTAGGCCTGAGAAAAAGAGTGATTTGGTTGATTCAATGACTGAATTGTAAGAATTAAAACAAAGATTACTGATTCTAATCAGAAGTGGAATGAATTCCTTAGGATTATAGTTTCACCACATCTCACATTGCAATTTAACATCATTTCATTAATATTAGTCTCTCCTAACCCTGGACAAAGAGACTTGTAGAAAGAAGTACCCACTCTCACTGCATAATTTACTACCTAAACTTATACCATTTTCACTCTTGTAGCAATTGTGTTATTAATTAGGTTCATAACCAAAATCTATGGGTTATTTTCTTCACATTCGTGAGCCCTCTCTCAAGGAACGACATAAAATGTATAAATGTATGAGGTATTGAACTGCCTTGGCTAATGAAATCTCCTTAGTATTCTCTAAGATGTCCACTATCAATGTGTCTTTATGTACCTATTTCATCACATGAGCCATGTCTAGGACTAGCTTCCCCAGGAAAAATGCATGTGGTAGGAATTCCTTAGGATAGTTAAGGGCTGGAAAACTCATAAATTCACACATTGCATGTCGTTCCTCAAGATAGGGCTCAAGAATTTGAACAGGATAAACCACATATTCCAATAAATCACCTAACTAATAACACAATTGATACAAGAGTGGGATTGGTATTAGGTTAGGTAGTGAATTACGCTGTGAGAGTGGGTAATTCTTGCTACAAGTCTCTTTGTCTAGGATTAAGAGATATTAATATTAATGAAATGATGTTAATTGCAATGTGATTGGTAAAAGCCATCCCTCTTCATCATCACGGTATTGAACTGCCTTAGCTAATGAAATCCCCTTGGTATTCTCTAGGATGTCCACTTCCAATGTGCCTTTATGTACTTGTGTCATCACATGCTATTTTGCTGGTTATCCATAGCCTCTATCCTTTGTTTGCATTTTAGTTTTTATTATTCTGATTTGTAGGATTCATGTTTATCTAGTATAATTGTAGAGTACTAAAAAGCATGATTTCTATCTCTGTCATCATAGAGTCCATTCTTCTATGTCAGTACAATAAAAAGTCAAAAAGTGAAATTTTTTTTGGCTTATTTGCAAATTTCTTGAGTGAAACCACCTTGAGGAAGTTTATGGGTTAGTCAACTTTTGGATATTTGATATGAATGATCTTAATTTTTCATGTAATATGGATGAAGATGGGGTTTGAGAATGAGACCTTAGATAGAAATTGTAGAAAGAAATACTAAGGTTACCCTGTATACAGGTCAGTAGCAGAGCGACACATCATAGCTTAAGAAAGGAATTGTCTCTTAATTATGTGATTCCATCTATTTTTAATCCATTTTGATTCACCACATTAAGATGATCAAGTAACCTGAATTGTTTCCTTCTAATTACATTGCATGGAATAATAGGTGACATGATAGTTAGTTTCATTTATTGCATTAGTTATAAATTGAAAATAAATAAAAAAACTTTTATACATATCATTTAGTTGCATGACAATTACATGTAGATTGCATACCTTTTTCATTGTTCTTTTTAGATCATGTGTCTATGTTGTTTTCTTCTGAAATTAGAGTGCAGGGATATATTTCCATACCCTTAGGAAAAAATGAATGAGATATCTTGGTGAATCCCAAGCATTACTGGCTACGATACTAAAATAGTGGGCCAATGAAAAAAAGAAAAAAAATGATGTTATGAAATAACAAAGGAGAAAGGATGCCCTCAACTCGGGTTGAAATTTCACATCAAAAAGAAATGGAAACATTCACATGATGCATTTTCTTCTTTATTTCACTCTCATCCATTGGAGTGATGTTTTCAATACACACATCATTCCACACATAATAGTAGGCATTAGGATTCATGCATTTCTCATTATCTTATTTTAATTAGGCTCATCACATTTAATTTTTTCATAAATGATCTAGATGTTCTGTGTGACTCTTCATTAGCCACCTACTTCATTCCATTCATTTCTCTTATTGGTAGGGTGTATATATGATTTATCTCCTCATTCATTCTTATAAAGATAGTGGCTTCGAAGTAGTTGGTAGTTAGGAAAAGAGAAATGTAGATAGGGAATCACATGATGCACTAAGAAAATGCCTAATTGACTATGATGTTAACTGCTATACTGATAGTGTTTCACTGATCTAAGTGTAGATATCTTGTATGGATATTTTTGGTTGCTTGAGAGTAGTTGATTGTTCAGTGGTTAGTAGAGGACGGTTTGGGACTACCAGGTGGGAGTAGTTGAGAATGGAAATTCATATTTTCTGTCCTTTTGTTGACTTATCTCAAACAGATCCAAGGGTGTTTTGCTTGAGGATGAGCAACATTTAAGCTTAGGGGAGTTTGATGCATTGAATAATTGTTGTTCTCACATAGTGTTTATTATGGATTCTTATGCACTTATTATTCATTTTGATATAATTTGTGCATTATTTATCATCATTAGCCTATGACACTTAAATTGCATCAAATATTTTTACTATTCTGAATGATCTATCATTATTTTGGAGCTTATGTTCGCTTTTGTCATATTTCAATTGATTTTACTAGAAAAACACAACTAGATACTAATGACTTGACTGTCAGTGGTACCGATATCTGAGGAAAAAGAACATGTTGACTCGAGGAAAACTCAATAATATTGACAGAGGAATCGATACTACCGATAGATCAACAAAGAGAGATTTAGAGAAGAATCGATACTACTGACCTTCAGTTCGTTGGTATCAACTCACGCCGATAATCCAACAGGTTGATTCAGAGAAAATCTTGATACTACTAATGGTCAACTCAGTAGTACCGACATCTACAATAGATCACAAATAATCAAAGGCTTCGATACTATCGACACCTAGTCAGTAGTACTGACAAGACATTATCAGACCAGATTAAAGATCGTCATTAATGCAGCAGTTGGGACTTATTGTAGCCTTAAGTTGCGTCTATTACTTACTGGGATTTTCAGCAAGACCTAATTATCATGCCATATTCAGTTGTATGACAAAGGAGTGGTAAGAAGAGATAAAGTAGAGGAGAAAGCAACATCCTGGGTGGTTCGTGCACTTCTAGTAGCATGATTTGCAATCAGAAGATGTAAAATCACAATGTTCGTTAGAAGGAACCGTCCATACCATCTTTCCCATGAGTGTTTCCTTATTCTTAATGTTTCCATCAGTCCTTTCTTCTTTTTCTATGTAAAGCAACTGAAATCATGTAGGGCTAATCCCCTTATTCCTTAGGACCCGGGAGTAGCTCGATTTTACATTGTAATTGACGATTATAATTTAATATACATGTTTCTCTAAATTTCTGGACATATTTCTATGAGAGAATCATAAATTATTTGTTCTTGATCACCATAGGTAGTTGTTTAAACTGTTAAATCCTTTGAGAGAGGAATTAAGGGTTGCATAACTCATAAATTTACACATTTTATGTCGTTCCTCGAGAGAGGGCTTACAAATGTGAAGAGAATAACCCAGATATGTTGGTAAAACACCTAACTAATAACACAATTGCTACAAGATGGTATTGGTATTAGGCTAAGTAGTGAATTATGTAGTGAGAGTGTGTAATCTTGCTACATGTCTCATTGTCCAGGGTTAGGAGAGATTAGTTGTAACATCCCAAGATTGAAGCCTTGCATACAATGATCTTAAAAGGTATGATTGGACTACCCATATCACCAAGGTCCACCTCCTTTTTTAGGAGCCGATCACTAAAGAACTTCATAGTTAAGCGAGCTCAGATTGGTGTACTTGTATGGGTGACCAATCAGGAAGTGGATCCTGGCTTGCACATGAGTGAGGATAAAGTGCACAATTAAGGCTAGTGGTGGTATGTGGGGCCAGTCATCATTCTCGAAACCCTACTAGAGCCTTGGGTAGTGGTCCCAAGCTTTACAAATGGTATCAAAGCTATAACCCCTCAAGTAGGTGGGACCACATGGGCTAGTGACATGCCAGTCTTTGAGCAGTGCAGTCCATGCATGTTGGAAAGGGCTATTTGTGGTGATGGAGTCACCCTTGCACTGGTAGTTGTGGTCGGGAGTTGGGTGTACATGGCCATGTTGGGTCTGCACTGAAATGGGGAAATGTTATGAGGACACATAGTTGAGCCTTGACGAGGACGTCAAGAGTCTAAGTGGGGAAGATTGTAACATCGCAGGATTTGAGGCGTAGGATATAATGACCTTAAAAGGAATGATTGGACTACACATGTCACCAAGGTGCACCTCCTTTGCTAGTATCCCATTACTAAAGAACTCCATAGTTAAGTGTGATAATCTTGGAGTAGTACTAGGATGGGTGACCAGTCAGTAAGTTGATCCTACTTCAACATGAGTGAGGACAAATCACACAGTTAAGGCGAGTGGTGGTCTGTGGGGCCAATCATCATTCCTAAAACCCTACTAGATCCTTGGGCAGTGGGCCCGGGTGGTACAAACTGTAACATCCCAGGATTTGAGGCCTTGGCCAATTGATCACAAATGGAATGATTCAACTACCCATATCACCAAGTTGAACCTCCTTTTCAGGGAGCCCATCACTAAAGAACTCCATAGTTAAGCATGCTCAGCTTGGGGTAGTACTAGGATGGGTGACCAATTGGGAAGTTGATCCTGGCTTGCATGTGATTGAGGAAAAAGCATGTAGTTAAGGCTAGTGGTGGTATGTGGGACTAGTCGTCATTCTTGAAACCCTACTAGAGCGTTAGGCAGTAGGCCCAAGTGTTACATTAATATCAATGAAATGATATTAATTGCAATGTGAGCTATGGTGAAACCACAATCCTAATGAATTCATTCCACTTGTGATCACAATCAGTAATATTAGTTTTAATTCTTGTTATTTAGTTGTTAAATCAACCAAATCACTCTTTTTCTAAGGCCTAGTTGATTGGATCATTGCTAGTATTAGTTTTTGGGTACACATTTTCCCCATGTTCGATATCCATGCCTCTTTAGGCCTATATTACATTGATATGTGAACTTATATTTTTGACATGTAGAAAACATGTATCAGACACTCATCCTCTATCTATAAGATAAGGTCCCCAATGAGGAGGTCCTTTAAGATATTACTATTGTGTCTTGTAGAAGTTGTAAATCTTGGTCATAATCAAGTTTCTTACCCAAAAAATATCTAGCATAAACATTTATTACACTACATAAAGGAAGGTGTTACAACCCACAAATTGATTTATCAAAAATCTTAGGGTTTAAGGTAACCATGGTGTTATTATTCCTTTACCAGTACCTTAATTACCTAGTGATTTATTGAAGACTTATTATATCTTAACCTTTAGTTTTGAAAAGAAAAAGTATGTGATTTGAACATACAATGATATTTGAGATTTGGTTGATATATAATATCCCACACATGTGTTGGGAAGAGAATTACTAATACTTGTGGAATAATTTATAAAGGAATTATCATTAGTGAATTTTATCAAACTAATACTTTAGAATTGTAGAGAATCAAATTATGAATCCAATGCAAAAAGAATGGATGCAATCGAATGAAAAAGACAAAGTTATGGAAAATTTAGTAATATTTGTGGAATTGCATTAGTTTACACTCATCAGGACACACAGACCGATAGCCACGAAGGTCGATGATTGGACCCCCGATGCCATGTAGGATGATAACCAGACATTGGTAGCCATGCATGCCAATGACCAGACCCCGATGGCCAAATAAGTTGATGGTCATGTAGGTCGATGACAGGGCGGATACCACGTAGATTCGTGGAAATGACTGTGTTATCTTCTAGTACAACGAATCCTTGAAATGCACATAACTTTTGCTATACATATTAGAATCTGATGAATTTTATTCTTTTGATTTGTATTTCAATTTACCACACAACTAGGTCCCAAAATCATACAAGAAGCTAAGAAAAAGGCAATTTCTAGAATGACTTTTAGGAAAAATGTGAAGAATAGAGGAACCACACGTTGATTGTGGTAAGTTGATTTTACTTGAGATCTTTCATCTATTTCATTTTATCTTGCTCAAAATATTCTACAAGACTCATAAGAGGATCTCTTTTACCTATCATCTGTAGGTAAATATGGCAATAAAATAGACATCGAAAATGAACATTTTATCTACCATACTCCCCATACCAACGGATCATGTAAATTACTACAAGATAAGAAGGATGGTTTCGAGGATATACATGGTCCTGGTGAAAGTCCAGCAACATATCCTCATCATCGTAGATGTGCAACTGTCTTACAGTTACACTGGGACTTGTCTGATTGTTGTGCCTCCTAGTTTGCACTATGTATTGCGGCCTTGAATGTCATCGTCTACAGAAGCTCCTCTCTCAATAGATTGTTGGTTGACGTTGTTCTCCTAGCGGCAGACAATGGACTCTCACCTCTAGAGAAGTCCACACAGACCGCCTAGAACTTTTTTTGTCCTGCTAGAACAGAGATGAAGGATTCGTCCCTTCCTTTGGTGTATTAGTCATTAACTTGCTTTCCCACAACAATGATATCAGTTCTTCACCCCTATAGCTATCCCTCCCTTGTAGGGTAGAATTTACATGGGCTCTCTCAATTACCACAACCAGAGAGGACAACTGTCATAGCAACTAATTCCCAATTGTTTGTGTTGTGTTTTGGGAAGCCCCCAGTACCCCTCTATTTATAGGTGGGGTCTGGGTCAGGGTTCCCAGTTGATGCGGGATTGGAAGGGACCAGAAGATCTTGACTTTTCACACCCTAAAACCACCAAAACGACCGTCTGGTACACCATATGGTCATTTGGAATGCGAGATGGCCATCTCGTACTGTGAGACAGTCATTTCACAGTTCCCCAATCGCATAAGAAATTGGAAATGTGTTTCCCATTAGTGATAGATATTAATTCTCAGCACTCCACATAATGTGCAATTTAAACGAATATGGGAAAGTATCTAGAACCTTCCCTCGGTCGAACATGGTAGTCTTGCCCATGCGAGACAGTTGTCTCGCTCACCCAGGTGGTTGTCTGGTTTGCTGATTTAAGTCGATCATTTCAACCCAAAGCCGATTTCAACTCGAATCAATCGGACACTCCAAGCACCCATCTCAACCCTTAAGATGATGGTTTGGCACTCCAGACAGTGAGTGATATGGGCATTTCATAGTGCTATCAGTCTAGCTGTTGCATGAATTGAATACCTAAATGCTTTAGCAATCAATTCAATCACCATTCAATATAAAACTCCTCTTCTAGGTCGAGACCTATGTGTGTGGCCCTATAGGTCCCATATTACGTTGGCAGTGAATGTCCATAACAAGTTATGACATCATAAGCAATGAGTGATGCCTTGTTGCACATCAATGCTACCAAAGTAAATGGAAAGTTGGGTAACAACATCAATGTACAATCTGTGTACGGTGTTACCAATGCTTTTATAGTACTTTTGCCACTGATATCCAGATTGAACTTAAGGCATGGAGTAGTCACCCTCTTCAACATTCAATCTTGTTTCTCGAAACAAGAGCAGATTATTTGAGATATGTGTAAGCTCAATATCACATATTGACTCAAATGTGCATTGCCATGCACTTCTCAATCTTACTAATCAAGAGGCCTTGGATATCATACTCCTATAGGAGGGACAAATCCTATCTCTATCACTCAAAGTCTATCCCCATGTGTCGCAATCACTCAATCATCACTGTTATAACAACCCATGTTTCAGGATTGCATTTGATGATGTCAAAGCATACCAAATGACATGTGATGAGTGTAGTCATTTCAATTCAAAGAACTACAACCACCACCATCACTGTGAGACATGACAATGACTTCCATGTGTTAGTCTCATAGTGGGTTTGTCTGATACATTGCTCTCTAACTTATATTTGTGTGCTTGGTTTGATATAGCCATATCATAACTAATGAGATTTTATCATCAACCAACTCACACTCTGATCTTATGTGTCATTGTTGTCTATCAACCTTCCACAGTAACAACTGATTAGGGACATAATGAGATTATATATTTGTACTCTTAACATCTGTATGATCTCATTTCCTCAATTAACTTGATACATATGTCATTAAGTAATATTATTCTGTAGACATTTATAATGTTACATAATTACCTCATAACTGAATTAAATAGGGTAAATTGGAGGCTTTCCTTTATTTATTAATCAAATCATTTATAAATTATGCCATTAAAGCTATCATATGATTGGCTCTCTGGGCATACATACCAACAGACTCCCACTTTCACTTAGAGACAATCACCTACTAAATATATTCCAAGTGATCTTACATATCCCTCATGCTTTTGCTATGAAAGTGCCTTTGTCAAGGGGTCAACAACATTGTTCTCAATTGGTACTCTACAAATATTTACAATGATCTCTCATATGAGATGGAGCCGCCTTTGTATATGCTTTGAGTGCTAATGTGATATGGGTTCCTTAGCTTGTGAAATAGCTCCATTGTTGTCACAATATAGCTCGATTGTGTCACTGATGCTTGGAATGACCCCAAGTTCTATACTGAACTTCTTGATCCATACAACCTCCCTTTCTACATTCGATGTGGCAATATACTCGACCTCTATTGTAGAATCGACAAGTGTTTCTTTCTTGGAACTCTTCCATTTTATAGCTCTGTTGTTTAGCCAAAACACAGATCTTGATTTTGATTAGTAATCATCTTGATTAGTCTGGAAGCTTGCATCAGTGTAACCCTTTACCACCAACTCTTCTTCTTCATTGTAAACCAATAACTGATCCTTAGTCCTTAAGTACTTGAGGATGTTCTTTACGGCTATCCAATGAGCATCACCTGGATGTGACAGATATATACTCGTCATGCTCAAGGCATATTAGATTTCTATATGGGTACACAACATTGCATACATGATTGATCCAATTGTCGAGGCATATGGAATCGGACTCATGTGTTCCCTTCCTTCACGAGAATGAGTACATTGAGCTCTAGAGATGGGAACACCATAACACACATGCATGTTTCCTCTCTTTGAGTTCTCCATGTTGAACTGCTTCAACACTTTGTCAGTGTATGTGCTTTGATTTAGCCCAAGAATCCTCTTGGATCTATCTCTATAGATCTTTATCTCCATAATGTAGGATGCTTCTCCCAATTTTTTCATAGAAAACATATTTCCCATCCATGTCCTTACCTTTTGTAAAGTAGGGATGTCATTTCACATCAGTTATATGTCATCTACATATAATATGATGAATGTCACTATCATCCAACTAACCTTCTTATACACACAAGGTTCATCTTCATTTTGAACAAAGTGAAACTCTTTGATTGTCTCATCAAAGTGAAGATTCCATCTCCGAGATGCTTGCTTCAATCTATAGATTGACCTCTATAGCTTACAAACTTTGTTTGCATCGTTTGGATTTATGAAACCCTCAAGTTGTGTCATATAAACATCCTCAAGAATATTTCCATTAAGGAATGCAGTTTTAACATCCATTAGCCAAATCTCATGATAACCTGTAAGGACAAGCATGATCCTAATAGATTTAACCATGGCCACTGGAGAAAAGGTTTTGTCATAGTCTACACCTTGAACTTGTTTGAAACCCTTTGCTAACAATTTTCCCTTATAGGTTTGAACTTTTCCATCCATGTCAGTCTTCTTCTTGAAGACCCATTTGCACCCTATGGGTTTTACCTCTTTAGGTGGATCCACCAAAGTCCATACTTTGGTGGTATATATGGATTCCATTTCAAAAATCATGGCCTCAAGCCATTTCTCAGACTTTGGTCCCTCAATAGCATCTTGATAGGAAATTGGCTCATCATCTATGACCAATTCACTGCCTTCATGAGTTACAAGATGTCCAAATCTTTCAGGTTTGAGGCATGTCCTATTAGACCTATGAGGTTCTTGTGGTACTTTAGGAATTTGAGATTCCACAACACTTTGTGATTCTCTTGGTTCCTCCTATACATCTAATGGTTCAATATTTTCTTATTTGTATCAAACCTCTTTGAGTTCCACTTTCCTCCCACTGATTCCTTTGGAAATAAAATCCATTCTGAGGAATATAACATGCCTAGAAACAAACACTTTGTTGTCAGATGGATTATACAAGTAGTATCCCATGGTTTCTTTGGGATATCAAAAAAAAAACATTTATTAGATCTAGGTCCAATATTTTCAGGAAATGTTTTCTTGACATAAGCTTCACACCCCCAAATCCTCATAAAAGATATTTTGGGATGCTTCCTAGTCCATATTTCATATGGTGTCTTTTGAACCGATTTAGATGGTACTCGATTTCATGAATCATTGATTGCACCATATCTAGTAATGTGTGATTCCTTCTTTCTGATACACCATTATGTTGAGGTGTTCAGGTAGAGTCCATAGGGATACAATCCAATGGGCTCTAAGAAGGTTCTCAAAATCTTCATTTAAGTATTGTCCACGTTGATCAGAACGAAGTGCCTTAATAATTTTACCAAGTTGGTTATGTGCTTCATTCATAATCTCCTTGAACTTTTCAAGAGTTTCTGACTTATGTTTCATTAAATAAACATAGCCACACCTACGAAAGTCATCAGTAAAGGTAATGAAGTATTGATACCCACCTCTAGCAGTTGTTCTAAAAGGTTGGCATACATCAGTATGTATCAGTCCTAATAGATCACTTGCCCTCTCATTTTTACCAGTAAAAGGTGTCTTAGACATCTTTCCCAATAAACAAGATTCACAAGTCTCTATTAATTTGAAATTGAAAGAGTCCAGATAACCATCTTTATGGATTCTAGATATGTGATTCTCTTTTATGTTCCCTAGATGACAATGCCAAAGGTATGTCTTATTTGAGTTTTTGAGTTATAAACATTTGTCTTTAGATCTAACAAATAAACACCATAAGACGTTCGAGCACTGCCATAAAAGATCCCATCTTTTGAAAAAGAACATCTACCATTTTTAACATGGAAATCAAATGCATTCTTGTCCATAAACGATATATAAATACTATTTCTATTTATAGAAGGTACATAATAGTAGTTCTTTAAATCTATTACAAGCCATGTGGACAGAGATATACTATAGGTTCCAACTACACTGGATGCAACTCTAGTGCCATTACAACTCATAGTTCCATCTCGCCTTTTCCCAAAGGCGTACTTCCTTTCAGATTTTGTATATGAGAACATATGTGAGATCCACATCTGGTATCTAGTACCCATGATGATGAAGTATATAATTAACTTATATACCTAAATTGGAGATCACCATCCCCATCTTCTTCTTCTTGAATGCATTCAAGTACAAAGGATGAGCTCCTCCTCTTGTACCTTTCTTTCTCCTTATCTTGAGTGTTGAAGATTTGGATTTAGGCTCGACCTTAGAACTCTTCTCAGACTTGCTTCGATTCTTGGAGTCAGCTCCATTGATCATCATCACAGGCTTGTCATTCTTCAATTTTTCTTTAGCATAATTCAATGTCAAGCAAGTCTGACATCTGTACAACCATATCATTCATATGAAAACATGCAATAAAATGGCTATATGATTCTGGCACTATCTTTAGATTCATATCAGTGGCCAACTATTGGCTCAAGGTGAATCTTAGTTCTTAGAGATGATACACATGTCCAATCATATTGAACACATGTTCTTCTACTAAGGTTCCATGTGTCATCTTAGACTCAAGTATCACCTTTAGGATATCATCCCTTTCTTGCTTTGCAAGACCAAGTTTCACTTTCTTAAGATGGGTTACCATCTCAAGAACACTCATGTCCTTGCATTGATCATGCAACTCATAGTTCATGCAGCTAACCAAAAGGTACTTGATCTCTAAGACATCATTGGCATGCTTCCACTAAGCATCCATTCGTGACCTAGTAGCATTAGGAGTAGGTATTTTGAGCACTGGTTTATCAAGGGCATAAAGCTTGCACTCTTCATGGAGAACCCTTCTCAAATTCCAAAACCAGTCATGGAAATTTGTCCTGTCAAGTTTGTCCTTCTTAAGGACCAATCACAATATGGATTTGTTCATCATTTGATTCTACATGATAAAATTTGCATTTATCAAAAACCTTTTGATTTGAATTGAAAAAAATTGACAATATTAATTAGGTCTTTAATTATTACCAGTCTCACTATTTATTTTTTAAATTAATGAACCTCATATATCAATTCATAATATTGCAACGTACAATATTCTAGTGGGCTAAGATCCAAAATAATTCAACTATTACCCGGCCTACATCAGTGTACCTAGTCAATTATTAAGGTAGGCTATCATGCCAATTGCATCATATGCTACTCTTTCATAGATGATATGCGCAACTCCTTTCCATAATCATCTATATGCTTTTGAGCTTAGACTCTCTAAGAGTCACCAATTAAGCCTAACTGAAAAACCGAAACAATAGAATATGCACCCTGCTTTAGTAAAACCTACATATCTATTATCACACTTTTATGAGATCGACGGTGAACCATCTTTAGCGTAACATGCGCTTGGTTGATCAAACTTTTCATTTATTCTACTTTTGGAAAGAATCTAAGACATAATATTCTAATTGAGGATGTTTGTATAAATACATATATTTTATCCAATCGCCACACATATAGTACATATCATATACATGCTAGATCCCACAATGAAAACATACAATACATGAAAGTGATGATTATGGCCAACTTAATGTAATTCCTTGGACCCACAAAGAATTAACACATCTAGGCCTACATCACATGCATAAACATGTTGTTCATGAAGGTCCACGCTTGCCTATCATGGTTGATCGATTCAACCCTTGAACCGATCAGCTCGCCTACTGGCTGGTTGTTAGGTCATTTCATTAGTCGTTTGGTTCTATCGGTCCATCATCTACTATCTCCTCCAGCTGATCGGTCGAGTCCACCAGTCGGTGAGTTCAGCTAATCCTTCTTGTCCTCCTTGGTCCCCTAGCCGGTTGGCTCACTAGAACATCCTTCTTCTTCATCAAAATAGGAAACTAACAATCCTAATTTTACATAATTATAGAGAATCCTCAAATTACATTCTAGGGAATCAAGAGTAGTAACGAATTAACTTTACATTAGGAAGATAAGATAGAGGCTCGATTCACAGTCTCACATAAACTGATAAACCAACTACACAACCATGCACAGATAATAGGGGTTATGAACCATGCTACACATCTAACATTGAAACAACTTTTACAGTGAGGTGATATATATATATATATATATATATATATATATATATATATATATATATATATATATATATATATATATGGTCATTCATTCATTTCCCACGCGGGTAGCCTGGATTTTGGCTACCTGGCAGCCCAAAAAGTAACTCTCCTGGCTAAAAAATTAACTCTGCTGTAAAAAAAATAACTATGGTGTCAAAAAAGTAACTCTGCTGGCCAAAAAAGTAACTCTGTACAAAATATACAGCAGATATATATAAGGACGGGTTTTTTGATTTTGGAGGGGCAAATAATATTATTTTTAACTAAAATTTTTTGGAGAGCTTGACAAAAGAGTCATCTACAATTGCGAATTTTTTTTTTGAAAAAAAATGATTGGAAGGGTGGGCGGGTTGCTACCCGCGCGGGCAATAAAGATGGGCCCTATATATATATATGGGATAATTGTGGTATTTGATTTGATAAATATAATTTGCATTGTATGCAATAACAGAATTACAAGACCAAAATCTGATCAAATCGATTTATCCATTAATATAGTAAATTGACATTGGCTCTGATACCACTATAGGGAGATATGGCAACATAATAGGTAGCAGAAATAAAAAAAATTATGTACCATATTCCCTATAAACAATGGATCACATCAATTACTATAAGATGAGAAGGATGGTTTTGAGGATATACATCATCCTAGAGCAAGTATAGTGACATCTCCTAGTCATCGTAGATGTGCAAATGTCTTCTAGTTGCACTGGGAGTTGTCTGACTGTTGTGCCTCCTGGTTTGCACCACAGACTGCACCCTCAAACGTCGTCGTCTGCAGCAACTCCTCCCTCAAGGAATTGCTGGTTGACATTGTTCTCCTAGCGGCAGACAATGGCCTCCCACCTATAGAGAAGTCTACACGGACCACCTAGAACTCTTTTCATCCTGCCAGAATAGATAGGAAGGAGTCATCTCTTCCTTTGGTGTACTAGTCACCAACTTGCTCCCCACAACAATGATCTTAGTTGATCTCTCCTATATCTATCCCTCCCTTGTCGGGTAGGACATGCGTGGGCTCTCTTGGTTACCAAAAGCAGAGAGGAAAAAAATAGTTTGAGCAACTAATTCTCAATTATTTGTGTTGTGCTCTGATAACCCCCATTACCCCACTATTTATAGGTGGGGTTTGAGTCATGGTTCCCAGTCGATGCAGGAGTGGAAGGAATGGGAAGATCTTGAATTTTCACAACCTACAACCACCAAAATGGGTGTCAAGTACAACAAATAGTCATCTGGGATGTGAGATGCTCATCTCGTATTGCGACACAGTCATTTTGTAGCTTCCTAATCATATATGAAATTGGCAATTCATTTCCCATTAATGTTAAACATTAATTCCTTAAACTCCAAGTAATGTGCAATCCAAACGAATATGTGAAAGTATCTAGAACCTTCCCTCATCCAAATTGGGTAGTCTCACCCATGTGATATGGTCGTCTTGCTCACCCAGATGGTCATCTGGTGAGGCGAGTCGATCTAGTCAAATAATCCCATAACCAATTTCACTCAAATTAGTCTGACACTCCATACACCCATATCAACACTTAAGACAACTGTTTGTCACTCCATACGTCTGTCTCACTCTATGAGATGGACATTTATAGTGCTTTCAGCCTCCCTATTGTGTGAATTTAATACATAAACGCTTCAGTAATCAATTTAATCACCATTCAAGATAAAAATTCTATTCTAGGCTGAGACTTCTGTGTGTGACCCTATAGGTCCCATATTACATTGGCAGTGAATGTCCATAACAACTTATGACATCACAAGCAATGAGTGGTGCCTGGTTGACATTAATTCTATAAAAGTAAATGTAAAGTTGGAGAACAACATCAACCTAAAATCTATGTATGGTGTTATAGTGCATGTATATTTCCTTTGTCAGTGATATCCAGATTGAACTCAATGCATGGAGCAGTCACCCTTTTCAACATTCAATCTAATTTTTTGAAACAAGAGAATATTATCTAATATATATGTAAGCTCAATATCACACATGTACTCACATGTGCATGGCCATGCATTTCTTGATCTCGCTAATAAAGAGGCCTAGGATATCATACTCCTATAGGAGGGACAAAGCCTATCTCTATCACTCACAGTCTATCCCCATGTGTCGCAGTCACCCAATCTTCATCATTATAACAACCCATATTTTTGGACTATGTTTGATGATGTCAAAGCATACTAAAAGACATGTGATGAGTGGAGTCATTTCAGGTCAAAGAACCATAACCACCACCATCATTGTGAGAGATGACTATGACTTCCATAATAATGGTTTCCATGTGTCAGTCTCATAGTGGGTCTGTTTGATACACTATTCTCCAACATGTATCTGTGTTCTTGGTTTGATTTAGCCATATCATGACTAATGAGATTTTTTCATCAACCAACTCATAGTTAGGTCTTGTGTATCATTGTTGTCTATTAACATTCTACAAAAACAACCAATCAGGGACATAATGAAAATATATATGTACTTTTATCATCCATATGATCTCATTTCCTCAAGTCACGTACTTGAAGACATGTCATTGAGTAATATTATTATCTAGATATTTATAATGTTACATCATTATCTCATAAGTGAATTAAACAAAATAAATAAGAATCTTGCATATATTTATTAATCAAATCATTTACAAATTATGCATGACAATCATCACATGATTGGCTCTCTAGGCATACATCGAACATCCTCTCCATCTTCTTCCTCTAATAATCAATGCTTGGAACAACATACCTAGGCTTAGTTTGCTTGAAAGAGGTTTTTATGACATTAAACTAAAATCCAAGCTCAATAGACCAAGAATCCATATACATGGGGCTTAGAGATGAGACCGGTGACCTAAGATCAGATATAAAATCAACCTTTAACCCTTATTTTATTGAAATCAAGATAAAATCATAAATAAGATGTTTTGCCTAGTACGAAGATGATTGGTTATGTTTTTTTTTGCAATAAAATATGATATTTTAATTGAGTTATTGAGTTTTTTCATACTGTGATGTCTTGCTTGTATATTCGACTCCAAAATAAATTACCTTTTATTTATGGTGATCTTAATTGCAAAATTAGAGGCACCAAATCCCCAAGTTTTGTCCTAATTTATACAATGATAACATATTTTTACAATGTGTAATATAATCAATATGTATTGTCATCCAGATACTTATGAAGTCCAAAAAGTAGTTCTTTCTAGTATTATTCAATATGCTCAGTGATTAATTAAAATACAAAATCTTTTTGTGCTACTGATACATATTAACTTTAGCTTACTGATAATGAAAATGGAACAGTTAAGTACATAGATAAGTTAAGAGAAGAATAGTAGTAAGTCTATATGTGGAACTCAAGAATCAACTAGATATTAGATGCCATAAACACTATAAGAATCTATCCCACAAGTCCTCATCATGAAGGAGGAAATGTTCTTACTAATGATAGATTCTAGGATGAGGTAAATAGAGAACCATTACGTACCTAAATTATCATGGTTTGTTGATGACTTTACATGCACTGATCTAGTAGCTCACACATTCTACTGAAACATTTTCAGGTACAGGACCAACTCAATAGGAGGAGTCAGATGCTAATTTCCATCTAGAATGATCAATTGAGGTGTAGGAGGAATATCTAGTGTAGTAGATGGACTCTTATCCTTCCTCTAGTACTAGGAATGTGAGAGTGAGGATTGTGAGTTGTTTTCCAAAAAACTATTAATGATGTGTATTAAATTTTTGTGAGAGTGAGGATTGAGAGCAATTTTCTAATATGTTGTAATGAGGTATATTAAAGTTGGAACTCATGCCCTTTAGTTGACTATGTTTTAAAAGTTGAACCTAAATTGTGAACTCTAATGTTTGTGCTTAAATCAGATTTTTTTTTATTATAGTAATATGATGTTTCATTAGTCCTACATGTTTTGAGAAAAGAAAAATTTAAAGGTGTCCTCAATTAGTAACTAAAATTGAATTGTTATTCTAAACCCTCCTTCACGAGCCTAAACCATGGTTAGAAGGTTCAGTTGCATCAATTAGATATCATCAGCGCTCAGGTTTAGAATAGAGTTGGTAAGAGACGAATAGGACTAGGATGTTTTTCTGTTTGAATTGCAATTTTCTAATAAATATGTTTATGTTATGGATATGCAGATGGTAGGAAGAGCCATTGTCGCCTTGACCCTTAGATAATGGCTCACGGTTAAGATGATAGAATGAGGTATCAAGGATGTATCATATCATTTTTAAGATAGAGGAGATATAATATATGGACAGCACACACATGGTGATATTGTATGAGTTTGTGAAGAAATTAGGTGAGACTGAGTCTTTTGGGACAATAGACCCAACTATGGCATATGTGTGGTTATGAAAATTGGAAAAGGTTTTCCACCTAATGGAGTTATTTTTGGACAAGAAAATTAACCACACTATTTATCTACTAAAAGGAGATGGTGAGTTATGGTGGAATGGAGTATAAGACGAGGAGAAATACAATGATGACATCAAAGTACATGATGGAAAAATTTCACCTGAAGTACTTTCGTCACATCCCCATTTTGTTTAGGTATGTAAGTTCAAGTATTACATGTGTATACTCCTTTATTAAATCAAAATGCCTAATGTGTCATTTAGACCTTTTAATGGTATAACAAGTGATGAAACCAATTTTATGTTAAAGGGTATGATGAAAAAAAATCATGGCCAATTTTGACAAGATAGTGTTATTCCTATTATTTGGCAGGAATTATGGGGATTTAAACTTAATTAAATTACTTAGGAATTTTCAGTGAGAAACTTGAGAATCTAAGCCCCCATAATTTTCTATAGGTTAACTGGAAGACATCGTTAAAATTTGAAAACTTTTAGACCTTATTTGAACCCTTAAAAGATCTTTGGAAGATTTCCATATAGTTAGGAATTATATAACCCTGATATGATTAATTGGTGGTGATTTCCTAAAGTCTGACAATTCAATGTCATGTAGACATTGTTTTCCTAATTTTTGGCTTTTCTTGTATAGTCCAACCCATTTGGATATCACTCGTTGGATTTGTTTGGCTTAAGTAGGATCTTGCAGCCCAGGAGAAGTCCTGATGCACGTGGATTCATCCAACAACTCAAAGATTTTTGTCTTGGCCCATAATCCAACCTAAAGGGATTCTACAGTACTTGAGTTCTCCCCTCCTTAGGTCTCTCTCTCTCTCTAACTGTGTCCTCAGTGTGATTTGATGCCAATTTTGCAATCATCATGGGATTGTGATTGTGATAATTTGTGGGGAAGGCATGCCCTAGTCACCCCATTTGATGCACATCCATGCCCTCACCCTATTTTGATTTTGTGGGTCCTTCTGGAGGTCCTTGTTTGATCATAAATGCCAACTCATGAAGACTAAAGTTTGTGATCAAGAATCTAGGAGTGAGTGGTCCTACTGGACTAGCTAAGTGGTTCATGCCTTGGGTTTTGATATACTAAATTCATTCAGTTTTTCTCACTTAAAAATGTATAAAGTTCATATAATGTTATCATGTGAGCACCTTATTGTTTAAGAGGTATTTATATAAGAACATGTTATTAGTATTTAGTGCATTAAGATTCATGTCAAGATTAGATTACTTAAAAGTATATATGTCATCATGTAATCAATAATGCAATTATGGGAGAAAACCCTAAGTATGATAAGATCAAATCAGATCATATTAAGAAAAAATAATTAGGACCTCCTCATACACATTTTTATGGAAGGTTTGTGGCTCATGAACCCCTACACTTTACAGGTTCAATCCCAAATCAGTTTTCTTTCACTATGCTTAGTATGTTTATGTTTATTGGGTTCTAGCCCAATCCCTTTCACTTTTAGTGTATTCAGGAGCCTTCACACTTTGTGTGCATTATGAGATTATATTAGATAAGTTTCATTGATTAGGTTCCCTAATAAGAACTCTTAGTTAAGTTAATAATGCATTCTAAAGTCATAATTAATGCTTATGCAAGTTCATATCAGTTTTAAGGTTTATTTCAGTTATGTTCATATTTTTTACCGAACACAACCATTTGCAACAGTTTTTTTAGATGCATGGATATGAGTGGATGCACATAGGTGAAGGACAACACCACTAGAAGTAACATCAGTAGTAGTGGGAGGTGTAATTTATGAATTTTTTGGATCCTACCCTGGTGGGGTGCCATTCTAGAGTGTTCCTCTAGTTTATCTTTACATTCACGTCTATGCTATGTTTCTTGGATGTTCTTAGGATGTTGGACATTCAATTATTTCCCTTATTCATGTATTAAGACACTAGAAGTATCAGAGTAGGGCTGAAGTCACCCTGATAGACTTCCTCAAGGTGAATCATGAAACTTTCACTGGAGAAGAAGAGTTTGACATTGTGGGTAAGCTTGATGCCTTGATCCACAACCTGGAGCATTGCTTTCACAAGTTTGACTGCTCTGGGGATTCTTGTATCATGTTTGGGACACACATGCTGAGAGAATTAGATCATGTCTAGGGAAGAGCCCCCATGATGCTAGAGACCCACATGATGAGTGATGCATGGGTTTTTCGTCATTTTCACGGGAATATTTTCCTTGTTTATATGAGTTGATTTGTCATTTATTTAATTAATTATGCATGAATGGTCTGTTCTATCTAAATGCATCAAATTAAATGATTTTTACTATTTAAGATGGTTTAATATTTATCTCGAGAATTTATCTACGTTCTTGTGCATTTGTAGGTACAATTGAACTTCACAGAGTCAAAACTACCGACACCAAAAGTCAGTGGTACATACTTCACTTCAGTACTGGACCAGAAAAGACTCACACAGACTCGATACTACTAACACTCAAAGTTGGTAGTACTGAAACCTCATCAGTAAAGCACCAGGATGAATTGTAAAAAGTCGATACTATCAAGTTCACAAACTCAGTACTACTGAGATGGCATTAGTGAAGTAGTTCTCAGGTGACCTAAAGACTCGGTGCTATCGAGACATGTCAATAGTACCAACATTATCATGAGTCACGACTACCCTAGGAACTCGGTACTACAGATTACCAAGTTGTTACTACGGAGTCTGCCCAATTTGGCAAATCTTAAGATAATAATCTAATCCAATGGATGGCGTTATTTCATACCGTTAGCGACTCCTATGACCTAAAGAGAGTTTGGCCAGACTAGAGGGGGCAGCCATTTTCCATTACACGACTCTAGAGAGAGAGGAAAGAAGGTAAAGGAACTGAAGGCTTCACCCAGGACGATCCGAGCACCTCTGGAAGGCGAACTGCAGTCGAAAGACAACATATTGCACACACGACGTAGGTGATCTTCCAAATCAGCTATTCTCTAGGGGTTACTTAGGTTTTCTAATGTTTCCCACGTTATTCTCTTTCTCTACCATGTATTCAACAATGAAAACCATGTGGGTCTAAACTCTTTGATTCTTTAGGACCTGGGAGTAGCTCGAACATGCATTGTAATTGATTTCCATGCATTAATATCATCTTTGTCCCTATTTTCTGGATATAAATCTATGAAGTTTCCTTGTTCTATTTATGCCTGATAAACATAGATAGATTATTAGACTCTTAATCATTTCGGGAGAGAGGTTAAGGGTTGGAAAGCATAGATTTACCTATTTATTGCACCCCTTGGGAAAGGTGGAGAATAAACGGGAGGAGAAACCCAGAGTTTAATCATAAAGAACCTAACTAATCAACCAATTGCTATGGAAATGGGGTTGGCATTAGAATAGGTAGTGAACTATGTTGTGGGAGTGGGTAGTTTTTACTATAGGCTCTTTATCTAGTGATAGGGGTAATAGATATTGGTGTATGGAATGAATTGCAATGTTACCTGTGGTGAAACAATAATCTTGAGGAATTCCCTAAAATCTAAGTAATTTAAGTGTTAAGCTTGTTTTTTTCTATTTTTGTTTTTGTTCAATCAAAACAATTCAATTTCACTGGCCTAGATGATTTGACCATATTTAGTAGTAGTCTTATAGAGAACGTTTCCTTCTGTTCGACTTGGGCCTCAAAAGGGCCTATATTACTTCGATACATTCACTTGTGTATAATGCACGATAAACTCATGTCAAGTTTTTGGCACTGTTTCCAGGGAAACGACAACATCCAACACTATGAGTGTTGTGGTCGGCCACTCTAGGCCAACCCTTTTTTTTCTATTTCACTTAAAGTTGAATCATAAAATCATTATTGCTTCTAGATCTACTACTGTACTTTGAAAATCAATTTGCTACTTTTAGGTACTGGTGTATGGTGCATACTCAAGCCCACAATTACAGAGAGCCATCTTCACTGAAGATGGTTATGTGATTAATCTTATTTGGTGAAAAGTAATTAAGGCCCAAGAGGAGCTTATGTTTCAATTTTGGTCCTGATTGAATAATGTTGAAGCAATGTTTGCTTATTTTGGACTAATGTTCAAATTACCTAAATTAAGGGGTTAACTTGCAAATGTTACATAAAAATATGTTCCTCTAATGTTGAGATATCATAAGAATGAATATAATGTAGTGGTATGGTTACCACAAGCTTGGGCACCAAGATAAAGCTTGTAGAGCAATGTTTGTGAATTAAAACCTTGTTTTGGTGTAAAGTTCCATTTACCCAAAACCTAGGGTTCAATATGCAAATTACCACTTCAATAAGGTCCCTAATGTTTCTTGACATCATTTAGAGAAAAGAAAATGAGAGGGGCGCCTCATTTGAATTAAGTTAGAGGAGAGAGAATCTTGATATTAAAATAATCAAGATTTAAGCCTAATTGAAACCCTAATTCAATTTAATGCAAAAATAAATAAAATAATTTGAAGGACCTTCAACCAAAATTAATATGGTTGGATTCAGATGTGTGTGTACTATCTTAAGACTTTCAAAGGCACGAGCATATCCTAAGGAGGTGAAATTCCACTCACCATTATTATAAGAAAAAGAAATCCCACTCAAAAATGGATATTAATATTATAAGGGTTAAGCTGCTTAATTTCTTTTCCCTTTATTCTTGGATAATGGAAGGGATCTAGGTGGGTATAGAGATTCCTTTGTATAAAAGAAACCAAGGGGGGAGAAGGTGGCAATAATTTTGGAATTAAAAGACTTTTATAAAGAATTTTCTCTCTCATTGAATTTCTTATAAAAAAACCTTTTCCTAGCCCAAACAAAGGCTTTTTCGACCCCACTTCTTCCCTTTTCTTGGAAACCGACAAAGGGAGCTAGATAGGACTAGGAGGACGACCCCCAACCTTTTGGTAAGGTTCTTGACCCATTTCACCTTGATTCCATGGTGGAAATCGAAAATAAATCATCGATTTCTTCTTATTTCGATCTCCTCTTCAACGCTAGCCAATCTTTTCAACCAAAAGCTTGAGGACGAGCCTAAGGGGAGTTGCAAAAGCTTCATACTCCATTTTTGGCGTGCGTTTGGAGCTTTTGAGCTCACTTGGAGGTGGGTTTTATAACTTGAAACCCTAATTTTGTTATTGCATTCAATTCCCCATCAAATAATGATCATTTCTTTATTTACAATCATTGATTTGGTTGATTGATGCAATCTCAATGGAAATCACAGCAGGTTTCATGGTTCTAGAGCTTGATGATGATGACATCATCATAAGCACACACCTCCCCAAATATCTAGACCAAAAGCTTTCAATCAAATGTCCAAACGGTTTCACAAACCGTTTGGGAGCAAACGGTTTCAAATCGTTTGGAATGAAACAGTTTCACTAAACCGCATAGAAGCAAACCGTTTAAGACCGTTTGGTGATGTTGACCAGGGTTGACCATTTTAGGATTTTTTCATAATGATCTAGGTGAATGACCCATCAATTATTATTGATTAACTCCAATTGGTTCATGAGTTGAAGGTCTATCAATCACCTAAACCCTAATCGGGTTGAGTGATGATTTCATAAGTGATTGAGTTTGAAACTTGGGTTGATTGACCCAAACGGTTTCAAAACCATTTGGGAATCACCCAAACGGTCTTAAGACCATTTGGAGGTCAAACAAGACCGTTTGGAGGTCTAGGGTTGAGTATGGTTAGGTATTTGAAGATTCAAACATATGGTATAAACCCTACCCGGCTAAGTGCTGATTTTGCAATTGAATAAGTTGATGCTTTGGGTTGATTGACCCAAACGGTTTCAAAACCATTTGGGGATCACCCAAACGGTCTCAAGACCGTTTGGTGACCACCCAAGACCGTTTGGAGATCTAGGGTTAGGTATTATTGAGCAATTGAAGGTCCAAAGATATTAAGTTGAAGTATAATCAATTACTGATTTGGTGACCAATCCTAGGATCCAAACCCTAATTGAATGACATGGTTAATGATGATTTGATGGGAAAATGGTCTCAAGACCGTTTGGAGGTCATCCAAATGATCCCAAGACCGTTTGGGGGTCACCCAAGACTGGTTGTAGGTCTAGGGTTGACTATGGTTAGGTGTTTGAAGATCTAAAGGTACTAAGTTGAAGTGCAATCAGATGTTGATTTGGTGATCAATCCAATGAGCCAAACCCTAATTGGTTGACTTGGATTTTGATGTTGACATGGGAAAATGGGCTCAAGACCGTTTGGAGATCATCCAAATGACCTCAAGACCGTTTGGGGTCAGGTCATGATCAATTTTGATGATGGTTCAATAGTTTCAAAGTAACTAAGTTCACATTGATTAATGTTGAAGGATCATCGATTTCAAACCCTAATTGATGATCAATTGAGGGTCAAATCAGTTGAAGGTTGACCTATTTAACTCAATTGAATTATGATGATAGGTCCAATTGATGATTGGTTGTATGAATTCAATGGTTGAAGGATTCAACATTGGAAACCCTAAATCGATTTGAATGGTTGAGACCCTTTTTGGTCCTTGCGGTTTTGAGGAGGTTTGGACCAAACGGTCTCAAGACTTTTTGAGTCCAAATGGTCTCAAGACCGTTTGGGACCAAACGATCCCAAACAAGTTGAGTTCATGCGGTTTCAAAACCTTACTTTAGCAAATGATCTCAAGTGGTTACTTTAGTAAACAGTTTTAAAGACCACCTTTTCTAAATAGTTTTGAGTATTCAACCAAGACCGTTTGAGGTCCGATTGGTCAAGACCATTTGAGGTCTAAGTGACCAAGATCATTTGGAAGGTAATTAATCAAATTGTGTGAACACTTAAAGTGAATAAAGGTCAATGGTTTAAGTGGTCAATTACATGATGTAAATCAATGGTGTTTATAATAATGGTACCTTTAATGAGATAGGGTGATTAGTACCCATTAAGTAATTAAGATTTAATGATCATGGTGATAATGACATAACCCATATGTCAATTGTCTTTCATGTTGAGTTGACTTAGCCTAATCAAGGTTGAAGCTAACATCATCCTATAAGGGATGAGAGAGAAAAGACTTCTTATATGAATGTTAATCAAGCAATTGACTTCGAATATGAATGAATTTCTAATTAGGGAATGATCCATGAAAATGAGATCATGAAACCCTAATTATGAAGGTTAATGAACCATAACCCTAATTGAGGGCATTGATAGGTGAAAACCTAATACATGATGATGATATGATCTTAATTCATAGTGATGACATGATAAACCTTAATTCAAGGTACTTTGATGATCACTCCTATTTGGGGTGAATATTAAACCCTAATCTAGGGTGATGTGATATGAATAGTAAACCCTAATCTAGGGTGATGTGATATGAACAGTAAACCCTAATCTAGGGTGATGTGATATGAATAGTAAACCCTAATCTAGGGTGATGTGATGTGAATAGTAAACCCTAATTGGGGGTTATGGAATGAGAAACCCTAATGGAGGGTGATGACATGAGAAACCCTAATTAGGGGTGATGCAATGGGAAACCCCAATTGGGAGGAATAGTAAGTCTAATTGTGGTTTATTGAATGTGAAACCCCAATTTTAAGTGATGTAATGTCAAGCTATAATGTAAATTGTTTACCTTGTTTTCTTATAAAGGAGTTATGGTTTAAAGTTCTTTTTTCCAAAAAGTTTTAAAATTTAGTGATTTTTCATTATTCCGCTGCTAATAATTCGCTTCCGCATTAGTTAATCTCATTTTCCGCGACAGGTCGTCTCAGTTATGTGGAACCCTGATTTTATGATATTATGTAAGACTCAATTCAGAGTGATGTCATATTATGATATATGAAACCCTAGAGATGGCTTAATAACAAGTACACCAAAGAGGGGTGAGGCTAATATAACTAAATAAGATGAAAATGTTATAAACATGAAAGGTGGGGTTGATGAACCATGTGAATGATAATGCGGTGGTTTCAATAAATAAGGATCTAAGAGACAAGATGATGCCTAGATCCTTATACAACCAACTCTATACATGAGTAATAGCCTATACACAATACAATGATGAGGACATGAAACCCTTACGAATGATGTATGCTATACTAAATAATGATGGGGATAACATCCTAAGAGTTGAAATACCTAAAATAGTTGATAATGATTTATTCTATATCATCAATGCCTAATCATGGGATAAGTCCATATCAATAAAGATGGTTGGACAATTCTAATATGTGACCAATACATCATATGAAGGAAGTGACAAGTTAGAGGATAAATTATTAAGAGGGAAATACCTTAATACAAGGTTAGTTGACTAATTTAAGTAAGATGTAAATGAGAAGAAAGTGATACATCATGACATGATAGATATCACATTCAGCATTTCAGGGTAGACATTCCTTGAAGAACCTCTAATCCAATATTCTTAGATAAGAAACATAGGGAGTGTGTGATATGTAATTGTCACAATAAAGATGTAGTGAACTCAATGTACCTTGAAAAATGTTGAATAAGATATACCTTGAGAATGGGACTAATCCAAATTAATGAGTATGATGTAATCATACCTTAACAAGGATGAGAAATGAACTCATGCCTTAAATTGATAATCATTAATGATATATGATGAGAATATTGATCATAAGCAAATACTTATGATATCTTTAAATACACCCAGAGGTGTGGAGCGATAAATTAGGGTTGAACTAATAATGTGAGCATGAAACCCTAATTAAAGCATGATGGGAAACCCTAACCCTAATTTTGGGTAAAGGGAATGAAAAGCCCTAATTGATAGATAACCCTAATCCTGATAAAGGATGGTGGTGTTACTAATGTTTCATATGATGTGACAAATGACTTACATAACTGTTATCATGTCTATTAATCATGTAGACATCATGAGATGATGAACATAGCCAGATATGAGCTATGACTTTCATATAATAAACATGTTGTATGGCCTTATGTGCCTAATGTTGTTGTTGCTTAGTAAACGTAACAAAATGTGCATGAACCTTATGAGTTCCATGAGTAAGTTGTTACCTAGTGAAGGGTGGCAAAACATTTAATAGGATTTGAGAGCCATGTGAGATACTTGTATAACAAGTATTATGTATACCTCAGTCTAAGAACCTGGAGGTAATAGTTACCTAATAAGTGGTAACAGTGATAGTGATGAATTGAGGGTATGAATACCCAGACTTGATAAGTATGGTAATGATGTTGTTGAGGGATGTGAACTTCCAAAAGAAATGAAATGAGGGACTGAGATCCCAATGTCCTATAAGGACTGAGAAAGTGATTGATGAAAATAGTACATGTTTCCTTATAGCATATGCTTGAATAAGTTATGTTTGATAACTTGGCTGATGCTAAAAGAATATGCTAATGTACTTAATTAATTAAGTGAAATCATATCATGTAGAGCCTTGACCATAGATCCATCATCATCATCAGCAATAGGTGATGGTGAAATGGGTGCTCCGCGGCAAAACCCAGAACACATATTTTGAATATGTGGGGATAATGGGAGAATGCATCCTGACGTCCTAATGACGGAATTGAGGAAAGGTAAATAACAAACCTCTCAATCCTTTATTACTTGCACCAGGATAGATGTATCACGAATCTTCTGAAAATTGGGACAGATGCAGTACACATCTCCCAATAATGTTAATGCCGGATCGATGGAGATAAATAAGATATCTCACGATCACGAAGAGAGTGCACCATACCACTGTAACTCTAATAGTGAAGTTTCTAGTATACCCTGGAAAGCTATATATAGCAGAGATACAAGATGTCCTGCATGTAATCTAGTACTGACCGAGATATGGGAGCTCTTGGTAGCCGGCTCTACCTTTGACCTTGTATGGTACCGATTTTGACTTTACAATGGTCGGTTGGAGTATGAGCGGTATACCTCATCTCCTCAGGGCATAAATGTGATTGTAAAATGTAATCAACCGTATAGAATGTTTGCTTAAGGATTGAATACGGAAATTCATTGGCTGATGTTATATTTCTTTTGTGCATCCCTAATTGATAAATGTTATTCATATCTCTTTACATTCAATGCAAGTAGATATGTAAAATATGAATCTACCATGAGTAGATACAATGCTCTCCTTAGGAAAAGATATTACTTTACTCTATTTATTCAATGATTAATGTTGTTGTTAATTTATAAGAACTCATGTTTAGTTTAATTATAATAAACTGCTATAACAATGTTTTGGCAGAGAGCTATATCTCCCGCTGGGGCAATTTATAATTGTCTCACCCCCATGGGATCCAATGTTTTTAGGTAAATGCAGAAAAAGAAGCAGGAACCCTATAGCAAGGGAAAGGCTACAGTAGTATCAGAGACAACAGTGATGACTCAGGTGGAGGCACTGGCTGCCAAGTTTTGTATAGATAGTAGTCCTATGTGTCGTCTCTGTACTCTCAGGTCCTCAGAGTCAGTAGTTAGTGTTTTTATCATCGACTTGAGATTTTGGCTTGAACGCCTCGAAGTTATGTTGCTTACGTATAGTTTGGTAAAGCAATGGTTGTATGTAATACTCGAGAAGAGATGTTACATAGAATGTAACTACAAATAGGGATGTATATGTAATACGATGGTTCTTGTTGTAAGAGTTTCCTGTGTTTGGATCTTGTTGCAAAAAATTTTAATTTTTAGTGATTTTCAGTAATCCGCTGCAAATGATTCACTTCCACTTAAGTAAATTCTATTTTTATAAGTTGGATGCCAAAATTTAGTGGTATCAGAGCTCTAGGTTCGCTGAGTCTACAGAGACATAGGACTAAGGTAGTAGAGTCTATTCTAGTGTCTTCTAGTGTATCTGATAGCGTCTTCTACTCTTATAGGAGAAGAAGAACTTGAAGATGACTGAGTTACATGAGGAGTTTGCTGCAGAAAGCAGCAATGTTGCATCAAGAAGGGATGCAGGGGATCAGAGTAGAGAAGAACATACACCTTCACATCCCCAGTTTGACCTAGCCATGATAGAGAGCCCAACTTTCCTTGCTATGTTTGAGAAATTTAGGACAGCTATGATACATATAGTAGATCGTGCACTAGCAATGCAACCCACAATACCAACCCCTAATGATGAAGTGTTGAACTCCAATAGGTCACCTACTCAGCATCAACCTGTTGGAGCAATGAATAATGATGAAAGGAATAGTATACAATCTGAAATTAGGATCTTTCATATGTGTAGGAAGCCTGGACATATCAGACCTAATTGTCCAGAAAAGGAATATAAAGGAAGCATTGAGAAAAGGCCTATCCAAATCCAGGAACAAAGGCCTGGTAGTTCCAAAAAGAAGAAGTTTTTGGTACCGCCTGTACAACCAGGGCCTAGTGTGCCAAGGCAATGGCTATCTAGAAAGGTTAAAGAAGCCTCTAAACCACATCTAGCACCTAGGATTTGCTACCAATGTAGATAGGTAGGACATCTGGCAAGAAATTGCTAAGCCAAAAATGTTATGGTGAATCAACCTCTGAGGCAGAGTCAGCCTGAGGTAGTGAATGATCCACGAATCATGACAGGTTAGAAAAAATAAATGTCATTTTAATGTCTTTTTATGGCTTCCTGAGTTAAAATGAGAAGGTAATTGACTGAGTTGTCTTTGATTAGTCCTAAGAGGACTTATATTTTGTATAATAAACATCATAGATGTTTCAAGTTGCTCTTACCTCTATGAGAAGAAGATGAGGTATTGAAGAGATGTCTGGATAAAATCTAGTAATGTCAAGTCTTATACTTGTGATAATATGAAAAGGAAGGAATATGACAGTATATAAGTGCATACTACCTTATCTCAGTATTTATATACCCTGGCCAGGTATACAACTATTGATGATAAAGTGAGTATGGAAACTCTTAGATTGTAATCTTTTTGATTGCTCTGATCAAGTAGTCATTTTGATACAATCTAATGAGTATCATGAAATAAGAAATATGGAATACATAATTGTATCCTATTCTAAGCATAAGAAAGAGAAATCTGAGATAACCCCAGATGAGCATGTTTGTATGAGGAAATAAAAGTATATTCCTCATAAGATAAGAATGGGACCAAGGAAGATGATCCTTGTCCGATAAAGATGTAAGTATAATAAATATCTTTCCCATAATGAAGAAATGGGAAAATATGATGAGATAAAGAGTAAAAGGTTCATGAATAATTGAAAATACATGAATTAAAAAGAGGAGTATGAATCCTTGTTTTCTTTCCTTTCAGGGACATGGAAATCAAGTGGGTCTTAGGACACTTGATGTGCATAATTAAAAGATGTTTATGTGATGGATACTTACAAAGGTATAAGTTTATCTTGGACCATGGCTCAAAGGTGAAGATATATGTAACATGTAATCGCCCAAGATGAAAGGAAGATAAAGATGTAATGTGTTGTTAACACAGGTAATAGGTACCAAGGTAAGATATCTTGGTATCTAAAGAAATATCAGATGATCTATGTTGACTACCTGGAATGGTCAACCATGAAATCAAATTAATCATGTAAAATAATATGAACATCACATGTTAGGGGTTTATGTTTTTCATAAACATAACAATTAAAGATATCTTGGAGATAAGTTCTTGATTGATAAGTAACCTTTCCCTATGATAAGAGAATGTACCACTAATGAGATAGTTAGTGCAAGTAATGAGGAAAGGTAGTATGGTGTTATCAGGTGAGATGACACAATCAAGGTATGAAAGGACTTATAGTCTCAAGTGGATGACTGGAACATAATTGTGAATCTTGAATGTGAAATGTTGAATTAACTAAAGAACATGGGAGTATGTGTCCCATGTGAACCAATCCATTATAATTTGTGTGAAATAACCTTGTGTTGATCAAAACTCTATAGTGTTTCCATAATAATGAGATGTTATGTGATGACATGATGATATGATGCATGAATAATATATGTTTCCCTGTATCTGGGATTTCGGGGACGAAATCCTTATTAGAGGTTTATAATTTGTAACATCCCTGACCTAGGTTATGATTTAACCCTAGGAGTTTTGATTAAGAAAGATGGTTATATGATTAATCTTATTTGGTGAAAAGTAATTAAGGCCCAAGAGGAGCTTATGTTTCAATTTTGGTCCTGATTGAATAATGTTGAAGCAATGTTTTCTTATTTTGGACTAATGTTCAAATTACCTAAATTAAGGGGTTAAGTTGCAAATGTTACATAAAATTATGTTCCTCTGATGTTGATACATAATAATAATGAATATGATGTAGTGGTATGGTTTCTACAAGCTTGGGCACCAAGATAAAGCTTGTAGAGCATTGTTTGTGCATTAAAACCTAGTTTTCGTGTAAAGTGCAATTTACCCAAAACCTAGGGTTCAATATGAAAATTACCACTTTAATAAGGTCCCAAATGTTTCTTGACATCATTTAGATCAAATAAAATGAAAGGGGCGCCTCATTTGAATTAAGTTGGAGGAGAGAGAATCTTGATATTAAAATAATCAAGATTTAAGCCTAATTGAAACCCTAATTCGATTTAATGCAAAAATAAATAAAATAATTTGAAGGACCTTCCACCAAAATTAATATGGTTGGATTCATATGTGTGTGGACTAGCTTAAGCCTTGAAAAGACACGAGCATATCCTAAGGAGGTGAAACTCCACTCACCATTATTATAAGAAAAAGAAATCCCACTCAAAAATGGATATTAATATTATAAGGGTTAAGGTGCTTAATTTCTTTTCCCTTTATTCTTGGATAATGGAAGGGATATCGGTGGGGATAGAGATGCATTTGTATAAAAGAAACCAAGGGGGAGAAGGTGGAAATCATTTTGGAATGAAAAGACTTTTATAAAGAATTTTCTCTCTCGTTGAATTTCTTATAAAAAGACCTTTTCCTAGCCCAAACAAAGGCTTTTTCGACCCCACTTCTTCCCTTTGCTTGGAAACCGACCAAGGGAGATAGAGAGGACCAGTAGGACGACCACCAACCTGTTGGTAAGGTTCTTGACCCATTTCACCTTGATTCCATGGTGGAAATCGAAAATAAATCATTGGTTTCTTCTTATTTCGATCTCCTCTTCAACCCTAGCCAATCTTTTCAACCAAAAGCTTGAGGACGAGACTAAGGGGAGTTGCAAAAGCTTCATCCACCATTTTTGGCGTGATCTTGGAGCTTTTGATCTCACTTGGAGGTGGGTTTTATAACTTGAAACCCTAATTTTGTTATTGCATTCAATTCCCCATCAAATAATGATCATTTCTCTATTTACAATCATTGATTTGGTTGATTGATGCAATCTCAATGGAAATCACAGCAGGTTTCGTGGGTCTAGATCTTGATGATGATGACATCATCATAAGAACACACCTTCCCAAATATCTAGACCAAAAGTTTTCAATCAAATGTCCAAATGGTTTCACAAACCGTTTGGGAGCAAACGGTTTCAAACCGTTTGGAATGAAACAGTTTCACTAAACCGCATAGAAGCAAATGGTTTAAGACCGTATGGTGATGTTGACCAGGTTTGACCACTTGGGGATTTGTTCATAATGATCTAGGTTAATGACCCATCAATTATTATTGATTAACTCCAATTGGTTCATGAGTTGAAGGTCTATTAATCACCTAAACCCTAATCGGGTTGAGTGCTGATTTCATAAGTGATTGAGTTTGAAACTTGGGTTGATTGACCCAAACGGTTTCAAAACCGTTTGGGAATCACCCAAACGGTCTCAAGACCGTTTTTATGTCAATCAAGACCATTTGGAGGTCTATGTTTGAGTATGTTTAGGTATTTTAAGATTCAAACATATGGTATAAACCGTAACCGGCTAAGTGGTGATTTTGCAATTGAATAAGTTGATGCTTTGGGTTGATTGACCCAAACGGTTTCAAAACCATTTAGGGATCACCCAAACGGTCTCAAGACCGTTTGGTGACCACCCAAGACCGTTTGGAGGTCTAGGGTTAGGTATGGTTGAGCAATTGAAGGTCCAAATATATTAAGTTGAAGTATAATCAATTGCTGATTTGGTGACCAATCCTAGGATCCAAACCCTTATTGAATGACATGGTTAATGATGATGTGATGGGAAAACGGTCTCAAGACCGTTTGGAGGTCATCCAAATGATCCCAAGACCGTTTGGGGGTCACCCAAGACCATTTGGAGGTCTAGGGTTGACTATGGTTAGGTGTTTGAAGATCTAAAGGTACTAAGTTGAAGTGCAATCAAATGCTGATTTGGTGACCAATCCAATGAGCCAAACCCTAATTGGTTGACTTGGATTTTTATGTTGACATGGGAAAACAGTCTCAAGACCGTTTGGAGATCATCCAAATGACCTCAAGACCATTTGGGGTCAGGTCATGATCAATTTGGATGATGGTTCAATAGTTTCAAAGTAACTAAGTTCACATTGATTAATGTTGAAGGATCATCGATTTGAAACCCAAAACCAATTGATTCAAACCCTAATTGATGATCAATTGAGGGTCAATTGAGGGTAAAATCAGTTTAAGGTTGACCTATTTAACTCAATTGAATTATGGTGATCGGTCCAATTGATGATTGGTTACATGAATTCAATGGTTGAAGGATTCAACATTGGAAACCCTAAATCGATTTGAATGGTTGAGACCCTTTTTGGTCCTTGCGGTTTTGAGGAGGTTTGGACCAAATGGTCTCAAGACCGTTTGGGACCAAATGAACCCAAACCACTTGAGTTCATGCGGTTTCAAAACCTTACTTTAGCAAACGATCTCAAGTGGTTACTTTAGTAAACAATTTCAAAGACCACCTTTTCTAAATGGTTTTGAATATTCAACCAAGACCGTTTGAGGTCTGATTGGTCAATACCATTTGAGGTCTAAGTGACCAAGATCATTTGGAAGGTAATTAATCAAATTGTGTGAACACTTAAAGTGAATAAAGGTCAATGGAATAAGTGGTCAATTACATGATGTAAATCAATGGTGTTTATAATAATGGTACCTTTAATGAGATAGGGTGATTAGTACCCATTAAGTAATTAAGATTTTATCATGGTGATAATGACATAACCCATATGTCAATTCTCTTTCATGTTGAGTTGACTTAGCCTAATCAAGGCTGAAGCTAACATCATCCTATAAGGGATGAGAGAGAAAAGACTTCTTATATGAATGTTAATCAAGCACTGGACTTCCAATATGAATGAATGTCTAATTAGGGAATGATCCATGAAAATGAGATCATGAAACCCTAATTATGAAGGTTAATGAATCATAACCCTAATTGAGGGCATTGATAGGTGAAAACCTAATACATGATGATGATATGATCTTAATTCATAGTGATGACATGATAAACCTTAATTAAAGGTACTTTGATGATCACTCCTATTTGGGGTGAATAGTAAACCCTAATCTAGGGTGATGTGATATGAATAGTAAACCCTAATCTAGGGTGATGTGATATGAATAGTAAACCCTAATCTAGGGTTATGTGATGTGAATAGTAAACCATAATTGGCGGTTATGGAATGAGAAACCCTAATGGAGGGTGATGACATGAGAAACCCTAATTGGGGGTGATGCCATGGGAAACCCCAATTGGGAGGAATAGTAAGTCTAATTGTGGTTTATTGAATGTGAAACCCCAGTTTTAAGTGATGTTATTGTAACATCCCTACCTGGGTTATGCACTAAACCTAGGTGTTTTGCTTAATTATGTAATTAGATACTTGTGATTATCTTTTGGTATGTAATTAAAGCTTCTGAGGAACATATAATTCTATTTCTGCTCTTTTTGAACAATGTTATAATATTGTTTTGTTAATAGGGACTTATGTGCAAATTACCCAATTAGAGGGGTTAGCTTGCAAATTTCACATGTTTAGATGTTCCTCTGTTGATGAGACAACATAAGAATGTATATGATGAAGTATGATGGATTCTCCAAGTTTGGGCACCAAGATGCAACTTGTAGAGCAATCCTTGTACTTAAAACACTAGTTTTGGTGTAAAGTGCAATTTACCCAAAATATGGGGTGCAACTTGTAAAATACACCTTCTAGAGTATCTTTTATGACTCTTGGCATCATTTAGAGTAAGAATGATGAAGAGGGAATTTCAATGGAATAATCAAATAAGAATGATAACCCTTATAAATTAAATAATCAAGTTATAAGCCTAATAACCCTTCTATATGTGCAACTTAGTAAGAAGTTGGCTTTATTCACCTTTAGGCCTTGGTTTTAAGATGAGTTTTGCTTAATTATGGAAGGGAGAAACGTGGCTTAGAAGAAGGGAAGGCCCTAGATGAGAAATGGAGAAACAAGTTGTCCTTATGTTGGAATTTCACCCAAAGTATATATACACCTTTTCTCACTTAGAAAGGATCATTTCCTTCACTTCCCTTCTTATCCCCTTGCTTAGACCGACTTAGGACAGAGCTCTGGAGAAGAGGAGAATGGCCAAGAAGTTCTAGGTAAACTTTGATCATCATCTTGCTCGAATTCATGGAGGAAATCATGTTGCAAGGTTGGTTTGCTAGTTTTTCTTACTTAGTTCTTCTTTCTAGCCATCCTTTCCAACCAATTCTTGAAGCAGGAACCTTGGACGACCTGTGGAGCTCAAGCCACCATTAAATCTTCGAAGCTTGGAGCTCTAGAGCTGGTTCTAAGGCGGGTTTTATAACTCTAAACCCTTAAACTTTGTTTTGCATCTTTTTTTCTTGCAAAAGTAGATTGTTCTTCTTTCCCCCATCCCTCCTTGCTTTCTTGCAACTAAAACCACGAAGAACAGACCTTGATCTGGAGGTATAATAATATGGGAGTGATTACCAATGTTACTTTAGCAAACGGTCTTGCTCCCCCCCCCTTGGCCAAACGGTTTGCAAAACCATTTGAAGGGCAAACGGTTTCACAAGGTTGGTTGGAGAAAACGGTCTCCAATACCGTTTGGTTGAGTTGACCAAGGGTTGAACGTTTGAGTTTTATGTTCATAATTATGTTGGTTGATAACCCTCCAAATTTTAGGGATTAACGCCAAAGGAATCGTGAGATGAAGGCTAATCAATTAGGTAAACCTAATTGAATTAAGTGCTGATTTTCAACCTGATTAACTTGACCTTTTTGGGCAAACGGTTTTAACACCACTTGAGTGAGTTGACCAAGCGTTGACCGTTTGGTATTCCTGTTTATAATTATGTTAGTTAATAACCCACCAAATTTGATAGGTTAACTCCCAAGGAATCATGAGTTAAAGGTTAATCAATTAGGTAAACCTAATTGGATTAAGTACTGATTTTCCAACCTGAATAACTTGACCTTTTTGGGAAAACGGTTTCAAAACCATTTGAGGGCGTTGACCAAGCATTGACCGTTTGAGTTTCCTGTTAATAATTATGTTGGTTAATAACTCACCAAATTTGATAGGTTAATTCCAAAAGAATCATGAGTTGAAGGCTAATCAATTAGGTAAACCCTAATTGGATTATGTGCTGACTTTCAACTTGATTGATTTGACTTTTTGGGTTTTCTTGCCAAAACGGTTTCAAAACCGTTTGGGGATCACCAAAACGGTCTCAAGACCGTTTGGGGGTCACCAAAGACCGTTTGAAGGTCTATGTTCAAGTATGGATATGTGTTTGAAGATCCAAAGATGTGGTATGAACCCTAATCGGCTAAGTGCTGATTTTGCAAGTGATGAGTTGATTGTTTTGGGTTGATTGGCCCAAACGGTTTCAAAACCATTTGGAGATCACCCAAACGGTCTCAAGACCGTTTGGGGATCACCCAAGACCATTTGGAGGTCTGGGGTTAAGTATAGTTGACCAATTGAAGGTCCAAAGGTACACAATTACAAAACAATCAATTGCTGATTTGATGATCAATTCAATAATGATTTTTCACTAGAATCCAAGGGTTGGGTGAGCCAAACGGTCTCAAGACCGTTTGGAGGTCTAGGGGTGAGTATGGTTAAGAAATTGATGATCCAATGATACTAAGTTGGAGTGTAATCAATTGTTGTTTTGGTGATCAATCCAATGATCCAAACCTTAATTGGTTGACTTGGATTTTGATGATATGATGGGAAAACGGTCTCAAGACCGTTTGAAGGTCATCCAAACGATCCCAAGACCATTTGGGGTCAGGTCATGTCCCAATTGAATGATGGTTCAATGGGTTCAAATCAATTAAACCCACATTGAAATATGTTGAAGGGTTATTGATTCGAAACCCTAATTCAATTGATTTAAACCCTAATTGATGGTCAATTGAGGGTCAAATCAGTTGAAGGTTGACCTATTAAACTCAATTGAGGTATGAGTATAGGTCCAATTGATGATTGGTTCCATGAATTCAATGATTGAAGTAACCAACATTGGAAACCCTAATTCAATTGGATACCTTATGTAATGGAGGTCCAATGTGATTGAATCTTTGGGAATTAAGATGATGAATGTTCTATTGATCCAATGATGATTAGTAATGACAAACAATGAAGGCACAAAGGTTGAAACCCTAATAGTACCTAAGTGACTAGTACCAATTAAAGGGAGAATTCTTAATTTTTTATAGGATTAATAGCTTGATACACTATGTTAACCATAGTAGTATGTACTTGATTGAAGGGTTGATGTGACCTAATCAAGTTGAAAGAATGAAAGATTAGAATACATATATATATAAATATGAATCATGTAATGATCTTCTATAGCACGACCGTGTAAGGGAGCATGGCCGTGGTAGCCTTAACTTGTACGACCATGCAAGGGAGCACGGCCGTGGTAGCCTTACTTTACACGACCGTGCAAGGTGGCACGGCCGTAGTGTCCTATAAAGAAATTGAAAAGTTTTGGTATTGTGCTAAGACTGTTATATATGCATGTCCTTAATTATATTAGTCATGCAGGTTGATATTATGAGGTGATCATAGCCAGGTAAGAGTTATGATGTCATATTCCTTGAAAACAATTATAAGCTTTTAGAGTACTGATATGTGAAAAGTATATACATTGCTTCAATCAAGGTCATGTTGTTAGATGACTTGATGCTTATATGTCACTTGGTAGCAAGTGTTATGATAATCTGAGGGTTTGAATAACCATGTTCCTGACTCATACGATAAGATGGTTAAGAATTAATATCCATATGATGACTGATATGAGTTAAACTTGATACATTTAGTATTCTTCTTTTATAGTAGTGTTTTAGTGATTAATTATTGAGAACATGCTTGATGATAAAAGAATGCTGAAATGTACCCTAATAATCAAGTATAATCATATCATGTAGAGCCTTAATCATAGATCCATCATTGTCAGAAGCCAAATGATGGTGAAACAGGTTTTCCTAAGGGAACTCCTGGAACACATACTTTTGAGTATGTGGGGGATTATGGACGCGAATATCCTTACGTCCTAGTGTAGGAATTGATGTAAATGTATCTTAAATCTATCAACCCTTCACTATATGTTTATGCTGGGATGATGTATCACTAGTCTCCCGAGGGAATCTTTAATGCCGCATCGATGAGAGATAAACAAGAGATCTTTCAATGACAAAGAGAGTACATAACGCCACTGTGACTCTAATAGTGAAGTGCCAGAATACCCTGGTAAGCTATTGTAGCAGAGACACGAGATGTCCTGCATGTTGAACCTCGCACTGACTGAGGAAGATGAGGTCATAAGAATCTGACTCTTTTGATGACCTATGTATGGTACCGATGCGATTTAGTAATGATCGGTTGGAGTATGAGCGGTATACCTCATCTCCGCAGGGCATAATAATGATTGAAAAATCATAATAAGCCGCATAGCATAACTGCTTAGGTTGAACTATGAGAAACAATGATTGATGTTACATTGTTTATAAATGTTCTAGTCAAGTAGCTAGTATACATGTTCTTCATATTCCTTATTGATATGATTGCTTAAGTAAATGTTGTCTTACTTAATACCAAATCTATTGTTGAATGCCTTAAAGATTATATTGTTTATGTTAATCCTTTATTGCTATAACAAAGCTTCTAGCGAAGAGTTATAACTCTCGTTGGGACAATTATTTAAAATTGTCTCACCGCCGTGGGATTCGACTTTTTAGGTGGACTTCGAGGACGGATGAACCAATCCGAGGGTGGGCAGTATCAACAGCAGCAACACCAGGGGCAGCAGTGAATCTCAGATGGAGATACTGACTGTCGAGTCTCGTAGATAGTATGTCTTATGTCGTCTCTGTACTCTCAGGTCCTAGGAGTCAGTAGGTCAGAGGTTTTTGGCTTAGTGCCTCGAGATTTTGTATCTTGCCTTCTTCAGATAATAAGGCAATGGATGTATGTAATCACCGAGATGTAATATCAAGCTATAATGTAAACTATTTACCTTGTTTTCTTATAAAGGAGTTATGGTTTAAAGTTCTTTTTTCCAAAAAGTTTTAAAATTTAGTGATTTTTCATTATTCCGCTGCTAATAATTCGCTTCCGCATTAGTTAATCTCATTTTCCATGACAGGTCATCTCAATTTAGTGGTATCAGAGCTCTAGGTTCGCTGAGTCTACAGAGACATAGGACTTAGGATGTCGAGTCTATTCTTAGTGTTTTCCAGTATATCTAATAGTATCTTCTGCTCCTCAGGAGAAGAAGATAAGTTAAGGATGTATGGACCACATGAGGAATATTTGGCAGAGAGTAGCGTTGCTGCACCACGAGAAGGTGAAGGAACCAGGAGATAGAACAACCTGTACCTGAGCCACCCCAGTTAAATCCAACTGACATGGGGAATCCAGCCGTCCAGACCATGTTTGGGAATTTTATGACTGCCATGACACACATAAAAGATAGGATGCCCATGCCTGCACCTAGGGCACCTACCTAACCTGAAGGACAAGGAATCGGCAAGACGTTTGAATGACTTCGCCGAGTTGGAGCAACCGAGTACTTTGGAACGGCTGATCCCGCAGATGCCGACCTGTGGTTGACTGAACTAGAGAAAGCTTTTAGAATTCTGAACATCCCAGAATATGAGAAGGTTAGACATGCTGTCTATCTTCTCAAAGGGAGTGCTGGCCACTGGTGGACCATGGAAGAGCAGAAGAGACCTGGTGTGGAGGTTGTGTGGGAAGTCTTTCGATGGGAATTTATCAATAGATATTTCCCTAAGATGTTCCTGGACGAGAAAATCTCTCAGTTCGAAAGGTTAAGGCAAGGTCTGATGAACATTAGCGAGTACGAAGCTAAGTTCATGGAGTTGCTGCGGTTTTGTCCGCATATGGATGCTACAAATGAAGAAAGGATCAGGAGGTTCAAGAAAGGGTTGAATGCTGAGTTGACTACTCCCGTGTCTGCCCTAGAGAATCAGGAGAGGTTTGCTACCTTTGTTGAGTCAGTCTGAAGGATAGAGAGGTCCATAGCAGAGAAGAGGCAAACCCATAAGAGATATCCTCAGTTCCAAGGATCTTCATCTAGAGACTTCAAGAAGCCTAGATTTTCTACGCCTATACCACCACCACCTAGACCTAGTGATCAGACACAGTGGACACTAAGTAGAGGTAGAGGACGAAGCCTACCACTACAAGGGGCTCGCAGTTCATCATCTATGTCGGTTACAGGACCACCCAGACCACAAAAACAAGATAGAAGTTGTTATATATGTGGGAAGATGGGGCATCTGATGAAAGACTACAGAGCTAGACCAGCGAGTGTAACCCAACCAAAGAGGCAGGGTCAGCAAGGATCACAGAGAAGACAGTTTCAAGGAGGAGCTAGAGGATGTGGACAAGCGTCCCAAGCTGGATCGTCCGCACCGAATCAACCACAAACAACATCAAGATTCTATGTAATGAATCCACCTGATGTAGTGATCAACCCTCGGGTTGTGGCAGGTCAGATGAATTTGTTATATTCTAATATGTCTACATCCTGCATTGTATCTGTTTTGATTGATCTGGGTGCTACACACTCCTTTATCACTCGAAGGATGATTCATAACTGCAATATGACAGTTAGTCATAGAGCAGATAGTCTATTGCTAGAGACTCCATTGAGAGGGTCTGTTGTGTTACAAGAGGTATGCTCTTCCTACATCCTTTTCTTTTATGAACACCGCATTCAAGTGGATCTTATACCACGTGAGATGCAAGCATTTGACATAATCCTTGGGATGGATACCTTAGAAAGGTATAAGGTTGTTTTGGATTGTGAATCCAAGCAAGCTGTGTTTGCTGATGAAAGCGACACATGGATCTTTCAAGGAGAGAGAAAGATTCTACCCACCTGTCTTGTATCATCTATGGTTGCTGAGAAGCTGATGAGGCAAGGATGTTATGCATTCTTGGCCCATGTGGTAGATACTACCATGGAAAGTCCTAATCCTGCTAAAGTTCCTGTAGTCAGGGAATTTGAAGATGTATTTCCTGAAAAACTTCCAGGTGTACCACCGCCTCAGGAAATTGATTTTGAAATCAATTTGATCCCAGACACACAACCTATAGCACAAACACCATATAGGATGGCGCCTACTAAAATGGTAGAACTCAAGAAACAACTGCAGGAGTTGCTTGAGAAGGGTTTTATCCGACTGAGTACTTTGCCCTGGGGTGCTCCAGTGCTCTTTGTTAAAAGGAAAGATGGATCAATGTGGTTTTGCATTGATTACAGACAACTAAACAAAGTAACAATAAAGAATAGGTATCCTCTACCGAGGATTGATGATCTTTTTGACCAGTTGCGTGGTGCAACTATCTTCTCAAAGATAGATTTGAGATCGGGATATCATCAACTCCGTATTAAGGACAGTGACATACCCAAGTCTGCCTTTAGAATGAGGTATGGTCACTATGAGTTCACAATTATGTCATTTGGACTAACTAATGCACCAGCTGCATTTATGGAACTCATGAATAGAATATTCCGACATTTCCTCGATCAGTGTGTTGTTGTCTTTATAGATGACGTTCTGATCTATAGTAGAGATGCTCAGCAGCATGAATAGCATCTTCGTAAGGCTCTAACTTTGCTAAGAGAACACAAGCTATATGCTAAGTTTAGCAAGTGTGAGTTCCGGTTACCGAAAGTATCTTTCCTTGGACATGTGATATCTGCCTCGGGTATTCGTGTTGACTCTAAAAAGGTAGAATCTGTCCTACAATGGGAACAACTGAAGACACCGACAGAAATCCATAGTTTCTTAGGGTTGGCTGGCTATTACCGAAGGTTCATTAAGAACTTCAGTTCCATAGCCCTACCTTTGACTAAGTTGACCCGAAAGGATGTCCCTTTTGTTTGGAGTGATAAGTGTCAGCAATCCTTCCAGTTGCTGAAGGAGAGGTTGACAAGTGCACCTGTACTTGTGTTACCTGAGCAAGGCAAAGGATTCATAGTTTTCTGTGATGCCTCCAAGAATGGACTCGGATGTGTGTTGATGCAGGATAAACAAGTGATTTCTTTTGCTTCTCAACAGCTTAAGAAACACGAGGAGAATTATCCAACACACGATCTGGAACTAGCTGCTGTAGTTCATGCCTTGAAGATCTGGAGATACTATCTCTATGGAGAGACATTCCAAATTTTCACTGATCATAAGAACCTAAAGTATATCTTCTCTCAGCACGAACTTAACATGAGGCAACGTCGTTGGATGGAGTTAATCAAAGACTACGATTGTACAATTGATTACCATCCAGGGAAGGCCAATGTAGTTGCAAATGCTTTGAGTAGGAAATCAGCAACACCAGCCTTAGATAGGGCACAACTAAACTCTTTAGTATGCTCTAGGAGAGATATGCTTATCTCCTTAAGGCAAGACAATGTACAATTGAAGGTGTCATTGTTAGCCGGGTTGTTAGCTGAGATGCATATAAAACCCACTCTGAGAGAGCAGATCAAGGAGGCACAACAAGTTGATGTTGTAGTTCAGCATATCAGATCGGAGTTTGGTAATGAGAAATGAGATGGTTTCCATGACTCTGATGACCAAGTAGTCTGTTATCATGGGAGGATGACAGTGCCAGATGTGGATAACTTGAGAAAGTTAGTCCTGGAAGAAGCTCATTCTTCGATGTATGCTATGCATCCAGGAAGCACCAAGATGTATCGAAACTTGAAATATATGTATTGGTGGCCTGGGATGAAGAAGGATGTTGCTGAATTTGTTATGCGGTGTCCTGTGTGTCAGCAGGTTAAAGCTGAACACTAGAAGCCTGCAGGGACAATGCAACCATTGCTCATACCACAATGGAAGTGGGATCATGTAACCATGGACTTTATTGTTGGCCTACCTAGGACAAGCAAAGGGTATGATTCCATTTGGGTAATAGTTGATAGGTTGACAAAGACAGCGCATTTCTTACCTGTCAAAACAACCTATTCTACTGAGAGGCTAGCACAGTTGTATATTCAGGAGATAGTGCGACTGCACGGAGTTCCAGTCACTATAGTTTCAGATAGGGGTCCCCAGTTTATGAGTCATTTTTGGGAACGACTTCATAAATCTTTAGGCACCCAATTATGGTTTAGTATGACCTTTCATCCTCAGACTGATGGACAGTCTGAAAGGACTATACAGACCTTGGAAGACTTGCTGAGGGCATGTGTTCTCCAATTTATAGGGAGTTGGGATCTGTACCTAAGCTTGATAGAGTTTGCCTACAACAATAGCTATCAACATAGCATTGACATGGCACCTTATGAAGCTTTATATGGTAGATGTTGTAGATCACCCCTATGTTGGTATGAAACCGGTGAATATCAACTGTTAGGTCTTGATCTTGTGCAGCAGACTACAAAAAAGATCAAAGTAATACAACAACATATCAAGACTGCACAGGATAGGCAGAAATCTTATGCTGACAAGCGTCGTAGACCTTTGGAGTTCCAGGTTGGAGATAGAGTGTATCTCAAGGTCTCACCTTGGAAGGGAATTCTGAGGTTTGGAAGGAAAGGGAAGTTAACTCCTAGGTTTATGGGGCCTTATCTAATCATTGAACAGATTGGAAAAGTAGCCTATAAACTAGAGTTACCCCCATAGTTACAGAGGTTACACCCTGTGTTTCACGTTTCTATGCTAAGGAAATGTCACCCTAATACTGAGTTAGTTCTACAACCTATGGAGGTAGAATTGAATGATGACATATCTTATGAGGAAGGACTAGTGTCAATCCTTGATAAAAGAATTAAAAATTTGAAAAAGAAAGATATAAGTCTCGTTAAAGTCCTCTGGAATCACCGTGGTGTTGAAGAAGCCACTTGGGAACTAGAGGAAGAGATGAGAAGGAAATACTCTTTTCTCTTAATATGTTTTATTGATTTCGGGGATGAAATCCTTGTAAGGGGTGGATAATTTGTAACATCCCTGACCTGGGTTATGAACTAACCCTAGGTTTTTTGCTTAATTATGTAATTAGATACTTGTGATTATCTTTTGGTATGTAATTAAAGCTTCTGAGGAACATATAATTCTATTTCTACTCTTTTTGAACAATGTTATAATATTGTTTTGTTAATAGGGACTTATGTGCAACTACCCAATTAGAGGGGTTAGCTTGCAAATTTCACATGTTTAGATTTTCCTCTGATGATGAGACAACATAAGAATGTATATGATGAAGTATGATGGATTCTCCAAGTTTGGGCACCAAGATGCAACTTGTAGAGCAATCCTTATACTTAAAACCCTAGTTTTGGTGTAAAGTGCAATTTACCCAAAATATGGGGTGCAAATTGTAAAATACACCTTATAGAGTATCTTTTATGACTTTTGGCATCATTTAGAGTAAGAATGATGAAGAGGGCACTTCAATGGAATAATCAAATAAGAATGATAACCCTTATAAATTAAATAATCAAGTTATAAGCCTAATAACCCTTCTATATGTGCAACTTAGTAAGAAGTTGGCTTTCTTCACCTTTAGGCCTTGGGTTTAAGATGAGTTTTGCTTAAGTATGGAAGGGAGAAACGTGGCTTAGAAGAAGGGAAGGACCTAGATGAGAAATGGAGAAACAAGTTGTCCTTATGTTGGAATTTCACCCAAAGTATATATACACCTTTTCTCACTTAGCAAGGATCGTTTCCTTCACTTCCCTTCTTATCCCATTGCTTAGACCGAATTAGGACAGAGCTCTGGAGAAGAGGAGAACGGCCAAGCAGTTCTAGGTAAGCTTTGATCATCATCTTGCTTGAATTCATGGAGGAAATCATGTTGCAAGGTTGGTTTGCTAGTTTTTCTTACTTAGTTCTTCTTTCTAGCCATCCTTTCCAACCAATTCTTGAAGAAGGAACCTTGGATGACCTATGGAGCTCAAGCCACCATTAAAGCTTCGAATATTGGAGCTCTAGAGCTGGTTCTAAGGTGAGTTTTATAACTCTAAACCCTTAAACTTTGTTATGCATCTTTCTTTCTTGCAAAAGTAGCTTGGTCTTCTTTCCCCCATCCTTCCTTGCTTTCTTGCAACTAAAACCACGAAGAACAGACCTTGATCTGGAGGTAGAAGAAGATGGGCATGATTACCAATGTTACTTTAGCAAACGGTCTTGCTCCCCCCCTTGGCCAAACGGTTTGCAAAACCGTTTGGGGCAAACGGTTTGCAAAACCGTTTGAAGGGCAAACGGTTTCACAAGGTTGGTTGGAGAAAAGGGTCTCCAAGACCGTTTAGTTGAGTTTACCAAGGGTTGACCGTTTGAGTTTTCTGTTCATAATTATGTTGGTTGATAACCCTCCAAAATTTAGTGATTAACTCCAAAGGAATCGTGAGTTGAAGGCTAATCAATTAGGTAAACCTAATTGAATTAAGTGCTGATTTTCAACCAGATTAACTTGACCTTTTTGGGAAAACGGATTCAAAACCGTTTGAGTGAGTTGACCAAGCATTTACCTTTTAGTATTCCTGTTCATAATTATGTTATTTAATAACCCACCAAATTTTATAGGTTAACACCCAAGGAATCATGAGTTAAGGGTTAATCAATTAGGTAAACCTAATTGGATTAAGTGCTGATTTTCCAACCTGAATAACTTGACCTTTTTGGGCAAACGGTTTCAAAACCGTTTGAGGGCGTTGACCAAGGGTTGACCGTTTGAGTTTCCTGTTCATAATTATGTTGTTTAATAACTCACCAAATTTTATAGGTTTATTCCAAAGGAATCATGAGTTGAAGGCTAATCCATTAGGTAAACCCGAATTGGATTATGTGCTGACTTTCAACTTGATTGATTTGAATTTTTGGGTTTTCTTGCCCAAACGGTTTCAAAACAGTTTGGGGATCACCCAAACGGACTCGAGACCGTTTGGGGGTCACCCAAGACCATTTGAAGGTCCAGGATAAAGTATGGATATGTGTTTTAAGATCCAAAGATATGGTATGAACCCTAATCGGCTAAGTGCTGATTTTGCAAGTGATGAGTTGATTGTTTTGGGTTGATTGGCCCAAACAGTTTCAAAACCATTTGGGGATCACCCAAACGGTCTCAAGACCGTTTGGGGATCACCCAAGACCGTTTGGAGGTCTGGGGTTAAGTATAGTTGACCAATTGAAGGTATAAAGGTACACAATTACAAAACAATCAATTGCTGATTTGATGATCAACTCAATAGCTCAAACCCTAATGATTTTTCACTAGAATCCAAGGGTTGGGTGAGCCAAACGGTCTCAAGACCGTTTGGAACTCATCCAAACGGTCTCAAGACCGTTTGGAGGTCACCCAAGACCGTTTTTAGGTCTAGGGGTGAGTATGGTTAAGCAATTGATGATCCAATGATACTAAGTTGGAGTGTAATCAATTGTTGTTTTGGTGATCAATCTAATGATCCAAACCTTAATTGGTTGACTTGTATTTTGATGATATGATGGGAAAAGGGTCTCAAGACCGTTTGGAGGTCATCCAAACAATCCCAAGACCGTTTGGGGTCAGGTCATGTCCCAATGGAATGATGGTTCAATGGGTTCAAATCAATTAAACCCACATTGAAATATATTGAAGGGTTATTGATTCCAACCCCTAATTCAATTGATTTAAACCCTAATTGATGGTCAATTGAGGGTCAAATCAGTTGAAGGTTGACCTATTAAACTCAATTGAGGTATGAGTATAGGTCCAATTGATGATAGGTTCCATGAATTCAATGATTGAAGTAATCAACATTGGAAACCCTAATTCAATTGGATACCTTATGTAATGGAGGTCCAATGTGATTGAATCTTTGGGAATTAAGATGATGAATGTTCTATTGATCCAATGATGATTAGTAATGACAAACAATGAAGGCACAAAGTTTGAAACCCTAATAGTATCTAAGTGACTAGTACCAATTAAAGGGAAAATTCTTAATTGTTTATAGGATTAATAGCTTGATACACTATGTTAACCATAGTAGTATGTACTTGATTGAAGGGTTGATGTGACCTAATCAAGTTGAAAGAATGAAAGATTAGAATACATATATATATAAATATGAATCATGTAATGATCTTCTGTAGCACGACCGTGTCAGGGAGCACGGTTGTGGTAGCCTTAACTTGCACGACCGTGCAAGGGAGAACGGTCGTGGTAGCCTTACTTTACACGACCGTGCAAGGTGGCACGGCCGTGGTGTCCTATAAAGAAATTGAAAAGTTTTGGTATTGTGCTAAGACTGTTATATATTCATGTCCTTAATTGTATTAGTCATGCAGGTTGATATTATGAGGTGATCATAGCCAGGTAAGAGTTATGATGTCATATTCCTTGAAAACAATTATAAGCTTTTAGAGTAATGATATGTGAAAAGTATATACATTGCTTCAATCAAGGTCATGTTGTTAGATGACTTGATGCTTATATGTCACTTGGTAGCAAGTGTTATGATAATCTGAGGGTTTGAATAACCATGTTCCTGAATCATATGATAAGATGGTTAAGAATTAATATCCATATGATGACTGATATGAGTTAAACTTGATACATTTAGTATTCTTCTTTTATAGTAGTGTTTTAATGATTAATGATTGATAACATGCTTGATGCTAAAAGAATGCTGAAATGTACCCTAATAATCAAGTATAATCATATCATGTAGATCCCTGATCATAGATCCATCATTGTTAGAAGCCAAATGATGGTGAAACAGGTTTTCCTAAGGGAACTCCTAGAACACATACTTTTGAGTATGTGGGGGATTATGGACGCGAATATCCTTACATCCTAGTGTAGGAATTGATGTAGATGTATCTTAAATCTATCAACCCTTCACTATATGTTTATGCCGGGATGATGTATCACTAGTCTCCCGAGGGAATCTTTAATGATGCATCGATGAGAGATAAACAAGAGATCTTTCGATGACGAAGAGAGTACAGAACGCCACTGTGACTCTAATAGCGAAGTGCCAGAATACCCTGGTAAGCTATTGTAGAAGAGACACGAGATGTCCTGCATGTTGAACCTCACACTGACTGAGGAAGATGAGGTCATAAGAATCCGGCTCTTTTTATGACCTATGTATGGTACCGATGCGATTTAGTAATGATCGGTTGGAGTATGAGCGGTGTACCTCATCTCCGCAGGGCATAATAATGATTGAAAATCATAATCAGCCGTGTAGCATAACTGCTTAGGTTGAACTATGAGAAACAATGATTGATGTTACATTGTTTATAAATGTTCTAGTCAAGTAGCTAGTATACATGTTCTTCATATTCCTTATTGATATGATTGCTTAAGTAAATGTTGTCTTACTTAATACCAAATCTATTGTTGAATGCCTTAAAGATTATATCGTTTATGTTAATCCTTTATTGCTATAACAAAGCTTCTGGCGAAGAGTTATAACTCTCACTGCGACAATTATTTAAAATTGTCTCACCCCCGTGGGATTCGACTTCTTAGGTGGATGTCGAGGACGGAGGAACCAATCCGAGGGTGGGCAGTATCAGTAGCAGCAACACCAGGGGCAGCAGTGAATCTCAGGTGGAGATACTCACTGTCGAGTCTCATAGATAGTATGTCTTATGTCGTCTCTGTACTCTCAGGTCCTAGGAGTCAGTAGGTCTGAGGTTTTTGGCTTAGTGCCTCGAGATTTTGTATCTTGCCTTCTTCAGATAATAAGGCAATGGATGTATGTAATCACAGAGATGTAATGTCAACCTATAATGTAAATTGTTTACCTTGTTTTCTTATAAAGGAGTTATGGTTTAAAGTTCTTTTTTCCAAAAAGTTTTAAAATTTAGTGATTTTTCATTATTCTGCTGCTGATAATTCGCTTCTGCATTAGTTAATCTCATTTTCCGCGACAGGTCGTCTCAATTATGTGGAACCCTGATATTATGATATGATGTAAGACTCAATTCAGGGTGATGTCATATTATGATATATGAAACCCTAGAGATGGCTTAATAGCCAGTACACCAAAGAGGGGTGAGGCTAATATAACTAAATAAGATGAAAATGTTATAAACATGAATGGTAGGGTTGATGAACCATGTGAATGATTATGCGGTGATTTCAATAAATAAGGATCTAAGGGACAAGATGATGCCTAGATCCTTATACAACCAACTCTATACATGAGTAATAGCCTATACACCATACAATGATGAGGATATGAAAGCCTTAGGAATGATGTATGATATACTAAATAATGATGGGGATAACATCCTCAGAGTTGAAATACCTAAAATAGTTGATAATGATTTATTATATATCATCAATGCCTAATCATGGGATAAGTCCATATCACTAAAGATGGTTGGACAATTATAATATATGACCAATACATCATATGAAGGAAGTGACAAGTTAGAGGATAAAGTATTAAGAGGGAAATACCTTAATACAAGGTTAGTTGATTAATTTAAGTAAGATGTAAATGAGAATAAAGTGATACATCATGACATGATAGATATCACATTCAACATTTTAGGGTAGACATTCCTTGAAGAACCTCTAATCCAATATTCTTAGATAAGAAACATAGGGAGTGTGTGATATGTAATTGTCACAATAAAGATGTAGTGAACTCAATGTACCTTGAAAAATGTTGAATAAGATATACCTTGAGAATGGGACTAATCCAAATCAATGAGTATGATGTAATCATACCTTAACAAGGATGATAAATGAACTCATGCCTTAAATTGATAATCATTAATGATATATGATGAGAATATTGATCATAAGCAAATACTTATGATATCTTTAAATACTCCCAGAGGTGTGGAGTAATACATTAGGGTTGAAATAATAATGTGAGTATGAAACCCTAATTAAAGCATGATGGGAAACCCTAACCCTAATTTTGGGTAAAGGGAATGAAAAGCCCTAATTGATAGATAACCCTAATCCTGATAAAGGATGGTGGTGTTACTAATGTTTCATATGATGTGACAAATGACTTACATGACTGTTATCATGTCTATTAATCATGTAGACATCATGAGATGATGAACATAGCCAGATATGAGCTATGACTTTCATATAATAAACATGTTGTATGGCCTTATGTGCCTAATGCTGTTGTTTCTTAGTAAAAGTAACAAAATGTGCATGAACCTTATGAGTTCCATGAGTAAGTTGTTGCCTAGTGAAGGGTGGCAAAACATTTAATAGGATTTGAGATCCATGTGAGATACTTGTATAACAAGTATTATGTATACCTTGGTCTAAGAACCTGGAGGTAATAGTTACCTAATAAGTGGTAATAGTGATAGTGATGAATTGAGGGTATGAATACCCATACTTGATAAGTATGGTAATGATGTTGTTGAGGGATGTGAACTTCCAAAAGAAATGAAATGAGGGACTAAGATCCCAATGTCCTATAAGGACTGAGAAAGTGATTGATGAAAATAGTACATGTTTCCTTATAGCATATGCTTGAATAAGTTATGTTTGAGAACTTGGTTGATGCTAAAATAATATGCTAATGTACTTAATTAATTAAGTGAAATCATATCATGTAGAGCCCTGACCATAGATCCATCATCGTCAGCAATAGGTGATGGTGAAACGGGTGCTCCGCGGCAAAACCCAGAACACATATATATGTGGGGGTAATGGGTGAATGCATCCTGACGTCCTAATGACGGAATTGAGGAAAGGTAAATAACAAACCTCTCAATCCTTCATTACTTGCACCGGGATAGATGTATCATGAATCTCCCGAAAATTGGGATAGATGCAGTACACATCTCCCAATAATGTTAATGCCAGATCGATGGAGATAAATAAGAAATCTCATGATCACGAAGAGAGTGCAGCACGCCACTGTAACTCTAATAGCGAAGTTGCCAGTATACCTTGGAAAGCTATATATAGCAGAGACACAAGATGTCCTACATGTAATCTCGTGTTGACCGAGATAAGGGAGGTCTTGGTAGCCGGCTCTACCTTTGACCTTGTATGGTACCGATTTCGACTTCGCAATGGTCGGTTGGAGTATGAGTGGTATACCTCATCTCCTCAGGGCATAAATGTGATTGTAAAATGTAATCATCCGTATAGCATGTTTGCTTAAGGATTGAATATGGAAATTCATTGGCTGATGTTATATTTCTTTTGTGCATCCCTAATTGATAAATGTTATTCATATCTCTTTACATTCAATGCAAGTAGATATGTGAAATATGAATCTACCATGAGTAGATACAATGCTCTCCTTAGGAAAAGATATTACTTTACTTTGTTTATTCAATGATTAATGTTGTTGTTAATTTATAAGAACTCCTGTTTAGGTTGTGGGATTAGTAAAGATCTGAGAAGATGGCGGAAAACAGCGGAGGTGGTGGCGCAGGCGATTCCAATGGCGACTCGGTGCTAGGTCGTCCTCCTGAGCTGCTTGGGTTTAATAATGCTGAAGGAGGTAAGTCTGGGCTCGCTAGGAAGTCATGGAGCGAGTTATTTCAGTTGTCGAAGAAGAAGAACGCCAACACTCTGTTGGAGAAAACGGCAATCACTGTCAAGGAAGGCAAATTGTTCTACCCCAAGAAGGAGGTCGATGAGAACTCGGAACGATGGAAAAATTGCCTAGTTGGTTATGTTGTGGGATTTAAGCCGCATCTCCCTACTCTTGAATCCTACTTTACTCAGATCTGGAAGATTGCTGGGAACATACAGGTTATCGGCAGAGGTAATGGTTTCTTTATCGTCAGATTTTCTGAGAGCCAGGATCTCGAAGATGTCTTAGAAGGTGGGATTTGGACTGTCAAGGGGAAGCATGTTGTTCTGCTAAGGTGGAAACCGGGAGACATTATCTTGAGGTTTAAGCTGTCTGATATTCCCATATGGATTCTATTCATAACATTCCCTTGGAGCTGTGGGATAAACGAATGTTTGATCGTATTGGATCTTATTTGGGGCTTCCTTTGTGCACAGACAGACTCACCAGCGAATGCAAGAGGATGGAGTTTGCGAGGTTGCAAGTCTTAATTCCAACTGACTTTGGGTTTCCGCCGGAGCTGGAACTCTGCTCGGATGAAGGTACTACTCATACGATCCAATTTGAGTATGAATGGAAGCCAGAGAAATGCAACACCTGTGGTATGTTCGGTCATGGGGAATGCGGGAAAGCTGTTAAGAAGATTTGGGTTCCTAAAAAAGTCAATGAGAAGGATCCGTCTGTATCGGAAAGTTTAGGTACTGATAAGCCTCTTTCTGAGGAAGGTTCTGAAGGTAGCTCTACTGTGAACTCAAACGATAAGCTGGAGGAAGTTTCTGAAAAGGAAAAGGAAGCTTTTGAGAAAGCTGTTAAAGATTTTGAAGAGAAGTGCAAACAATATAATGCAGGTGAGGTGATCGACATCACGCCTGACAGTACGCCTTCTGAGGCTAACAAAGGAAAGGAAGCTGAATTTAAAGTTGTAGGGAATAAGAAGAAGGCTAAGGCTACTAAGAAGATTGCGGATCAGAAGGCCATTCTAAATAACAGACTTATCAAGTTAGGGGAAAATCAGCTGCCCAGTGAAGTACTGGATGAAAATCGTTCAAATGGATAGTTCTTCTTCTTTGTCTATTGTGGCCTGGAATGTGAGAGGTCTTAATAATAAGATCCTCAAAGTCCAGGAGGAGGTTAGTAGGAGAAATCCCCACATCGTTGTTCTATCTGAAACTAAAGTTAGAGTTACAAAGATTCAAAAGCTTGTTAACAGGTTTTTTCTTGGTTTCTCGTAGATCTCTAATCATGATTCCCATGTGTTGGGTAGGGTTCTAATTCTGTGGAAACAGGATTTCTGTACTGTCACCAAGATAGCTGAATCGGATCAGTTTGTGCATATGAGTGTTTCTATTGGCAACGATTTCTTTCTTTTGACTGGTGTCTATGGACATAATGATGATTATGAGAGGTCTCAGTTGTGGAAGGATATTGAACGGTTCTCTGAATCTGTTACTTGCTCGTGGTGTCTTATTGGTGATTTTAATGTTGTTAAGAGAGATGGTGAACACATTAGTAAAGATCCTCCCTCAAAAAAGTGTATGGAGGATTTTAATGATTGTATGACTTATTCTGGTCTGTTTGAGCTTGATACTGACAGATCGTTTTTTACTTGGGACAACCATCAGGAAGGGGGTAATTTTGCCATTTCTAAGATTGATAGAATTTTGTTTAATTCTGATTTCTTACTGGTTTGCCCTGAAGCTAGAGCCATTGCTCATCCTTCTACTACGAGTGATCATAGACTTATTGAGCTCACTTTGGGGAAAAGGAGGGTTGTCAAAAGCCCTTTTCGTTTTATTAATGCTTGGTGTTCTAAGGATAACTTTAATAGTATTGTGAATGACGCTTGGAGGAATGGAGCTGAAGGTTTTCCTATGTTTATTGTTTACAACAAACTTAAAAGCGTTAGAGCTGCTCTCATTAAGTGGAACAAGGAGTCTGGTAATCTGGATGATAATTACAGAATTTTAGAGGCTGATGCTAATCGGATTCAGAGTGTTCTTGATAGAAATCCTACTGATGAGGTTCTTATTCATGATGCTGTTGTTGCCCGGAAAAAGGCAAAGGATGCTTATGCTCAGTATGAATCTTTGCTTAGGCAGAAATCTCGAGTTAGCTGGTTGAAGGAAGGCAACATGAACTCTAAATTTTTTTATTCTTCCTTAAGAACTAGAAGACACAGGAACACTATTAGATGCCTTAATATTAATGGCATGCTGGAGTCTAATCCTGATGTGCTTAAAGAGTTTGTGTATAACTTCTATAGAAATACCTTTAACAAAAATGAGGGGGTGGATACTGTCAAACTTAATCAGTTGGTGTTTCCCCAGCTCAATGAGGTTCAGAAGATGTCTTTGGACAAGCTTGTCACTCCTAAGGAGGTTGAAGATGTTTTTATGAGTCTTAATGTTGACAAAAGCCCTGGACCAGATGGGTTTAATGGCAAGTTCTTTAAGCATTGTTGGAGAGATATTAAAGATGATATTATTCGTGATGTTCTTGATTTCTTCAGAACTGGTAGACTTCTGAAAGAGGCTAATAGAACGTTTATCTGTCTTATTCCTAAAGGTAATGGTACTAAGGAGTTTAAGAATTGGCGTCCTATATCCTTATGCAATGTAATTTACAAGGTCATCTCAAAAATCTTGACTAATAGGTTGCAGGGAGTGCTTCCTTCTCTTATCAGCCCCAATCAGTGTGCCTTTGTGAAGGGTAGAAGTATCAAAGATGCTATCTTGCTTTCCAATGAAATTATTCATGATTTCAACATGTCTCATGGGAGTTCTAGAATGTGCATCAAAGCGGACCTTACTAAAGCTTATGATTCCATCAATTGGGAAGCACTTTTTGTTATTCTGAGAAAGATGAATTTCCCTCAATGTTGGCTTGTTTGGATAAAGGAGATTTTCTTTACTACTTCTTATCAGGTTCTTTTCAATGGAGAACCTCTTGAGCCCTTTAATCCTAGCAATGGAGTGAGGCAAGGCGATCCTCTTGCCCCCTACCTCTTTGTGATTGTTATGCAATGTTTTTCCATCTTGATGAAGCAGGCTATTGATGAAAAGAAAATTTCTCCTCTTAGAGCTTCTGCAAAGTTCAATGTGTCCCATCTTATTTTCGCTGATGATTTGATGATTTTTTCTGAAGCTAATTGTCATAATGCTCAGAATATCAGTGCTTTGTTTGAAGATCTTAGAACCTTGACTGGATTAAGTTTGAATCCTGCAAAGAGCTCTGTGTTTTACAGCTGTAATGTGGATAAGAAGGAGATGGAGGCCATTCTCAATATTGAGGAAGGAATATTGCCTCACAGATATCTTGGAGTTCCTTTGTTTATTGGTAAGCTTAAGAAGAATTTCTATGTTCCTTTGATGGACAGAATTAAAGCTAGGCTGGATGGTTGGAAGTCTAAGTTGTTATCCATGGTTGGGCGTTTAGAGCTTATTCGATCCACTGTAATGGCCATCCAGAGGTATTGGTCGGCTGTTTTTCCTCTGCCGTTTTCTATAGCTGATGATATTGAGAAAATTTGTAGAAAGTTTCTCTGGGGAGGGTCTGAGGCTAAAAATGGTGTTCATCTTGTGAAGTGGAAAGATGTTATTCTGCCTAAGGATGAAGGGGGTTTGAATATTGTTTCTATGAGGTCTTCTATTAAGGCTGCCTCCTTTGCTAACTTATGGAATCTTGCGGCTAAGAAAGATAGCCTCTGGGTTCGATGGATTCATGAGAAGTATTTCCACAAGACCACGGTTTGGTTGCTTAATGTGCAAAGTTCAAATTCTTGGCTCATTAATCAATTGATTCGTGTGAGAGATTTACTTATTCCTCATCTCAATTTTTCTGTTGGCGATGGGAAGAATATTAGGATGTGGGGTGATCCTTGGCTTCCTGGTAACAAGTTTTTGATGGACGTTATTGGCCCTAAGGTGGCTCTTAGCCTAGGGGTTCCTAACAATGCCATGCTCAGCTGTATCATTAAGGACGGCTGTTGGAGTATTCTGTAGAACAGAAGGAATGATTTTGTCTTGAATATGTTAAAGGATAACATTATTATTTCGGGAGGCAGTGATATTGTTAGACTCATGGGTGAGTCTCATCCTAGATTTTCTCTCATTTATGATAATGTCAGAGAGAGAGAGGGTACAGGTCTGAGATCTTCAAGTGGGTGTGGAAGTTTGCTTGCCCAAGGAACTATCATGTTCATGCTTGGAAGGTGGTTCATCTCAAGCTTCTTACTACTGAGTACATCATGAAGCTAGGCATTCCTACTTCTTCTATGTGTTTTTTATGTAGGAATGATTGTGAGGACGTTGTCCATGTTATGTTTAACTGTCCCTATTCTAAGGAGCTTTGGACTAAAGGACAAATTCTTGGTCCTGCCCCAAGTTGCTGTGAAGACCTGATCAAGTGGTCGAGTAAGGAGGCTCACATCTGCACCTTATTAATCCTTTATACTCTTTGGTATGAAAGAAATAGCCGTATTCATGAGAACAGATACACAGGGATAGAAGCTCAGTGGCGGAAGATACAAAGTACCTTCTGCCTCCTTACGATTTAGTTTTGTGCAGACAGGTTGCTGTTTTCTTTCCTGTTTTTCAGTCTGGTCTTTCCAGCTGAGATTTTAATCAGGTAACCGCTTACAGGCACTGATTATGTCTTTTCCCCCTGTTCCCAAAAATATAAATAGACACAGGAGCTTTCGGACCAAAAAAAAAAAGAACTCCTGTTTAGTTTAATTATAATAAACTGCTATAACAATGTTTTGGTGGAGAGTTATATCTCCCACTGGGACAATTTACAATTGTCTCACCCCCGTGGGATCCAATGTTTTTAGGTAAACGTAGAAAAAGAAGTAGGAACCCTATAGCAAGGGAAATGCTACAACAGTATTACAGACAGTAGTGATGACTCAGGTGGAGGCACTGGCTGCCAAGTTTTGTATAGATAGTAGTCCTATGTGTCATCTCTGTACTCTCAGGTCCTCATAGTCAGTAGTTAGTGCTTTTATCATCGACTTGAGATTTTGGCTTGAACGCCTCGAAGTTATGTTGCTTATGTATAGTTTGGTAAAGCAACGGTTGTATGTAATACTCGAGAAGAGATGTTACATAGAATGTAACTGCAAACATGGATGTATATGTAATACTATTGTTCCTATTGTAAGAGTTTCCTGTGTTTGGATCTCATTGCAAAAAGTTTTAATTTTTAGTGATTTTCAGTAATCCGCTGCAAATGATTCGCTTCCGCTTAAGTAAATTCTATTTTTATAAGTTGGATGCCACATATGTGGTAGTGTTAAAGGAGCATGTGAGTGCTTTTATTCTGGGAACACTACCTCCTAAAAGACAAGATCTTGGTTGTTTCAACATCATGTTCTTCATAGGAAAGACCAAGTTCAGTGAAGCTCTATGTGACTCAAATTCCAGTATTAACATCATGCCTTTGTCAAACTTCAAGAAGCTAGGTCTTAAGGAGACGAGAAAAAGTGATATGACTATTGAATTGGCTGACAACACTGTGGTCAGGCCACATGGAATTTGTGAAGATGTCCTAGTGAAAGTGGATAGATTTGTTTTCCCTGTGGATTTCATGGTAATGGAAATGTAGGAGGATAAAGGAAACAAACTCTTGCTAGGTAGGCCTTTCCAATCCACTGTTGACATGATTCTAGAAATGGGCAGAGGACGTCTGACAATGGGCACTTATGATGACTAGTTAGAAATTAAGATGCATGAACACTAGAAAGAAAGAGGGGATACAACACAGTGTAACATGTTGCAACACATGGAGGGAAAGATTTCTCTATGTATGGGGAAGCCATTTCTTGACATGGCTCATGTGATGACCATGGTGGAAAAAGATACTTTTGCAGTTGATATAATTGAAAACACTAAGATGATCTCATTGAAAGAAGTAATATGTTACCAGATGATAGAGAAGAAGACTATGACACGGCTACCTTAGAGGAGGTCACTGTTGATTCCCTGATGTAAACATATCCATAGTGACCCTTGGAAGAATGTTTGATGAATAGAGTAGATGCCAGCACACACAACCACTCTTTGGAGGAGTGTGTATTGATGTTGAAGGCGGTACCCTACTATTATACAAGATATTTTGAAAATTTGGGACCAACTCCACCACCACTGGTTCTATCTCTGCTGAGCCCTCCTGAGTTGGAATTGAAGTCGTTGCTGCCACATCTAAAGTATGTCTTTCTAGATGTAGAGGAGAAGCTCCCAGTGATCATATCATCGTCCTTGAGTGGTGAAGAAGAGGGACAGTTGCTTGTTGTGTTGAAGAACCACTGAGCTACTTTTGGATGGTCTATAGGGGACATCAAAGGAATCTCCCCAAGTTTGTTCCAATACAAGATCTAGTTGGAAGAAGGAGCTAAATCAATAGTTCAACCTCAACGGTGACTCAACTCGATCATGACTGAGGTAGTGAAGAAAGAACTGGACAAGCTCCTATCGGCAGGTATCATTTATGCAATTTTAGATTCTATGTGGGTTAGCCCAACTCAGGTAGTTCCTAAGAAAGGGGGGATCAATGTCACAACCAATGCAGCTAATGAGTTGATTTCAACTAGGTTGGTGACGGGGTGGTGTGTGCATAGATTATCTTCCTTTGAATGTCATCACTTTAAAAGATCATTTTTTGTTACCTTTCATTGATCATATTTTGGAATGACTCATCGGTCGTTCACTTTTTCTTCCTCGACGGGTATTTTCATTATAATCTTATTTTGATCAAGCTAAAGGATCAGGAGAAATCAACTTTCACCTATCCTTATGGCACGTTTTCAAATAGACGGATGCCATTTGACCTTTATAATGCCCCTGCCACCTTCCAACGTTGTATGTTTGCCATCTTCTCTGATATGGTAGAGCAGTGCTTGGAGGTGTTTATGGATGGTTTTTATGTGTATGGGGAGTCATTTAGTGATTGCATGTATAATTTGGATAAGGTTTTACAAAGGTGTGAGGACACTCAGTCTTGAATTGGGAGAAGTGTCACATGATGGTGAGTGAGGGCATAGTGCTTGGACACAAGGTGTCCAAAAAGGGTATGGAAGTAGACCCAATTAACAAAGAATTCGTCTCCTAAATACCTTCACCGACATTGATGAAAGGAGTAAGGAGCTTTTTGGGACATGTTGGGTTTTACCGTCATTTTATCAAAGATTTTTCAAAAATTGCTAAACCCTTGTCAGAACTTTTGGAAAAAGACGCTGAATTTTCTTTTAATGATCGATGTTTGAATGCTTTTGATATATTAAAGGAGAAGCTAATTATGTGCCTATTGTGTAGGTTCCTGATTGGAGCCTACTATTTGAGCTGATGTGTGACACATCAGACTTTGTTGTGGGAGTTGTGTTGAGCCAACACAAAGATAAAGCTTCTACTGTCATATATTATGCCTCCAAAACATTGAATGATGCACAACTTATATATACAACCACAAAAAAAGAACTCTTAGCAGTTATTTTTGCATTTGAGAAGTTCTTCTAGTACCTAGTGTGGGTGAGGGTGATTGTTTGGACTGACCATGCTACCATCAAATACCTGTTACAAAACAAAGATGCAAATCCTAGATTGATTAGGTGGATTTTATTATTATAGGAATTTGACATAGAAATTAAAGACAAGGTATGGGTGGAAAATGTGGTAGAAGATCACCTATCTAGGCTGGAAAGAGTGAATGAAAAAGATATAGACATTCCCAATGTTGAGGATTTTCCATATGAAAAACTTTTTCCTATCAATGCTAAGGATTTGTGGTTTGTAGATATTATTAATTATTTAGCCTACAATGAGATGCCTATAGATTGGGGATATCAAGAAAAGAAGAGATTTTCCACTCATTGAGGTTTTATATCTAGGATGACTCGATTCTTCTTAAACAATGTAGGGATGAACTTTTGAGGAAGTGTGTGCCCAATTATGAGGTAGAGAGAATTTTATCACACTATCATTCTTTACCTATGGGAGGGCATCACTCGAGCTCTAGGACTGTGGCCAAAGTTTTAGAGAGTGGATTTTATTGGCCAATATTTTTAAAGATGCATATGATTTTGTTCGTCGTTGTGATGCATGTCAACATGCAGGTAACATGTCTAAGCGACATGAGATGCCATTGAATGTGTTTCAAGAGGTTGAGGTTTTTTATATTTGGGGCATTGGTTTCATGGGTCCATTTTGTGTCATCTAATTCGAACCTTTACATTTTATTTGCGGTTGATTATGTATTAAGTGGGTGGAAGTAATTCCAACCCGCACCAATGACGCTCTAGTTGTGTGCAGATTTGTGAAGGATAACATTTTATACAGATTTGGTGTCCCCCCACTAATCATTAGTGATGGTGGATCACATTTCACCAATAGGCAATTCAGAGCCCTACTCAGCAAATATGGGGTGAAACGCCGAGTGGGTACTCCTTATCACCCACAGACACATGGCCTAGTGGAGGTGTCTAACAGAGAAGTGAAGAGATCTTAGAAAGGATTGTTTAGACTAATACGACAAATTGGAGTTTAGTGCTTAATGACGCTCTTTTGGCATATAGGACGTCCTATAAATCACCTATAGTATGATACTTTTTAGGTTGGTTTATGAACATGCTTTTCATTTACTAGTAGAGCTTGAGCATAAGGCAAAATGGGCATTGAGAAAGTTAAACATTGGATTGGATGAAGCAGGTAGGAAAAGATTGTTATAGCTGAATGAATTAGATGAGCTTAGGATGGATGCTTATGAAAGTTCTAGGATTTATAAGGAGAGGAAGAAGAAGATTCATGATAGGAACATTTTGAATAGGGTGTTTCTTCTAGGACAAAAGGTTCTCCTTTTTAATTCCCGACTTAAGTTACATCCAAGCAAGTTGCGGTCCAAATGGAGTGGACCATTTGTGATTGAGCAGGTTTTTCCCCATGGTGTTGTGAAGATTTTAGATGGGACTAGGTCATTCCTTGTTAATAGCCAAAGATTGAAGCACTAATATGGTGGGGAATTGGAGTAGAGAATTGAAGAGGTAGAAATTCATTAGATTCTTGCTCTTAGGAACATCTAGTCTACGATGTTAAAAAATGGCGCTTGTTGGGAGGAAACCCAACCTTCATTTCTCATTATTCATGTTCATTTTAGCATTGTAGTTGTCCTTTTATTTCTACTTCTTGAAAAAGGTACCTTGACTCATTTGTGGAGTGTGCAAATTTTTTCCCAGGTGGGTACTACCGATACACCCAGTCGGTAATACTGAGATTACATTAGCAAGTCACCCGCACATCAAAGATAGCCTCGGTACTATCGACTCTCCTAGTTGGTACTACTGAGTCTCTGAATATTTTTGAGTGCGTAACTAATAAGCACTCAGTAGTATTGACATCTGAGTCGGTATTATCGACTTTTTGGCGCTCCCAGAATCAGAACATTAAGATGAAAATTTTGAAAGTACCAAGCCAAAATTTCCAACTCGATACTACCGGCATTCAAGTCAATAGTACCGACGCATGGCGTTAGCAATCCATGGATGCTCGATTCAACGGTAGATGCAGTATTCATCGCACGGTCGGTAGCACCTATCCCCAACTCAATTCGGTACTACCGACATGAACTGGTACTATTGGATCTGAGCGATCCATGCTCTAGACATCATCAAACGTCAGTCATTGATACATCCGAGCCATAGATTTGTGCTTGAATCTCAGTATTACTGACACAAAAAGTCGGTAGTACTGACTGTGCCTGACTCGGCTATATAAGGAGGGGTGGTAAATCCATTTTCTTCACACCACTTCCTCCACTCCTCATGTAACTCAGAGTAGAGATGAACCAGGTGCCAACGATCTTCACCGAGCCAACAGTCTTCACTAAGCCACTCTTTCCTCTTCCTCCTTCTTGCATTAGCATCATGGCACTAAGGAGAAGCCCTTCTACATTGGCAAAGCAAGGCGAGTTGGTCCCTCAATCAACACACATCCAACATCCATCCTTGGAGATCAGGAAATTCTATGAAGAGTTGTAGACAAGGCCGATGGTGCCAATGTGATATGGATATCATGCATTGATCGAGCGAGTGGGCTTCACCGAGAGTATGCGATGGGTGTGTTAGAAGTAGCTCATGTAGGGGGACAATCCCTTCTTCAGTGACTGGAAAACTTACTCAGAACTCATACTTGAGTTCTTGGCGTCGCTAGAGTTTCTTTCGCCCCCGATTAGCAGTTAGGAGGCGAATGGCGGGAAGGAGAGTTAGCTTCTGCCTCTTCAACAACAACTACTCCATCATTGTACGGGCCTTCAACAACATCTTCAACTGGGCTCATGTCCTCGAACGCTCGGTCCCTTCTGGTTTTGACTTCGACTTGGCTTGGGAGCAGTTGATTGAGGTGCCAAAGGTCTTTCACATAAGTTGTCATGTCAACTTTGTTACTAACATCGAGCACCCCTTTGCTCGAATCCTTCATTGCCTCTGCACCAACACCAACTTTTCTCATTTCAGTCAAGCTCAAGGAAAGGTTCAACAGGTGGACCTCTACTTCCTCTATAGGCTATTGGAGGGAGATATTGTCAACTTTGGAGGCTTCCTTCTTCTCCACATGATCTCAGTGTGGCACAACGTGACAAGGAAGGTGTTGATTGTATTTGGGAGTCTCATCACCCCCATTACGCTGTACTTCCGCCTTGACTTGTCTACCCTCGCACCAATGGATAATACAAAGATGTTGGACCTCATGCACTTCCACAAGGCGACCATCCTCAACTTCCACCATAATGTGTTGTATGCGACTTGCACACATCAAGGAAAGTTTCGGGAGCGGAGCCTCCCTAACCCATCTTCAAAATGTTTGGAGTAGCCTATCTCTAGTTGCCACTAGACGAGGGGGAGGAAGAAGATGTACCCAGGGCAGAAGCTTAGGATGATGAAAAGTAGCAAGATGATGATGACTCCAATGTCATTGAGGAGTTCACTCTCCCCATCACTCGGAGAGCGGTCCCATGCAAATGGGCCCAGACCTACACTGCCTCGACTTCTTTTACCCCATCCCATTATCATGAGGAGCAAGACCCGTGCAACATGGCAGGCATGTATGGCATGTTGTAGGAGATCTAGACTAGACAGCAGCAACATCATGCGATGTTGGCTGGTGTGAAAGAGATACAAGGAAGGTTGTGCTAAAACTAACAGGCGATATATGAGAATGAATGCCTTCTCTTGGCCAACCAAGAGAATGTTCATATGTGCCTGCAGTAGATGGAGAAGTACTAGCAGCCCTTCTTCAACAACTATTGGAACCATGGGTAGTTTGGAGGGTACCCACAACCACAACAGATGCCACCACCAGATCAATCTTTTCTAGGGATGTTTCCCCCTCATGAGCCCAACATGACTCAGTCACCTCCATTTTGATAAATGGTACCACTGTTCCACCTGTTGAGGGTGAGTATTGACTATGTGGACATAGTAATATTGAAGCTTGAGGGTTGCTGGAACAACATTCTATCTTAGTTTTTATAGTTTTTCTTACATTTTTATCTTAGTTGTTTTATTTTTAGTTTGGTTTATGCATTGTTAGGATCTACACCTATCTAGTGTAATTGTGAAGCAGTAATGCATGTTTGCATATGTCGATTCATAGGTGTTAGTTCAAAGAAATGGTTGTGTCTTTATAGCTTAATTTGTGACATCTTTGTGCATCACCACTTGAGGAAGTGTTTGGTTAAATCAACTCTAGGATATAGAATATGAATGAACATCTAAATCAAAATGGGAAAGTGAATGAAGATGTTGTTGAGCCTAAGTTGATCAAACCTTTAATGAGATATTATATGAAAATCTAAGAAAGAAACCTTAAGATTACCATTTTCACATGTCATTAAAGAGAGACATATCATAATCCTATAAAAGGCATTGTCTCCTAGTTATGTGATTTTATCCATCCTTTCCATCTAATTTTTGAATCACCACTTCAAGATGAATGGGTGCTCCAACTTATTTCTTTTGATTGAATTGCATGACATGATAGGTGACATGGTAGACTAGTTTATCCTTATTTTCATTTGAAAAAAAAAAAGTTGCATTTGTATGCACGAACAACCTTAGTGCATACCATCTTAGTTGCATAGAAATTGCATGTAGATTACATAGAATTCATCACATTCATTCTTTTTTGTCATGTGGATTGTAGTCTATATTTGTGAAGATTGAAGCAGGGGCATACATCCACATAAAAAAGAAGTATGAAGTGAAAGCCCGAGCATCACCCAATCATGCTAAAACAAGAAAAATTATGGGCTAGGAAAAAATATTTAATCTCAAGATTTCTTAATGAGAAAGTATGTCCCTGAATCTTCTTGAAGGGATGAATTAATTCACATGACACATTTGTTTTTTTATATAGTTTCATTTTCTATTATGAGATAGCTTCATACATGAATCATGTGTCAAAAAGAAAGAGAAAAAGTCAGTAGGCATTAGGTTTCATGCATAACATTCTTTTTACTCATATAGTTCATCATTCCTTTTGCATAAATAAGCTGGATGTACTTGTGATTGTTCAATTGCCACCCATCTCATATCATTAATTTCTCTCATTGGTAGGCCACTCACCTGATTTATCTCCTCTTCCATTATTATAAGGAGATTTTCTTCCAAGTAGTTGGTAGATGGAGATAACAATTTATATTAGGGAATCACATAGTGAACCAAGTGAATGCTTGAATTATTATGATGTTAACTTCTTTCTTGATAGTGTTCACTGATCAAAAGGTGGACATCTTCTATAGAAACTTTTGGTCACTGTAGAGCAGTTATTGGTTTAGTGGTCATTGGAGGCCGGTTCAGGGATTGTTTGGTGGACATCATTAAGAAAAGAGTTCATGAGCTATTTCCTTTTGTTGACTTTCATGAAACAGATCTAAGAGTAGTGTTTCTCTAAGACGAGAAACATTTAAGATGAGGGAAGGTTGATGCGTGGGTTTTTAGTCATTTTTACAGGCATATTTTTCTTGGTTTTATGTGTTGATTTGTCATTTATTTGATTAATTATGCATGAAATGATATCAATGGTATGTTCTATCTAAATGCATCAAATTATATGATTTATACTATTTAATATGGTGTAATTTTTATCCTTAGCATTTATCCACATTCTTGTGCATTTTCAGGTACAATTGAACTTCACAGAGTTGATACTACTGACACCAAAAGTAGGTGGTACTGACTTCACATCAGTATTGGACCAAAAAAGACTCACACAGACTCGATACTATCAACACTCAAAGTTGGTGGTACCGAAACCTCATCAGTAAAGCACAAGGATGAATTGTGAAAACTCGATAATATTACGTTCACAAACTCGATACTACTAAGATGGCATCCGTGAAGCAGTTATCTGGCGACCTAAAGACTCAGTGCTATCGAGACATGTCGTTAGTACTGACATTGTCATGAGTCACGGCTACCCTAGGAACTTGGTACTACCGACTATCAATTTGGTACTACCAAGTCTCCCTGATTTGGCAAATCTGAAGATAGCAATCTAATCCAACAGCTGGCGTTATTTTGTATCGTAAGTGACTCCTATGACCTAAGGGGAGTGCGGCCACACCAGAGGAGGAAGTAATTTTCCATTACACGACAGTGGAGAGAGATGAGAGAAGAGAAAGGAACCAAAGGCTTCACTCGGGACGATCTAAGCAACTCCAGAAGGCAGATCTGTAGCCAAAAGACAACATATTGCATGCACGACGTAGGTGATCATCCGGATCAGCTAATCTCTAGGGGTTACTTAGTTTTTCTAATGTTTCCCACATTTTCTCTTTCTCTACCATGTATTTAAAAATGAAAACATGTGGTTCTAAACCCTTTGATTCCGTAGGAGCCGGGAGTATCTTGGACATGCATTGTAACTAATTTCCATGCAGTAATATAATCTTTGTCCCTATTTTCTGGATATAAATATATGAAGTTTCTGTGTTAAGTTTATGCCTGATCAACATAGATAGACTATTAGACTCCTAATCATTTGGGTCAATTAGAATTTCAACACGCGAGTGGACGGAGGCTTCCGCTCTGGTGATAGGGCGGGCGACCTAGGGCTCGTAGAGGGCGGCTTCGGGCTCGGGGAAGGGGGCTTCGGCGGCCGGCGGACGCCACCCTACTCCCTTAGGGCCTTGACTCGACTCGATCTCCATCGTTTCTGCCTCAGGAGGGCGACTGTCTTCTCTCCTCCACCCTCTCTTCTTCTGTTGCGGTGGGGTTGGGCTCCTGACTTTGATCTCGGCCGTGCTGCATCGGGCGGCGGTTTGGGAGGGGCGGCTTCGGCTCAGTTTCCTCCACCGGGCCTCTGGCCGGATTGAAGGTGGAGTGGTGTTGGTGGTTCAGTCTTCCTCACAGATCCAGTGGTATCGAGCTCTCCCACCCCCTTTCAGTAGTTTGCATTTTCTGAATAAGGTTTCTAGCCCTTCCGTCGTGAAGGCTTCCGAGCTCTGGATTTCCCCAGTGTTTTGGCCTTAGTTTTTACTGTCTTTGTTGGCTTGTTTAGCCAGTGGTTTTGGCATTTTATCTGCCTTTTGTCGCCGTTAGTCGGCATTTATCTATCACTCTTTGTGTGACGTCCCCGGATTTTCTAAAACTTAATCTGATGTGTGACGTCCAAATTGAAACCTCACCTCAGCGAGAATCCCAATTTAAACATCTCACACTAGGCTAAGAAGAAGAAAATCAGAGGAAGTCATGAGGAAACAACAGTAGCACATGCACATGAACAATAAAAAAACCACAACACATGTTCACCATTCAACATATAATTACAACATGAATTGTTACAACATTTGATATTACATATTGAACAGCAAACGTATACATATACATGTACTACATCTAAACTACAGGATCTTAAGACAACAGGTCCACCTGAACATCAACTCGCTACACAACTCTCACTATCCTGGATCTTCAAGAGCATAACCACAACCTATACAAAAGATTACATGCGGTACACGTCAGCACAATATTTCAACAATATTGTACTGAGTACGCCTACGTGTCTTTTATTTACCTCTCATCATATCTTGGCAATAAGATAAAACTAATATACTTGGCAGTAACAGAAGAATATAAGAAAGCATATACTTGTACAAGTATATTCATTAACAAAATAGAACACATATTTTAAGCACATTTTCCATTATATCTCAAGGCCTTTATGATCACTACCAAAGAGTTAGATCATTTGTACAAGGTGACCACTACCAAAGAGTTAGGTCAGACCACTACTAAAGAGTTAGGTCATATGTACAATGTGACCACTACCAAAGAGTTAGGTCACTTCCAAGCACACTACCAAAGAGTTAGTGCTTTCATATAATGGAATAGATATATTATGTTTGATGTGTTCATAGCAGTAATCATGGAAAATCATGCAACATATCATACAAGAACAATCATTTCATCCAATATCATATGCCAAGTATTTTACTACACATATAACACAAGCATATTGTATAATAAGCCAAGTAAGAGGTAATGGCGTACCTTAGATCAAGACAAACCTAATCATCATATCCTCATGTCAACTATATCTTGGTCAAACCCCTGGTTAAGACAAGATCACATACGATCATCAGGTTCTCATCTTCTTATATCTCATCTTAACCCTAATTATGTCCATTAGGGTTTCTCTTATCTCATTATGGTATTCTCATGATTACTTGTATTCTTGTCTTGTGATTATCTCACTGATATCATTTTCCAGATTACATCTCATTATCAAAGCTCATTATCTGAAAATTAGGTTTGATATCCTTCTTGTGCACATATTAATCCTAGTTACATGTATTACTCAAATTAGGGTTTCATCATATGTATTATGGGTCATCTTCGTATAACATGAATTTTATGCATCTAACAGATATCAAAGTTCCAGATTAGCTTCCAGTTACTGATATAAGATTGTTCTGTAAAATTCATCATTTATTGACCATGTATGCATTAATTACATATTATTTAGGGTTATTAGCCCCAACTAGACATATGGAGTAAATTACATGATTTTGAGTATCAACATGACCATAACTGACATCATATGCATTCTATACATAATTATAGACTTATTGATATTTTTCCATGATTTTATATCATCATTTGCTATTTATTATCCATTAAACAAGAATTGCACATCTTACATGATATTGCTGATATACGTGCATAAAAAGTCTGATATTATAGTCTCAGGTTGTTCTACGGATTTTTCTGAGAATTTTGGTATCTTATTTGCATTTTTCTGATAATCAGACTATTTTCTATGAATTATTGAAGATATAAGTATTTTCTGACTTTTTACCTTTCTCGGCCAATTGAAAGGCGCCACGTGTCCTTGAGGCTTGCGCAGATCCTATCTGCTGCTGGGACCCGATCTGGACCCTGGGGTTGGATCCATGGGCTGCAGGTCCGCGAACCCGGGTTGCTCGGCTCCGTCCTCCCCGTTCTCGCGAGCCTCACGATCCCCTGTTTCCTCTATGAAACAGGGCGACGCCGCAAAGGAAGAGCTCCGGCGAGCAAGGGCTTGGGATAGAGTGCTCCTCGTCGGCGCTTCATGCAGCCATCACAAATAGCATCCATAAGCCTCCCTCCGCGGCCACTCGTGAGTGCCCAACGGCCTCTGGTTCTCCGGCGAGGTGGGAGCGTCGCCGCCATCCTTGGCTGCGGTGGAGTAAAGGGGCAAAACGCCTCCGCTCCTCCTCGCATCGATCCGAAGCTCCTGAAGCCTGCGCAACACCTCGAGGAACTCCTCTGAGATCTCCTCTCTCGAAGACAAACACTCCACGCATGTCCACAAGCTCTTGCTCCATCTCCGATGAGATCCAATCTGTCTAATATCAAAGCCACCTTGGCAGCCCACATGGACGTCTGGGTTGAACTCCCTTTAGCTCGTCCTTGCTTTACCCTTCTTCATCTTCCTCCAGTTCCCTCACTACCTCCATCTCACACCTCTGCTTCCCACCTGCAACCTGTGGTGGAGAGACTGCCAAAAGGGAGGGATCGTTCTCTCTATCTACTTCACCAAAGGCTGTGTTGTCAAGGCCAGGACGGAAGTACTCGCTTAGACGAGGCCAACCACCCACTTTCCCGCTCCAGTCACCCCACTATCAGAGGTCGTGGTTGTGTAGATGGTTGCTCGTCTTCACTGTTCCATAACTCCTCCAAAGCCGGAGCTTGGAGATGGGCTCAGTGTCGTCCAATCTACATCCAACAGCTATGAAAGGCTCACAAAAGAACCAGATCCGTGGCTAACTTAAGAACTGGGAACCTAACCACTGGATATGGGATCCACAGCCAGGGATAGGCCACATGAATCGTATAGAAGCCAAGGGTGTGTGACACCTATTTAATCCACAACTTAGACTAATCAAGCACCAATAATGCATATTATTTCCCAATTTTCAAACCTTCATAACTTCCTCTAGGAACATCCAAAAGCCACCAAAATTTAACCATAGCTTCACCATACCTCAAGGTACAATCCATTCGATTTTGGTGCAAAAACTAAGCTATTAGACTTGTCAAATAAATTCCTCAAGAAGGCATACAAAGATAGGTCTTAATCATGACATCAACCTCACCTCAACACACTTACTTTATCAAAAGCTTGAAAATATCAATCTAACTGAAACATATGCTTTCACTTAAGTCATTGGACATTTAGGATTCTAAAAGTCCACTCCATCACATCCTATACACCTTAAAAGATATTTCATCCTCGAAATTAAAGCAAAAACCACTTTGTCACATCATATACATCTTAAAGGAACTTTCGTCCTCGAAAGTAAAGCATACTCATACTTCCAGGGAAAACCTTATCTTGCCTCCATCCACATGTAGAAACCACACTATGTGCAACATATCCAAAAAGGTTACCTAGAACCATGTATCCAAGGCACTATTAGGGGGTTTTACAACCATCTTGGTGCACAAACACTCCATCGGGATTGAACTCAAGGTTTAGAAGCTTTGGTTAAGTCACTACTTTATCTTTAGCCATGCATTAGGGTTCCCACGTCATATTACCATGTTCTAAAGGAGTTACCTAAGATTAACTCATATGTCAAAGTTCCATCAACATCTTATTGAGCAAATTGTTAGAACAAGTTCAACATTAACATATGCCTTTTAGGAGGGAGTTAACTATCATTAACTCACATTATCCATCTAGATCATATCAAGGTGTCATACATGTTATGTTGTGCTAATTGTCAGACTTTATTTTTCATCTCATTAAGCACTAAGATTAACACCTCATGTAACATGTTTCATTCATATGATCTTATTTCTTATTCATACTAAACTGAAACATTTATTAATGAATTCTCATAAGATTAACCAACACTATCACATTATCATCATTATTCATGTACATGGTTAACCATTTATGCATTAATATCTATTAAACCATCTCTAGTTTTCATCATATCATGTCTCAAGATTAAATCACATCTTTATATTTATTACATCACGGTTGTGATAACAAACTTATGTGAGTGACTTGTTAAACATATATCAAAACTTTGTCTAGTCCAATTGAGGTTCTCCTAACCCATACCACGAGGGTAGTGTCATGCTCAGTCTCTCTGAGCTAACTCAACTCTATGAGTATCTCACATTAATATACTTTATCTTTCCTCTCTTAGTCTAGGGTTCTTGGATTACCTTATTGGCACTAGAGGAAACATTACATGATCTAGTCACATAGGCACAAAACAAAACATGACATGGCATACTCTTCTCAGCTCTATACCAATGAAACATCTTACCCAAAACTCTCTTATACATGCAACCACTAGATTCCTATGCGGGAAACCACCAACCCGAGCATGAGGCTTCACATATACTGACATAGCTACCTCCTCCAGGGTCTTGGGCTCTCTCCCTCACCCAGATGGTAGGCACTCATATTCATGTTCACGTATGCACACATAACCAGCCTCTCTCTGGCCCTAGGGTTTGGTCCTCCCAAGGACATCTAGGGTTCAAGAAAATTATAGGAATCATGCATAAAGCAACTCATCTCAATCACTCAGGAGTAGTCTAGTTTAGGACATATCATATCACATATCTCATATTTCTCATATCTTGGAGTTTAGGTTCTCTAACCTTCTCCCAATGGGTCTCACTCTCTCTGGAGTTAACCCTAAAACTGGTCCCAACACTAGAGGTCCTCTTTTGTGAAAGAGCTTGAGGCTCATGCTGACTCACAACTTTGTCTCATCTTAACATATCTTATCTCATAAGAGAATGCATACTTGCATCACCAAAACTTATCTCAAATCCTCAAAACTGAACTTACATCCTCAAAGACAAACACGAATCATCACAACTATCTTATACTATCTATATAAGACTTACATCATATCATCAAAACTTATTCTATCTATTCCATCTATCATATATATCCAACAAGGCTCTAGACATCTAATCTAGAACTACTCTCTCTTCTAGACTGATGGCATCACTTTCACTTAGGTTGCATGACCACCTCCTACTCGTACATGTGTGGGGACACATTTTTGTAATACATATACATAATAAAATATTATATAGTTTTTCTCCGATAAAACAAGCGTCAGAGAAAACTATCAAGGTTCGATCCGACTGGAATCCAAAACCAAATCCTGAAAACGAGTGTCCCACACATAGTAGAGAGTCCAGTGTCATGCAAACTAGTGAAAAGGGTGAGAACATGGTGTAGACTAGTGTAGCTACTCTAGACAACGAGCGCCATATGTCTAGGGTTTCTCTTCCCTTTATGCACGTCATTTCCAAATAATGCAATGTCCCATACCGCTGCACTACAAGGAAAAAACGACATCTAAGGACTTGCTACTCACAAGCACCAGTCTAGACCTAGTTCTCAGACATCTAGGTGCTAACCTAGAGGCTAGGTCAGATCTAGTCTCTAAAAGACGACTAATCTAACCCTAAAGATTATTAAGTTCAAGGTTTTCTTTAGTTTTGAGTTGCATAATGAGAAAATGTCAGGCTTTGCTATTGTTCATGCTCTGATACCACCTGTGACGTCCCCGGATTTTCTAAAACTTAATCTGATGTGTGACGTCCAAATTGAAACCTCACCTCAACGAGAATCCCAATTTAAACATCTCACACTAGGCTAAGAAGAAGAAAATCAGAGGAAGTCATGAGGAAACAAAAGTAGCACATGCACATGAACAATAAAAAAACCACAACACATGTTCACCATTCAACATATAATTACAACATGAATTGTTACAACATTTGATATTACATATTGAACAGAAAACTTATACATATACATGTACTACATCTAAACTACAGGATCTTAAGACAACAGGTCCACCTGAACATCAACTCGCTACACAACTCTCACTATCCTGGATCTTCAAGAGCATAACAACAACCTATACAAAAGATTACATGCGGTACACGTCAGCACAATATTTCAAGAATATTGTACTGAGTACGCCTACGTGTCTTTTATTTACCTCTCATCATATCTTGGCAATAAGATAAAACTAATATACTTGGCAGTAACAGAAGAATATAAGAAAGCATATACTTGTACAAGGATATTCATTAACAAAAGAGAACACATATTTTAAGCACATTTTCCATTATATCTCAAGGCCTTTATGATCACTACCAAAGAGTTAGATCATTTGTACAAGGTGACCACTACCAAAGAGTTAGGTCAGACCACTACCAAAGAGTTAGGTCATATGTACAATGTGACCACTACCAAAGAGTTAGGTCACTTCCAAGCACACTACCAAAGAGTTAGTGCTTTCATATAATGGAATAGATATATTATGTTTGATGTGTTCATAGCAGTAATCATGGAAAATCATGCAACATATCATACAAGAACAATCATTTCATCCAATATCATATGCCAAGTATTTTACTACACATATAACACAAGCATATTGTATAATAAGCCAAGTAAGAGGTAATGGCGTACCTTAGATGAAGACAAACCTAATCATCATATCCTCATGTCAACTATATCTTGGTCAAACCCCTGGTTAAGACAAGATCACATACGATCATCAGGTTCTCATCTTCTTATATCTCATCTTAACCCTAATTATGTCCATTAGGGTTTCTCTTATCTCATTATGGTATTCTCATGATTACTTGTATTCTTGTCTTGTGATTATCTCACTGATATCATTTTCCAGATTACATCTCATTATCAAAGCTCATTATCTGAACATTAGGTTCGATATCCTTCTTATGCACATATTAACCCTAGTTACATGTATTACTCGAATTAGGGTTTCATCATATGTATTATGGGTCATCTTCGTGTAACATGAATTTTATGCATCTAACACATATCAAAGTTCCATATTAGCTTCCAGTTACTGATATAAGATTGTTCTGTAAATTTCATCATTTATTGACCATGTATGGATTAATTACATATTATTTAGGGTTATTAGCCCCAACTAGCCATATGGAGTAAATTACATGATTTCGAGTATCAACATGACCATAACTGACATCATATGCATTCTATACATAATTATAGATTTATTGATATTTTCCCATGATTTTATGTCATCATTTGCTAATTATTATCCATTAAACAAGAATTACACATCTTACATGATATTGCTGATATACGTGCATAAAAAGTCTGATATTATAGTCTCAGGTTGTTCTACGGATTTTTCTGAGAATTTTGGTATCTTATTTGCATTTTTCTGATAATCAGACTAATTTCTATGAATTATTGAAGATATAAGTATTTTCTGACTTTTTACCTTTCTCGGCCAATTGAAAGGCGCCACGTGTCCTTGAGGCTTGCGCAGATCCTATCTGCTGCTGGGACCCGATCCGGACCCTGGGGTTGGATCCATGGGCTGCAGTTCCGCTAACCCGAGTCACTCGGCTCCGTCCTCCCCGTTCTCGCGAGCCTCACGATCCCCTATTTCCTCTGTGAAACAGGGCGACGCCGCAAAGGAAGAGCTCCGGCGAGCAAGGGCTTGGGATAGAGTGTTCCTCGTCGGCGCTTCATGCCGCCATCACAAACAGCATCCATAAGCCTCCCTCCGCGGCCACTCGTGAGTGCCCAACGGCCTCTGGTTCTCCGGCGAGGTGGGAGCGCCGCCGCCATCCTTGGCTGCGGTGGAGCAAAGGGGAAAAACGCCTCCCCTCCTCCTCGCGTCGATCCGAAGCTCCCGAAGCCTACGCAACACCTCGAGGAACTCCTCTGAGATCTCCTCTCTCGAAGACAAACACTCCACGCATGTCCTCGAGCTCTTGCTCCGTCTCCGATGAGATCCAATCTGTCTAATATCAAAGCCACCTCGGCAGCCCACAGGGACGTCTGGGTTGAACTCCCTTTAGCTCGTCCTTGCTTTACCCTTCTTCATCTTCCTCCAGTTCCCTCACTACCTCCATCTCACACCTCCGCTTCCCACCTGCAACCTGCGGTGGAGAGACTGCCAAAAGGGAGGGATCGTTCTCTCTATCTACTTCACCAAAGGTTGTGTTGTCAAGGCCAGGACGGAAGTACTTGCTTAGACGAGGCCAACCACCCACTTTCCCGCTCCAGTCACCCCACTATCAGAGGTCGTGGCTGTGTAGATGGTTGCTCGTCTTCACTGTTCCATAACTCCTCCAAAGCCGGAGCTTGGAGATGGGCTCAGTGCCGTCCAATCTACATCCAACAGCTATGAAAGGCTCACAAAAGAACCAGATCCGTGGCTAACTTAAGAACTGGGAACCTAACCACTGGATATGGGATCCACGGCCAGGGATAGGCCACATGAATCGTATAGAAGCCAAGGGTGTGTGACACCTATTTAATCCACAACTTAGACTAATCAAGCACCAATAATGCATATTATTTCCCAGTTTTCAAACCTTCATAACTTCCTCTAGGAACATCCAAAAGCCACCAAAATTTAACCATAGCTTCACCATACCTCAAGGTACAATCCATTCGATTTTGGTGCAAAAACTAAGCTATTAGACTTGTCAAATAAGTTCCTCAAGAAGGCATACAAAGATAGGTCTTAATCATGACATCAACCTCGCCTCAACACACTTACTTTATCAAAAGCTTGAAACTCTCAATCTAACTGAAACATATGCTTTCACTTAAGTCATTGGACATTTAGGATTCTAAAAGTCCACTCCATCACACTTTGCTACGACCTCCCTTCGGGAGAGCGATGAGATCTCTAGCAACGGCTAGATATCATCTTTGCTTTGGATTGATCTTATTACTCAGTTATATGGCTTCGTTTGAGTTGATATACGAGCAGAACACCGTCTTGTTCCAGCCCCTCTACCACTACTCAATGCTCAGGTTGAAGGAATTCTTCAGGAAAAGCTACTTAAGACAGCCTCAAGGAAGAAGAATCAATGCGGAAATGTCTCTCTCTCGTTCCAATATGAGTTGTAGTGCCTTTGGGTTACTGAACCTGATGTTTGTATGTTCTGTTTGCATTTTTCTTCCCAATTGTAGATTCCGTATGGCTAACAAGTAATGAATCGATCATTTTGCTCTAAAAAAAGACTCTGAATCATTTCAGGAGAGAGGTTAAGGGTTGGAAAGCATATGTTTACCTTTTTATTGCACCCATTGGGAAAGGCGGAGAATAAACAGGGGGAGAAACCTAGAGTTTAATCATAAAGCACCTAACTAACCAACCAATTGCTATGAAAATGGGATTGGTATTAGAATAGGTAGTTAACTACATAGCGGGAGTGGGTAGTTCTGACTATCCACGGATAGGGGTAATAGATATTGATGTGTGGAATGAATTGTAATGTTATCTGTGGTGAAACCATAATCCTAAAATCTGAGTACTTAAAGTGTGAAGCTTGTTTTGTTCTCTTTTCATTTCTGTTCAATCAAACCAATTGCCTAGCTGATTTGACAATAGTTAGTAGTAGTCTTCTGGAGAACATTTTCATGTGTTTGACACGGGCCTTAAAAGTTCCTATATTATTTCGATACATTAATTTTCATATAACACATGGTAAACTCATGTCAATGAGTTCCTCACATGGTAGGAGGTAGTGGAGGATTTCAAGAGACACTATGAGTCAAAAGTGATGATTGACAAGAAGGAGGTTTGAATTCCTCTATTTGTGACATGTTGGCGACATAACCATTACCCAGTACGCCATGAAGTTTCACATTCTCCATAATTATGGAGAGGAGATGACTAAGACGAAGCGAGTAAAGAAGTGCATCTCAGGTCTAAAGGAGTATCTCATCTACTTGCTTTCTTGACAAGGCCAGAAGATGATGCAAGAAGCCCTTGATGCAACTTTAGAGCTTGAGGACCACCCAGGAAGGGCAAGAATGAAGAACTACTCTAGTAGGAAACAACATCACTGGAAAAAGGACAACAACTGTTACTAGGTTGACAACCACAAGTAGAAGGACAAGAAGAGTAAGGCACAAGAAGGTAGACCCACTCAGTAATATAATGTTCTACCCAAGTGCCCTCAGTGTCACAAGCATCATGGAGGGTAGTGCAGACTTCGATAAGGAGTTTGCTACTTCTTCGTGGATCTTGGTCGCATCAAGAGGGATTGTCCCAAGTTCCTTTAGTAAGAAGCTATGATGGCAAAGGTACTCAATATGATGCCCCTAGGGAGAAGTGGTAGGATTGCATGTTGATTATGGACGTAGAGGATGGCAAGTCAAATTAGGTCATAGAAGGCACTGCTTTTATTCATAATTAGATTGTTAAAGTGTTATATGATTATGGTACATCACATGCCTTCATTTCATTTGTACTTGTTGATATCCTTATTTTACATGTTGAGAATCTAGGTTATGATTTGAACATTATAACTCCTACTAGACATATACATGAATCTGAGAGGATGGTATCTAGGGTTCGCTTATCTGTTGAGGGAAGGCTTTTTCTTGTAGACCTAATGGTAGTAGATGTGGAGGCTTTTGATGTTATCTTAGGGATGAGTTGGATTCATGAGCACTACGTGCTTCTTGACTATATAAGGAAGCTTTTTATGTTTGGGAGGAGCCACTAGTTGTTAAAAGTAGGAGAAGGGATGAGAAGAGCCTCTTCATTTCTTGTATCCATGTAGACAAGTTGAGGTGAAAGTTTCATATTGTGTTTCTTGTATCCTTGTTATTTGAGAAGGAGATACCTATTTGTAATTTTCCTTTAGTGAGGGACTTTCCTGATATTTTCAATGAAGACTTTCCTAGTCTCACACCTGATAGAGAGTTGGAGTTATCTATTGATCTACTTCCAAGTGTTGCTTCAATCTAAAAGTATCCTTATAGAATGGCCCCTACTCTATTATATGAGCTTTGGGAGAAGCTTCAAGAGATCTTGGAATTGGGTTTTATTCTCCTGAGTTCCTCCCCTTGGGTGCTCCTACCTTCATTGTCAAGAAGAAGGATTTTATTTGTGCTTCTATTTAGGTTATTGAATGTAAAATGATGAATGAGTTGATAGAGTGGAGGTTGTTTCTTGCTGAGGTCGATTTGAAGTTGTCTCATACCATGATCAACACGAATTGGATTTCTACTGTATACATTTTACAATAGTGTAGCCCCGAGTATCCACATATGTTAGATCTTCTTAAGAGAATCGGGACTACACACTCAAAGGGTGAAGATGGTGAAATTTTGGATACCTTTTGACGAGATAAGGCAGATCATTCTTTTTGAGCTACATGGCACTAAGTACACTATTCATCCAGGCTATACAAAGATGTACGAGATCTGAACAAAACCTTCTAGTGGGAAGGTATGAAGAAGTATAGATCTACTTTTGTATCAAGATGCATTACATGTCAGGAGGTGAAGGCTGAAGATCAAAGGCCTGGTGATCTTTTCAAACCCTTGACATTCTTGAATGGAAGTGGGAGAAGATAACAATGGATTTTGTTACTAGTTTGCCCAATGCTTAGAAAGGGCATGATGTAGTGTGGGTCATATAAAACAACTGTCAGTGTGGTGTCTGATATGTATATTCAATAGATAGTACGTCTACATGTTTTTCCTTGTTATGTTGTTTCTGAAAGGGATCTAAGATTCACTTCTAAGTTTTGGAAACATGTTCAGGATTAGTTAAGAATGCTCATTTCAATATTTCTTATCACCCTCAAATGGATGGGCAGTCTGAAAGGACTATTCAGACTTTGGAGAACATGATTAGAGCATGCATGCTTGATTGGGTGGGTTCTTGGTCAAAGTTCCTACCTCTGGTTGAGTTTTCTTATAATAATATCTTTCACAGTAGTATAGGCATGGGACCATATGAATCTCTTTATTGTATATCATTTAGGTCACCATTGTTAAGGAGTGAGGTTGGTAAAAGAATCTTGATCTGAAGTGATGACTTACAGTTCTATACAATTAAAGTTGATCTCATTAGAAACAGGATGAAGACTACATAAGACAGGCAAAGGAAGTATGTCGATGCTCATAGATCTGACAGAGAGTTCAAGGTCAATGATCATGTTTTCTTAAAATCCAAACCCATCAAATCTATATGTAGATCTATGATTAAGGGTAAGCTTATCCCTTGTAATATTGGTCCATTTGAGAACATTGATAGGATGGGTGTAAAGATCCCCTCCCCATGTTATCCCCAATCAAGGTGGACCAAGAGGGAAAGAGACATTATCATATTTACAAGATCGAGGTTTAGCAATTAACCAAACAGTATTATAAATTTGCTATAAGGGAAAAGAGTTTGATACAATATGAAAGTTAAACTCTCCACTAAGGAGTTACATGATATGGAAAACTATTATTTGCAACATGAAATAAAAACTATCTATCTAGATCCTCTAGGGTAGTCTTAAACATCTTTCCTTGTGGTGCCTTCTTCTTTGAAATCCATTTTGTAGTCTAATAGTAGTTTAACCTAAAACCCTATGTAACAAAACATCGGTCAGTATATCGAGATATACTTGTATGTGGGGCGCAAGAAAATTTGTGCATATAAGTGTAACAACATAATCACAACAATTATTTTCACATATTCAAAATTACATCTTTGTCATAACTTCTCAACCCTATTTTACTTAATCTTTGAGAATGCCCATTTCTAGGATTTTGTCCCTACAATGGACTTAGGGCACCTTCCCAATCATGGGCTTGGTGCCATATTGGCCTTCCCAATCATTAGCTTTGCCGTTTAGACCTTCCCAATCATTAGCTTTATCATAATCATCTCAAATACTTTATTTCTCTATCCAAACTTCTAGAGTTAGTATGAGGGGTTTGAGCAAGTTACTTATTTTATAAAATGTAATACTCATATAGGGTTTATAGATTGTATGAAATAAATAAACAAGCAAGTAGTTTAGTTTGCAATCTATTCAAAAACCATGGAAGTCGAGTAGTCATAGATGTCTCCACATACCTTTCTCAGGGATGATCAAAAGTCTGAGTAAACAAGTGCAGTTCAGATCAAGCAACCAATCACCCTAAAATTAATGCATAACACCCAAGTATTACTATTTTGTCCATAAATTGTCATTAATATTGATGTGGGCTCCAATATAGGGTTTTGGCTTCCCAAACCCTAGTCATCATTTTTAATTCTTGTTAACTTCTAAAACCTAATGTTGATATCATATGAATTGTTAAACTCAAATTAAGTCAAAGATGTCCTTTTTATTCAAAAATATTAAACTTTATTCATCTAAGTCATTTAAACAAACAGTGATCATTAGGACTAAGAAACTAGTATATTGATGCATTTAATCATTATAATTAGTAACTATAGGTACTTATAGAATTGGAAGAGGAATTAGGTCATGAATCCATTTTTTGTGGATTTCTTGCATTATTCTGATCACAGAGGTTTGGGGTCAGGGTTTGGTCACCTATTGGATTACTGATTTGAGGAAAATCTTAATGGCCTTCCTACGGTGTCAAATCCTACAATGATCAGTCCAGTTTTATCTCCTTCTCATAATGGGATACATTTTAGGATCTTGTATGGACCAAGGAGAGAGAAAGTTGAGAATGACGGAATAAAAAACATTGTACATGGTTTCCTTCTTAATTGAAGGTGGGAGAAGGTCTTATGACAATTGGATCCCGATCTCATGGTTGTGATCGCACGTGACAATATTAGAATGCCCGGGTATAGATTCCAAACTCAATTATAAAATGTGACATTTAATATATTTCCACATTCCCTTTCACATTAGGAAGACTAGTTAATTTCATAACTCCCTCTCCTCTTATACCTGTAATCCCAAAATTTAAAGGAAAGTCTTAACCATTCATATCAAGGTGTGGGTGAGATTTGAGACCAAAATATACAAGTTAAAGATACTTTTATTTCTCTCCAAGTCTACCTTTTATTTCATTTATTTAAAGCATCAAATTAATTTTATTCTCCTACTAACTTGCCATGATGTCTTATTTTGACAACTTCTCTCATTAAATACATATTGAACCAAAATTGAACCATTAGTTACCATGAACATCAATTTCCTAGAACACTCCACATAATTCCATATATAATTTACTAATTATCCAATACTTTTAATAATTCATTTATTATTGGATGTTTTCTCTTTTCCTTTCACCATAACCAATTATTGTATTTTTTATGTATGTATACTAGCCAGCCTTTCACTCCTCAAGTCAGGAACCATAGTAGGTTGTTTGACCTATGTGGGTGAATCAATAATCCCCGTAGTGGAATTATATAAGTATAAGCTATTACTTGATGACTAAATTTTCCCAATGGTATTATTCATGGAATAATAATATCCTTGTGACAAGTTAAAGAAATAAAAGGGCTTTTGTTTGTAATAATCCATTAACAATGTTAAAGAAAAGAAAGAAGGGAAAATCCAAAAATAAAGGGAATTTTGTTGTTGATTTATCTTCTATTTCACGAAAACCATTGCAAAGTAGAATTTTAAAATTAAATCAATACTTTAGAAACAAGGCACACTAAGTTTCTAATATATTCTTAGTATTAAAATATTTGCATTTCAAACATGTAAATAATTGTTAAAAATCATGTTCTAACAATGGAATAGAGTGCTTATAGGATAGCACTACCACCAACTTATGAACAAATTCATAATGTGTTACATGCATCCTTTATGAGGTTGTACATTAAGGATATATCATAAGTTCTTGTTCTCGAGCCTATTGAAATCAGGGATGAAATTTCTTGTGAGGAGTTGCCCTTGAAGATTTTGGATGTTCGACCAAGAAGTTCAAGAGCAAGGATATTGTTCTAGTTAAAGTTTTATGTAGTAATTGTAATCTTGAAGAACCTACTTCGGAGCTTAGAGATGATATTTTCTAAAGAAATACCCAAAACTTTTCAATCCATGAAGTTTTAAGGAAGAAACTTTTATAAGGAGGTGAGGATTGTCATATCTCAATTTTCATTAGGTATGCAATTTCATGTTTTACATATTTATACTCCCTTATTATATTAGAGTTCTTAATCTGTCATTTATACCTTATGAGGGTATAATAAGTGAGTAAACAAATATTATGTTATAGGGTATTATGAAAGAAGAATCATGGCCAATTTTAGTAATATAATGGTATTCCAATAATTTGGTAGGAATTCTGGGGGTGTAAACCTAATTAAATAACTTAGGACTTTTCAACGAGAAAGTCTTGAATCTAATCCCAAAATAATGTTCTACATGTTAATCAAAAAGTGTGATTAAAATTTGAAAGCTTATCGATCTTGTTTGACCCTTAAAAGGAATTTTGGAAGAATTCCATATAGTTAGAACTTATATAACCCTAGTTTTATGATTAATTGGTGGTGAACTCCCAATTTCTGACATTGCAAAGTTATGTAGACATTTTTTTCCTAATTTTTGGCTTTTTACTCTATAGTCTAGCTCATTCGGCTGTCCTACACCTGATTTTTTGGCTTAAGTGGGATCTCGTGGCCTAGGAGGAGTGTTAATGCTCATGGATTCATCCAACTGCTTAGTGATTTATTTCATGGCCCAATTCCTAGTCCCAAAGGGACACTATAGTATGTGAGTTCTCCCCCTCCTTCAATCTCTCTCTTTCTAAATCCTCAGTTTTGCAACTATCGTGGGGTTGCCATCTTGTTGGCCATAGATTTGTGGGGAAGGTGTGCCCTAGCCACCCCGGTCGACCCAGGACCCTTCCCTCACCCTATTTTGATTTCCTCATCAAACTGAAGCCACCAGGGATCTATCCCCTATAAATGTAATCCCCTGATAGGTGTACTCCGTCTTTTCAGAATGAGAATCCAGAATCACTTTTCCCTCTCACATCCCCACAGTACTAACCCTGGATCCATCTTTCTCTCGCCAGTAGCAACTTCTCGACATAGAAGATTGGGATAGTGTGGGTATTCATGAAGTTTTGGATCACCTCCTTGGTTCCTTATAAAGGTTCTTATTTGATCTGCAATGCCAACTCATGAAGATTAAAGTTTTAAGATCAGGATTCTAGGAGCTAGTGTTCCGACTAGGCTATGTAAGTGGTCCATTACTTGGGTTTTGATATACTACATTCATCCATTTTTGCACACTTAACTATTTTTAAGGTTCATATAATATATGTTATCATGTGAGAACCAAAATACTTAAGAGGTATTTATATGTGCACATCTTATTAAGATTTACAGCATTAAGGTTCATCTTAAGATCAAATTAGTTGAAATAATATACCTCTTTATGTTTATGATTAGTAATGCTATTATGGCTAAAAACCTTAAGTAAGAGAAGATAAAATTCTCTCAAATTAAGAAAAAATAATTAGAACCAACTCATGGGCATTTTATGGAAGATTGGTGCCTCGAGAGCCCCCTTCACTTTACATTTTCAAGCCCAAATTTTTTCACTTTTAGTGTGTTCAGTAGGTTTATGTTTATTGGGTTCAAGATCAATCATGTTCACTTTTAGTGTATTTGGAATCCTTCACACCTCATGTGTGTTTTGAGATCAGATCAGATAAGGTTCATTGAGTAGGTGCCTTAATAAGAACTCTTAATTAAGTTAAGAATCCATCTTAAATTCATAATTAATGCTTATGCAAGTTCATATCGGTTTTCAAGCTTTATTTAAGTTATGTTCATATTGTTTTTACTGAACCCAACCACTTACAATAGTTTTGTCGAATGCATATCTATGTATGCATGTACATAGGTAGAGAATAGTGTCAGTAGAAACCAAGACATCAGTAGTAGTGGGAGGTGTAGTTCATGAAGCTTTTGGATCCAACCCTGGTAGAGTGAAATTCTAGAGTATTCCTATAGTTTATCTTTACATTCTTGTTTATGTTAGGCTTCTTTCATGTTCTTAGGATGTTGTACATTAAATTCTTTCCCTTATGCCTATATTAATACAACACATGTGGATGTTTTAAATTTCTACATATTTTGCTTAATGAATGGTATCATGTCACTATTTTTCCATGACCTCCTCTGTATGGAAATACTTACATTATGCTTGCATTGTGATGTTATTATGGTTTTGATAGGTTCCCTTCCCACTTTCCTCAGTGAAAAGATCAAATAGTTGGAGAGAATTGGATAGGGTAACATGATAGTTGGTTAGTATGAGGCATACTATACAAAGTTGGTTAACTTTTATCTGTATCTTATACTAGATGAATTAGAGAAATGTAGGAGGTATCATGTAGGTCTAAGATCAGAAATAGAGACACAACATTTCATCAGTTAGGAGATAGAGAGAAATTCTAAGATTTTGTGGAGGAAGAAAGACATATTGAAGAGTTAGTTAATTCAGGTAAACATTCTGAGGGTAGAAAAAGATCTTTCAATTTCGATATAGGAGGATAGAGTAGTGGTGTATAGAGAGGAGGTGTTGGATTCTTTTGGAAAATAGGATGAGGTCTTCGTTTCTTTGGAAGGAAAGGATATGGTTCAAGTGATGTGTAACCTTCTCATAGTTGAAAAAGATATAGCCCTAGCAGATAGAATGCACCTCCTAGGTGAGCACCTTCATGAAAGCCTCCAGGATCATCAATGCCAGTGGCTGGTCTGAAGAGATAGGACATGGTATGGAACACTCTATCTTGTTTTGGAAACTAATTTTGAAGTATGTCACTATTGTGGATAGGTGGGACCTTTTAAGAGTGATTGTCTAAAGCTTTAGTTCACACCAACATAGAGTTTGCATTCTCAATTTCAAACTCCACAGAGGCAAGTTCTAGTTAGAGGAGAAACTTCTAAAGTGGTGTTTGTCTCAAGAGGGGAAGTACCTAGTACTAGTAGTGGACTAGGAGGACATCATGGAAAAGGTAGATCTACAATACATTTATTTTCTATGACTCAACCAAAAGGAGTAGTCTCACCCAAAGTTGTCATACGTCAGAAACTTCTCTTTAACAAAATTTTGGTTTCAAATTTGATACATGCTAGTGTGACATATTCTTTGTTACTAGATCATTATTTAATGGAATAAATGTTTTAACTAAGTATATGTCTTATGAGTTGTTGTTGAGATTACCTTTAGATTAGTCAATAGTTTTAAAGAAGTTTTTCATGGATGTCTCTTGAGTTTTAGTGGGTATACTATAGTGGTTAATCTTATACTGTTAACATTAATTATTTTCAAATTTTATTGGGTATGGATTGCCTTGAAACAAACCATGCCCAATTGGATGTTGGAAGAAAGATGCTATATTTCATCAAGGAGGGTTTTCATGTGTCTTCACTGTAAATAGAAAAGTATTACCTACATGCATAGTATCATATGTTGTATTGGATAAGATGATGAGAATAGGGCGTGAGGCCTTTTTAAAACATGTGGTGGATTGTAGGGTAGAGAAATGAATAGTTATTGTAGAGGATGTTCTTGTCGTATGTGAGTTCCCATATGTTTTCTTGATGAGTTTCTAGGTTTACCACCTAATAGAGAAGTTGAACTTCAGATACAAATTTTACCTAGTAGTCACCCCATAGAATTATCTACCTACAGTGCAGCACCTTTAGATTTAAAGGAATTAAAAAATCATTTACATGAGTTACTAGATAAGGGTTTCATTAAACCTAGCACATCACCATTGGTATCTCCCTTACTTTTTATGAAGAAAATGAAACTATAGAGTTTTGCATAGCCATTCAATAAGATAACTATTAAGAACAATTATCCCTTACCAATGATTTAATATATATTTGATCAGCTACATGGAGAAACAATCTTTTCAAAAATAGAACTTAGGTAAGATTAGCATCCATTTTGATAAATGCATTGATGTATCTAAGTATCATTTAGAACAAAGTATGGCCATTATGAGTTTGTATTTATGTCTTTTAGACTAACAAATGTCATACTTAGATCAGTTTGTAGTAGAATTTATAGTTGTTACTTTTGTATATTCGAGAGATGCAGAACAACATGAACAACACTTGAGGAAGCCCTATCATTGCTGACAGAACATCAACTTTATGCTAATTTCAATAAATGTGAGTTTTAGTTGGCTGAAGCTTCTTTTCTTAGACATGTCATATCAGGAGATGGAGTTAGTGTAGACCCTAAGAAGGTGGAATCTTCTCTTAAGTGCGAACAACTCATAACTCCTACTGAGATTAAAAGCTTTTTAGGGTTAGCTGAATGTTATGGGAGGTATATATAGAACCTTAGTGTATTAGAAACATCTGTTACGCAGTTAACAAGGAAGGAAATGCCTTTTATTTGGTATGAAAAATGTGGATGTCATGTTATGGTTTATAAAAAATCTTATTGTATCAGCATCACCTCTTATATGAGAGATCATAGCTGCCTACAATACTTCCACATGTTGTGGTACACTTCATGTGGGTGCAGGTCATAGTAAAAAGAATTAAAAGACTAACGAAGGGATTAAGTTGGTTTTCTTATTGCATTTATTATCATAACTCCTACTATGTTGAATATTTATGGATTACAACTACCATGCCTATACTCTTCTATATTATAATTCAATTATCATTACATATATGAATTATCATGGTTTTTTGATGACTTTTCACACACTAAGCCAGTAGCTCACACACTCTATTGAAATATTTTTCAAGTACATCCCAACTCAGCAGAAAGAGTTAGAAGCTAGTTTCCATCTAGAGTGATCAGCTAAGGTCTAGAAAAGAATTGCTATTTTATTAGATGGTCTCATATCCTCTCTTTGGTCCTTGGAACGTGAGAAAGAGGATTGATAGAAGTTTTGTAATATGTTGTAATGATCTATATTTAAGGAAAAACTCATTTCCTTTAGTTGACTATGTCGTAAGAGCTAAAATCAGATTCTAAATGTGTGATTCTTATTCTGAATTCATATGTTATATATTATGCTAATATCATGCTTCACCAGTCCTACATGTTTAGAGAAAAGAAAAACTTAAAGTTGTTCTCAGTTAGTAACTAAAATTGAATGGATAGTTGAATCCCTCCTATATGGGACTAACACCTGGATAGCGAGTAAGAGGTCACATCAAACATTATATCTCCAAAGGATCATATTGATTAGTCAAAATGATAACTACATGAATCTAAGGAATATAAATGTTGGTATTAATAATTAGAAGGATTATTTTCTCTTAAATGTTTTTCTTTACCCATCATATGAGTACTTTTATAAATATCTCTTTCACGGGGGAAAACTTGTATCTCACTTTATGAAGTTTAGTTTTGTCTGTATATGTAGGATCTTCTCTATCTACATTTCAAAATTGAATCAAATAAAAGATTGTTTTTCTCACTACAATAAGCTCCATAAAGGTTCATGCATATAAGTGAAAGACAAAAATATAATGGGAGATTAAGTATGACACCAACAATTAGTTCAAGTGAAAGGACATTTATAACTATTACAAGGAAATTGTTCAGAGAAGGATAGACATCTTAAAAAGAAGAAGAAAATACAAAATTGTTGTTGAACAAGCATATCATGTCTCTTTAATAGACCTAAATTTGATCAAAGCATATCATGTGCATGTAACACACAAGTCGGTTCTTGATTTATATTTTTCAAACAATATATGTTCTGAAAGAGGTTGGTTTTCAACATGTGTGACCATAGATGTAAGAGATATCATAATACTAATTAATTTTCCATGTAAATGTTTTGTTATTGGGCCCATGCAGTTAATGTTTTATGATGTTATCGTGTGGTAGCTAGCTAAGTAAAGCACATTCCTAGTTTGGAGAAGAATGTTATATCTAACTAAAAACATACTATGAAGTGTATTCTTTTACCATTTACGGTGGAGTTTTACATATTACCAAAGGTGGTAATACTATCATGAATGGAACTAAGGACCATGGTGTTTTTGTATCATGTATCATTTAATAACAACAAATCTTCTACATCAACATATCCTCCAATTTTTCTACATATATTTTGAATAAGGTGTGGCTTATGTTTCATCATCAAAAGGACAAGAAGAGGATGATTGTACTTAGCCAAAATTGTCTTATATGACATCATAAGGCAATTAAAATTGGATCACATGATGCTAGTCTTCATACATAAAAATTGCACTCCCTTTAGAACAAGACTATCAGACTATATGCATTCACTATGTCGGGGTCTTACCAACATTCCAACTCTAGGTGGTGTATTTTTTATTAATAAATATTAATGATGGTCAATTATTAATCATGAAACAAAAGAGTGGGTCCTTAAACATCTTCAAATAGTTAAATGCATGGTCAAAAAGTATAATAGAAAGGAAAAAATGTATTTGTTTAGTGGTAACACCCTTAAAAGTAGTTCCAAGGAGTGTGATGTGTCAATCAAATAATAGGGGATAGTCAAGCATCATAAGCTCAATCATACTCCACAACAAAACATAGTAATAGAAAGGTTGAATTAGTATCTTCCAGGGAGTGCATGATGTTGTTGGATCTAGGGTTCTAGAGGGGGGGTGAATAGAGCTTCAAAAATTCTCACAAGATAGATTAGACCTTCAAATTATAATAAATTAAAACCAATAGCTTAAATGAAATTTGAGGTCCTAACTAACAAGCATATAAAGGATGAGAGGAATTGATAGCAAGCATTTGACAAGGTCATGTAGAGTGGTTCCACTCTCCAAACTAGGAGAGAGTCAGTCCACTACCTAGAGAGGTCAACCTCTAGGACTTTGAAAGCGCTTTTCTCTATATATTCACCAATTAGAGTTACAACACCATACCACCAAAGGACTTACCCATACAAGCACAAAGAGTATTCCACCTTACTAAGGACTTACCCACTTTGCAAGAGTCTTCATCCTTCTTTCAAGGTCTTACCCACTCCAGCACAAGTCTTCCGCCTTCAACGACTTTTCCACTCTTCTTGGATCTTTAGACTTTGCCTTCTCCTTCACCTAGAGAAGATCGTCACCTCTTCTTCAACCTTGAAGAGGAACAACAATAGCTCCACCTTCACTCAGAGTAGATTGCTTCACCTTTGCTTCATGGCGGAAAGGGGTAGGGAAGATGGAGTAGATGACAGCTTTACAAGAACAAGGAAGTAGCTCTCTTACAACAGCCATATCTCACGCAAAACCATGAAATGAAGTATAAACTAGAGAGAGAAAGGGACTCAAGGAGTTGCAACACACTCAACTATAGCAAGGACTTAGAATAGCATGAATGAGCAAACTTGGAATGAACTCCACGGGGTCCTATTTATAGCTGGGGGTGTTCCCTTGAGTTTGGGATCACTTAGGGTCGAAAGATAGCCATTTTCCAAGATGCAACAGATCTATTTTCACCCAAAACAACTCACCAACAATTATAATCATATTTTTTGCATTTTCCGTTTGTACATTCATTTGAGTTTCAATAAAGGTAACTCGAAAGATCAACTAAAAGACAGCCAATTTTCAAACTATCAGTCGAGTTTGTTCTAGGAAACTCAATCAATGAGCTAAAATTAGATTTGCTCAGTGAGTTTGTCGGTTGAGTTTTGAGAGTGTGTAACTCAGCCGATGGGTCATCTTTAGAAAATCCATCATAGGATTGGTTGAGTTTCCAACTTGACTGATGAATAGCATGTGACAAATTATTAATTTGACTTTTGAGTGATTAAACCTTGGAGTTAATTGTCCCTGATTTTTTCTTATCTTAGTTACAAGTCACATCATCAATACAAGTGATTACAAAAATCATCTAAGGTCATTTGGAGTGATTTCCCAAATTGCACACTTGCATTGCATTTGACTTGAACTTGAACAAGCTAGGACTTTTATAATTTGATCATTTTCATGTACCTAAAACCTGAAATCAATCTTGAACAAGCATATTAGATACATAGGAATGGAATAGTTAAGTCATTATCAAAATATGGTCAATGTACAACTCTCAGGTCAACATTCTCCCCCTTTTTGACAATGACAAACCATTCATCAATCATATTGAAAAGGATATTGAAGTTATACCTTTTCCTTATGAATTGTAAGGGGATTCAAGATTTGAACAATGTGAATTGCTCCCCCTCAATATATGCTTACTCTTACCTGCATAGTTCGTCTATCTCCACAAAGCAATATAACACATATATACTATATGGTCCTTTAGCAAGTCACACGATAAAGCATATAATGAACAAGAAAAGGATCACATAGGCAATAAAAACAATATGGTTGAGCTTTGAAAACATTGAATTTCTCTCCCCCGTTTGACATTATCAAAAAGGAAGGGGTAGAAGAGCATAAAAATAGGTCTTCTCCAATCACAACCAAGTAAACATTCATAACAGCAATCTCCAACATACACCAAACAGAGATGAGAGAAACAAACAGTCTAATTCATAATAAAAATATGGTAAAAACATGGCACTAGCTCATAAGATATAGAAAATCAAAGAGTAAGTGTGCACAGAATTAAGATTACAACCCAAAAAGCAAGTTCTTAGAAAACATCTACAAGACAAAATGATGATAGCTAAGATGATAAAATTGTACATCTAAGAACATGTGCCCAGATGTTTCTAATACAAAATAGCCTAGAAAGATATATATGATTAGCATCTAGACTAAAAATTAAGAGCAACTAGACATCTAAGCTATTTATGTCAATAGCATCATCATCCTCAGCATTAGGTTTGTAGTCATCATCTCCATCTAAAGGTGCAGTAGCATCACCTTCATCAACAGAGTCACCAGAAAAATCATCAGAGCCATCATCATCAGATGCATCACCATCATCATCATCATCAGATGTATCCTCCTCATCAGTAGCAACCTCCTCATCATCCTGGTCTGACATCTCCTCATCAGCAAGAGAACCAAAACCTCGATCGGGCCAACGTGCATTGTGCTCATCCCAAGACATACCAAGAGCATGGAGCTCATTGACCTGTGGGAAGGAAGGAGAAGAACTATTGAGGCTGGCAAGCAGAGTGTCCAAGGATCCAGCAGGAAGAAACAACACACGAGGGGTAGATCCACCAGCAACAGAGGGTGTATGTAACGACCCCGCCTCCCAGTAACCCCCAATTAAGGGAAACCCAAAGGTCGGAGCCGTTATTCAATTAACAGGATCAAAGGTTCGACAAATAATCAATAATAATTATGAAATTCTACTAACTAACTGGAATTTGGTATAAAATTAAAACTTTACTTACCTTTGAAAACTTTGGAAATCTATCTATCCAGGGCTTGAATTATTCTATCTAATCCTCCTTCCACTTTATTTCTTAATTCCATAATGTGTCACTTTACTGTTTGTTCTTTCAATTATTGTTCTTAAAATGCCGACAAACAAAACGTCGGTCAGTATATCAAAATATACTCGTATGTGGGAACAACCAAAAACTTGCAAATATGGCTAACAATTTAATAATCACAATCAAATTAATTAACTAGCCGAATTACACTTTTCAGTATGACATTCTCCACCGCTTTTTCCCTAACCCTGGCATACCCACCTTAGGGTTCCCTTTGCCAATGACTTAAGGCCACCTTCCCAATCCCGAGCTTGGTTCCTGGGGGTCACCCCTCATGGTTCCCACTAGTCATGCAATATCATAGGCCACCTTGTCATTCCCGAGCTTGGTGCCTGGGGTCACCACTCAAGGTGTCCATTGGTCTACCCATCTGGGCCTGACCTTTGGCATCATCCATCAGGGTGGCATGCAGGTGCGAGAATCCATGCTTCTATTATTAATGTGATAATCATAGTGACTTTATAGTTTGCAAGTATGAACATCCAAACTGATAATTTGCATTCAATGTGATTATCCATCCGGAAAATCATCGGGAAACTAACGCGGTTATTCATAATTAACCACATACCTGATTAGGAGGTCTCAAGGATTGTAAGTAGAATATCCAGTTAATCAAACAGCCAACCAAGTCAGGCAACCAATCACCCCAATCGAACAGGCACAACAAGAAACCTGGAAAACATGTGCAATTTAATTACTCATATGTTCATCATTCTCTTACTTTAGTGAGTTGGAATTCCTTACTAGGGTGTGCCCAAGTTGAATTAGGGTTTTCCTTAATGTTCTTTACATTCGTCTTTTAACCTTTACCTTGTAGGTCAATTAAACCCTAAAACACTGTCTCCATGTTCCAAAACCTTAATTACTTAGTCATTCATATCTAAGCCTCTTTATTAACAAATTGGCTTACGATTAGTTCTAACTTCATCTTATACATAAGATTTCAAAACATAGCTTAGTAAAGTCATAAACACCTGGATTAGGGTTTCTAGGTTTTCAAGTATATCTTCACTCATATGAGACTTTAAAACATCTTTTTTTTACATATTAAAACTTTATCCCTTTAAGTTATCTATTCTGAGGCTTCTTAATTAAACTTCAGATCAATATATCTCTATTTAATATATATTCTTATTCTCAAAATAAAAGTCATTAAAGTCGTATTACTCAAAATTAGGGCTTTTAGGCCCATTGTTGTACTTTCTTAGTCATAGCACCCAATTAAGCAAATCGTGGGGTTTTAAACTCAAATCGGATCCATATTATCCATTATTATGCCAAAATACTAAATGTTGATTCATAATACCAACTTAAGTGATGAACTCATCCCTAATCATCATCTAGGGTTTTGATTACACTTAAAGCATTAAAGTTACTAACTTTGGGTACTTTTTGAACTAGAATCAAAACTAGTTTGTAATTGTATTTTTATTGGATTCCTTGAATTTTTATGAGCAAAAACCATGTATTACTTGCCATGATCAGAGCTAGAAATAACTAACTACAATTTTCACAAAGTTTACCTTTGGGCCAATCTGTGGCCGCCACGTCAGCCAAACGAACCTTTTCTTTTCTTTTCACGCAGTTCGACCCAGAAGAAACAGCAGAAGTACGCTCCCGCCCTTATGCTCCTTTACAAGAGTCGGGGGCAGTGGGGTCTTTTCCCCCTATCATCTCCTGCCTTGCACAAACTCGCCTCCCGCGAGCAGGATCCCACCCAGTCAACCAAGAGGTTGACTTTGGGTTCCAGGGCATCGGAGACCGAGGCGAGTCAGCCAAAGCTCCGTTGGGACTAACCGAAGTCAACAACACCCATGGATTATTCGATGGTGCACCATACCACTAGGCCGAAGAAGCTTTCCTCGAGTAGGATATGTGGCCTGGTCCAGCTCCTTGGTGGCGGCTCTCCTTGCAATTGCATGCACAAAGCCGGACGATCCCTCCTTACGAACTCACTGGTGTCGCCAGGGTTGGCGCACACAGCTTGTGCCTCCCCTCCTTATATAGGGATTAGCCCCCCCCCTGTGATTTCCCACAATTTAGGGAAAAATCATACAGATCAGGAAAGGTATGAAACCTTAGGTTGGTTTGATACGGAAATCGCTCCTGAAGCCAACGAAATTGTTTCCTCAGTCGCACACTACCTACACTTCGATCAAAACCAAAAAGAAGATTGTACCTACTGGACTCTGCGTTCCAATCTCCTAGCAAGACTGGGATCAGGTCTGGGTCATTGGATTTTAAATCTACGGTCCTTGTTAAAACTGAAAATCCCAATAATCCCAATTTCATTGTGACATTTACTACTTTCTTCTTGTATGGTCCATACTTTAGGAACTCTTGTAAAATCCGTATCTCCCAAACCACTCATCCAAATAACCCCAAATTTTGAGGGGGTCTTATTAAAGAATTAATATACCATCATGCCAAGTTTTGGTTCATTATCTTAAAAGAAAACGTGCCTTTTCTTTAGGTGCAAGATAACACTTTAATTATGTATTTCTCACATATTTTCTCTTTCCTTTGCCATTAAATTATTATTTTGAGTTCCATGAACCTCAAGGAACCTTAATGGCTTGAAATACCATTTTGGGAATATTCCTTAGCCTTTTAATTATCTTTTATCCATTTTCTTATTATCTTACTTATTTCCTTATTCTTTTTAAGGATTTCTCTTCACCTTTCATTTCCTTTTTCCTCTTTTCATATTTCTTTTATTAGAAATCATATGTAAACGAATTTTACCCAATTGTGGCCATTAATGCCACATTCTAGATATTTCCAAGTATTTCTTATAAATACTTTTCTTAATATCCATTATCTTGTATCTTTTCTAATATTTGGACTTTTCTTCTTTTATTCTCTTTTATATCCAATACTGGATTAATATAATAATGGGAATCATGAAATTCTTATCCAAAGGAATATTTGCAAGGAAACCCATCCTTTGAAGCAAAGCTTACAACCTTTTTAGTTAAGCCCAAATTCACAAAATCATTGTATTACAATTATGAAAACATATGTAAAATTGGGGTTGTAACATCCTTCCCCTCTTATAGGAATTTTGCCCTCAAAATTCCATCAAGCAAAAAAAAATCCAGGATAAAACTTTTCTATGTCCATCATTGGCCCCTATGTGGCTTTACCCTATCCATGGTGCTTCCAAAGAACCTTCATCATCTCATATTATTTCATCTGAGTTCTTTCTCACCTTGGTATATCGTACCCTCATAGGTGACTCAGGACATTTCAGCCTCTCACAAAGCTGAATAGGTTCATGGCTCAGCATATGGCTTGGGTACCTCACATAGTGATCTAGATCAGACTCGTGGGACACATCATGCATCACGTTATCCTGAGGGGTCAGGCTAAACCTAACCATATCCACCAATCCTTCTCAAATGAACACATCTATCGGGTATTCAACTTTCTCAGCTATAGCTCAGAGGGGTCGGATTTTACATCATATGCTCTCCCACAGTGAACTGCATGTCAGTCTGCTTTGCATCAACTCACAACTCATGTCACCCTTGGGCTTTCTCATATCCATTGCATGATCAAAGTGACTTCATCTGCATACACTGTGGTTCTTTCTTGACCTTCGTGAGGCCTCCTTCACCAACATCATCTTAATGGAGTGGTGACCGACACAACCTCCCTATCTTGCATCCCGATAAAGGCTATGGTGGTAAACATCACATCTTAAGAACTGTCTCTATGTATCACCCTAAATGAGAACACATGCTCTCATCAGACCCTCTAGTCTAGATCATATTGTCCATTAGTATGGGGTGATAAACGGTACTATCATTGAGTTCAGCACATTTCTACTTCCACCTCATGGGAGTGAACCTTTAGGTCATACCCAAGAACTTTTGAACTCGCATCATGGGGTAGTTGAACCATCTCTCTCTATGATGTAGTTCAACCGAATCTGTCCCATGACATAACTCTTTCTATCTCATGTCATCTAAGTAGGGCGATCTACCATAACCCATATTGCATCCTGACCTTCCTTGGTCTAGGGGAAACTCACAACATCTATAGTGATGAACTCCCATCCCTTCTCGGGAAATCTTTATACTTTATATCCATGTATTGGGTTACTGGTGTTCGTCCTTCACCCCTGGCTTGCATGGCCACATGCCACATGCAACTTCGTCTTAAGCATCCATAGTACTACCGTCACTTACTATCTTCGTAGTACGATATATGGTGATCTTAAAATCATGATCTTCGGTATGTCATGATTCCTCAAGTTCGATATCTCGGAAACCATAAACCACTTTAGTCGGGGTTTCATCACCTTCCTTTTCAAAGAAGTGCATCTAAGGTTTTACCACCATCCTTTCATTGTATCAAAGACTAGCCTGGCTAACCAATCAACCATTAACTTGATCAATCATTATTGTTACATCTGTGTGTTAGACAAACTTTCCTCCTTTCCAAACTTAGGGTTAGTCTAACAACCTCTTCTAGCCTCTAGTCAAACTAGGCAGCTGCATCTCAACCAGAGCATCCATTACCACTTCACATCCTTAGGTACTAGGTAGTGTTGAAGACATGCACCTCCATGTATTCCACTTATTATCTCATCTCAGCTCTATCTACATCGAGGAAACTCTGAGCCCATCCTCTTGGTTTTTGAATTCAACCTTGTATCACTTGCCAATTCCCCATAGCTCATGCTAAAAACATCCTTATAAGATGACTACCTTATTTCTCTTAGTGTTTGTAGACCATCCATGTATTATTCCTTCCATAAAGGTATGTTATCATCTCTATCCTCATACCTTGTAGCAACGTTCCAACTTACATCATCTTTATCCTTGGTGTAAGGCATGCGTACTGTCCTATCTCTCACTCCCATAACAAGAAGAAATAAGCATTTGGCGGCCGTCCAAATATAGAGTTCTTCCCATTCCAGGAGTAGAGATGGTACATCCCACCTTTCCAGTACACCTTCAAATCTAAGTTGAAACGTGCAACTCATGTCTCCACATCACAAACATCATGATATCAAAATTACTTCCATGGAAAACTGGTCTCGAACCTACTGGGGTTTACACACAATCCTTGTTCATCTCCTCTGGGTCTATAGGGTGTCGACACTTTTGGGGTCATCCCTCTTCCCTCATGCATCTAGAGAGTGCCCTACTCATCTGCCCTTTGGGTCCCATGAGTTCATGAAGGTGATCAATCTCCTAATCCATGGCCCTTAGACAATGATAGTTGTTACCTCCCGACCCTATGGTCATGTGCAACTAGGGAATTAGGCAACTCCTACTTCCATCGGTCTTATCCCTACCTGACCCTAGGACAGACTTAGGATTCTAACATAGTACATGTTCAACATAGCCTTACCCATTCCTTCATCATCTCTCTCTACATTCTCAGACTGTCTTTCATCCTTTCTCTGGGATCATGGTGACCTGCCTACCTTGGTCAGGCCCCATACCGATTACCTCCATGGTAACACATCCATATGCACTTAGAGATGGTTAACTATGGGTCTACAGGTTCAATCTCATACCATGTACTTTTCACTTAGCTTTCTCAAGATCCTATGAAACCTCTTTAGGTTACCTCAACACCAACAAAACGGGTATACACCCAACCACAGAGTCCCTCTCCCAGGATGGGAGGAAACTACAACTCTTGACAACAAGGTCACAGCCATCCTTAGGGTTTACCTTCACATGAGCATGCCTAACCCAGTAGCTACTAAAGCACAAGCGGACCACCTATTAAACCATGCTAGGTCGTACTTGTTCTCTTTCCTCAACATTAGGTCAACATAGTTGTGAGGGGTTCATCAAACATACCCTTAACTTAAGGGGTTTCCTTTACCTCTACACATGAGGAGTATCATGCTTGAAACTATAGAGACTCAAATCTCATCATGAGAATCGGATACACCACTTCCCCTCTTAGGCCTAGGAACCCTAGGTTCACCTTCGGGAGTCCAACTACATGCTCAATCTCTTAACCACAAATCAAGCATGTCCAACATATGCCATGTACTTCCATAATCCTTCTACTCAAGTAACACCTCAGAGTTGAGTCCTCCTCATGGACAACCAACTAGGTATAAAACCTCACAATTGGTTACTAAACCTCTCCAAGTCTAATAAAGTCTTCTCCCTATCTCAGGAGGTAAACACCTATACCATAGGCACAGAGGTACCAGTAGACTCGTCCTCACTCTAGGGTTTGGTTCCTCTCATGGAAACCAAGACATCATCAGCCTCCAAGGGTCAAGCATACGACTACCATTATCATCTACTTAGGTCGCATCATCCTCAACTCTCAACTGTTCCTCATATCTCGGGGTTTTAGGCTTCCAACCGCCTTGCTGGGTTCTTGCTTTCTCTCTTTAAGGCTAACTCCACATCCGGCCATACTACTAGATGTCCTCTCTCCATGAAGGCTCATGCTCCCAAGCATACCCCTAAGTGGGTGAAGCCTATCCATATCTCTTTATGCTTATCTCATAAGCCATCCCTCATGCCCTTCTAGCCAGGGTTTCAACCTACTACCGTACCACTGACGTACTCTGGGTGTATGCTATCCCCTACTTGCATAAGCCATAGGGTTCCTATAGGTCCTTCACTAACCTCATCAATGAAGGAGCTATCATTCACTCTAACATGTTCGACCCTTCCTAGGGTTGGGTTGCCAAAGGTGCTAGGTCATCCAACCTCTCATGGCTCGTATGGCAATCCAAAAGCATATCTATCCAAACACCCAGTCAACCATGTCATATAACTCATCATGTCATCTCTCTAACCTTCACTTAGGGTTAGGGTTAACATCATCCTCACAGGATGTGCTAGGTCTCTACTTTAATGGAGATCTCTACCTCCAAGACTCACTTTCTCTACTCATCCTCCTGACAAGAAGGTCTAGCCTCAGGTCTCTCCTGAGAAAAATGACAACTTATGTGATACAACCTAAGCATGTATCTATTCATTTACGCTTACTCTATTAAGCTTATGTCCATGACATCTTATTTACATGCTTTTTATTAATTTGGTGGAGGATTCCTTAATCCTTATCAACCTTACCCATACCTCAAGAGGGTGAGGAGAAGAGAGAAAACCCTAATCCTTAAGGTCCTTAATAGAATTTGAGTTGAGAAGGGATGAACAAGATGAGAGAGTCCTAAAGGTATCTTATTTCGATTCATACCCTAAGACTTTGGCCAGGCAGTCACACGAATCTGGGAGTCCTCGTATTCCGACTAGTGGTGCAGAAGAAAATATTGCCAGCCCCCGGTCGTGATCCTTTTCTAGACACATCTGTCTTTCAGATAATCCTCTAATAACTCCCTTGGGTTCTACAGAATTTGTAAAATTTAATAATTATTAAAGATTAAGTGAGGAACCTACGCTCTGATACCAATTGTAACGACCCCGCCTCCCGATAACCCCCAATTAAGGGAAACCCGAAGGTCGGAGTCGTTATTCAACTAACAGGATCAAAGGTTCGACAAATAAACAATAATAATTATGAAATTCTACTAACTAACTAGAATTTGGTATAAAATTAAAACTTTACTTACCTTTGAAAACTTTGGAAATCTATCTATTCAGGGCTTGAATTATTCTATCTAATCCTCCTTGCACTTTATTTCTTAATTCCACAATGTGTCACTTTACTGTTTGTTCTTTCAATTGTTGTTCCTAAAACGCCGACAAACAAAATGTCGGTCAGTATATCAAAATATACGGGTATGTGGGAACAACCAAAAACTTGCAAATATGGCTAACAATTTAATAATCACAATCAAATTAATTAACAAGCCGAATTACACTTTTCAGTATGACATTCTCCACCGCTTTTGCCCTAACCCTGGCATACCCACCTTAGGGTTCCCTTTGCCAATGACTTAAGGCCACCTTCTCAATCCCGATCTTGGTGCCTAGGGGTCACCCCTCATGGTTCCCACTAGTCATGCAATATAATAGGCCACCTTCTCATTCCCGAGCTTGGTTCCTGGGGTCACCACTCAAGGTGTCCATTGGTCTACCCATCTGGGCCTGACCTTTGGCATCATCCATCAGGGTGGCATGCAGGTGCGAGAATCCATGCTTCTATTATTAATGTGATAATCATAGTGACTTTATAGTTTGCAAGTATGAACATCCAAATTGATAATTTGCATTCAATGCGATTAGCCATCCGGAAAATCATCGGGAAACTAAGGCGGTTATTCATAATTAACCACATACCTGATTAGGAGGTCTCAAGGATTGTAAGTAGAATATCCAGTTAATCAAACAGCCAACCAAGTCAGGAAACCAATCACCCCAATCGAACAGGCACAACAAGAAACCTGGAAAACATGTGTAATTTAATTACTCATATGCTCATCATTCTCTTACTTTAGTGAGTTGGAATTCCTTACTAGGGTGTGCCTAAGTTGAATTAGGGTTTTCCTTAACGTTCTTTACATTTGTCTTTTAACCTTTACCTTTTAGGTTAATTAAACCCTAAAACACTGTCTCCATGTTCCAAAACCTTAATTACTTAGTCATTCATATCTAAGCCTCTTTATTACCAAATTGGCTTACGATTAGTTCTAACTTCATCTTATACATAAGATTTCAAAACATAGCTTAGTAAAGTCATAAACACCTGGTTTAGGGTTTCTAGGTTTTCAAGTATATCTTCACTCATATGAGACTTTAAAACATCTTTTTTTTACATATTAAAACTTTATCCCTTTAAGTTATCTATTCTGAGGCTTCTTAATTAAACTTCAGATCAATATATCTCTATTTAATATATATTCTTATTCTCAAAATAAAAGTCATTAAAGTCATATTACTCAAAATTAGGGCTTTTAGGCCCATTATTGTACTTTCTTAGTCATAGCACCCAATTAAGCAAATCGTGGGGTTTTAAACTCAAATCGGATCCATATTATCCATTATTATGCCAAAAGAGTAAATGTTGATTCATAATACCAACTTAAGTGATGAACTCATCCCTAATCATCATCTAGGGTTTTGATTACACTTAAAGAATTAAAGTTACTAACTTTGGGTACTTTTCGAACTAGAATCAAAATTAGTTTGTAATTGTATTTTTATTGGATTCCTTGAATTTGTCTGAGAAAAAACCATGTATTACTTGCCATGATCAGAGCTAGAAATAATTAACTACGATTTTTGAAAAGTTAATTACCTTTGGGCCAATATGTGGCCGCCACATCAGCCAAACGAACCTTTTCTTTTCACGCAGTTCAGCCCAGAAGAAACAGCAGAAGTACACTCCCGCCCTTCTGCTCCTTTACAAGAGTCGGGGGCAGCGGGGTCTTTTCCCCCTATCATCTCCTACCTTGCACAAACTCACCTCCCGCGAGTAGGATCCCGCCCAGTCAACCAAGCAGTTGACTTTGGGTTCCAGGGCATCGGAGACCGAGGCGAGTCAGCCGAAGTCAACAACACCCATGGATTCGTCGATGGTGCACCATACCACCGGGCCGAAGAAGCTTTCCTCGAGTAGGATACGTGGCCTAGTCCAGCTCCTTGGCGGCGGCTTTCCTTGCAATTTCATGCACAAAACCGGACGATCCCTCCTTGCGAACTCACTGGTGTCACTAGGGTTGGTGCACACGGCTTGTGCCTCCCCTCCTTATATAGGGATTAGCCCCCCCTGTGCTTTCCCATGGTTTAGGGAAAAACCATACAGATCAGGAAAGGTATGAAACCTTAGGTTGGTTTGATACGGAAATCGCTCCTGAAGCCAACGGAATTGTTTCCTCAGTCTCACATTGCCTACACTTCAATCAAAACAAAAAAGAAGATTGTACCTACTGGACTCTGTGTTCCAGTATCCTAGCAAAACTGGGATCAAGTCTGGGTCATTTGATTTTAAATCTACGGTCCTTGTTAAAACCGAAAATCCCAATAATCTCAATTTCATTGTGACATTTACTACTTTCTTCTTGTATGGTCCATACTTTAGGAATTCTTGTAAAATCCGTATCTCCCAAACCACTCATCCAAATAACCCCAAAATTTGAGGAGATATTATTAAATAATTAATCTACCATCATGCCAAGTTTGGGTTCATTATCTTGAAAGAAAACGTGCCTTTTCTTTAGGTGCAAGATAACACTTTAATTATGTATTTCTCACATATTTTCTCTTTCCTTTGCCATTAAATTATTATTCTAAGTTCCATGAACCTCAAGGAACCTTAATGGCTCGAAATCCCATTTTGGGAATATTCCTTAGCCTTTTAATTATCTTTTATCCATTTTCTTATTATCTTACTTATTTCCTTATTCTTTTTAAGGATTTCTCTTCACCTTTCATTTCCTTTTTCCTCTTTTCATATTTCTTTTATTAGAAATCATATGTAAATGAATTTTACCCAATTGTGGCCATTAATGCCACATTCTAGATATTTCCAAGTATTTCTTATAAATACTTTTCTTAATATCCATTATCTTGTATATTTTCTAATATTTGGACTTTTCTTCTTTTATTCTATTTTATATCCATTACTGGATTAATATAATAATGGGAATCATGAAATTCTTATCCAAAGGAATATTTGCAAGGAAACCCATCATTTGAAGCAAAGCGTACAACCTTTTTATTTAAGCCCAAATTCACAAAATCATTGTATTACAATTATGAAAACATATGCAAAATTGGAGTTGTAACAGTGTAGTAGTGGAAGGTGCAGGTGGAGGGGCAGGGTAAAAGTGATCATATGCAAAGGATGCATAATCACCTCCTAGGTAGGGATGGTAGGCAGGGTAGGGTTTGCACAGGACATGTTCATGTTGGACATGATTGAACATAGGTCCTGATGTAGGTGCTCCTGAACCTAAAGGTTGTATGCATGTTGATGCATCATGTAGCCCATAAGGGTTTCACTGGATACATGGAATGAGGCACAGGTAGGTCGGGATGGCTGAGGTGGTGGAGGTGCTTAGGTAGAGGCAAAGGTAGAGGCACCAGGTGTGGTGGAGGAGAGGATAAGCATAGACTTCTGAAGAGTGGTCTCACTAATACAAACTCCTTTCTGGGTAGGTTTGTAATTAAAGTTGTGGAAAAGAGATTTGCCAGTGACAAGCTGGAATAGACCACAAATTAGGGCTGGGTAGGGAGGGTGGATGCCATGAGTGTTCTTTCCTGAGTCAAAGTAGGTCATATGGTGGAGAATATATCTTGACCACTTGATCCTGATGTTCTCCAAAAGATAATACATGATCATTGCAGTGTTTTCTACAATCTCAGTTTGGTTCTTCTTGGGAAGGATATTGCAATTAACAACAAGGGTGAGGATGCATCTCTTGAGATCCAAGGCAGAGGAGGGAAGGGTGCACTTCTTCCTATAAGGGAATTGAGGCTTATTCAAGAACCTATGAATATCAGGGAGAGTAAGATCATATTGCTTGTAGAAGGCCTCAGGATCAACTAAGTCAAAATATTGTGGGTAGTCCTTATGCCAGGTGTTAGTTTCTTTAGTACCCAAAAAGAAGATATTTAGGGTAGTATCCTCATAAACTTAAAATTTCTTTCCAGATATCATGGATGTGAGGACTAATTGAGTATTAGGCAGGGGTACGAGGGTGTCGTAATTCCATTGCAAGTTAGCGTAGAATTCGTGAACCGCTTTTGTGCTAGTGATGGAATTGTTGTAGCATGCGTGTTCATTACCAAAGGTAGAGAGATGGCGATCATTAAGCAACTCCACTACTTGATCTATGACCTCTTATCTTCTAGGTCTAGGCTCAAACAGGGCATGAAATGGGAAAAGGATTTTGGGGAAGGAGCTCCTTATACCTATTTATAGCCTCATTTGAGACAAAAAGAGTGTCATTAAATGGAATCAAGTAGGATTTGGATGAAGATGAAGGTGCATTAGCTGGGGCGGCCCTCTTCCTCCTATTGGATGCCATAGAGACAAAAAAAGAGGGGAAGGAGAGAGAACAAGCTAAAGATTCACCAAAAAAACCCGTCCACAGGCCTAGGTAAGCAATGGGGACGGTTAAGGGAGGTCAAGCTAGGTTGGGCTAGGGCTAGGTTGAGGAAGGTTAGGGCAAGGGTAGAGATCTTAGGGGAACTAGAGGTGGAATCGATCGATTTTTCTCTAGTTGAGAGTGAGAATAGTTGTCCGAACCCATCTTAAAATTGCTCCAGCCCAGTCATTGGTCGAGTTTTGTGAACTCAGAAACTCAACCGATAGGCTCTTTTAAAAAGCTCTCGGCCTCCAATTGCTCGAGTTGGAAACTCGATCGATGGTCAACCTGACCTAAACATACAAAACTTAGTTTCTAGCCATTAGAGTGCTAATTAAATTAATTTTCAAGTCCATTATGTATTTTGAACATACTTAGGCACATATCACTCATCATTGGGTACTATTTTGTGGTAAAACATGTGTTTGCAAAAAACACCCAAAAACAAGAGAAAAACAAGGCAAAATGAACATGAAAAACGAATTTTTTGCATATTAGCAAGCAAAGATGATAAAAATATAGACTAAGCATATAAGATAGATGACAAATAGCTAGAAGGCATATCAGATTCGTTCAAAGAAGTTATAAGAAATTTTGATCTAATAAAATTTAATTGCTCTCTAGCTAGAGGTTTAGTGAAAATGTCTGCCAGTTGATTTTCTATGTCCACATGTGTGATATAGATATCCTTCTTGGCAATGTGATCACATGGAAAATGATGATGAACATCTATATGTTTAGCTCTACTATAAAAGATAGGGTTATATGACAAGTTAATTTCACTAGTATTATCACCGTAGATAGGAGAAGCATCAAAATGAATGTTAAAGTCTTGGAACATTTGCTTCATCCATAGGACTTGGGCACAACAACTCCAGACTGCAATGTATTCAGCCTCAGTGGTTGATAATGACACTATGCTCTGTTTCTTGGAGAACCAAGACACCAAGCACAGTCCTAGGAGAAACCAAGTGCCACTTGTGCACTTTCTATCAATCAGGCACCCTGCATAATCTGCATCACTATAAGTAGTAAGAGTAAAGTCCCTTGACTTGGGATACCATAGTCCAAAATTTTGGGTTTTGGCTAAGTACCTTAAAATCTTCTTAATATCTATATGATGTGATTTCTTAGGATTTGATTGAAAGTGAGCACACAAGCCAACACTAAACATTATATCAGGTCTAGAGGTAGTTAAGTAAAGTAGACTTCCAATCATACATCTATAGAGCTTCTCATCTACCTTCTCACCTTCTTCATTTTTGTCAAGTTTGGTGGTGTTTGACATGGGTGTGTCCATCGGCTTGGTGTTCTCCATCCCAAATCATTTGAGTAGTTCATGTGTTTACTTGCCTTGGTTGATGAAGTTCCCATCTTTTGTTTGCTTGATTTGAAAATCGAGGAATAACATGAGATCACCCATCATACTCATCTCAAATTCACTCTGCATAAGATCACTAAATTCTTTGCAAAGATCAAGGTGTTCCGCCAAAAATGATATCATCAACATATATTTGTATGACAAGAAAATTGTTAGAAGTGTGCTTTAGAAATTAGGTAAAATTCACTTTGCCCATGATATACCCATGATCTAACAAAAAGATCTTTAATTTCTCATACCAATCTCTAGGTGCTTATTTGAGTCCAGAGAGAGCTTTTTGCAACAAATAAATATGGTTAGGTAAACTATCATGTTCAAAGCTCGGAGATTGTGAAACATACACTTCCTCCTCAAGTGTACCATTCAAAAATGCACTATTAACATCCATTTGATACAAAAGAAAGTTTTTATAACTAGTAAAGCAAGCAACATATGAATTGACTCAAGTCTAGATACAGGTACATATATTTCATAAATATTTATACGTTCTTGTTGATTGTAGCCTTGATCCATTAACCTTGCATTATTCCTTACCACTTTGTCACTTTCATCAAGCTTGTTACGGTATACCCATTTTTTGCCAATGATCTTTCTATTACTTGGTCTTGGCACTAGGGTCCAAACTGTGTTCTTTTCAAATTGCTCCAACTCTTCTTGCAAAACTAGGATCCACTCATCATCCCCAAGAGCTTCCTTGACATTCTTTGGCTCGAGTTGTGAGATGAAGGTGTTGTTGGCTTGTTCTTTGTTGACTACATCCCGCGTATTCACTCTTTCAAATGATCACCTAAAATCAGCTCCTTTGGATGATTCTTTGCAAATTGGGGGGTTGGATCCTTCTTATCATCATCTTTCTCTTCTTCTTGAGTGACTACCTCTTTTCCCTTTTGGGTGATGTTGAGCTCTTTTAGAATAGGAATTACTTCACCAGCAACATCATCATTTGGAACAATATCTTTGGGAATAGAGGGGTTAGTCTCAATAAACTTTACATTTATGGATTCTTCTACTTTAGCAAGATCAACATTAAAAACTCTATAAGCCTTGCTAGTAATGCTATAGCCAAGAAAGAAAGCCTTATCAGACTTTGGATCAAACTTGTTGAGAGAATATTTCATATTTAAAACAAAACAAGGACATCCAAAAACATATAAATACTCTATAGAAGGCTTCCTACCATGTCATAGCTCGTAGGGGGTTTCCTTTAAAGAAGGATGAGTAAAAACCCAATTTTGCACAAAACATGAGGTACTGACAGCTTCAGCCCAAAACTTCTTAGGAGTATCATACTCTAGAAGCATGGTCCTAGCCATCTCCTATAAAGACCTATTCTTCCCCTCAACAACCCCATTTTTTTGAGGTGTTTGAGGTGAAGAGAAGTTGTGTGCATAACCAGATTCTTGACAAAAACATTCAAAAAGCTAATTTTAAAATTCTCCCCCATGGTCACTATGGATGGAAACAATATGGAAAGAAGCTTCCTTCTAAACTCGTTTACAAAAGCTTGAGAAAACATCAAGCATATCACTTTTAGAAACGAGAAAGAAGGTCCAAGTATATCTAGAGAAATCATAGACAATAATAAGGCAATACTTGGATGCACGAAGAGATTGAGTTCTCATTGGTCTAAATAGATCAATGTGAAGAAGCTCAAGAGCTCTCTTGGTACTAAGGATTCCCTTGGATTTGAAGGAAGACTTGGTTTGCTTTCCTTGGGTATACGATTGGCATTCCTCATCCTTTTCATAATCCAATTTGGGAAGTCACTTGACCAAGTCCTTTTTTCTTAACTTCTTCAATTGATGTATATTTACATGACCAAGCTGATAATGCCAAAGAGAAATATCATTCGAGTTGACTACTAGGCATCTACCAACAACATGCTGAATAGAGTCAAGAACAAGAACATAAAGCTTACCACTTCTAGTTTCCTTATATATAACTTGGTAGGTGAGGGAATATAGAATCAAGCATTCATAGGAAGTAAATAACACAAGGTAACCATTGTCACATAGTTGACTAACACTAATTAAATTGTGATGTAGGTCATCCACAAAGTGAACATTCTTGATGCACAAGGATTCACCTACATCACCCTCACCTTTAACTTTACCTTTCCTGTTGTCTCCAAAGGTGACAGATCCTCCTTTCTTTTTGGTGAAGTTGTAGAAATGGCTTATATCATTTGTCATATGCTTAGTGCAGCCACTATCAACAATCCATCTTCCTTTTTCCTACAAGAAAGGAAAATACCAGTTCCCAACTCAAACTTTGGGATCCGGAGTTATCTTTGGGACCCATTTCATCTTTGGGTTGGTCCCCTTAGGCTTGTAAGGACAATAAGTAGAGTAATGATTATCACATTTTCAATAAAAACAAACCATAGGATTCTTAGTGATGGAAGACTCTCCTATAAAGAAAGAGGTCTCCTTGCTCTTTTTCTTACCTTTGGCTTTGCTCTTTCCCTTTGATGCTCACTGATAAATTCCAAACCACTAGTACCACTTTGTTTGGTAGATTGGTCAAGGATTTCATTTAGGGAGTCATTCCCTTTAAGGAATTTATGTAGGGATGCTCTTTATCTATGGTTATCATCATTTATAGAAATAATGGTAGAATATAAGCTACTATGTCATCCCTAGCATGAACAAGATCAACTTCAAGACATATGGCTTTAGTTAAATATGAATCCTTTTCAAGAGAAATAGAGGCAACATTAGCACTACCCAATAAAGGTCTAGAAGATAAATCATTTACTTGACCAAGTAACCTAGCATTTTCAGATTTAAGCATTTGGATTTCTTTAAGATAGACATCTCTTTCTTCTCTATGAGCATCAATAAAGAACTTAATTTCTGCATTTTTAGTTTTAATCATTTCAAGCTCTTTAAGGCAATTTTGGTTTTCTCACTTAAAATTTTCAATATTCTTAAGGTAGATACCATTCTCAAATTCAACCCCATTATATTGGAGCTCAAGATCAAGGTATTTCCCTTGAAAATTATCAATACTCTCAAGATTATATTTCTCATTCATCTCAAGGATTTCAAGTTTAGCATATAGATCATCAATGATTTTTCCTAACCGTTTTCTTTTAGATTTTCATTTAGCAAAAGATGAACGGGTACAGATAAGCATGTCAATAACAGATTCCTTAGATAACTCATACAAACTTACCTCACTTACCTCACCAATTTCTTCACTAGTAGAGGCATTGAGTGCAAGGTGGCACTCTCCATCTTCGTCGGAGCTGGAGCTACTTGAAGATGAAGCTTCCCAAGCTGCATGAGCCGCATTCTTGTATCTCTTCTCCTTCTTGTCCTTCCTCTTGTACTGGCTCTCCTTCTTATACTCTTCTTCCTTATTTGAGCTGCCCTTGTGGTGTGACATTCTTTACTTAGTACGTTCACTCTTGTAGTGTCTCTTTTGTCCACACTTGTAGCATCTAGGAGTAGAGGAGGAGGAGGCTTGATTTCTCTTGAAGTGTTTGCCCTTGATGTAGTTGGATTCATGCTCACTTGGGCCATCATCTTCACTCAAGGAGGAAGGAGAAGTCTGACAAGCAAGTTGTTGTTGAAGGATTACCTCCTCCACTTGTGCTTTGAAAGCACTATCTTTGATCTTCTTGGCTTCCTTCTCTTCTTGATTGGCTTCTTCTTCTTTCTTGTCAAGCCTTGGCTCATGGGCTTAGAGGTGGCCAAATAGCTCTTCGGTTGGCATGTCACCAAGGCTCCTTACTTCTTCAATGGAGGTGACCTTTGACTCCCATTTCTTTGGTAGAGTCCTCAAGATCTTGGAGTTGATTACACCTCTATCCAAAGTATTGTACAATGTATCCAGCCCATTTATGATGACGTTGAGTCTTCATTAAATCTCCACAATCCCTTATTTCTTGCCCATATTGAAGTTTTCTAGAAGGTTGTTCAATATGTAGATCTTGGCCTCCTTCATTTTCTTTGTGCCTTCATAGGAGATGCATAATTTGTCCCAAATCTCATAGGTAGTTCCCTAAGATGAGATCCGGTTGAACTCCGTTGGGGTAGGATGTGTCTATGGTGTGTTTCATTGTACGTGCAACTCTTTATCTCTGCAATGGTTGTAGTTCTATCATAGTGAACTAAAATTTTAGGAACCATCTTCTTTACCATAGGTAAACTTGACATAAGTTCATGCAGCCAATTCGCTTCCCATCCAGTTTCATATAAAGCACACAACTCAGTATCAAAATTAGACCAAGACAAAATGGTCTTTTTTTAAACCTCTAGTAAATACACCTCCTCCCAATAGGAATAGATATTTTGAGACACCATTACTCCCATAGTTCATAGCAATCCATCTTGCATCACTATATCTTTCATCTACAAACATATAGTTTTTGTAATGCAGCCCTAGGGAACAAGTTCCCTTGGTATATCCCAATACTCTATCAAGAGCTTCCCAATGGGTCTTGTCAAGCCAATAGGTGTATCTACTTAACTTACACATGGCAAACTCTATGTATGGTTGTCTATATTTCATAAGATATACAAAACTTCCGATAATTTGAGATTATCATAATTGAAACACTATAACTTTGGTATCATTCTTGAACAATGTCTAGGATGGATCATATGGTATCTTAACAAGTTTATGTTATGTATACTCAAACATGCCTAGTACCTTCTCAACATAGTGAGACTATGAGACAGTTATACCATCAGCAGAACTTATGATTTTAAGCCTTAAAATCTCATTTGTGACACCCATATCCTTCATGTCAAATTGGACTTTGTCTCATTTAGTACTTCCATAATATAATCAAAAAATAGGATATCATATCTGCACATAAGCTTAACAAAATGAATCCATCATTGAAAATATTGCAGTAAATACAATTATCAAAATTATTAAAAACAAAGCCAAACGATGATATCACAGTCAAACTTATCATGCCATTGCTTAGGGGCTTGTTTCAGGTCATGTAATGACTTAAAGATAATCTTGTTAGAATGTAGTCTTCATATCCATTTTATAGATAGAAAGATTATAAATGGAATCACCCAATGTTATAAGCACTCTGATTTTGGTCATAAGAGAAATTTGAGAATAGGTAACAAATAATGTATTCCTTCCCTCTACCTGTTATCCTTAGCAACCAATCTAGCTTTATACTTGTTTATTGTCCACTTTGCATTAAGTTTTTTCTTAAAGATCTATTTGCATCCAACTATAAACAACCAGGAGGTAAATTCCTTATTCCCAAGTTCCAATCATAAGAATTGATTGCATCATTAACATCTTATTTCCAAAACACAACTTCTGGAGAATCCATAGCTTGTTTGAAAGATACAAGATTATCCTCAATATCTTAAGTGAGAAAATCACATATAAAGTCCTTGGATGTCCTATGTTGTTTACTTATCCTCGGTTCAACTATTTCTTCATAATCATTAGATTCAAAAATAGTTTGTTTTACGTTCCCCCTATGGTTGTCATCCTTTCCATGTGCTTGTGAATGGAACTTGTGGTGAATGAATCCTCTAGAGATACTTCTTTAAGCATAATAGTATTCCTCGAAAACACATCCTCAAAGAATGTAGCCTCACGTAGTTCCACATTTGCATTGATATCAAGTCCTGAGATTTCAAATTTTACAATCAAGAATTTGTAGGCATGACTTGTCTCTACATAACCTAAGAAGATGGTGTCAACCATTTTTTGTCCCAATTTTTATTTAGAGACAAGTACCTAAGCAAGGCACTCCCACACTAGAACATTAGTTAGGACTCAGTTTTCTCCCTCTCTAATATCTCAAATAAACTACTATTTTTATGTTTATGAGGAACTCTATTCAGAATATGGCAAGTCATATTCAAAGATTTCCCCCACATAAAGTTGGGTAAACCTGAGGTTTGGAGTAAGGCATTAGTCATATAAATTAGGGTTTGTTTCTTATGATATGCAATCCCATTGGATTTTAGTGAATAAGGAGTGGTAACCTCATGAACTACACCATGGAATTGGCAAAATTAAAAAAAAACAAGTTTGAGGTGTACTCTCCCCCCCTAAAGTAGATGTCTCTTAACTACTTTACTAGTTTATTTTTATATTCATTCTTATAAATTTTAAATTTTTCTAATGTCTCATTTTACTTTTCAGTAAAGTACACATAACAATATCTACTTGCATCATCAGTAAAAGTTATGAATAACATTTTTATCCCTAGTAGAAATTCCATTAAACTCATAGATATTATTGTTCACCAAACCTATCATTTCGAAATTCATATTCACACAATGGAAAGGCTTTCTAGGTAGTTTATCTTGCACATAAATCTTACATCTACTATAATTATTGTCTGATATAGAAATTAAATCAAGATTCACCAATTCATTTCATTGAGCCAATATTAACATGTCCTAGACGATTATGACATATGTCAGAAGATAAAAGATTCATGGAAACAAAACTATTATCATTCAAATTTATAATTGAAATCGAAATAGGTTCAAAAAAATCTTAAAGAGGTTCTCCATGTCACATAACTACCTTTTGTGAAAAAAAGAGTCATGAAGGTGTGTAATAATCACCTTATTACATTTCCACTCTATTCTAAAACCAACCCTAAGAAGAATTGTGCCACTAAGAATATTGTATTGAATGGATGGAACATGTCTGAGTCTATGAAGTGTTAGAACCTTCCCCGAAGGAAACTCCAATTCTATAAATTCTTCTTCTTGGACTTCTACGGAGATAGAATCACCTAAAGTCACAGACCGGCCTCTTGAGACCTGGTAAGACACAAATAGGGACTTGTTAGAAAAAATGTGTGCATTAGCCTCAATGTCAATTATCTAGTAACATAGTTCAAAAATTTAAAGGACTTTGAGTTTTATAGACACATACCCATCATTGAGATTCGAGGATGTAGTCATCATATTGACTACAAACTCCTCAGTTGTAGATGCAATAGCTTTCTTTGCCTATTTTGAAGGATGGTCCTTGTTCCATTAGTCATCATGTTCAAATGTCCAACAAGTTTTGTTCTTTGGTTTCTTCTACATCTTAGTCTTAGGTTTATGTACATTCTTTGATTTCTTATCTTTATTTTTTAGCAATAGTAAAATTGATAGTTGGGTTTACATCAGTAGGTAACTCGATGCTCTTCTTTTTCAATTACTCTTCTTGTATGTTGATGTCCCTCACAAGGTCGTTCATTGACATGTCTCCTTTATGATGCTTGAAACTCATGCCAAATGACTCCCATGATTTTGGGAATCTCTCTATAATGGACATGACAACAAACTTTTCAGGAAATTGCATGCTCGCATCTTCTAGATCGTGACATAAGAGTTGAAAGAAATGATGTCCCTCAACCATCTGAAACTTAAGAAATTTGGAAACACATTACTTTTCATCACCCTAATATTCCATATTACATTTCTTTTCTAATGCCCCTCACAAAACCTTGGAAATAGTAGTATGTCGCTTAGAGTACATATCATACAATTTGTTATCTAAAGCAAACAACATTAAACCTCGACACATTTTATCAGCATTCTTCCAATTTGTAATTAAATTTGCATTGTCAAGACATTTTCATCTAGTTTGGGCTCATCCTCTTATAAAACCTGATCATAACCCACCTTAATCAACCAAAGTGACATTCTACCTTATCAATAGGAAAATTTAGTACAACTAATTTTTTCTACCATGTTGGATGTGTTAATTTTCATAACAAAACCACGGTTATCCATTGTTAAATAATGACAAGAAGGTGATTTCTTTAAGACTATTGGATATAAATTGTATTTAGTGACATGCAGTAGAAACCTATACAATTAAGTGAATAATTTCAGTCTAGATCTAGATAAGAAATGATAGAACAAAAAGTATAGGAGAATAGAACATAAAATAGAGTTAGAAAGTCCATAGATCGTCTGTGGAAAAACATGATGTAATACTCAACAAATAAACATCTTGCAATACCTCATGTATGAGTGTCCTTCTTCTGGTCGATCCATTTACTAATCTATAGCAGTAGAACGTCATTGATGATGGACAAAGTGCACTATCAGTACTACTCATCAATCATAGGTACCACCACTTGAAAAATTGTGTCTACAAGAGAAGGAAGGATGGACATGCTTTTCACATGAGAAGGATCTCCACAAGGCACTCATAGAGAGAGGGTGAGGCAAGACAGGTTTCTGGGGCAAGGGTTTTCTTACACGTGAATGACAGTGGTTGTTGTTCAAATCTTATTTTTGTGTATGTCTTTAACCCTAATGACCATACTTATTTATAACCCTCTCAACACCGCATGTCCTATTCCCATTAATACATGCATGATCACTCTTGTACATGTATAAAAGGAAAATGAGGAGTCTCTTTATAATTAATAAGGAAAACAAAGGGTCTCTTTTCAAGTAGGCAAAAAAGGTCTCTTTCCAATTAAGAAGAAAGATGTCTCTTTCTAATCAATAAGGAAAACATCTCTTTCCAATTAATAAATAAAATACGGAGTTACTTTCAAACTAATTAGGAAAATTTCTCTTTCCAAATAATAATAAAAACAAGGAGTCCATTTCCAATTCAAAAAGCATTAACCGATAATCAATTATGCAATTATCTTTTTGTGGAAAAAAGGAGATGGAAAATAGAAGAAAATTTCCTAATCATATTCCTAGTTTGCACAAAAAAATAAACTAATTTTTCCTCCACCATCCTTATGTACTGGCTACATTGGGATTAACCCATGTAAATAATTTCCATACAACCATTATGTCCAATAAAATTAACTTGGGATCTTATCAAATTAAAACAAATGAAGATCAAATATAAAATTAGATGTATAAAAGTAAAATTGGAACAATAGGTATAAAAGGCACTCAATTTCAACAAGATCTAATTTCTAAAGGATATTTTCAAATGAGATAATTATTTACAACTAGTTTTCACTCCAGTTATAATACAAACTTCTATCAAAGTGATACTTTATTTGGTGGAACAATCCCAACTCATATTATTTGCAAACTAACTTCAAAACTACCCCACCAAATGAATACCTCAAGGAAGGAATAAGCATTAAACAACTTGCATGTTTTGAAATCTAGGTAATGAAGATAATATGTAGGTTGAATAAGTTCTTGTGTAGATGAAGTAAACACCAAGACAGTAGTACATGTGAAGTAACAACTTCATGGTAATACACAGATAATGAAGTAGCACATACATGATAAAGTGATTATTTTTGCATATTTATTTTCTCTTCCTAAAATCCATAATATCATTATAAGATTCTAAATTGTATTATATTGAATCTCAATTTTTCACAATTAAGATTTTGACTCTAGTTGATGAATCCTTTTATGAATAAATTGAAACCCTTGCTAAATGATCAAAGTGATGCATGTCAAATTTATTTATACAATTCTTTCTAATCACATGATTGAATCTCATCTTGAAACATTAAAAATAGGGAGATAAACTTATTTTGAAGAATCATCCATGATTTGGTAGTAATCAGAGTTGCCAATTTAATGTTATTAAAGATCAAAGTTTTAATAGTAATATCATTCATAAAGGTCATTGCAAGTAAGTTGGGTGATTATTTTATTAAGGTATGACATATCATTTGTTCATGTGGGGATAGCTGGTTCTGGACATGGATTCTACTCATAGACCATTTAATCTTAGTCGTCCATCCATGATCCAGTGAGCAGCGAGCTGTCTTCAACCTCTGGTTAACTCAAGATAGTGATGGAGACTGAGTCCAACTCATGACACTTATCTTCACAACAGAATGACCTAGATGTCCAGATCTAGATCAAAAGGAGAGACTCTACTCTCTAAGGTCAGCTCAATCATCCCCTACATGTCGTGCCTCACCCCCAGATCTATATGAACAAACTCCTTTATCCACTCTCCTCTCACCCAATGACATATCCATTTTTAGGGCTTATTAAAGAAAGCCTTTCCATGCATATATAACCATGCTATCCCATCTTCAACTCATCTTGATGTTTTGCCACCCTCAATCAATCGTGAGCTGGTCATCCATCCCTGCAGGAATCCAACCTCCCCTCTTACCTCTGTCTGACCTGGGCTATGTTGGGGCTCATCTCTGCATCCCAATTAGGTGCCCCTCCACCTTTGTGGTCTCTCAATGAAGACTTGTGTCACCTCCTTTATCCACCCTAGATCCTTGTTATCCATTCGCACCTCTCCTTCAACAATATCCTCGCTCACTGCCGAGGTGCAAAGCTTCATGGGGAGTTGTGGGTCAGGACAGTGTTGGCCTAGTATAGGCTTGCTCCATGAAGGCAGTCACATCCTCAACATGTTGAGATCGGGATCCTAGCCCAATATAGGTTTTTCTAGAGTACCATTTGCTCCTACCACTCATGAGCCAATAGTGAAGGAGGAGGAGAGGGAAGATCCACCTCAACCCCACATGAGCTTGACATGGACTAGTCACGGGTGTCCACCTCAGCTCCTTGTAAAGTGAGGCAGCACCCTAAGCCTAGGAATTGATCTAAGCCCTGGAACCAGACAGATTAGGGCTATAGACCCAGATAATTTCCATTTTCATTTTATGTAATTATTAAAATACTAGAAACATAGATAAACCTAGGAAAATTGTAGAAGTTGATAGGACTATCATATGATAGTAAAACTATATCCCATTTTCATTAGTTAAATGCAAGGAATCTAAGTGAAATACTACATTGACCTAGATTTAATTCCTTTTTCATGAGTGATGGCCTAAATCCTTATTAGATTTGTTGATTTTCTTTTCCTAAATTAAATAATAAAAAATGGTACTCATGATCTAATGTGAGTGGTATCTGACTTATGAATCCTAATGACACCTCTATCACTTCGAGATCATGAAAACCATAATAAAATAACAAATGATGACCTAAACCTCTTGGAAACCCAAATAGTAATGCCACTCTCTAAATGGTAAAGGTAGTTACGAACCAAATCTACCCCTAACCCTAGATATATATATCTATGACCCTAAATGAGATGATCTCAAAAATTAACCACTAATCTAATCATAAGATGATTATAAAGGCCGTGATTAAGTCAAAACCCTAGTCATGGGTCATATGGACTATTAATAATGATGAACCCTCAACTTCCTTTTAGGTAAATTCATTTTATATTGTATCAATAAACTCTGTTGGAATCAAGATTAGATAAGATCAAGTACATGGGATATCAAAGTATAAGACTAGTTTTCCTACTGTGATATAAGTATGAAATATTTGCTTGTCTTATTTTTAAAACATTGCTTGTATGTATGTACATGTAGTATGTTCTTTGCCTTGAACTAAGAACAATAAAAATGAGCATGAATTGTATTTACTGATGGTGCTCATTAGTCTCCCTAAAAAAGAAGGAAAGCATTAATGTTGACTAGTACCTCCATAGAATACATGGTACACAGGAACTGGGTGCAATAATATAAGTGATTTTGTGTTAGTCCACCATAGTAATACAAATTCATTGAAATATGACTAAAACATGTGTTCACCTAATTTTTGCCTTAAATATTGTTTTCTTCTACATTTTCTTCTTTCTCAACCTTTTCAGTATGAAATTATATATATATATATATATATATATATACACACACACACATATATACATATATATACATACATATACATACATACATATATATATGTATATATATGGAATTTCATACTCAAAAAGTTGAGAAAGAAGAAAACAATATTTAAGGAAAAAATTAGGTAAACACATGTTTTAGTCATATATATATATATATATATATATATATATATATATATATATATATATATATATATATATATATATATATACAGGGTAGCGATCCAGTGAGAAACATCCTACGGTGAGAGCATGAGAGGCATTTGAATAACTACAAATTAGTAGCTATTTTTTAAAATCCAACTATATAGATGGAAAAAGCATCATTTCATTTACCTTGTCGCAAAAAATCATTACAATCAGACATTGTTTACATGTCAATATGTACAATATACACTTTTTACATCCAACGGTCAGCCTGAAATTCAATATAGAGCGTCGAAAAATATATGGTTGTTGTGAATGATCTACAAATTGGATGGTGATAAAATTTTATAGGAAGGTAGATATTAAGGTATACTTGTAATCTGTATGGTTGGATTATGAAAAATTGATCTATGTGGAGAGTTATTTAAATGCCTCTCATGCTCTCACCAGATATGTTTCTCACTGGATCATTTCCCTATATATACATATATACATCATATATATATCTGTGTGTGTGTGTATCCTCGACCAGGTACACAATACCAAGTGGTGATCCGCTATTTCGAGTATTTTCTAGGTGCAAAGAACCCTTAAGTGGATCAAAGTACCATAAGCACTAATAATGGATCTTGGAGGATTTACTTATTTTGATAGTCAGTTTTATCTTTATTCTTTTTATAGATGATGTGTATGGTGCAAATCCTATCCTATGTACTTTTCTTTTATTCACAGATATATTTTCATTCTGAAATAAATGTAAACATTATCCCTTTTCTTTATGAATGTGGTTTTGTTTGGCATTACCTGATGTTGTTAACTATGGCCCAGTTTCCATTTATTTTAGATTATAATCACAAACCGTCATGTTTTCCCTCCTGACAATTGTTGATATGAGTGTGTGAATGTCAATGATACATCATCATGTAAAGTATGTTGGAGTTGGGGTCATCACAAAATACCATTAATGTGTGTACTTCTACACATTAGTGATGGTTCATGAATCTTCTTATTATTGTGTGTAGATAACATGCTTAATACTCTTGGGATAAAAACCTAAAACTTTTTAAAAGTACTAATGATGATATGAAGTAATTGCATGTAATACAATTTGTTTATAGTGGATATATTCTTGAATCAAAATCAGACAAATTTTATCGCATAAAAAATACCTACATTAAGAAACTAGCGTAAAAGTTTGACATAATGCTTACTTTCTTTTAGTTAAACATGCTTACTTATAAATTCACTAAAGACTTTTTCATTTTCAAATATATTTCATACTTCTACTCATATATAATTTAAAATAACAATTATACTATGTATCATGTGGTTATAAATACAATGTTTTTAGGAGACTTGTTTGTTCTATATTGTAAACTAGAACTTATATTGCATAAGAAATAATGCCATATTTAGGTTCATGGTTAAAATATACAAGAATAATGGAAATTTTGAAATAAAAAGTTTTGTTATTTCAAGGGAACACCTAATATTGGAATCATCTATGGATGTGGATTTGACTACTTGGTCACATGATAATATGATATTATACAAAATATCTAAATGCAAGATGATATTTTGAATGTATAACTCTTTATAGATCTATTAACATTTCAATTGATAGATTAGAACCCTTCTTTAATGTTTTTCAGTAATGAAATGATTATAGGAAATTATAACAAATTAAAAAAGGAGAAATTTAATTGAACGGATAGTGATTTGAAAATTAGTGGAAGAAGGTAATATGATTTTTGACATATTAATGTAATATGTTTGTAAAATGATCATGTGCATCTTTATTGAACCAAAAAGTTATTTTATCATTGTTTCATGAATATATAGAATAATATGAAGATGAATAATATTTAAACTTAATATAATCTACTCAACTTTCTAACCAAGCTAGTTCCCAAATGCAAATTCAAGCATGGTTTGGACTTGATTCATGTTATTAGATGAAAGTATCCCTTGGGAAAGTAGGACTGATGTAGCTACTTTTATCTAGATAGACTCAAATAAAGGTGTGGATCTATTTATAAGAATTGAATTCATAATGATCTAGATATGTGGATATACCATCTTAATCAAATATGTTTTTTATCGACTATAAACTAGTAATTCCACTCAAATTTGATCTACTCCATATATCTAGTTGAGTCATGATATGCCTTGAGATGTCAGTGCACCTTATAGTTTCACTACCCATAAATATTGATTGCAATATGTTCTACAGCTGACCACTTCCGAGCATAAATTTTGTGCCCTCATGACACAAGGTACAAAGTCAGAATGTTCCTCATCAAGCAAGGATACTGTGATTTATAATTATATTCAAATTTCTTTTCCTAATAGGAATACATAACTATGTGTGTTATGTATTAATTTTTTAATTTTCATTTCATTGATAGGCATAAAAATTCACATGTTTGACTATATGCTTAGGTGATACCTTAAAATTATGATCATCTTGTAAAAACTAGTATGATTCCACTATGGATGTAATCTACTTTTAATGGACAATGTAAATCCATTCTCGTGTATGTTTATATATATCTCAAATTATATTCTTTTTATGCATGCATATCATTTTTCATTCTTGATAATTGTGCCTATTCCCCCGTATAGTTAACCATAATGCATTTGTATCACTTAGTGCATATTAATTTGCATAGTTTATATAAATTGGGGTTTAGAATAGTCAAAAAATATTCAAGAAAATGGTAAATGAACACATCAAACTTAAGGTTAAGCAATGTTCATGATTATTTTTTGAACTCTTACCATAATATTTTGAGCTATAAGTTCCATGCAACATTTCCAAGGTTTAGGTATTAGGAAAAAGCAAGTAGTAATATCCATGCCAAAGGGTTATATACAGTTCCAAGTCACTATAAATGATCACATAGATCAAGATGGACAAAAAATACACTTTACCAGACACGTCAATCAACCCTATATTGACCTATGGATATTGATCCACCCAATGAATCTGTGTACTCTAGATTGGTCAATGAGATGGTCAATTTCATAATCAAATTGAAATTTGTTTGTATATCAATACAACTCCTCACATAAAGTAATGTTATTATATAGATTACTTTATAGACTTCAAATCTCTTAGACAAGTGACCAATACAACCCTACCAATTCTAGGGTTGATTGCATTATGCACTAATATCTAAATAGACTAATACCAATAAATGAGAGTGGTTTGGGACTCAACGATTCTAATGAGATTGGATGCTCCCATTTTTCTAAAAATCAATTTTTCTAGAATCTATATATTTCTCTTCTTCTCCACCTTCATCAACTATGTCTGCATTATCCATCAATTATGATGTTTTCTTCATCTCATCACATCACATGGGATATACATCTATTATTACCCTTGTATTAATCCAAATCTAAGTTTTTGAAATCTCCTTCCTATCCATGCTTTCTCACTCTCCCACCATTCTTCATTATTCCACTTCATATATGATAAAACTAACTAGATTTTTATTTTTAACTTTAGAAGGATCGTTGTATACAAAGACCTATAGGATACATAAGTGTTTCTAGAATGTGATTTGGTATAGATACATGTCCTCCTAGTTATCCACTATTTTCCATAGTATCCCTTATTGTACCTTTATATTGTCTTGTACTTTATATATTCTCCTTATAGATTTGTCTTGAAAATTTCTTTATTGATGGCTACTCTCCTTCATTGTATAGTGTTAAACCTCTTTTATAACCCATGAATTAAATTACCTTTTGTTCATTTAATTGTGCTAAATATCTAAATACTTACATACTAACATTAATATTTTTGATGTATGTTACCGATATTAGATATCTTGTTTTCATGTACATGAAATGTAGTCATGTTTTTTGTTTGTTTTCAATTTAAATAATTCACTCTAAATTATGGAGGAGGTAAATTTCCTTCCTAGAACTGTGAGGTGTTACAGTTAGTACACAATGTTAATTTTAAAGGTAGAAGTTTAGTACAAAAGAGTGTGACAATGAGTTGACCTAAGGATCCTTTTTATCCTTCAAAGTGGTTTTGACAATTATAATTCTTATAGACTCTACAAATAAAAGAAATTATTTAATAAATGAATTTGGGCAAGTTCACAACCGGTGGATCCCGAGTGAAACTCCACTTGTGACTTATCCATTTTGTTTCACGTGAATTTTTCCCAATCTCACTCATATTTTAAGGTTATTTCTTAGTTATAGTTACATATCCCTTCAAACCATTGATTTCAAAAATATTAATTTATAGCTCAATTCTCTTGTGGATTTTCCCATCACTTATTAGCTTGGTCCTTTATACTCATAGGCATATACGTTTGTTGGTATCAATTAGTATATGTTTCACATTGATACAAGATATTATTAAGCCCTTAATATGTGAAATTATATTGGGATTCTCTAATTGTCAAACATTAACTTAACCATACCCCAAAATCATACATCAATCATTAATTCATTACATGTTTCACATATTGAACATTTGACACAACAAGCATGTAGAAACCAACCCATATGAGATAATTGCTATAAATATATTGTTATTTATTTTCAACATAAAAATTATATAATACTAATCAAATAAAAAGTATGATCAAACAATAAAAATACTTGTTAATAGTCTTAATATAAATAAATAAATAAGAAAATTCGGCGTTAGATATTTAGGCAATAGTTTTAGTAAAAAAATCATAAAAACATTTTTCAAGAATATGTGTATTTGAAGTTCTTAACTAACCAATATAGGAATAGTATGAAACCATATACATGAAGTTGAACAATTAAAGGAAATTCAATCATCATATACTATCAACATAAATCAATGAAAATACTTCTAATAATCAATAAATTGGCTAAGAAACTATTATTTTATGGCATAGGAACCACCCCAAAGAAAGAGCCACTTTGGTGGCCCCACTTCAGTGGTGTTAACCTCTGACCCCATTCATGTACCCACACACCAGGGGTTATTTAATCACATAGTGGGCCAACCTACATGTTGAGATATATTCATTTGAAGGTTCACAACCTGGCTTTTGAACTCAAGATCCTTCATTGGGTAACCCATGCCACACACGTTACTAAATTGTTAGTGTATGTAGAAACTTTGAATGATGAAACTAAACATAGACAGTGTGACTTGGGATGACAAATATTTGTCTTTCTGAATAATATAATTCATGCAATGGGTGGAGTTTCAAGTCTTATTATGATTCTATTAGAAGATGGATCATTCATGTAAGGTTTTTAATTGAGTTAAGGTGATGAAAATATTTGCAATAATTATAAAGAACATCGACACCTTTACTCGACATATATTTGACCTAGTCACTATAGTAAAGATAGTTTTTCTTGATTTATGTCACTTAACGCAGAATGTATGATCATTTCATATAGTATATAGACACTCACTCCCCTTCTTTCCATAAACCTTAAAACTACATTGAAGGTTGTATTAGTTTGTCTACAATAAAGGTAGTGAATATGGCTTATGAGGGTAGAGAGTGAATTTTTTGACACTTTTTTCAATGTTTATTGGACAAGAAGTGGATTGGCATGTTAGGTGATTAATATTAAATAAATGCATAAATTTGGGCATGAATTGAACCTGACCATCCTAGATCTTCCCATTTCTAAGAGAACTTCTAATCTCCGTGTCAAAAATCTTGGGTTGTTTATGTGGAGCATTCTTTTGATGTAGATTATGGTAGAATAATAATATGAGAGAGGGGATCTTGTTCAATCTAATGAATGTATTGTGGTTTGTTGAGAGTCTTATTCATTATTGGGTCAGCCATGAGTGGGTGAATGTAGGGTTTTTTAATGGTTCGAGTTAACTAAAAAGTACCATGAATGACAAAAGATCAGAGTAGGTTGGACTAGAAACTCCTTTCTTGTAAGGAATATATAGGTTTTAAAGTCACTCTTGGTGAACGCATGGATAATGTTATGTTGGAGAGGTATGAAATGGAAGAATACTTCATGGTTTAAATGATGATATTTAAGGAACAAAAGTGAACTAAGGAATAAGGATACAATGATGTAGAGAGAGTTTAAACTAGATATATGGCTTCATTATTGTATTAGAGATGCAACCAGTAGATCCTATGATTGTTCTCAAATTAGTGAGATAACATGAGGGAGAAGGAATGTAATGCACAAGTAGAATATGCGTAAGAAAGGCTAGGGAATATTATCAATACATATATTTTTAACTTGGGGACTAGATAGTATTTATCAAAAGAAGAATTAGATATCATTTTCATTTTTCAATGTCATGAATATGATTATAAGAAGTATGTTAGATAGTGATACCAAAGAAGGGTTTTAGTTTCATGCTTATTTATTCTCAATAGGTTAATTTATTGATTCAAGATATTTTCATGGAAAAGGTTATTTATTAGTATGTCTCCCATATTTTCAAGAAATCATAGCTATGGTAGAACTTATTCATCTAATGCCAAAAATGAAATGGTTGTAGGGGTCTTAGGAGGGAGTGGGGGCCATCAATTCATAAATATGGGTGGTCAACTAACTCTAGGTCAGGATATGGATCCAATATTTTATTAAATATGATGAGATTGTTATTCAAAGTTGAATACATTGTCAATCCTTTTTATAATCTTACGAAAACTCCTTGCTTTGCTTAATAGGTGGGGGAATTGAACAATTTCTTAGTAAAAATAATTTATGAATAGATGTATATTACATGAAGATAAAGAGAGGTTAAGAGAGGTGAGATGATTGATGCTCATGAAACAATTTGTCAAAATAGAGTTGTATGTAGTATGAAGTAGGGGTGTTCATGAAGTCATGTGATCAAAATATAAAGATTCAGTGGGATTATAATCATTAAAATAATAACCATGCTTATTTAATTTGCAAGGGCCTTATGACATATGGAATACTTTAGTCCTTATAATTATAAGTACATTTGTATCTCTAAATTCAAAATATACTCTTGTCGATTAAAATCTCAGTCCTTTTCTACTTTTTCTTTGACTTATTTTTATGTTTATTTTTCTTCTTCTTTTGCTTCATGATATTTATTCTATGACTACACTAATTTTTTACTTTTCATCTATTAACTAAAGTTTTACAATGTATTCTTATGGTTTAGTTATAGTTTCTCTCTCTCTCCCTCTCTTTGATAGAATCCCTATTATCTTAAATTGTTTTCTTGTACTTATTTTTTTCCCAATATACTATTGTGTGAACAAACTAGCTTTAGTAAATGTATTCCACATATTATTCTTTTGTAAGGTTTTACTTTCAACCACTTAGGTGAAGGAATAGAAAGACTCAACCCTATTGGCCTTGGACCTACACAAGTGTAACCACGTCATTTAGAGATAAATTGAGATAGTCATGTTTTTGTTTACATTAATTCATGTTAAATTTAACAATATAATTTCCATCATGGTTCCACCCATGTGGATGTTAGACCATTTTATCATGAGAAAGTTGTAAGAGTTGTAGAATTTCATTCTAACGTTATACTTCATTTAGTATGATATCATACTTGATTATTGAATATTGGTATACTCATCCATTGCAATAATTTGTTGTGTTTTGAGTGATTATTCATATTTTTTTGAGTAATGCGTGTGTAACGAACCCACCTCCCGGTAACCCCCAATTAAGGGAGACCAAAAGGGTCAGAGCCATTATCCCAATATTTCAGATCAATGGTTCGACAAATAATCAATAATAATTACTAAATTCTACCATGACTATACTAAAAAGCTAGAATAAAATAAAACTTTGCATACCATTTTAAAATCTTGGATTTCTAAACTTCTATCCATAACTGGAATCTATTCTAACTAATCCTCCTTGAACTTTAATTCATGTATTCACAATGTACCACTTTATTGTTTGTCTTTTTCAATTTTGTACCTAAATCACCGACAAACAAAACGTAGGTCAGTATAACAAATTATACTGGTATGTGGGGGAAACACAAATTATGCATTTAGTTTTAACAACATATCGCAAAGTAATTATGATTTAACAAACAAACTTTATGCTTTAAACATAACTACTCAATCCATACATACCCCAGCCTCTGCGTTGTCCCTGCAGTGGATCAGGATACTACCTCTCATATGGTAGATCCCAATTAACCCCCATGATCCTACCTAATAGGTAGATCATTACCTAGGGTTGAAGAGTGACATGGCACTACCCATAGGTAGCCCAATCCCTAACTCATAATATGCTAAAGAGTCGCATGGCAATACCCATAGATAGCCCAATCACTGACTCATGATAACCTGATGGTCCTACCTAATAGGTAGACCATGTACTAGGTCATCCTTATTATTAGCAAAGCCACAGAGGAGGACCAGGATCTGAGCTAGTCATGTACCCTTATTTATAGTGATAGTCGTAGTCACTTTATAGTTGCATGAAATAAAAGTCATCCAAGCAGTTATATTCAGGAAACCGATAAAACATTCAGGAATCGCCGTGAAACTAAAGTGATTTAATCATAAGTGTAACCACATACCTGTGATGCAGACTTTTGAGATAGAATCAATCAAGTAGAGAAAACCAACCAAGCAAGCAAGTATATACAAGAATCCTGAAATAAATATACAAATTCCTTTTATCAAGATTTATCCAAGCCCATCCTTCTTCTTAGGATTTCTATTCCCATTTAGGGTTTCTACCCCTTTTTAGGGTTTCTATTGCAATTAGGGTTTTGCCTCCACTTTTAGTATCATAAACCCTAATTAAACAAAACTACATAAAAACCCTAAATTTCTCATCTTTTCTCTCCTAACAGGTTTAGTATCATTATTAATAACATATTTCCATAATTCGAATTAAACATGGTTTTCTCTTTTTTTCCCTAAATTAGGGTTTTTAAATGTATCATCCTTAATACTTAGTTTAAAACCCTAAATCTTGCAATTACCCATCAAAATCAAATTAAGGCTTAACATTATCACTCAACAAGTTAATATTACTCGAATTAACCTACTAAGCCTCATAAATTCATCCAGATCAGGTTCAAGTCTACCTTTATCATTCAATAGGTTACTTATTACTCAATTTAACCAATTAAGCATCATAGACTCAACCATTAATCTCAATTAGGGTTTCTAACCTAATTTTAATACATTTTTCATCAAATTAATATACTTTTGCAAAACGAGATAGAATTAGGTGACCAAACCATTTTTATCTTGTTCCTCGTATTTTTCTGATCAACTTTCATATATAAAGTTTATCCATCCGAGTTTTCTAGCAATTTCTATGAATTTTGCAAGGAAAAGCCTTTTTCTAGAATTTTGATTAGAGAGGAAGATTTACCAAAAAAACGACGGTTGTTTGATCGGTAGTCCAGTGATCCGCAACGTCCCTCATCACGTGTGTCTTACTTAACCAGTCCTTCCTTGGTTCGTTGGATCGACGTATGGGACCACGATGGATCAAAATCCAACGGCTGCTGCTACTCGTCCTCCACCTTTCTTTCGGGAAAACCTACGACGACGCCGCGGCAGAGCTCTCATCAGAGTGAGGGTAATTCGACGACAGAGAGGGGGTAGGGGCTCATGAAGCATCTGTTCGAGGTCGTTGTGAGATGAGGAATCGAGAGGGGGTCCTTATATAGGATTAGGGAGGGTCTTCTTAGGGTTTCTCAACCCTACCGCTGCCCTCATCTTCGGGGTGTTTTGGGCGTTTCTTCTAGAAGCCTCCAGAGCACGACAAAGTAGGGTCGAGGAGGTTCAGGATTCCCTCCCGGACTCAACCAAGCGATTTCCAAGTTGGCACATGCAATGGATTGCGAGAAATTTGAAGGGAAAGATCCCTCAGATCGTGGCCTGTATCTGAGTTCCATTAAAACTAGACGATGAGCGACTCCCATTGGATCAAGATCCAACAGCCCCTATTTCTTGCACTCAACCAAAAACGAAATCGAAAATCTATTTTTAGGATAATTCCTCATTATTTAATATAACTTGGAAAAATCATAACTCCTAATCCATGGCTCCATTTTATCCCAAATTTTGAGGAATTCTTATTAATGACTTAATCTATCATCATGCCAAATTTGGGCTTATTATCTAAAGAAAATGGGTCCTTTTATTTAGTTGCAAGTTATCAGTCAATTATATATATATATATATATATATATATATATATATTAATAACATATTTTATCTTTCCTTTGCCATTAAATTATCATCTTGGATTCCTTGGACCTCAAGGAACCTTAATGGCTCGAAATCCCATCTTGGGAATATTCCTTAGCCTTTTCCTTATCTTTTATCCCATTTCTTATTTATTCCTTTATTCAAATAAATTCCTTTTTCTCATTAGAATTCATGTGCACATGAAATCTTATCCAATATGGATCCATTATCCATATATCCACATATTACTTGTAATTTCATTGTTATCTCATATTTCCTTCTTAATAAAGCAATATTTAATTTATCTTTTCTCTTTCTTGTTGCATTATTTTTGCAACTTGGACTCCTTGGAACCCAAGGAACCCCAAAGGTACGAAATCCATCATTGGAGGATAATTGTTAGCCTTCTAGAGGCTTCTACATCTTTCTTTTCTCCATTTCATAATTATTCATTTACTAATTGAAATCTTATTATTGAGCCTGATAGACAATAAAGCCCACAAAGCAAGCAACAAGGCTATTGTAAACGAAATTCATTCATTCAAACCAATTCATACCATTATTTACTCATATATCTATATTAAGAGAAATTGCATTTCTCACCAAAAGAACCCAAAATTGGGGTTGTAACATCCTTCCCCTCTTATAGGAATTTTTCCCTCAAAATTCCACCAAGCATGCAAACAAACAGGATAAGACTTTCTCATGTCCATCATGGCTCCCATGTGGCTTCACCCTCTCCATGGTGCTTCCCAAGAACCTTCATCATCTTATATTCTTACATCTGAGTTCTCTCTCACCTTGGTATCTTGTACCCTTATAGGTGACTCAGGACATTTCAGCCTCTCTTGAAGCTTAATAAGTTCATGGCTCAGCACATGGCTTGGGTACCTCACATAGTGCTCTAGATCGGACTCATGGAACACATCATACATCAGGTTATCCTGAGGGGTAAGGCTAAACATAATCATCTCCACCAATCCATCTCAAATGGACCTATGTATCGGGGACTCAGCTTTATCAGTTATAGCTTAGAGGGGTCAAATTTTCATATCACATATTCTCCCACAGTGAATTCCATGTCAGTCTATTTTGCATCAGCTCACAACTCATGTCACTTCGGGGCTCTCTCAGCCATTGCATGATCAAAGTGACTTCATCTGCACACATTGTGGTCTCTCTGACCTTCCCAAGGTCTTTCCACCGACATCATCTTCATGAAGCGGTGACCAACATGGCCTCCCTTACAGAGCTTCTTACATCCCAATAATGGCTATGGTGGCTATCATCACAACTTTCATAGGACAAGAATTGTCTCCATGTATCACACTAAATGAGCACACACACTCTCATTAGACCCTCTAGTCTAGATCATACTAACCATTATTTAGGGGTGATAAGTTGTACTAGAATCGAGTTCTTTGTGCACCTACTTCCACCGCATGGAAGTGAATCTTTAGGTCATACTCAAGAACCTTTGAACTCACATCATGGTGAGGTTGAACCATCTCTCTTTCTTATATGTAGTTCAACCAGATCTGTCCCATGATAGTACTCTCTCTTTCTCTTAGATTATGTCATCTAGGGAAGGTGATCTACCATAACCCATATTGCATCTTGACCTTCCTCGGTTCATGGGAGACTCACCACAAAGTCCATGGTGATCGACTCCTATTCCCTCTTGGGGACTCTTTATCCTATATATCAACTCACTGGGTTACTAGTGTTCGTCCTTCACCTCCTGGCATGCATGGCGACAAGCCACATGCAACTCTGTACACTTCTTCATCTTAGGCATCCAAATTACTACTGCAACTTACTATCTTAATAGTACCATGGTTTATGGTGAACTTAAAATCATGATATCTTATATGTCATGATTCCTTAAGGTTGGTTCCTCAGAAACCCTAAAACACTCTAGTCGTGGGTTTCATCACCTTCTTTTCCAGAGAAGAGCATCTGAGGTTCTAAAACCATCCTTCTATCATATCAAGCTCTAGGCTAGCTAATCAAGCAACCACTAACTCGACCAACGGGTCTGGTTGTATCAGAGGGGTAGCCATATATATCTCACAAACTTAGGGTTTACCTGACCACCTCTCCTAACCTCTCTACATGTTAGATAAGATAGTTGTGTTTCGACTAGGAGCATCCATTATCACCTTATATCCTTATGTGCTAGGTAACAGTGAAGGAATAAACCTTCATATACACCACTCATCATCCTCATTTCGGATTTAAGTCTAACTGAGTGAAGAAAACTCTGAGCTCATCAAACTCAAACTTATATAACTCATAAATTCCATACAGCTCATGATAAGAACGTCCTTATAAGATGACTACCTTAGTTCTCTTGGTGTCTGTAACCTATCCATACATCGTACTCTCCACAAAGGTACGCTACTATATTTACCCTCATACATCAAAGCAATGGTTCAACTTGTATCATCTTTATCCTTAGTGTATGGCATGCGTACTTCCCTATCGCTCACCCCCATAATGAGAGGAAATAAGCATTTGGCGATCATCCAAACATAGAGTTCTTCCCGTTCCAAGAGTAGAGATTATGCATCCCACATCGCCAGTACACTTCCAATCTAAGTTGAAACGTGTAACACATGTCTCCACATCATGAACATCTCGATACCAATTTTACTTCCATGGAAAACTGGTCCCAAACACACTTGGGTTACCACACAATCCTTAGTCATTTCCCCTAGGTCTATAGGGTGTCAGTACTTTTGGGGTCATCCCTCTTCCCTTATGCAACCAGAGAGTGCCCTCCTCATTTGCCCTTTGGGTCCCATGAGTTCATGAAGGTGATCAATCTCCTAACCCATGGTTCTCAGACAATGATAGTTGTTACCTCTCGACCCTATGGTCTTGTGCAACTAGGGAAGTAGACAAATCCTACTCCCATCGGTCTTATCCCTACTTGACCCTAGAATAGACTTAGGATTCTAACATGGTACATATCAAACTTGAAACCTAACCCAAAACTCCATCATCTCTCTGGGCACATGTGGTCAGACTTACATCCTCTTATAGGGATCATGGCGACCTACCTACCTCAGTCAGGCCCCATACGAGTTACCTCCATGGCAACACATCCACATGCCCTTAGAGATGGTCATCTATGGGTCTATAGGTTCGTTCTCATACTATGTACTCCCCCACATAGCTCCTCAAGCTCTAATGAGACTTCTTTAGGTTCCCCGAAACTAAACAAAAGGTTACACTCACCCTACAGAAGGGTCCTTCCCCAGGATGGGACAAAACAATCTCTTGATAGCAAAAAAAGGTCACCAACATCCCTACGTCTAGGGTTTACATCAACGTGAGCATGTTTAGCCTTATCAAGCTACTAAGGCACGTAGCTAACAAGAAGGCCATCTACTAAACCATGCTAGGTCTCCTTGGTATGTCATACTTCTTCACATTCCTCAACATTGGACCAAGATCAGACATGCATAAATCACCAACATATATGTGAGGGGTTCATCAAACATGTACCTTAGTCCAAGGGGATTCCTTTTCCTCTAAACATGAGGGGTGACATGCTCGAATCTATAGGAACTCAAACCTCATCATGATCATCAGGTGCACCAGGTACTACTACTTCCCCTCTTAGGTCTAGGAACCCTAGGTTCACTTCTTATGAAAGAGATGTCCAACTGCATGCTCAGCTTTTCAACCACGAACCAAATAGGTACAAGGTATAGAATGCACTTACTATTCTTCCACCTGGGCAACACCTTAGAGTCCTATACTAGGACAACCAACTAGGTGTGAGGCCTCACAAATTGATACTATACCTCATCAGGGTCTAAGGAACTCTCCTTCCTATACCTAGAAGGTTGGCACCTATAACATCTGTACATTGGTACCAGAAGCCTCATCCTTCTTCTAGGGTTTGGTTCCTCTAAAAGCAACCAAGATACCACAAGCCTCCAAGGAGCAACCACCACCATCCACTTAGGTCATCCATTCTAGGTTAAAACATACCCAACTCCTCATGGTTCCTCATATCTCAGAATCTAAACTCCCAACCTTCTTTCTTGGGTCTTGCTCTCTTTCTCTAGAGCTAACCCTACAACTGACCTTACCATTGGAGGTTCTCTCTCTAAGAAGGTGGATCAAGCTTACATGCATACACCTACATTGGTGAAACTTATGATCAAACCTATGCTCGCTTAAGATTATCCATAGCTCTTCATGCTTATCTCATAAGATATCCAACATGCCCTTCTAGCCTAGGTTTCAACCTATTGCCAGCACTACTAACGTACTCTCTGACATCAGTGCATGCTCTTCCATTCTCATGTAAGCCCATAGGGTTTCTATATGGTCATCACTAACCTCATCAATGAAGGAGCTATCCTTCACCCTAACAGACATGACCCTTCCAAGGTTGGGTCGCCAAAAGGCACTAGGTCAACCAACCACACCTAGCTCATGCTTTTCTCGGGTACTCAAAACCAAGATGCATGTCAACCCATGTGCATACATGCATGACAAACTGTGATATCCTACTTTCTAACAACCACTTAGGGTTAGGGTTAGCATCATCCTCAGAGGATGTGCCAGGTCTCTTCCTCTTCTTGGAGACCTCTACCTCCAAGGTTAACTCTCTCCTCATCCTCCTATAATAAGGTCTATCCTCAGAGCTCTCATGAGGTTATGAAAAAACACACCATGCCACTTAAGCATGTAACTAATCTTTAGTTTACGCATAAACTATTAAATGTATGTCCATGACATCTTATTTACATGCTTTTCATTGATTTGGTGGAGGATTCCTTAATACTTATTGTACTTACCCTGACCTCAAGAGGGTGGGGAAGAGAGAGAAAAACCCTAAACCTTAGAATCTTAATTGAATTAGGGTTGAGAAGGGAAGAAATAGATGAGAGAGTCCTAAAGGTATCTTATTTTGAGTCAAAACCTCAGACTTTGGCCAAGTAGTCACACCGCATCTGGGAGTCCTCATAACTAATTAGAGGGGCAAAGGAAAATACTTCCAACCCCCGGACTGTGATCCTATTCTAGAAACCTCAGTCTTTGGAAAATCCTCTAATAACTCCCTCAGTTCTATAGAGTTTGTAAAATTTAATAATTATTAAGGACTAAATGAGGAACCAATGCTTTTATACCAAATGTAACGACCCCACCTTCTAGTAACCTCCAATTAAGGGAGACCAAAAGGGCCAGAGCCATTATCCCAATATTTCGGATCAATGGTTCGACAAATAATCAATAATAATTACTAAATTCTACCATGACTATACTGAAAAGATGGAATAAAATAAAACTTTGCATACCTTTTTAAAATCTTGGATTTCTAAACTTCTATCCATAACTGGAATCTATTCTAACTAATCCTCTTTGTACTTTGATTCATGTATTCACAATGTACCACTTTACTGTTTGTCTTTTTCAATTTTGTACCTAAATCGCCAACAAACAAAATGTCAGTCAGTATAACGAATTATACTGGTATGTGGGGGAAACACAAATTATGCATTTAGTTTTAACAACATATCACAAAGCAATTATGATTTAACAAACAAACTTTATGCTTTAAACATAACTACTTGATCCATACATACCCTAGCCTCTGTGTTGTCCCTGCAGTGGACCTGGATACTACCTCTCATATGGTAGATCCCAATTAACCCCCATGATCCTCCCTAAAAGGTAGATCAATACATGGGGTTGAAGAGTTGCATGGAACTACCCATAGGTAGCCCAATCCCTAACTCATAATATGCTAAAGAGTCGCATGACACTACCCATAGATAGCCCAATCACTGACTCATGATAACCTGATGGTCCTACCTAACAGGTAGACCATGTACTAGGTCATCCTTATTATTAGAAAAGACACAGAGGAGGACCAGGATCTGAGCTAGTCATGTACCCTTATTTATAGTGATAGTCGTAGTCACTTTATAGCTGCATGAAATAAAAGTCATCCAAGCAGTTATATTCAGGAAACTGATAAAACATTTGGGAATTGTCGTGAAACTAAAGTTATTTAATCATAAGTGTAACCACATACTTGTGATGCAGACTTTTGAGATAGAATCAATCAAGTAGAGAAAACCAACCGAGCAAGCAAGTATACACAAGAATCTTGAAATAAAAATACAAATTCCTTTTATCAAGACTTATCCAAGCCCATCTTGCTTCTTAGGATTTCTATTCCGATTTAGGGTTTCTACCCTTTTTAGGGTTTCTCTTGCAATTAGAGTTTTGCCTCCACTTTTAGTATCATAAACCCTAATTAAACTAAACTACATAAAAACCCTAAATTTCTCATCTTTTCTCTCCTAACAGGTTTAGTATCATTATTTAATAACATATTTCCATAATTTGAATTAAACATGGTTTTCTCTTCTTTTTTCCCTAAATTAGGGTTTCTAAATGTATCATACTTCATACTTAGTTTAAAACCCTAAATCTTGTAATTACCCATCTAAATCAGATTAAGGCTTAACATTATCATTCAACAGGTTAATATTACTCGAATTAACCTACTAAGCCTCATAAATTCATCTAGATTAGGTTCAAGTCTACCTTTATCATTCAATAGGTTACTTATTACTCAATTTAACCAATTAAGCATCATATACTCAACCATTAATCTCAATTAGGGTTTCTAACCTAATTTTAATACATTTTTCATCAAATTAATATACTTTTGCAAAATGAGACAGAATTAGGTTACCAAACCATTTTTATAATGTTCCTCGTATTTTTATGATCAACTTTCATATATAAAGTTTATTCATCCAAGTTTTCTAGAAATTTATATGAATTTTGCAAGGAAAAGCCTTTTTCTAGAATTTCAATTAGAGAGGAAGATTTACCAAAAAAAAATGACGGCCGTTCGATTGGTAGTCCAGTGATCCTCTCTTTAAATCCAATGTTCCTCGTCACGCGTGACTAACTTAGTCGGTCCTTCTTTGGTTCATTGGAACGACGTGTGAGACCATGATGGATCACAATCCAACGGCTGCTACTACTCATCCTCCTCCTTTCTTTCACGCGAACCTGCGTCGGCGCTGTGGCGGAACTCTCATCAGAGCAAGGGCAATTTGACGACAGAGAGGGGGTAGGGGCTCATGAGGCAGCCGTTTGAGGTCGTTGTGACATGAGGAATCTAAGGAGGGTCCTTATATAGGATTAGGGAGGGTCTTCTTAGGGTTTCTCAACCCTACCGCCGCCCTCACCTTCGGGTGTTTTGGGTGTTTCTTCTAGACGCCTCCAGAGCTCAACAAAGTAGGGTCGAGGAGGTTCGGGATTCCCTCCTGAACTCAACCAAGTGATTTCCAAGGTGGCACATGCAATGGATTACAAGAAATTCGAAGGGAAAGATCCTACAGATCACGGCCTATGTATGAGTTCCATTAGAACTGGACGATGAGCGGCTCTCGTTGGATCAAGATCCAATGGCCCCTATTTCCTGCACTCAACCAAAAAGGAAATCAAAAATCTATTTCAGGATAATTCCTCATTATTTAGGATAACTTGGAAAAATCATAACTCCTAATCCATGCCTCCGTTTTATCCCAAATTTTGAGGAATTCTTATTAATGACTTAATCTATCATCATGCCAAATTTGGGATTATTATATCTATCATCATGCCAAATTTGGGCTTATTATCTAAAGAAAATGGGTCCTTTTATTTAGTTACAAGTTATCAGTCAATTATATATATATATATATATATATATATATATATTTCTCACATATTTTCTCTTTCCTTTGCCATTAAATTATCATCTTGGATTCCTTGGACCTCAAGGAACCTTAATGGATCGAAATCCCGTCTTGGGAATATTCCTTAGCCTTTTTCCTTATCTTTTATATCTTTTCTTATTTATTCCTTTATTCGAATAAATTCCTTTTTCTCATTAGAAATCATGTGGACATGAAATCTTATCCAAGATGGATCCATTATCCATATATCCACATATTTCTTGTAATTTCATTGTTATCTCATATTTCCTTCTTAATAAAGCAATATTTAATTGAACTTTTCTCTTTCTTGTTGCATTATCTTTGCAACTTGGACTCCTTGGAACCCAAGGAACCCCAAAGGTACGAAATCCATCATTGGAGGATAATTCTTAGCCTTCTAGAGGATTCTACATCTTTCTTTTATCCATTTCTTAATTATTCATTTACTAATTGAAATATTGTTATTCGGCCCGATAGACAATAAAGCCCACAAATCAAGCAACAAGGCTATTGTAAACAAAATTCATTCATTCAAACCAAATCTTACCATTATTTTCTCATATATCTATATTAAGAGAAATTGCATTTCTCACCAAAAGAACCCAAAATTGGGGCTGTAACAGAGTGTCTCCCCTCTCATGTCAAACTTATTAAAGATATGGAATCACAATCAAAGCATTCGATTTATCCAATGGTATCAATTTAATCGTGCATAAGTGCATTATAAAAAATAAAACTCTAGATGAGATTTCCACACAAAAATTTGCATGTCTTAGACATGTTAGAATCATAGAAGGATACAAAATCATTTGAAATTATGATAAGGATTTTGAGTATTAACCCTCATCTGATTAGACATCATGTTCTCATACCCAATAATGTATGTTAGTGATAACAACCAATTTTGTGGATGTTTCTTGCCTAATTTTACCCTTAATTTCCTTCTATAGTACAGACTTTCTTAAAATTTCTCACATTTTGTTCATATTTGTCATTTGTGCCTTGATTCAAGATTAACAGCTCCTTTTTATGCAAGGAATTCATAAAATGATGGTCCTAACATAGAAACTAGCTTCAGATGGATCCCCATCAATTTCTACAACTGATTGTTTCTCTCCATCGACGTTCAACGTGCCAGTTGAAGCATTGACTATAAGTCCTCTAATACGTCCCTCCATTGTCTCTCACAACTTATGGCCTTTTCCACTCCTCTAGAAAGAATGTCAGCTGACCCGCCATCAAAAGTGGGTTGCATTGCCTTACGATCAGAAGGCAAGTGACCAAGTATCCATTGGTCACCATCATTTGAAGGTCACACTTGGGTGGCCTTCCTGTGGTGGTAGGACATACACCTACTAATGGAAGGGATATAGCTCATCTTTCCATGGCCCGAGTACCTACCATCTTCTGATGTCTTACCTGTAGGCCTACTCTTCCCAACAATTATATACTTATATCCATTGAATATATGTTCTTAGCAATGTTTTTTCTCCATATTCTTGTTCTTAATTCTACACTTTCATGATTAGATACCATCTTGTGCTTTTTTATTGTTAATAACTTGAAGAGTAGTATTAACATACATCTAAGAGTCATGGAGATGAATGCATGAGAATGTTGAATCGATTAAGCTAATAATCATATGTTTGTATTGTGAATGTATGTTTGCCATCTCAAGAGAGAGACAACCTTATAGTCTAGATCAATCCTAAGATCGAGAAAGGAGGTAATAGACACTTATGATGATTGTTGGTAAAGTTGATAAGGGTGTACAACTAGTGTGAATATTGCTTGTTGGTTAGAAATATAGATGGTGAAACCAAACCCCTTCCATCCTTACTTTCAAATTTTTGTAAACATTCTTGCTCTTTTGTTTTAGTTTTCTTGTTTGTTTCTTAGATCATTGAAGAATCATTGTTCCATAAGTAACACTTACCTTACCTTTTGTTTGGTGTAACTAATACAAGTCTTTAAGGATCCTGACACTTACCACCCTTGTCCTTTTCTTCAATACCTATTTATTACATCAAGACCTATTATTATTGTTGGGTCTGCTAGTGTCGAGTTACAAATTTAAATTTTGATTACTCTAGATCATCTCCTTTTGGATGCAAGATTTTAGGAGGTCAAATTTTGGTGTCGTTATTGAGGACAATGAAATGGGTACTGTTAACAACCCTTAGTATACTTAGCATACACCCATGCTTAAAGTCTAGCAATAGACTTGACTGCACATATTAGTGATATCGGTTACCTTCTTGAATATTTCATGCCACATATCCAATATCATACTCAACTGTGTGATTTATTTTAGGAAGATAGAGTAAACCAAATCACCACTACTACTATCTTCTAGAATCATGCCTTCCTGAAGGGATGTCATCTGATAGGTCAATGAGGAGAATCATGAGGAGTGTAACAAGGATTGTAATGAGGATCACAATGAGGAAGAATAGGATGAAGAACATTACCATCAATCTGAAGATCTTCCACTTGGCGTTGGTCAAAGAAATGGAAACAAGAATGATGACAATGAAGAAGATGGAGGCCCTTCTCTTTGTGAGTTAGCCACCATAGCGGCCAATGATATCTAGATGCCTAGTTGTTATTCCTTGATTCAGTGCTGCAAACTTTGAGCTTAAGCTAGTAGTTATTAATCTAATCTAGAAAATGAATTTCAGAGGAAAATCTTTATACAAAAATCCCTACCACCACTTAGATGCTTTTAAGAAATCTGTGAAACCATTAAGATGAATCGGGTGCCATATGAGGTTATTTACTACAAGGGTTTCAATTTCTCTCTGAGAGATGAGGGTCTACCTTTGCTACCTAGATTTTCTAGATATAATCATCAAAATATGGGATCCATTGACTAGCACTTTTGTCACCAAGTTCTATCTAGTGGAGAAGGTCCTTTGAAATAGACACAAGATCACAAGTTTTAGGAAAAATCCAGGCGAGAACATGTATCATACATGGGAGCAATTCCAAAAAAAATCAAAGGGATTTCCCTCATCATAACTATGATAAAGGTTTAGTAGTAGCCACCTTCTATAACGGCCTTACCTCTGCTGATAGGACCACTCTCAATGCAGTCACAAGGAGTGATTTCCTGGGTAAGAATCCAAAGAAAACTATGAAGATAAATGATAACATGGCTTCCCATCAAGCTGGTATGAATTATGATAGGGGAACAATGAGCAACGTGTTTTTTGAAGGGACAATAGATGAATCTAATGGCCTTAAAACTCTAATGGCTCGCATTCAAAAGATCACTTCATATGTTTGACACTTGAAAGCTTTTGAGAATAAAGTAAATAACAAGGCTGAAACGATGATGAGATGTGTTACATGAAAAGATAGAGGGCATGTCGTAGACAAATGCATGTATACCCAACCAGAGGAAGACAATCAAGAAGATGATACAGAGAACATCTCCTTTGTTAGTTTCAATAGAGTAGATCATCATGGGTTGTCCTATTGAAACAATGATGTCATTGAGCATGCTCTAATATTAAAACAACCTGCCTAGTAGACCACTTGGGTGTGCTCAATGAGTGGACCCTCTAGATTTACCCAGAACACAAACTATCAACAAAATAGAAACAATTCCCAAGTACAAGGCCTAAACCAAAATCTTAGGGGAGGAAGACCAGGTCAGAGACAGACTTCTAATCAACAAGACTTGATGTTTGAAATGTTAGTCTTCACAAAAAGGCAAGCTACCATAAATGAACAGCTAATTCAAAATGCTATAAGTAACACATGCTTTCTGAATACAATGCAATCTCAACAGGAGTGTGAAACTACTCAAATGATTTATATGCAAGTCCATAGTAAACAAATTTATCAAAAACTTGTAGAACTATTCGAGCTAATAAAGAATCCACAAGGGAGGAACCCTTCTACTACTAAAACTACAAAGATGCCTACTCTTAGATCATGCAAAATTCTGGAAGAAATAACCAACAAGGATACCAAAATAAGTGGTTCTATCATTCAGTCCTCATCTAAAAATGACTTAAGAGAGGAAAATCTGGAAGTTGAAGTAGTATTTGAGAAAGTTAAGTCAAAATAAAAAGGTAAAGTAAAGAATCCAATGAAGGAGAAAAAAATTGATGCAATTGAAGAAGCAATAACCAATAGGGATCTCTATACACCAAGGATACCTTTTCCAAATAAGTTGATTAAGGTTCCATCTGAAAAAGAGTTGTGAAAAGTTCTTGGAAGTTATAAATAATTTACACCTAGACATTCATTTTCTAGATGTCATTGAAGAGATGCCAACTTAAGTGAAGTTATTCAAGGATCTAATAACAAAGAGAAGGCTTATGGATGAAATTTGAAACTGTCAGGCTAGCCAAGATGTCTAGTGTTTTTGTACTAGCAAAAAATTCTGACTAAATAGAAGGACCCTAGAGGCTTCATGATCGCATTCAATGTGGGAGGCAATGAGGTAAGATAGGGACTAGCCGATCTTAGATCAAGCATCAACCTGATGATACTCACATTATCCTAGACACTAGGTCTTATTGACATGGTCAAAACTAGGATGCAAATTCAGCTAGCGAACCATTCCTCCACAAGGCCTATCAGGATAGTGGAGGATGTTCTGATTCACGTGGGAAGATTCTTCATTCTCTATGATATAGTTGTGATAGGCATCGTGGAAGATCCAACATGTCCAATGATATTTGGAGATCATTCCTCTCTATAGGGAGAGCTTTCATAGACTTTGAAGCAAGAATCAGTACTATTAGGGTAGGAAACAACCATATCGACTTCCATGTGCAAGTCTCCATGAGAAGACCTTCCCTTTTCGAGTTGGTCTACTCCTTGGACAGTTATAACCAGTTCTATGAGAAAGTTCATGAACATAATGTTGTGGTTGTCCCACTAAAGAGAGCTCTGAACAACCCTAGTCCCGATGTAGAAGATCTAAAGGATGTTGAAATATTTGACTATTCAAACCAACTAGAAGATGATTATAGTGATGAAGAGGATCAATCCATAGAAACTATGAAATAAGATTCAATCAAATAGGCTCCCAAAGAGAAGGAAGGTCTAAAACCAAAGCCAGAGCTAAAGTAAACCCCTAAAGGATTGAACTATGAGTTACTTGACAATGAGGAGAGAAAGATCGTCATTGTAAACTCTACCCTGAATGAAGATCAACGAGAAAAGCTGCTAAATTAAGTCAAGCTAAGGAGGAAGACAGTTGGCTATTTTGTGGATGATATTCGAGGCTTGATTCCTATTGAATGCATGCACATAATCCATCTAGAAGAGAGTGTGAAACCTCTTGCCCAACCTCAAAGAAATCTCAATCAAAACTTAAGAGAAGTTGTAAAAAAGGAAGCCATAAAACTTCGAGAATCTATCACATCATAGACATCAATCGGGTTAGACCCATCCATGTAGTATCAAAGAAAGGGGACATGATGATGGTAAAGGAGTAAATGGAAATGAAGTTGTGACCTGAACGGTCATTGGTTGGATAATGTTCATAGATTACATCAAACTAAATGTGGTGATAAAGAAACATCACTTTCCCCTTCCCTTTATTGACCAAGTTCTAGAACATTTGGCCATCGCTCAGATTTCTATTTCCTTGATGGATACTAAGGATTCTACCAAGTTCCCATACACCCAGACGACCAAGAGAAGACAAGCTTCACTTGCATCTATGGGACATGTGCCTTCATGATGATGCCATTTGGCCTCTAAAACGCACCAACAACATTCCAAAGGTGCATGATATCTATATTTGCAAACTTCTGGGAGGACAACATGGAGTTGTTTATGGATGAATTTTCTGTATATAGAACTTTCTTTGACAGTTTCTTAAGAAACCTCTCCCAAGTTTTAAAATATTGTGAGGAATAACAATTGGTTTTGAACTAGGAAAAGTATCATCTCATGGTACACGAAAGAATTTTGCTAGGTAATAAGATATCTAAAAAGGTAATTGAGTAGATTTGAGCAAGGTGGAAGCCATCTCTAAATTCCCCACCTCCTAAATTTTTGATCGGTGTGAGGAGATCCATTTTACAAGTTGGATATTAAAGGAGAATTATTAAAGACTTCTGCAAAATATCTAGACATATGTCCAACCTCTTTGTCAAAGATGATGTGTTTGATTTCATTAATGAATAACTAAAAGCTTTTGAAACCTTAAGAAGTGCCATGACTACTGCACAAATCCTCCAAGCTCTAGACTGAGAGTTTCCCTTAGAATTAATGAGTGATGTGAGCAATTATACAATCATCATGATGCTTGGATAGAAGAAGCATTAAAGCACCACATTATTTACTATGCTAGGAAGACCCCAAACGAAGCTCAGGGAAATTACACCATAACTTAAAAAGAAATGCTAGAAATAGTTTATGCTTTTGACAAGTTCGGATCCTACATTATAGGGTCAAAAGTGATACCTTATACTGACAGAGGGTATAAAGTATCTAATGCATAAGAAAGATATGAAGCTGAGACTTTTGAGGTCGTCACTCCTACTACAAGTGTTTGACCGTGATATTGTTGATAAGAAAGGAATAGAAAATGTTGTGTTCAACTACTTATTGCAAATTATCATAAATAACAACAACTCACCCCTGATAAATGACAATAACCCCAATGAATCTCTAACGATGGCAAAAAAATTGAACATGATATACCATGGTTTGTCGATATCTACAATTACCTGGCATGTTAAGGATTGCTTCCAGATATAACCTATAATGAAAATACAAAGTTGTTTTCGACTTGAAAAATTACTATTGGGATGGTCCTCTCCATTTTATGAAATGTGTGGATAACCTGTATTGCAGATGTATTCCTAAGGAAAACGTACCTCAAATCATGTATGAGGGTCATTCTTTGCCATATGGCAGGCACGTAGGTGGAGACAAGATTGTGGTTGAGATTGTACAATCTAGGTTTTATTGGCCCACCCTATTCAAATATGCACATGCCTATGCAATGCCTTGCAAAGAGTGACAACATAATAGGAGTATATCAAAGAGAAATGACATTCCTCTCTTCGAATGGATTGAGTTGGAAATATTTGATGTATGTACAATCAACAACATGGGTCATTTCCCATCATCACGAGGCAATCAGTATTTCCTAGTTGCGATTGACTATGTATCAAATTGGGTAGAGTTAGTACCTATGCCTACTTGTGATTCAAAATCCACGATAAGGTTATTTGAAAAGTTAATCTTCTTGAGGTGTGGGTTCCCACACATTGTCATTCGTGATGGGAGATCTCATTTTGGGGAAAAACAATTTTCAGCCTTGTTGTAGAAGTATGGAGTGAAACTCAATATTGTGACCTTCTATCACCAATAGACATCTGGTAAAGTTTAAGTATCAAATATACAAATTAAACAAATCTTAGAAAAGATTGTTGGGCATACTAGAACATATTGGTCCATGAAGCCCAACAATCTAGTATGCCCCCTAGGCACATCACATATCCTATAAGACCCCTATAGGGACTAACCATTATAGACTGATTTATGGAAAGGTGTGTCACCTATTGGTTGAACTCAAACACATAGCTTTCTGGGCAATCAAGTTAGTCAATATGGATCCAAAATTAGCAAGCAAGAAGAGATTCTTGCAATTACAAGAACTGGAGGAGCTTAGGTTGCATGTCTATGAGAACGCCAAAATTTACAATGAGTGGACGAAGGTGTATCATGATGCCCACCTGAAAATAAAAGATACCTCTAAAGGAAACAAATTCTTCTTGCACAACTTCAGTATAAGAATCTTCTGTGAAAACCTATGTTCAAGATAGTCTGGCCCATTCACTATGTCGAAAATGTATTTTTCACAAATGATGTAGTTGTTCAGTGAAAATATATGAAATCTTCTAATGAATGGCCATAGGTTAAAAAGGTACTATGAAGATGAGGCTTTTATAAGGAGAGTTGAAGTCTAGCTTGATGGCCCAATTCCAGCACCATGAGAATAGGACAAGTGATAACAGTAGAGAAAGTCAAGCTAGAGACTATGAATTAGCACTTTTTGAGAGGCTTTTATTGAACTATGCATTCAGAGATTATAGTGTTAATAAATTTCTCAATCACTAGGTCTTATTAATTTTAATCTTTGATTTCTATTGTTTTATTATTTTTGTATATTAGCATTGCCTTTATTTCATAATTTTAGTGAAAATAGAATAAATTTAATGAAAAATGTAAAATTGGTCTATCTGTTGAAGGTACTAAATCCAGTTGAGTCAGTTGCTCAACCATCAGTTGATCAGCTAGGAAACCCATCAATAGACCAAGCATTGGCAGTCCATCGAGCTCCAACTAGCAGGAAGGCCATCGGAAATTATAACCATAAAGTTACATTTCCTCTTCCTTACCATTAGAAGATGACAAATCCATCTAATCCTTGCCTTACATGTAGTTTGTGCAAGACCTACCCCACCATCAAATTGCAAGTAAGTACCAGACCATGGAGTTGTACATAGCTAGGAAGGCAATTGAGTCTCAATGAGGCAACTAGATAGTCCATCAAAATCCATCAAAAGGTGGTATGACGGTCTACCTTCAGAACATGCATTACCTCAACCATCAGAAGCCCATAAGTCTACTACTAAAGGTCGTGCAGCTCCCACCTCCATGTAAGGTAGACAATATAAGTTGTAGGGGCCGAACACTTGTACGTATGGTCATATGTGAGGGGTTAAAGATGATATGAAAAATCAAAACCTAGCTCACTAACTCCATCAGATTTCCACCCTCAATCCAAGCAACATTGTCTTCCAGCTACTCCATTCGAAGAAGAAGGCATTATTATGGGTCCTTCCAACAACGACTTTGTGTCGACTGATGTAGGTGGAGTAGAAAAGCACTTTGGGGAGACGTGTGGTGAAGGAAATGTAGAAGTGGAGAGAGCTTAGCATCATTTATGAATAGAAAAGTGAAGAATGGCATCAACGAATAGTAACTCTTCCTCTTTCTTCTTTCTTTCTCTATTTAGACCTAGCATAGTCTTGCCTTGATATTCGCAATGACAACCAACCTCCATTGAAAGGTGGTAACTGAGTGTTTCCCTTCCTCCATATTTGACTTTTCCCACCAATTCCTCCTCCTCTCCATTTTTCATCCACACCATGGTTCTTGTTCAGCACTAATGTCTCCTTCTAGAGCACATCACCATTGCTCTGTGAGAAGGTACTAACCATCATAAGGTGTCCCTTCTACAACTCTCTTTATCATTGACCCTAAGATTGTTGTTTTCTTTTTTGACTCTCAATATCATCAAGTTTTACACCCACAACATCTCTGCTGACTACTGGCAACTGCCATCAAAAGGCAAGAGCCATCGAAAGGTGTTAACCATCAGAAGGCAAGCCCTTCCTAACCTTCTAAAACCTTCATTTTCTATCAATTGGTTGTGATAACCATCAATTTGTAGACATTCTACCATAGATTTGCAAGGCTACCTCTTAGTAGAGTTCTCCTACTGTAATTGAATTTTAACTCAGTAATTACCCCCTTTCTCCCAATTATCTATTGGTCTAATCCATTTTGCACGAGATATTTCAATATCTACATTGTAATCTAGTTAAATGGTAGCAAACATAGGTACAACAAAAGAACAACTTAGCCAAGAGTTGGAAGAAAATATGGAAAGACTAAAGGATGAGGCTTAGTATATGTTAAGATTCATGGGGATCCCATCCCAGAGAGTATAAGAGAAAGGCTGGAGGCAAATATATTGAAATATCTTAACCAACTGATCCCATAGGAGTTTTCTATGTCTCTAGAATCAGAAGGAACTAAAACTTGTAAATACAACCCTTCAGTGGAGGTTGGAAAACCAAAGAAGAGTAAGATGTTGCAACCCTTCCCAAAGAGTGATATAAGAAAAAAAAATAAGGTGATTGAAGAAGAATGCACTAAGGATAGACAACAACTAAGCCATTGGAAATCACTCCTGACAGTGCAACAACCCTAATTATCCCCCAGCTTCCAGACCCTAGCCAGATAATCATTTCATCCCAAGGGATGAAGAGCATGATAAGGCTTGGGGGAAGATGTTCAGTATATAACAAGGTTTGGGGATGTAAACACCCTAATTAAAATGTGAATTTACCAAAGGGTGAAAGGGCAATTTGATAATATTGGAATCTACAAGATTCATTTTAATAACCATACCATCTATAGAGACTTAACATGGGAATTTGAATAAATTACCAGTACAAGCAGATTAAGCAAAAGAGTGTGGGGGAAGCTTTAAACTGGAAGTCAAAATAATCAAGGAAGATTATATCTTGATGGGGAGATGGATGAATTTAATTTTCAACGATTTAGATGAGAAAGATAAATTAGTAAATAAAGCTAGAGGAGATAGAGAAGTATGGGGATTTCTGACTGAAAAGACTTGGGAAATGCTATCTAAGGAGTTCCAGTTCATATTTGGGCAATCAAATGCTACCCAAATGCATTTTGGAATAATGCATGTTATGCACAAGCTATTCACCAATGCCCTATTCTTTAGGTTTGATACTCCAAATATTATAGGAATGGATCTCCACATCATGTGGAGTATCCTAGAGAAAATCTTGTAAACATCGGGTGAATTCTAATTGACAAGATAGTGGAGGGAATGGGACCAGAAGGCTCCCAACACTTCTACATGGGGACCCTACTAACATACATTACTCACTGACTAGGATACCCCTAGGAACTAAAGAATTTCAACATATCTAGAGGGAAAAGACTAGTGCATGCCAAATATTTGACATCCACAAGTGTCTTAACAAGCATAAAAGAGAAGTACTTCTACATATTAAAAAGGTCAAAAGACTTCATTCCCCTGCCTGAAATGAGAAGTTATGACTGTGACATGCTTGTGTTTGAGGAGGAAGATATCCTAAAAATGAAATCAAGATTCAAGCCTCTTCCATAGATAAGTGAATAATATCTATTGAGAAACAAATCAAACATATAGAAGACAATCTTGCCCAACTAGGAAAGATAAGTTCATACTTAGGTTACTAAAAAAGACTATCACCAAATCTAAACAAAAGAAGTCCCTATATCCAAGGCGGTAACATTAGATGAGGAAGAAGAAGAAGAACATTTAGAAACTACTCTAGTAGTGGCCAACCCACATAAAGTGATAGAAATACCACCTGGTGTCCAACCAAAACAAGGAGAGATGAAAGCCCCCTCCATCGAGGCAAGTGTGGCATCACACCACACCACACCACCCTAAGGCAAATCGAAGTATTATTCCAGTTGGGACACTGTCGAGCTTTAGAGGTGTCGATAAATAAAAAAGTAGGAAGCAAGCTTGAGGAAACACTACAAAAAACCAAAGTGAGATTCCATCACAAGGAAATTCATGGAAGTCAAACAAGAAACCGACGACCTCAATGGGATTGTTTCTACGTTTACTCTTCATAATTCTATATTAACTTTCAATATGTCATCACTAACTTCACAAGTTGAGAAAATTACAAATTATATACAACCATTAATGAGACAACCACAACAGATGCATCTCCTTGCTATAAACCAATTGTAGATCATTGATCGGCATGAACAGAGAGGTTGTCCTGCTAAGATAAGAATGGGATGAGTTAAAACAAGAGAATGAGTGTCTGCACACCACCAATGAATAAAAGAAGAAAAAAGAGGTGTCGATGACATCACCATCTCATGAAGAGTCATTTTCCAAATGATAGAAGATCACCAATAAGGAGACATCTTTCTCACGTGAAGAAGATATGAATGTGCAACTAACGGAAGATATGGCACTAGAAAAGCTAGGCATCACACACACTGCACCATCTGCAGTATAAGAAGTCACAACAAAATTGTCTACTGAACAAGTAGAAGAGGACTCTACCAAGAAAGAAGATGTGCCCATCGAGGATGCTAACAATACTAATTCCCCAGCCCTGCCTGGGAATTCCACTAACCATCTAGAGATAGAGGAACCCAATGACAAATAAAATCAGGGTTTCCCAATAAGACTGGGTCAGGCAGCTACCCCTGACAATGTTGAGCAAACATGATAAAATGGCATCGCTCATGATTCACCAAAGACAAGGGAAGAGGCAAGGGAAACAATCGAGGACTTAATGAACAAGTTGGACCCCCTCTTTGAATATAAGCTTCGACCCCCTCCAACAGACTATGAATGCTTAGTCAATGAATTCTTGTTGGATGAACCAATCAAAAGGGGACTACATCCTAATCATGTTGTAGTGGAGTTAGAAGAGCAAATTTCTGAGGAAGAAGAGGGGAGACTGAATTGGATGTTCTATAAAGCTCCAACGAAACTGGAGAATCCTTTTTTCCTTAACCCACCACCAGTTGATACAACACATCTAGTAGTTCCCCCACAACTTCTAGCAAAATGAAATGTATGGATATGACGTCAATGTCAGGGATTCTACTTTGAGACATCCACATCTTAATGGATATACTAGACGATGACAAGCCAGGGGAAGATGTCATATACAACAATGATAGGTATTATCTAACAAGAAATTACGTGACATTAGCCTTTAGGCATAAGGCATCTATCAGTAGAGTATTATTCAAGTTTTTCTAAGGTATGATTTTTGAAGAGTATATGTATCGAGACAAAGAGGGGCCAACTTTTAATGCCACGTATGATTTGTTCACATAGTGTTATGCAAAAAATTATAGGGGGCCCTCGATTGAAGAGCTACAAAACACCTTGCACCAAACATGGAAGTTGAAATTCATACAATCCCCTTTTAAGCCTTCAACCATTGGCTTCTGACCATGGTGGATTTCTCCACCCGACAGGATGGTCTTCAAAAATTAAGAAAAGAGGGTAATCCAAACTATCTAGATGGTCCTTAAATGTCAAATATATGGGGGTGGAAGTGTGATACAACACAAACTATAAAGGTATCCACATTGATTGTTGTAGGTCCCAACAACAACCTAACTCAAGGGACAATGCGTCATCATGCTCAAGATAATAGGAGCATTAAATAAGGGAATCTCCCTTGAGAAAATATCTAATGAGGGCTTCCATTCCTTAGGAGGAAAATATGTCATAGAAATCATCTATGACATATGATTTTGCTATGATCACCACATAGAAGACATCCCTCCAGGGATGTACCCTCTCGTCTACCTTCTAGAAAGGACTCCTTGAAGGGAACAACTAGAAAATCTCTAAAAGTAATGAAAAGTTCTCCCTCTAGAAGGCTATGAAACAAGTCTAATTAATCCCCCCTCTAACAACATCTCCCAACATTTCACCCTACCCTTCAGTCAAGAACAACCCATCCTTCCAACCCTAGCAAGAAGAAGTTGTTGAACAGAAGGTTGTTGAGACGAAAGTTGAACAAGATAAGGGTACCTATCTAGAGGACCCTACTATACTTGCAAATACAATTGCTCTAAAGTCTGAAGAGGAAGCTTCCCCACCTCAAAATGAATGTGTTAAAAATGATATCATGGAGCCAGAGACAGAGAAGTAACGGTCCAATGATAAAGAGCTTCACTATGATGAAGTAGCGACGAATGAACTAACACCTACCTATATGATTAATCCAAGATTTAAAATCTTCGATAAGGACGCATGTTATAGACTTTCAATGGAAGACCTCAATTTCATAATGGAAGATCTAAGGCCACATGAAGATGAAATTATCACTATCTTTGAAAGGAATCATTCTAAGTGTTGAGGCATGAACTACCAGAAATACTAACTGTAGGAGGCTACATGACAGTAAACATCATGATGGCATGTCAACTACTTCTAGCTGAAAGGATTGGTGATGAACATATGGCCTACTATGAAATAATAGGATATATCTTATTGAAGAAGGACTCTAGGGAGTTAAAATGTCTTGTTGAACACCTAAAATCAAAAGTTTCATGTCTCAATTTTGTGCCCATCCTCTAAAACAGCCACTAAACATTATGGTCAATCAATATAAAGATGGAGACAAAAATCTTATACAATAGCTCAGATGCTATGTTTAGCACCATAAGAATGACTTGTCACGAGACAGATAATAGTGTCACAGAACAAAAGGTAGTCTAAGTGCAACCCATATAGTCGAGTTGATAATCAAATATGATAGAGGATATCCAGATGAATATTCAAAATCCAAAATCATAGTTTTTTCATAAGAGTCCACAACAAGCTCCTGGTTCCAATGATTGTGGTTTCTATGTACTCTTTTGGATGCAAATTCCCACACTGACAGACACAAATGTGGAGTCTTATCAAGATGATTACTACTACCACCTCAGAGGAACATGATCCACGATGATCCTAAAATTAGAATGATCAATACTGAGCTCAAGACTGTAACTCGCATGTTCTCACTAAACCTCATTCTTTGATTTACAAGAGACAAAGTGTATAATAAGTTTGTGTGGTGCGAACAAACAAGCTAGGTACGTCCTAGATCTCAAACACTATATATGATGTCCTCTTATTCCTTATCTACTACCAATTTCAACGAATAACTTCTCTATATTTTGAAAAACTTAGATTAGCGACTTTTTCAATTGTGCACATCTTATCTTTATATATCTTACCAAAAAGAAAACATTTTGATAGTTAGGAAAATTTTTGAACCAAATTTTACAAGATGGCATCATCATTCCCATATTAGACCTTCTTGTCTTCAAGCTACTTCTTAGCATAATAATTTCAATAGTGATTGTTTGGCTGTTAATTCACCTAATAAAAATCTATAAAATCATGTCTTTACACCATTCTTATCTCAAGACACTACAACTTGTGGAAGAATGCTACTGTCCCAAGGGATTTCTCTAAAATAATGACTTAATTTGCTACGCTCATGATCAATCACCTTATCATCCTAGTATAGGTTGAAAAGTGTAAACATCTTGCGGAAGGGAAACAACTACCTTTTTAGTGCTAATTCCCTGATAGGAATTAAAAGAGGCTTGGCAGCCCACTTTCCCTGAAAATCTTATCGCCTAAGGCTTATGAGTAAGAATAAAAGAAGAGGTTGAATAAAATCATGAGAGTTGATGTCGATGAAATTCTTAAGGGCTCTACCCGGACGGTGTATGTTGCACTCATGGATGTGGATATGTCGTGCATGGTAGTAGGGCCTAGAGGCCAAAAATATCACCCACCTATTTTCCAAGGGGGGACTCGCATAACCACCTAAAATTACATCAGGACTAATAGTTGGGTAATATTTTTATTAAAATAGTACAAATGGTTGAGTGACCTCAAGGAGGATAGGATACACCACAACCTTAAGTCGCCCCTCACAAGCTAGGGCTCCCAGAAAAATAAAAGTTGGGTGTGAAACTTGTCCCTAGTAGAAATTATGCACAAGTATGGCTAGAAAATGTGGCTCAAGGTGAATTATGAAGGAGAAAACCCTTCTTGAAAAGAAGGTCATAACAAAGGAGAAATTTATGCAACTCTATATCTAAGGGAATGAAACCTGGGAATATAATATGCAGACCAAGAAGTCACACATGATCAAAACCTAAAATCCAGCTTCAGAGAGGATCCCCATCGGTTTCCACAATTGATGGTTTCTCTCCATCGAGTTTCAATGTGCTAACTAAACCATCGACTTATAAGTCCGCTAATCTAGCCCTCCATTGGCTCTCACAACCGATGGCCTAGTGCATCCCTCCAAAAAGAACACCACCTGACCCATTATTGGAAGTGGGTTGCCTTACCTTACTATTAGAAGGCAAGTGAATGAACACCCATCGGTCCCCATCATCCTAATGGATGAGAGAGAAGGGAAAAAGATGATGTGCCAACACCCTAAGGCACCAAAGGGACACTTGTCCACCCAAGAAACCAACATGCAACAACCTTAACCACACATGAAAAATATGGTGATATAAACTATGTTGGGTGTCGACCTACTTGGGTCCCCAACATGTGGTTTCAGTCGCAACACTTCATAGAGGTCGAAACAAGAAAAAAACATCAAGACTAGGTCGAAATAAGATCATCACCATCAAAGAGGTCAAAACACAAGAAGACCAACATCTAGGTCAAAACACATCATCCCAAACCATCACAGTCATAACAACATCATGCCAAGGCATGTGCTTCAGCCGAAACACATTCAAGACAACCGCTAGGTCGCTACCATCACCAAGGTTCAACAAGGTTGAAACAAAGCAACCCTTGAAAACCTTAATCAACACCAACGATGCCACCACACATCCAAGGCTCAAACAAGGTTCCCTCTTCTTTCTCTCTCCTCTAGATATGTCAAGAAAGAGAAGGAACATTCTAGAAGTGAAAAATTGCACACTCACCCCCTACTTTGGGTAAATTGCAATATGTACCAAAACTAGAACACAAGGCACAAACATTATCCAAACATGCTCAAACTAAAAACTTAAGCTCTCTACAAGCCCTAAAAGCACCCCAAAGGATTAGAATAAAGTTATAAGAACTTCATCAAGCCAAAGAAAATAGGGTTAACACAAAACCTAGGTCAGGGGTCTTACAAGCCATAAACCTCTAATAGGGATTTTGCCCCCGAAATCCAAGGAAAAAGGAGATGTTGTATTGTGGGCTCCAACATGTAGGAAACTACGGCCTCTACCCTTACTTGGTGACCACTGTATCTGGCTTGTTTCTCTCTATTATGACGGTGGTGGTTACAACCTAGGCTCCTTAAAGCCACTTGAAAGCTACCCCTAGTATTGTGTCGGTCTCTTCTTGGCACCTTTCTCAAGTTTCTCAACCACATATCACTTTATCCTCCTAACAAACTCCACAAATGTGGAAAAACACTATCTATTCTCTAAGGATGTTGTCAGCGTCATCAACTCCGCACTCAACCCCTTCTCAAAATGTCTAATTATCTCCTGATCTGTAGCAACCATGTGAGGACTGAACCTCAACAACACCATAAACTTTTCTCCATACTCGTTGATCGACATGGATCCCAGTCGGATCCTCTCAAACTGGATAATCTTCTCATTCAGATATATTCAAGGGAATCATCAACTAATGAACTCACATCAGAACTCCTCCCAACCGACCACAACACCTAGCCTTTTTTTCTCTTCTATGGTCCACTAATGGCCAGCACTCCCCTTTAAAAGATACACTACATGCCTCACTTTGTCCGCCTTGGGAATGTTGAGGATCTTAAAGGCCTTCTCCAACTCCATTAACCAAACATCTACATATGTTGGGTCATCGTACTAGCATACTCCATAGATCCACCTCGGCTCAACCACTCCAAAGTCTTCCCTGAGACTAGAAATTCTACATTGGGGATTGCTACTCTAACTTGAGGAATGGGCATTCTATCTGCCATATGTGTCATCATCGCCATGAACTGCCCAATAAAGGAGTGAAAGGAAGGGTTTTCCAACATTACTCGGTCAAACTGAAGAGCATCAGGCACCCTCTCCTCAACAACCTACTTCCTTGCACCTCCACCTGGTGCAACAACACCACTCTCAACAATGTGTTCTTTGTGTTCTCCAGCCATATTTTCAACTCTTCTTCTTCTACAAAAGTAAAAGTCACTATAAGATAGACTAGAGGACACTAGAACAGACTTAAACCCTAGTCCTAGGTCCTTGTAGACTCAGCGAACCTAAAGCTCTGATACCAACCAAAATCTGACGCCCCACGCCAAAAACCAACGAGTTAACTCCAAACTAAATGAGGAAACAAAACTAAACAAGTGGATTACCAGAACACTAAAAATTAAACTGATTTCATTAAGCACCAAAGCTGCAAAAAGCTTTACATATAAGTCCTCACAAAACACCTTCATTGGATATCATAAATTACAAGGTTCTTCCATCATTGTTTTCATCCTTCCTGACATCAACCTGTTACATGAGATATTTGTTTCACATACATGTACAACTGCCATAGCTATACAAAAAAAGGCATACAAGACAAAAACCTCGTATCAGTGACATCTCTACAAAGCACACCAAAAGCACCCCCAAGACATGATTGTATAGGGATGACTCTAGGACTCTACACCAAAAGACTAGCAACACTTCCAACCTGATCATCTACTACTCTTGTGGCTTCCCTTCCTCAGTTGCATGATCTCCACCACATCATACATTGCCACCTAAAAGGATGTGGAAACCCACAGGGTGAGACCAAACATCCCAACGATAGATATAACTCTCTGCCAACGTCTATTAAAGCATAAATAAACTAAAGCAGGTAGGTAACATGATTACTAACTAAGAAGTTTCAACTAAATGATATGTATCCAAAGGTAAAGCAGGTTAAGAAATACTAGGCAGTTATCACTGACCAGTAGAACAATTAATAATCCAACAAGGAATACGAAGAACATGTATATTTTCTACCACTAAAACTATATAAAAGCAAGGTAAGGCTTCAACAAATTTTCTTCGCATATGTCCCTATGCAAGTAAACTACACGGTTGTATTACTTCTTTTATTATGCCCTGAGGAGATGAGGTATACCACTCATACTCCAACTAACCACTGCTAAGTCAAAATTAGTGCCATACAAGGTCTATGGAAGAGTCAGAATCTATGACCTCTCCAAACCTCCTAGTCAGCATGAGAGAAACACGGCAGTGACATAACATATGAGTTATCTACAAAACAGCCTAGCCTGCCTTGGCATATAGGCAGAACACTAGCGAAACTGAACTACAACCCGAAATCACACTCCTACTAGAATTTGGCCCATAGCCAATCCTGTGAAAGTATATACTGAGTCATATCACTAAGATATGGCCCGTAGTTGCACTCCTACCAGGGTATGGCCCATAGCCAATCATGTAGATGCATATACTCAACAGTATATGACTCCAAGCTTCCACTAGGGAGAACTCATTTCACCATCTAGCACTAATACTGACATTGGAATGGATCTATGGAACACAACACTTACATGATTAGGTTTCACTTGATTAATTAAGACAATTGGATATCTTTTAGCATCAAACAAGTTACAACGTATAAATCCATAACAAACTCTACTAGAAAAAGGGTATAGTACAACTTTAGAAGATATAAAATCTATAAGTTGTGAACTTGTCACATCATCACATAGAAATGTAGAACTCTCATTCACAAGGCCATCATCATTGTCACATAACCACACAAGGCTATCACCAATGTCATATGACTATGGGATATCAATCCCTCAATCACACCTATAGAGGTTATCACCTCAAATCATGCACCAGGCACCTGCCAGGTCATTCGACCCATTCACATCAATCATGCATCACAAGTATCTATCCATGCCTCATCAAGGCTCATAGCCCATATCATGTATCACATAATAATCATCATAGCATACACAAGCCATGGCATTCATATTCACATCACCTATAGGGTTAGACATTTATATACAGAAGAAAGAAAACAATATAGCACAAATCGTTACATGAGAGAAAAGCAAACACATCATATTTCTCAATATTAGGGTTAGGGTTCCGCACATAACCGATTAGGGTTTTGTGTCATACAACATCATCAAACCCTAAGTGTATGGTTTCCCCCTTTCTTGGGTCATATAAAGGTTAGGAATCATGTGTAGGTTAAGCATTATGTTATCTAGCCAGCACCATGCATGTGTCATCATACGCTCACATGTATATATGCTAACCATGTATATACACATACATTGGTGTTGACCCACAACACTTCATGTGTTATGACCCACTATCATCTAGGTCATGACCATACATATAACCAAGGGTATCGACCTGCCCTAGCCATGTGTGAAGATCGTAACACATTCCCTTGCTACGTCCACAACAAACCAAAGTGGTTTCGACCACTAAACCCCCTAGGGTTAGGGTCAGGTCAGAACACAAGGGCTGATGCACCAAACAACATGTAGCAACCATCCAGGAAACTAGGCTTACGACCCATGACCATCACTACTATTTTGACCAACACCAAATAGATAAAAGGTAAACCATCTTCATGGTGTTATGATCACTACAAGAACCAAGCAACTTGACTCATTATGACATGGTTATGGCCTCTACAAAGAGAGGGTAGCGACTCATCCCACAAGAGGTTAACATGTTACGACTAGACTGATCCAACATAAGGTATCGACGGCAACCAGCCATGGGTTGTGACTTCACATGGTCAAGCACATTATCAACAGTTAACCAAAACCAAAATAGGGAAGAACGCAAGCCCAAAATAGGAGATAACATCATGGAACATCATCGTCATGAAGGTGGAATACTCCACACAAAACGATCACCAAAACCCTAAAACATGAACTATGAAAGCTCCATGAAAGCACCTCATGTAAGGTAGTTAAACCATGTTTAGAAAACCCAAAACAAAACCCAAAACTCAATGTGATATCATGGTGTAGAAACCCAAGGAATATAAACAAAACCATGATTAAGAGATAGGAAAAACCACCATATGATCATCATCTCCAAAATCGGTATCAGAACTAGGGTTTATTCTAGCCAAAACAAGTATGATTTTCTCTACCAAACCAGTTCTAGAGCTTAGCATCATCTAATAGCATGTTAAGGGAATATTTTAGAGAGAGAAATAAGTATCTTGTATGTATGAAAGAGTGTAATAATAGAGAAGGTTAAGAGTTATATAACTCGTTTTAAAGATGATCACTCCAAGGATCAAGCTCCAAGCACACGATCAATAAGGGAAAAAGAAGATCCACTCTCGACCACAAAGCACCTAAATAAGGACAAGACATTAAGGTAAAATATGGAACAAGAAAAAGGGCAAGGAAGAACCCTAGGCTGATCCAAAGAAAAAAGGAGAAAAGAGAGGAGAAACTCCCTCTCACTTGGGTGTCTCCTTGACAAGACATGGCCTATTACCCTTATGATGAGGAGCTCTCTTCTCAAGAACAGCCACCATGTCAAAACACAGTTTAAGGCAAGGAAGGATAAGAATATGGGGTAGGGGATCTAAGGAAAATGTTGCAAAAGAAATGTATGAACTTACTAGGGTAGAAGATGACCAAGGATCACCACAAGCACCACATGCAAGGAAAGTCCGGCCACCAAGAGCTCCAAAATAGATCTTCTTGCTTCTCAAGGCTCTAAGGAAGACTAAGAAAGAAGGGAGAAAGAAGATGGCCAAAAAGGTTCACTTTCATGGAGAGATAAGGGATTATATACATGAGGGATGAGAGAGAAGGGAAAAAGATGAGGTGTCAACACCCTAAGGCACCAAAGGGACACTTGTCCACCCAAGAAACCAACATGCAACTACATGCAATCACCTTACCCAAACATGCACAAGATGGTGATATAACCTATGTTGGGTGTTTACCTACTTGGGTCCCCAACATGTGGTTTTAGTTGCAACACTTCATGGAGGTTGAAACAAGAGCAAAAACATCAAGACTAGGTCGAAACAAGATCATCATCATAAAAGAGGTCAAAACACAAGAAGACCAACATCTAGGTCAAAACACATCATCCCAAACCAACATGGTCATAAAAAAATCATGCCAAGTAATGTGTGTTGGTCGAACCACATCCAAGACAACCCCTAGGTCACTACCTAGGTCGCTATCATCACCAAGTTTTAACAAGATCGAAACAAAGAAAAACCTAGAAAACCTTAATCGCCACCAAGGATGATACCACTCATCCAAGGCTCAAATAAGGCACCCCCTTCATTATCTCTCCTCTAGATGATGTCAAGAATGAGAAGGAACATTCTAGAAGTGACAAACTGCACACTCACTCCCTACTTTGGGTAAATTACAATTTGCACTAAAGCTAGCACACAAGGCACAAACATTATCCAAACAAGCTCAAACTTGAAACTTAAGCTCTCCACAAGCCCAAAAAGCATCCCAAAGGATTACAAGAAAGTTATAATCACTTCATCAAGCCAAAGAAAATAGGGTTATCCCAAAACCCAAGTCAGGGGTCTTACAAATGGGTTATGTGCTCCATCAATGTTCACCCTAAATTGTAACAAAATTACTATAATAATCAAGATATGTAATTCTAAGATGCATAATATCTAGATAAACATTAATGGACATGTTTTACATTAAAATATCACACATTAATGTAAATATTTAATGAATCAAAAATGATAAAAAATTTTAATAATGTTTAATATATATTTAGGAAACTCATATAGTTATAGATGAAATATTATAATGGGCAATAATTGTAAATAAATATATTATTTTGTTACAACCATCATTAAAAAACTTTAATACATTATTAAGTCCATTAAATATAAAAAAAACTAGCATAGATGAATGGTTTTAAAGGTTATATTTTCTCATTTTGAGCCTATTTAACCTATTATCATTCTAAGTTTTTGAAAATAATCATATTTTGTCATTTCACTATTGAAATTAAAAAATGAAATATGAAGATTATATAGTGTTCACCTTATCGTGATTTGTACCTATTTGTGAGAATGTGCTAGATCCATTTGTGAAATGGAAACCCTAATTGCAATGTGATGGAAATATGATTGTCTTAATTTGGACCTTAATTGTGAGGTTGAATTAAGTGGTCATTTTTATTGTGTAACCCTAAATGGAATCTTCTGGAGAGTAATTGGAATAATACTAATCTTGGTTTTGTATATATGTGCATATGATTATGACAACTAACTTAATGAAACAATTCTAACACTATGTGGTGATGAATTTTGTATTTTTTCCTTATATTATAATTTTGTGGTGATTATCCTATATATGTGGGTGGTGATGCCCATTATTCAAAAATATTATAGCTGGAACTAGGCAGTGATATTTGTTATGGAGTAATTAGGTGATGATTCATTTACTTAGTTTTGTATCATGATGTCCATTGTTTGATGTGGTGGTTTCCTCTCTTTTATGTTGGGTGGTGATACCCATTGTTTGAGGTGGTTATGTCTATTTTATTTTGCATTGGTTAGTGATTCTTAATAGTTTCTAGTGGTGATCACAAGACGTTGTTGTTTATCTTATTCTAGTTTCCTATAATAATCTATATGTACATTATAGTTGTGAACTATATTGTGATTAAACCAAGATATAAATTAGTTCCTACAAATATTGTAAGTCATCTTATTGAATAGTTTCTTTTGACATTCGTTTGAGTAAATCTTTTATTCTCTTTGGTGGGATCCTTTTTATATAAATTTGTTTCCCTTTTTCCCATAATTTATAACAACTTACTATTACATGCATATACCAGATATTGCAGCCATCATACACATAGGTATCTTTTATGGGGTTTTACTTTCAACCCCTTGGTTCAAGGACAAGGAAGAGTTGATCATATAGACCTTGGATCCACACAAGTGTAGCTACCTCTTTGAAGATAAAGTTGAGATGGACAAGTTGCCCTCCACAACCAGTTATGTTTTATTTATTAAAGTCCGTTCATACTTTTACCAATGTGGGTGTTGAACCTTTTTGTTTTTTGAAAGTTGTAGTAGTTTGATGGTTTCATTTCATTGATGGTTATTATGAGACCATACTTGAAATAATAAATATGTTTTATTCTTCCTTTGTGAAATATTGTTGTGTGTTTGGCATGTGGATGATTATTCATACTCAAATGACTAATGAGTGGTTCTCCTCTTGGGTCACACTCATTACAAGTTCATTTTCTTATTGTTTAAATACTTTTAATCATTCTTATCATGTTTTGAGAATAATCATTAATATATGGGCAAATAATATAGCCAATATTATTCATTTAATTTGTGTAAATCAAATGTCTCATTTTCAAGTTGAACTCTCTTCTTCTTCTCTTCCTTTAGTTGTGGCATATGGCCATAACTTTTAAAGAGATTGTAGTTCTTTATTTATTATCACTTAAAGTATTTCCCTTCTCTTATCAAATCTTTAGAGTAATCATAAGATCATAATTCTAATAATGGGTAAAGATACAAAAACTAAATATGCATTATTTTTTTAATTCTTGGATTGAAAGAGTTGACTATTTGGAAAAATTTAATAATTTTGAGGAGCTTCATTTCATTAGATATGTCATGTTTTATATATTTTCAAAGCTCAATAATATCATCAAAACTTATTGATTGGAACAAAAGTTGGGTTGAAAATTTCTCTAAAAAAACTAAGTCTCTTAAACATGATGTTGTTGAGGTCTAGTTTGTTGCATGTTATTGATTTGCAACATAATTTTGTTGACCTCTAGAATGATCCTACCTAATCTATCAGACTATAAGAATTTCTCTTTAGTAAAAATCTCATATGTATTGCCTTGAAAAAAAGATTGAATATGAAGTTATTGTATTATATGACAAAGCTTAAAGACAAAGGAACAATTTTAGAGAGATTATGACTAATAATAAAATGTTCTTTCAAGAAAAAACTAAAGACCATTTTTATGACTTATCCAAATATTTTTAGTATTAATTTACCTTGATGTTTTTAATATTTTGTGTATTGATTTTCCCTCCTTAGATGATTATCAACTTTAGCTATTGAGTAAACATGTATTTGGACAAGATATTGCCTCATTTTTTATGCCAATTGAAAATGAGAAGGCACCAATTTAAGATGGCTTTGACACCTATTTTTTAAGAAAACATAGTTCTTATAAATTAGATATGTTATAAGTGTTATTATTGAGTTTTAAAAAAAATTATGGATTCTCAGGAATACAAACAAATATGTAACTACTCTAATCCCTAAGTCAAAAAATAATTCTTAGATTAAAAATTATCATTCTATGTCATTTGTAATGCTATAAAAGACTTATGAATAGACTAAAATTCGTTATTAGTTATTTGGTTAGTTCCAATGAGTTAAGTGTTGCAGCATATAATATGTCACTCTATTAGCCAACGAAGCTATCAATGATTTCAACATAAGATGGATTGGATGAAAGACATCTCAAGGTAGACATAACAAAGGTAATAAATTTGTGATTTCTGGCTACCTCTTTGAAGATCTAGAAAAAATGAACTTTCCAATGTGTTACTTAGTTTGGCTTCATAAAACTTTTCACACTCTATCAAAACTAGTTGATTGATAACCTATAGATTTTCATTATCCATCTAATGGAGTTAAATAAGATCAACCTTTTGAAACTAATGTGGTTCTATCAGTAATGCAAGGTTTCTCACCCCTACTTCAAAAAAAAAATGGAATCATCTCAAGGCTTTGAAAGACCTAGTATTATCTTATTTAAATATTTATGATGATCTTTATTCTTAAATATAATATGAAACTACAAATCAATGAGACAAGTGTTTGGTGATATACTTTATGTTTTTAGACTTTGAATGAAACATTCTATGAGATCCATGAATTTTAAGATGCAATGAAGGGTGAGATTATCCTTATTCTTGGCATTGAGGAAGGTTCTCTACCCCTGAGATACATGCTATTTCCCCCTTTTATTGGAAAAATACCTAGCAATCATTGTACCCCTCTCATGGATAAATTAAATCAAAGACAGATAGTCAAAAATTGAAGACTCTGGGCATGAAATGAATACCAGAGTTCTTGAAATCTACTATAACCACAATGCATTTATATTTGTCTTCCTCCTTACCTATTTCTTATTTTTCAGCTAATAACATGGAGAATTTAGTGCAAAGCATTCATTTGAAATAGTGTTGAAGGTAAACGTAATATCGATTATATTAAAATGAATAACGATAAACTGTCATAGAAAGTGGCTTGATAATTTAAAAGTATAGAGACACCATACAAGCTGGAATGATGTTTAGTGCTTGGAATGTGGAGAGAAAGAAAGATATCATATGGGTCAAATGGGTACATGTAATATTACAAAAAGAAGCTACATTTGAATTTTGACCCTTGGTTACAAATCCAACTTGAGACAAAGAGAATATTTGAAAGAGATTATAATATTCAATGTTGAGAATGATGATTTGATCTCTGTCTAGTAGGACCCTTGACTTCCAGTCACAATTTTCATTTTGAATGAGGAAAGAAATTTTTTGATGTTGGGAGTGATTATAGAGCCAATAATAATTGTATACTTAAAGATGTTGAAAAATAACAAGAAGAATAATTGAATCGTTCTAAAACTACATTGTCTTCCCTTCTAAAACATTCCATTGTAGTATATATAATTCAATGTGTTTTCAAAAAGTTTCGTACAAAAACTTAATGACACATGGTTGGGGAGAATGCTACATGAAGATGAAAATGACCTCTTATACTAGACAGAATTTTCATACCCCCAAAGTTTTCTAGATTTACTCTTGGAAGCCATTCATAACATATTACCTATTTTTACATCAGTCAACTGATTTTACATGTTTGCTCAGTCTCTTTTCTTTGCAATAATGCCTATGAACACATTGATACGGATGTGACTATGCAAATGATATTTGTTTGAAAGTTCATAGAAACAAGATTCTTCGCATTATCCCTTATGGTTTCATGGTTATCTCTTCTTTCAAGAGTAGAACCCAACTTCTTTTTCTTTCTATTCTCTACAACATTTGACTAAGATCAAGTCAATTGTTGTTTTTATCCCTTCCGGGTGCTCCAACTAGGTATCGAGCATGCAACATGCTGCTAGTAAACTGATATGCTTATCAGTTAAACTGATTGACAAGTGCGCCAAAGAGCATATGTATTGTCTATAAACATAGTCCATCTCTTTTCTTTGTTCTTCTCTTCGTTTCAAAAGGTGCATTATATTTGGTTAACCATATCATTTTGTGTACGAGAGACATGCACAAACCATATGCATGAGTAGAAGGAAAAAAAAAGATCTTAGCTTTTGCACTAGAATAAAAACATATATTTCTTGCACATTTTATTCCTCTATTTATATGTTATCTTGGTCTCTCTTTAATTGATTTTTAACCTAATCTCTTTTATGTATGTATTCCCTCAATGTCTCTTTCTCTTCTATACCCCCTACTCTCTCTCTCTCTCTCTCTCTCTCTCTCTCTCTCTCTCATTCTAATCCATGTCATATCCTTGTCCTCCGAAGATGACTACCAAAAGGAATATATGGTGTGACATGTAGCAATTTTCTTGAGAAAGGTCAATTAACATCTTCTTTCCACTAAGATGAGAATGCTCCCGTTTACCAACGTATTCAACAAGCATGAAATCGGTGACGGAGCTAGCTCGCTAGGCGGCAGCTGTACAATTATGCTGCAACCAGCACTGAACTTCATTTTTATAACCTTTCTATCTCAGTGCAGGTGAAATTATATTTTCATTGCAGTGATATCATCTGTTGACCGTTTCAGTGCAGATTTTGATTTCTGACAAATCCTTAGTTTGAAGAAGAACCTGGCGTAAAGCAACTAGAAAACCTCGCGTTCATCAATCTACAATTTCTTTTACAAGAGATGCGGGACTGTATGAAAAGCACACTGTACAGATGTCAGTCAAACGCAGTTCCAGTGGACTATTGGGACACTGGCATTGAACCAGAATTCCATACAGTGACATCTTCAGCTTATGTTTCCCGAAAATGGCTAAAAAGATGCTACCATGTGTCAAGTGGTAGACAATCGCATGCATCCCACTTGCCACTTTGAGCAACCGACCCATCCTATACACTCGCACCCTCAATTTTATACGAGGTTTGCTATGTAGACTTATTTTGGAACTCAAAATAGAACCCCAAACAATCTCCACCACATGATACAAAGTATAATAAATAAAATATATTTATTTTATTTGTTATACCTTGTAACATGTGGTGGAGATTGTTTGAGGTTTTGTTTTAGGTTCCAAAATAGTGTCTATCTAGCATTTCTCATTTTATACATGGAGCTCACGGATCTTTGTTCGGTTTTCAAGAAAAATGTCATATTTTCCGGGTCTTTCTATCCACTTGGCATATAAATCTACATTTGCATCTGTGATTTCCTTGCGTCTACATTTGCATCTGTGATTTCCTTGCGTCTTCACTCTTCAGTTCAAAAGAAAGAAAAGAGCGTAACCAATGAAAACCCCACCAAGCACGCAATTGGGCATTGCAGCCTATAGCTGGCTTCTGAAGTCCGTACCATCTCCCTCCACCATCTGGAGTTAAAGGGGCTTTGAGCCCCGAGGCTTGAATCCGACACTGTGGATTGGAAAAGACTAACCAGGCGGCGGCCAGGGCTGCACATTGGACGTGGACAGTTGGGTGTACCATTCATCCACAGGCAAGTTGTTGTTAAGGTTTACGCACCACTATCAAGATAATAGTAGTACCTTGGAGGGAATCGATGCGTAATTTTAGCTTTTGCCGACGCCTAGCAGGGGGACGGCAATGCATGGGTGCTTTTGATCGAACACCACGCTCTCATGCCGGCACATGGCTTGCGAGGCCGGCCAACATGTGTCTTTGACCATAGTGGTCCAGGAAAGGAAAGCAGGAGAGTTAGCACGCCCTTTGAGGATTATTAGTCGAAGCTGCACAGTGTGGAGGTCATATCCAACATATGCTTTTATCCCTAGCTACCCGATCAAGGCCACTCTCAGTTAAATATGTACCAAAGCTACTGAGTGTACTTAGGGCATAGCTTTGCGATCTTGTTAGCTACCACTTTCGATTCCTTGAGCTTTGCATCGCCAAAAGTACGATTTGCATCGTCTACTTTGCTGTGACCATAGACTTTAGCTGTGATGATGGCAAGAATATCACGGGTAGTATACATTTTGAACTATAGAATTGGAGATGTACACAGCACGCTTGGAATAAGTTTAATCTGCTTCGCCGATTACTAGGGTGGCTTTTCTCAGTTTTCAGTTATCCAACACTACTTTTTACGCCTTTACCCATGTCTTTAAATCTTGATTATGGAGTAGTCGTATATATTTGAGAGGCCATATGTCATAGTTCATCTCTGCCAGCTTCAAGCTTGTAATTTCAATAAGGAAAATGATTGCCGAATTCAGTCATACACCCCCGCTGCTGAACCGGGACAACAGCCCCTTAAAAGTAGGGGTAGCAGTCGGGTTCGGATTGATTAGCTTGTATTTTTAGGGTCAGTACTTTTCGACTAAATCCTAAATTTGCAAGTAGATTTTTTGTTCCAAACTCCTGATTTTAACCCGAGTCAAAAAACATTACAGATTTCTAAAGAATTTGCCTCATAAACCCATCGATTAAGAAAACAATCCGAAAAACAAATCTATTGTTAGTCTAATGCTTATAAATAGCAAAATATAATGAATATATTTCAATGTGAAGAAACCTAAAATGAGATATGAAACGAATATATAATAAAAGTAATATATTTGTACCAGAATTTAAATAGATTTTGTAATGCTTAACTAGTCATTTCTATTTTATGAAAATAATTGGTCTAAAATTAAAATAAATCATTGCAGAACTTTGTAGAATTGTCATAAATAACATAATGGTGAATCTAATAATAATTTAGTAGCTCATTGTGCGGGTTAAACTTGTTTAGTTTAATTTTTTTTAATTTTAATTGATTTGGGACCAAAGCTAAACTCGGCCTTACCCAAAACTAATTTTGGATACTTTGAGGTCAAGTCTAATTCGGATCAGGTAAATTGGGCTGAGTTAGATTTTTCCGATCCTACTTCAATATTCTAGTCGGGCAAAAGACAAGTGTGGGGCTTTTTATTCTTTTCTTTTATATGTATATTTTTACTTTAACTTGTGAGTGTCTGTTTTGTTAAATTTAACTTAGTCACTGGACAATTAACAAAATATATACGATGTGATTTAGCTTTTTAGCAAAGTTGCATTAGTATTGAACCGAAAAGTGTTTCACACTCACACTTCTATAGAAATATATTCGATGGACTCGATCGCAGACCAATCGTTGTTCATTGCCAACAACTACAGTGCAATAGCGGTCTAGATAGTAGGTTCATATACGGACTTTATTTTTCTATTTTATTTTTTTAAGCTCTATTATATTAACTAGATATTTAGCAATGTAATACTCGAAAGTTCTCCAGTACCTAATTTAATTTGTTCTTATATAAGGATAGCAACAATGCAAATATGATGTAGTTATTACTACAATCATTACTACACCATAATAAAAAACAATATACAATGACCGCAACATATCCCCTACAGTATTAAAAGGCATATTTGCACCGTAAAAAATCTGGGCTAACTGCACATACACTAAATTACACAAAAAGTATGGTTTAAGAACCACGTAATGGAAAATCGCTATATATAGAAGAAATGAATTTGTACATCGTGGCGAATATTTTTTGAGGAAGGCAAGATGCCTTTATTTTTTCTACCCTCCTCGTGTAGACAAAAAGAACCATTACAACTACATTTCTCGAGATCCTTATCAAGGGGGGACTGCATGACCACTCTATTACTCCTATCTGACTCATGAGATTTGATATCTCTCAGAGGTTTGTCATAGGTTCAGTGGCCCTGGCGGTTTCTTATATGGAACTTAGCCAGGTTAATTGCCACATAATTAGCACTTATTTTGGAAAACCTAAAAGCCACAATCATATCCTTGTAAATATTGCTTCTGATGCTTGAAAGGATGGACATGTTTGTTGGATTTGTACCTCATTTGAACATATCCACTGGATGGTCTTCAAGATATCACTTTCTATAATGAGCTGACCCACCTTTCGATTGCTAGACAACTCCATTGCCAACTTGATAGCTTCAAGATCAGCAGCGACCACAAATCTTGTTTTAATCGTCCTACCTTTTCCCATCATCCAACCACTTGTTATGTCTCTGGCTACAATGGCAATGACAACCACCCCTCTACCTATCACAGCATATGTGTTCATCTTAGCCTAGCTGGCTAAAGGGAGCTCACTAGACTTCAACATGGTCTTCCTTATCATTCACTCGGATACATAGTTCATTAACAATGAAATTCACCTGCACAACCAGGATCTTTATTATAACGTACCAAAATTTAAAATCTTACATTATTCTGTTATTAGGAGGTTAGTATGCTTAGTTCCTTAAATTTGACCAAACAAGGATAAAGTTATGTTTTAATGTATATTGTTAAAGCACATAACATCAATAAATCAACGGAAACTCATTAAGTGGCATAACATATTAAGTAGCACAAGGTTCTATAATCAACATCACATATTTAATTATGTACTTACATAAAAGTAAATCCATTCAATATGTCATATATGTTTACTTTGCTAACTAATATGCACACACAGCCTGAGATATGTCCAATAAGAAGTATAATTTGCTTAATATACAAACTAGAACAATTGTTAGTATATTTGATTAGTTGGGCTTAGGCCCATTGTATTTTCCCTTGTCTCTATTCAACCCATGTACTCCCTGACTCCTATATATAGGAGACCTAGTACTTTTACTTGTTTTACTGAAAGAAACTAATTCTACATGGTATCAGAGCAATCCAATCTACCAATTGCACTACGCAAAGGTATATTCTCTTGTAGTATCAAACATCCTATTTCCAACACTTGTTGTTTAGCATGTCTTTCTTCTTCTGTATCATCTTTTGCTATTGCTCTAGACATAACATATGTTCCTGAGTGTCCAGCAGATGTTCTACGCCATCCTGGATGGAAAGCTATCATGATGGAAGAAATGCAGGCTCTCTACGACAACAAGACTTAGGATCTTATAACCCCAATGGTAGGGGAAAATATTATAGGTTGTCGATGGGTTTTCTCTGTAAAGCATAAGTCAGATGGCTCTGTTGAACGACTCAAGGCGCGCCTAGTTGCCAAAGGATTCACCCAAACCTTTGGTGTATATTACATTGAGACATTCTCTCCAGTGACAAGGATTGCATCTGTTCACATCATTATCTCCCTTATAGCTCACCTTGACTGGGCTCTCTACCAACTCGACATCAAGAATGCATTTCTTCACAGAGATCTCCTAGAGGAAGTCTACATGCAGAAACTGCCCGATTTCGTTATTGAGGGGGCGTCTTCTAACAAAGTATGTTGTCTCAGACGATCTATATATGGCCTCAAGAAGTCTCCAAGGGCCTGGTTCAACTAGTTTAGTGATGTCTTAACACAGCTTAACTTTCAGAGATCAACCACAAACCACTCCTTGTTCTTTTCCAAGTCCTCCAAAGGTCATGTTCTTATTGCTGACTATGTGGATGACATGATCATCACAGGTGATGATGTGATGGGGATATCTAATCTCAAGCAGTCTTTGCATGCACATTTCCATACAAAAGACTTGGGCACCTTGTGATACTTTCTCATAATTGAAGTTCTCCACTCAGCCTCAGGGATCAGTCTATCACAATGACGTTATGTCTTGGACCTACTTCAAGAGGCCAACATGGTCGAGCCAAACCAGTCTCTACCCCCATGGACTATCATATGAAGCCTATACATGAAAGAGAACTCTTTTCTGATCTTGAGAAGTATCATCGTATAGTTGGGAAACTGATTTACTTGACTATTACTCGACCAGATATTACTTATGCTATTGGAGTGTCAGCCAACACATGAGTGCACCACTCCAGGACCACTAGTCCAGTGTGCAACACATTCTTCACTATCTCAAGAGTGCTCTAGGACGTTGATTGCTCTATAAACGTCCTAAGTCCAAGGTAATCTCTATCTTTGGATATGCAGATGTAGATTGGGATGGTGATTCTAAAGATCGACGATCTACTTCTGGATATTGTGTCATGTTGGGCACTCACCCAGTTTCCTGGAGAAGTAAAAAACAACTTGTAGTAGCTCGCTCCAGCACGGAGGCAGAATATCGAGCTATGGCTCACGCATGTTGTGATCAACAGTGGGTTCGATCCATCTTGACTAAGTTTGGAATTCCTTTTCAAACTCCAACTACTTTGTCTTGTGACAACCAGACAACTATACACACAACCAATAATCCAGTCTTCCACGGGTGTACAAAACACATTGACGTTGAATGTCATTTTGTGCGAGATTTGGTTAAAGCCAAGCTGATCATCACTCCTCACATTAGGATAGGTGATCAAGGTGCAGACATCCTTACAAAACCTCTTCCTCCACTACTACATAAAAGCCTTTTAGCTTCAGTTATTTAAGCTCTTTAGTGTCGGTTTCAAAGCGACACCCAAGTGGGCGCTGCTAAAAGGGGACACCTTCGGCGTCGGATCCCAACCGACGCCAAAACGTTTTTCGCCACCGAAAATACGCCAGTAAAGGGACTATATGCGTCAGTTGTTTAGTAAAAATCGACGCCCAAACTCTTCCCGCCACCAAAAACGCGCCAGCAAAGGGACTATAGGTGTCAGTTGTTTACCAAACAACCACCACCAAAACTCTTCCCACCTCCAAAAACACGCCAGCAAAGGGATTATAGGCATCGGTTTTCTAAGAGAAACTGATGCCACATCATCTGAACCGACGTCGGTTTTGTGATAATAACCTGTAGTTTAGTTTGCAGGCCTGTTGTGGCTGGTCAGCAGGATGAGAACCTACAGTTTAGTTTTCTGAACTGCAGGTTTACGACATCCATTGATAACAGCCTACAAACAGGCCACAAACCTGCAAAATCAACAAATATTTTTTTCACACAAGTAGATACATTCAGACATCAATTCAATTCTCACATTCACACATGTAGAAACATTCAAATACACGTATAAACATTCAGAAATATTCATTTACAAAATATCATTCAGGATCGCTATCAGCATCCCCATTATATCTTACAATCGCCACTGCTTGTATGCCTTTTGCCCATTCTTCTCTTACTTCATTTAATGCTTCCATCGTATATGGAGCATGTACATTTTTAAGCGTTTACCTATAGTGTGGTCAATTTTAAACGCCTGCAAAGAGAATGATGTATATATAAGTAATAATATAAAAATAAGATTGATATATTTCATACTAACTAATGAGACTATATATAATACCTCATGTATGGTATTAATATCCAATGTGGCATGTCAGATAATCATCTGCATAAATCGCATCACACAGTATGCGCATGCCCAGCCGTTGTCTTGTGTAGCGCACTATAAATTGAAACATACAAAATATTAAAAAATACAACTAAGTACAATTCACATAAATAATATATACATTGGAGTCGGGAACTTACTTTTACGTTCTCCCAAATTATTGACTGGTTCTTTCTCCTTGGGACATTTCCTCCAGCATTTTTGAATGCATCTAAACCCCTACATGTTAATGTAACACAGTAAATTGCATAATTAAATAGTAATGTAATAACAGATGTTAACGGATATAAAAATGAAATATTTCTCACCAGAATAATGGCATTCTCAATGTGTGTCCAATTTTAGTGTTCGATGTACTTCCCGCAGGATCTAGATAATAAACAGTGAACGACCCGGGGACAATAACTAGTAACTCCCAATGTCTACCGCTAGAGGTAAAAAAGTTAAAAATTAATAACTCAAAATACACAATAAAAATGGAATTTTCTTAAGTCCAAATTATAAATAAAGTAAACTTACTTGACATTGAATGGAGCTATTATTATTGTCTTCTTTTGCTGACCAAAAACTGTAAAAGCATCTATACAGTATTGTTGAATACTATCAGGGTCTTTAGCTACCATACTAATCAATGATGGAATCAAAAATCCCACATGATCAAATGCAAATTGTTTGCATTGATCTTCGACTAAGTAGCTGCAAAACATATATTACGTATGCATTAATATATAAGAAACCTGATCACCGGATCTTACACAAGGTATATGGATGTATAAACAAGATCTCACCTTATCCATGTCTCTATCATTGATGTATTCAACCAAGCATACATAAACAGCTCAATAATATCTTGTATAAATAAAGAGCTATCGTATGATTGACCTGCATAATCTGCTTCTAAAGAAACAACTATAGGGCAATGTATGTTATGTGCCCGTAGCCAACATGCCATTCCCCTACAAGAAGGACCTAACAGGTATTTTAGGTCAGTTGGAACCCAACTTGGTAATGCAGGAAGTGGAGGTGGAGGCCTAGGTGCTCCGGGTGTCTTCTTTTTAACATGTATATATAATTTCAGATCAGTTGACCTCATATATATACATTAACAATCTAAAGTAATGTAAATTTATCTTACAATTTCAGTAGTGTAGACGACATCTGCTTTGGGCCACAATATCACCCCGCCTTCTGCCTCACCAAGTGTATCAATATCTGGGTGGGCATATGGCAATGCAGCTTCCCTCCAATCGGGTAATACACATATCGGGCTCACACGAACGTAGCCCTACGGCAGTGGAGTCCCATGAAATGTTGCCCCAGGAAGGGACGGGTAAGCCTGCGCCTCTACAACAACATAGTCTTGCATTCTTAAGCAGCATGGCTTCAATGCCTATAAATTTACGTAAAGAATGTTATACATATATACATATCATCTTGAAAAGACCAGCTACAATGTCATAAACAATACTACTTACAGGAGACGTGATAGGCGATGGGTCTCCAGGATTACTCGCAGTTTGTGCATCAGGAGAAGAGTGGGTCGTCATAGGATGATTGGAAGCCTGAGATGCCTGCCGCCGCACTATTTCTTCCTTGACCTTCTCAGCAACTATATCATTGACCTTCTTAGCAACTATATCCTCGACTCTCTTATTCTCCTATACATGGATAAAAGAAACATTAACTTCTTATTATTGAATTTCCTTTTGCATTAACATTCTAAAAAAAGAATAGGTTACCTCTTCTTGAGAAAGTCCCGCTCTGGGTTTGCGCTGGTATGGCCCAAAGAATGCTTTGATGCCCACACCAGCGCCTGCACCCCTAACACGTCCAGGATGCTCTGGGTTACCCAGAGCAACTGTCAATTCATCCCTTGTGCCATGAGGGATGAACGTGCCTTGTTTCCTCTGCTCGTGCAGCTCCCGCTAATCACCATCAACAGAAATTGGTAAGTTCACACCACAAATAATCAATATTCAAACGATTTCTCTAAGAGTTGTATTTTACCATTTTTGCAGCTGCCTCAGCAGTTACGGGCTTCTTTATTTCACCCTTCTTGTTTTGCCTCCCAGCTATCCAGATATCATGGCGAGGCATGGGTGTGGCAGACTCCTGAGTAGGAGCAGACTCCTGAGTAGCCGCAGACTCCGCCTGTAGTCTTTGGCGAACGCTTGCATAGACTTTTGGACCCATAGTGTGGTCATGCACATTCAGTGCACGCCTTGCTTTTTGTGCGTCACTGAGGGCCTAGTTAGTATGCACATTAATGATTTGGTTAGTAGCACTAAATGTTAATCTTGAATAGGTGAATACAATGTATATTAATTAAATTGGGAGTGACGCCTAATACCTTGAATTCTTCATATTTTCTTGAAGCAACAAAATTGTCCCAATCTTCTTTGTCCAAGAAGTTCCATTGTTCAAGGGCTGACTTCTTCTTCTTATCACCCTCTTTTATGTATTCTCTGTTCAAATGTGTCCTATAATTCGTAAGCATCTTTCCAGCACGTTGCATCACACTTTTACGATGCAACTTCTCATCCAATGCAAACAGATTCTGTAAAATAGAAATGTTAATAACTAGTATCCAAAATAGAATTGCAAATAATAGAATTTGTAATCTACAAAATAGAATTGCAAATAATAATAACTCACACATAAATCCTTCCATATCAAGTATTTTTCCCCTGAGGAACTTTATGCCAATTATCATACTTAACACCACAATGGCTCCGAGTGGTACACCCAAGATAGTTTACAAAATTATTGTGGTTCACTCCAATTGCATTTCCTCTATTATCAAACTCCACAACCAATTTGGATCCACTGCCACTTAGCACTATTAACTTCTTCAACAGAGTGATGCCCCTTTTCTTGTTAAGTGTTTGGTGCTGCGTATCAAGTTGCTCTAGTGCTTCAGTGGGTACATGTGCATCATCAACCTAAAATTTGACAAAAATAAACACACTGAATTAGCCCAATATAGAAATATAGGATATATGACATAACTAGAAGATAATGAAGTTTATAGAAATACAGGATATGTTTTTAGAACTTACATTGGTATCCTCGCCATGCTCGTCATGGATAGCATGCTCATCATGGACTTCATGCTCATCATGGACATCATGCTCATCATGGTCAGCCATATGAAAATGTCATTAAAAAGGCAAACATTTAGCATTTGTATTAACTAGAAAAAAGGCAAACATTTAGCATTTGTATTAACTAGAAAAAGGCAAACATTTAGCATTTGTGTAAACATACATGTCTCTAAAATTGTGATCTTTTATCAATTAACAATCCTTCATTGTGATCTCCGCGCACATATAAGTCATCATTAGCTTCAATATTTTGTGGAGTTGGCAACCCAACTGAGAATGGACTGGAGTCATCATACTTATCATAGTACTCTTCTTCATCTATAGGATCTTCAATTAACAATGATTGTTCACTTTCTAGGCCAAAAAACACATGTGATGTCATTCTTATATATAATAAATGTGTACCACCTATCCCATCCTTGAACACCTAATCTCACTAGTAAGCGTATAATGTGTATTGGGTTTTCAAGAAAATTTCGGCAGCATTTCCCCACTGTTCTCTAAGTACATATGTACTTAGAGAACAAACGGGGAAATGCTACCGAAATTTTCTCAAAAACCCAATACACATTATACACTTACATCCTAAGTGAGATTAGGTGTTCAAGAACAGTCCCAAACCGGGGACTATCCAAGATTTACTCCTAATGAGTCAATCTTGGACGGGTTTCTAGGCCAACAAACACAATAATAGATATGTACATGTTAGGGTTTCATCACAATTGATGTTAGGGTTTCATCAATGTTAGGGTTTAATCAAATCAAATTAGGATGCTAGAATGGACAAGTTTAAATCAAATTAGGGTTTAAATCAAATCAAACACGGTCGTGGCTGTGTTGGCCTACCACGGCCGTGCTGGGCAGCACGGCCGTGGTAGGCCATTCTTCTCAGTTCTCAGTGAAAGAAGTAGAACACTAACTAGTCTTAGGTTTTGAAGTCAGAGCAGCAAGCAGAGCTGAGCAGCGGGCGGCAAGGAAGAAGACAAGGAAGAAGGTGCTACGGCTAATACCTTGTGAGCAGCGGAGGCAAGGAAGAAGACAACACCGCAGTAGGGCGTGAGTAGGGAGGAAGGAGTGGGCGGCGGCGGCGGCGGCGACGCAGAGCAGCAGTAGGGATCGTCGGCGGCGAGTGAGAAGCAGCAGGCACCAGGCACCAGGCGGCGATTTTGGGAATGCGGCGATGAGCAGCGCATAGGAGAATCGATGAACAGGAAGAAAGGGGGAAGAGTCGGGTGATCGGGCCTCTATTAAGTTGGTCAACGGCGTCATTTATCTACGACAACCGACGCCTATTATCTTCATCGTCGGTTGATCGTAAAAAACCGACGTCCAATTAGACAATCTTTACCCCAAATTAATTGGTGGGAACTATTATCAGCGTCGGTTATCCAAGGATAACCGACACCGAAAGTGGAACTTTTCACGCAAAATTTCATTTTACATAGGCATCGGTGAATTGTTAAACAACCGACGATGTATGTGACCCATATTTTTTTCGCTCGAAAATTGGATTTCGCGGGCGCCTTTAGGCGTCGGTTGGTTATACTCAGCCGACACTGAATACAAAGCGGTACCCGTGTCTGGCTGGTCTTCGAATATAGACGTCGATTTGCATAAATAACCGACGCCTAATACTATAGGCGTCGGTTGTCCTAAATAACCGACACCCAGAAAAGCGACACCGACCGCTATTTCTGTAGTAGTGATTCATCCAACCATCGAGTATATGTATCGGGCTCACACGTACCATGCCATCTGGTACTGGACTCCCATGAAACATGCACCCTTTAAGGGGTGGGTAAGACGATGCATCTGCCACGATATATCCTTCACTTTGTAGTCGACATGTCTTCAACCCCTACAAATTTACGTAAAGAATGTTATATGCATATATACACAAACATATGATCATCTTGAATAGACTAGCTATTATATATGCCATAAAAATACTTACAGAGGATGTCCTAGGTTGTGGGTCTATAGGATTACTCCCAACCTCTACAGTACGAGCAGTAGGAGAAGAGAGGTTCGCCACAGGTACTGTCTGAGTGGCAGTCTGAGACGCCTGTCACTTGTTAAATGCTTCCTGGAGTCTTTTATCAACTACTTCCTCGACTCTCCTATCAACTAAGGAATCTACCTATACATGGATAAAAGAAATGCTAGTTTCTGATTATTGAATTCCCTTTCGCAATAACGTTATAAAATAAGAATAAGTTACCTCAACTTGTGAAAGTCCCACTTTTAGGACAGGTTTGCGCTGGGATGGCCCAAAGAATGGTTTGATGCCCACACCAACGCCTGCACCCCTTACACGTCCAGGATGATCTGGATCACCCAGAGCAACTGTCAGTTCATCCCTTGTACCCTGAGGGATGAACTTGCCTTCCTTCCTCTGCTCGTGCAGCTCCCGCTAAGCACCGTCAATAAAAATTTGTAAGTAAACATAACAATAATCAATATCGATAGATTTCTCTAAGAGTTTGATTTTTACCATTTTTGCAGCCGCCTCAGCGGTTGCGGGCTTCGGTATCTCTCCCTTCTTGTTTTGCCTCCCAGCTATCCACATAACATGATGAGGCAGAGGTGCGGGAGCAGCAGTAGAGGACTCTGCAGTCTCCTGAGTAGTAGTAGGCTGAGTAGACTCAGCCTGTAGTCTTTGGCAAACACCTGCATATCCTCTTGGACCCATTGTGTGGTCGTGCACATTCAGTTCACGCCTTGCTCGTTGAGCATCGCTGATAGCCTAGTTAGTTAGCACATTGATTTGGTTAGTAACACTAAAGGTTAATCTTGAATAGGAGAATACATAAAAACATATATTAATTAAATTGGGAGTGGCGCTTAATACGTTGAATTCATCTGTTTTTCTTTGGGTAACAAACTCCTCCCATTCTTTGGGGTTCAAGTAGTTCCATTACTGTGTGGCTTCCTTCTTCTTATATTTATTTTTCAAAGAGAATCCAAACAAAAATTATTAGTGTAGAGTTAGTGAAATACTGATCAATGTCTAGAATTGGAATCAATCAAGAACCTATTCTCACCATCGTGTATGTAATCTCGGGTGAGATTGGTCCTATAGTTCCTTAGGACCCTCCCACAACGTTGCATCACACATTTACGATGTAGCTTTTCATCCAGATCAAATATTCTCTGCAAATTAAATAGAATGCTATTAACTAGTATCCTAAAAATTAGTAATCTACACAAATAGAATTACAAATAATAATAACTCACGCATAGTTCCTTCCATATGTGGTCTTTCTTCCCCTTAGGAACTTTATGCCATGATTCTAGGATAGGACTGCAATGGCTGTGAGTAAGAACCCCAAGATATGAAACAAATGAGTTGTGATTCACTCCATATGGATTTCCTGCCTGATCAAAATCCACAACCAATTTGGGTCCATTGCCCCTTTGTTGTATTAACTTGTTCATCATTGTGATGCCCCTCACTTTCTAAATTTTCTTTTACTGCTCATCAAGTGTTGTAATTTCTTCAGGGGGTACATCACCAACCTAAAATTTGATAAAAAAACACACTTACATAATATAATTATAAATGAACATATAGATAGAAACCTCAGGGATATATTCTTAAAACTTACATTGTCAGGCGGTGCAAGAACGTCCTCACCCTCACGGTGATCATCAGCACGGTCCTCATCCATTTGAAAGTTCACATTCAAATTATAAATTTCACATTGTAAAGTAACACTAATTGTAAAGTTCACATTGTAAAGTACACATTCACATTGTAAAGTAATTCACATTGTAAAGTTCACATTCACATTGTAAAGTAATTCACATTGTAAAGTCCACATTCACATTGTAAAGTTCACATTTATAAAAATAAAACATAATAAAAATATAAACATCCATGCCTCTGATTAATATTGTGATCTTTTATCAATTAACAATCCTTCATTATGATCCCCACAAACATACAAGTCATTGTGATCCCCAGCTTCAATTTTTGGTGGTGTTGGCAAACCAACTAAGAATGGACTAGAGTCATCATACTTATCATAGTACTCTTCTTCATCTATAGGATCTTCAATGAACTTTCTTTTACCATGAAGAACAACCGACCATTTATCATTTGCAGGATCATCGATATAAAAAACTTGTTTCGCCTGTGATGCCAATATGAATGGTTCACCCTTCTCGCCAATCATTTCAAAGTTCACTAATGTGAAATCCAATTCATCCACTATATCCTTTGTTGTTGTCAACCCAATTACATTTAAAGAGCGGAATTCTAAAATCTACATAGTCAAACTCCCATATGTCTTCAATGACACCGTAATATGACATTTTAGCTTCACGTGGACTTTTATCCTTTGCACTTGCAAAAATTAATGATGACGCTTGAAGGGTTACCCCGCTATTTTGGACGTCACTCTTATCATCTTGACGCTTTGTGTAATATGAGAAACCATTTATGTCAAACCCTTCATTAGACATAACATTCAATTTTGGTTTAAAGGTGAGGCATTTGATGGTTTAAGTAAGATTATCTGGTGTTTGAGATAGTTGATGTAAGACTTTATCTTCAAACCACTTAATAAATGTCTTGTTATGCTCTCTAGCAAGCCACATTGTAAATGCTCGAGGATACTGTCTCTTGATGAAATTGGTATGTTCCTCGATATAAACACTCACTTCGTCCATGTTGTGTAAAATATAAAAGTGACCTTGCTCCAACTGCTCACGGCTGATTACTTTCACCCGTGATCCCAAAACTCCTTTGCCAAAATGCTCCTCAATATTCTTGTCATTCAAGGGAGCGTCATTACCACTCAGAAAGTCATTGCAAAAATCCATAACCTCTCTTGCCACATAACCCTCAATAATACTCCCTTCAGGCCGATAACGGTTTCAAACATCACCTTTAAAAATGCTCATGTATCATTCAAAGGGATACATCCAATGCAAGAAAACTGGTCCCAACATTTTCACTTCCCTAGTCAAGTGGACAATAAGATGTACCACGATATCAAAGAACGACGGAGGAAAATACATCTCAAGTTGACATAGGGTAACAACCACTTCTCTTTGCAAATTATCGAGAGTATCAGGGTCAATAACTTTGTTGCACAGACTGTTGAAAAAGAAACAAAGTCTGGTGATTTCAAACCTTACATGCTTTGGCAATATAGATCTAATTGCTACAAGCAATATTTGTTGCATTAGAGTGTGACAATCATGAGATTTAAGACCTATCAACTTGATATCTTTCATTGATACCAATGTACGAATGTTGGATGAGTAACCCTGTGGCACCTTAACATTTACCAAGCATTCACAAAATGCTTTCTTCTCCTTTCTAGATAACGTGTAACAAGCGGGAGGTAAGTATATTCTCCGATCGCTACTAACTACTTCTGTTAATTCTATCTTTTTTCCCATTTCACGTAGGTCCATTCTGGATTTTATCCCATCTTTAGTCTTACCTGGTATATTCAACAGAGTACCGATGACGCTATCACATACATTTTTCTCAACATGCATGACATCGATATAATGCCTGACTGTCAAATAACTCCAATAAGGAAGATCCCAAAATATCGACTTCTTCTTGAATAAAGACTTGTCATTCCTTGTGGCCATCGTACATTGTGATCTCTTACCAAATTCATTGGTGATGTCTTTCACTCTTTCATAAACATCCTCCCCTGATATAGGTTTAGGTGTACTACGTTCCTCATTCCGTCCATTGAATGCTTTGCGCAACCTACGATAGGGATGAAATTTTGGAAGAAACCTTCGATGAGCAAGATATACAGTCTTGCCGCCGTGTTTTAGTCATATTGAATCAGTGTTCTCTTCACATATAAGACACGCTTTAAATCCTTTGACACTATATCCAGACAAATTCTCATATGCTGGAAAGTCATTCACAGTGCAAAACAACATAGCGTGCAAACAAAATGTCTCTCTTTGTGAAGCATCATAGGTCATCACACCTTCACCCCAGAGCTTCTTCAAGTCATCAATCATAGGTTCAAGATAAACGTCGATATCATTTCCAGGTTGTTTAGGGCCCGATATCAAAGACGACAACATAACATACTTATTTTTCATACACAACCAGGGAGGAAGATTGTATATAACAAGCATAACTGGCCAAGTGCTATGTTGGCTGCTCAATGTCCCAGACGGATTCATCCCATATGTACAAAGCCCAAGTCTTAGATTCCTGTCCTCTTCACCGAATTTAGAGTACAATAAATCAATCTTCTTCCACTGTGGGGAATCAGACGCATGTCGTAGGATCCCATCATTATTTTTCTTAACATCTGCATGCCACCTCAAATTCTTCGCATCTATAGGATTGGCAAACAAGCATTGAAACAGTGGTATTATAGGTAGATACCACATCACCTTGGCGGGAGAACCAGTTTTGGACTCCCCCGAAGTCGTCAATTTATACCTTGACGCACCACATTTCGGACAATCTTTCAAATCCACATAGTCCTTTTGAAATAATACACAATCATTCTTACATGTGTGTATCTTCTTGGCCTCCATTCCTATTGGGCACAACAATTTCTTTAACCGGTATGTTGAGATTGGTAGCTCATTTCCTTCAGGAAGAATTTCTTTCAACAAAGACAACAATGACGTGAAGCTTTTTTCGCTCCATCGTTTGTTAGCTTTCAGTTTATACAATCTCAACACAGCGCTAAGCTTCGTAAACTTACAACCCGTGTATAACGGTATCTCAGCATCATGCACAATGTTTCTAAACGTGGGAGGTGGATCAGTTTTGGTGTGCTCTACCCCACAACTATCTAGAATCACATCAACGATGTCTACCGGAACTGATTCGATCACATCTACATCATCAAAGCCAATTTCTTCTTCCACACAAGCACTGCTATCGACATCCACTGGTTTCGGGTTTGAAATCTCTCCATGCCAGTACCATTATGTATAGCCTTGTACAATCCCATTGCACATGACATGACTTCTGATTTCGTCACCAGTACTGACTTTCAAGTTGTTACCGCAATGCCTACATGGACAGTAGAACCTATCTCCAGGTTGTTTCCTATGTTCCTCGACAAATCTAATAAATTGATCAAGACCAGAAATAAACTCTGGGGTGCAACGATTGTGAATGGACATCCATGATCTATCCATTCTATGATCAAAGAGAAAATAAGTATATATTACAACAAGATTAGGGTCTAGGGTAAACAGATTAGAGTTTATGGTTAAAACTTTAGGGTTTTTATACATGTGATGTCATTCTTATATATAATAAATGTGTACCACCTATCCCATTCTTGAACACCTAATCTCACTAGTATGTGTATAATGTGTATTGGGTTTTCAAGAAAATTTCGGCAGCATTTCCCCGCTGTTCTCCAAGTACATATGTACTTAGAGAACAAACGAGGAAATGCTACCAAAATTTTCTCGAAAACCCAATACACATTATACACTTACATCCTAAGTGAGATTAGGTGTTCAAGAACAGTCCCAAACCGGGGACTATCTAAGATTTACTCCTAATGAATAAATCTTGGACGAGTTTCTAGGCCAACAAAATCATATCATTAAGAGCATGGTTTCATGTTAGGTCATCATAGGTCATAATAATCCACTAGAATGAGCAAAAAAGGTCTCATGGTGTTAAAATAGCATAAAATTATTAGATCTTGATTCTAGAGTATACAAGACATAATAGTGACTACAGATTTTGTGGGGTGATATCATTTCATGGGATTTATAGATTCAAACTTAACAAGTGTACAAGTTGCATCATTTTAATACTCTAAAGGTGACTAGTGGGTCATAGCACATAAAAGATACATTACAAGGAAAGTAAGCAAGCTAGCTCAATTAACACTCATCTCAAAGGAACATTAGTTACTGAGGTACTAGGAAAGAGTGATTTTAATCACTAAGATCATACAAGTAGCAATGTTGATTAAGTCTATGTGATTTAAGATCAAACAGTGTAATAAAACAGAGTTTTTGGGGGATGTTTACCTCTGTTTAAGCCCAGTCGGGCATAAGAAGGGAGAGAGGGCGAGATGGAGGGCAGGCAAGTAGGCAGGGGGCGAGCCGGTAGGAAGTCCAGCAGGCAACCAGCGAGCAGTAGGCAGCCGGCGAGCAGCAGGTGGCTGACGAGCGAGCAAGGATGAGGGAGAAGCTAGGGTGTCGGTGAGCAGTCAGGTGGCCGGTGAGCAGCAGGTGGCCGGCGGCAGTAGGTGAGCAATCGATCAGGTGGCCGGCGGCGAGCAAGGAGAACGGTGGCGGCGGCGAGCAAGGAGAACAGCGGCGGCGGCGGCGAGCAAGGAGAACGGCGGCAGCGCAGAGGGAGTCTACTTGCTCACCGGAATTGCCAGACCCTAAGCCGATTGCAATGAAACAGAGAAAGGGGAAGAGTCAGGCTCGCTCGCGCGCTATTAAGTTAACATTCGGTGTCGGTTATTAAACAAAACCGACACATAAAACTAAAGGTGTCAGTTAACCACAAAACTGACACATGTTCTCAATGATAATCGTCGGTTTTAACTAGAAACAAACCGACGTCTATCTACATATGTTGATTAAAAAAAATTTCTCGATTAATGACCATAGTCGTCGGTTTTTTTAAAAATCCGACGCTCAAAGGGTGTGAAAAATTTCCCACGAACAGCGCGGGAAAACCCATAAGTGTCGGTCATTGTTGTAAAATTGACGATCAAAATGTGCCCAATTTTTGTTTCGCGAATAAGCTTTAGTCGTCAGTTTATTAGTTAATGACCGACGCCATATGTTAAATTTTGGAGGTAATTTTTTTTCGCTGGAAATTTTAGATTTGACAGTTAATTTTAGGCGTCGGTTTTTTATTAAGGAACCGATACCGAATAAAAGTGATACCCGTTTCTAGTCGTCCTTCACAGATTGATGTCGGTTTATTTTTTAAATCGACGCTTTATTGTTTAGGTGTCGGTGTATTTATGCAACCGACGCCTTTAAAAGTGACGTTATAAGCCATTTCTGTAGTAGTGCTCCTTCTTTATTCAAGTATATGGGTGTCAAGTTGGGAACTCCATAATGTTTACTCTCCAACTTGTGGGAGCGTGTTAGTATATGTGATTAGTTGGGCTTAGGCCCATTGTATTTTCTCTTATCTCTATTTAACCCATGTACTCCCTGGCTCCTATATATAGGAGACTCAATACTCTTATTTGTTCTACCGAAAGAAACTAATTCTATAACAATAATTGTACTTTCATATCTATAAATAAGAATAATACACCATTATTTAAATAAATATTGAATTAAGAGACTTAAGATGATAAATAAGCAAAATATAGAAATTAATGTATAATAATATAAGAAAACATGTTTGGTAAATAAAATGATGGTAATGAAATAAGGTTATAATAATACAATGGTGATAAGTCTAACACTTGAAATTTTAATATAACTCTTAAAAGGAAAAGATACATATATTAAAAGTTTGGTTCAAGTACAAGACATGATATAATTTATAGAAACCAACAAGCACACAAGTTTTCTCCTTTATTCTTATCTTATAAGTGAGTTTCATATTGTTGAAAAAATCAAAATAAGTTTGGAAACTTAAGTTGTTATGTCATAGAAGAATCGTAATAAAAGTTGAAGTGGACATTTGAATGAAAAGTGATACAAGAATTGGTGTGATTTGGAGTGATGTGTAAAAAAATAAGTAAGCTTAAATTGTACTATAGAAATGTGTATATACATACAAGTATTTCATAATTCAGTTAACACACACAATAATACATGTGAGGCAATCAATAAATATTATACAATATATATATGCATATACATACATACATACATATATATATATGTTTTCTTAAAACATGCATAAATGTCTAACAAATATCAATGGAAAATACAAGTGGGAAACTTTATCTTTCCTTTGGCTAATAAATTTCTTTATGGAAAATAATGCATTATGTTGTTAAATATGTAAATTTCCCTTTCATAATTATAGAATTCTAATTAAATTCTCATTGTGATTGTGTATGAATTTCAATGAAATTATTTCATTTAATGCACTATATATAATAATAAAAGATATGAAAGTCTTCTCTATCTGATACATAAAAAATAATGTAGGTAGAATCATCCTCTCTAACGTACTATAAAGGAAGTAGACTCCCATTATGAAGTATATAATCCATTGAAAATATGTCGCAGCTTAAAGCACTTCTAATAGATAAATGAATACATATTAAAAAATGATAACAATATTTCTTATACCATTTTCTTAAAAAACTTACCTCTTTCCTCCCACACTCCTAAAAAATTGAAAATCATCAATTGGTCATCTCAGCATCATTATTTTGATTTAAGACAAATTTTAAAAAAATTATATTATAGATACCATGAATATCATCACTTGTTTTCTCTTATAAGTGATTAATATAATTAAATTCGTGATATGCAAGTTTAGACTAGTTTTGGAAAGATCAGAAATCAAAATTAGAATCAAACTTTAATTAGTTAATATATATTTTTTTTCTTAATGAAAATGTCTTTATGTATCAAGTATTCTACTAAATCATCTAGAAATAACAAATAATATCAAACTTGGATTTCTAATTTATTAGTTAGTCTACTTAAGATATTTCACATCAAATGGATAATTCTAAGCTGCCATAAATAAATTATAAAGTAAAGTAGCATGATAATGCTAAAAGGACACAAAAAAATTAAATGAGTTATTAAATAGTTCCAAAATAAGAAACATATGTTAAATTTTTATTATACACATCATAATTAGACATGTGTTAAACATAATTTGTTTATTTAATGTTTGTTCCCTTAATAAAATAAAAAACAAAGGATTAAAAAACTCGTACATAAGGAAACATTGCTGCTTTTGTGGGGTTGGATTTTCCTAAAGATTTCATATCACACTAAATTTTATATCCACAAAAGAAAACCAGACAAACAACAACCACTGACTCTCATTTTTAGTTATATATTATCTTTCACCGACTTCCTCTATCAGTAACCCTATTAAGTCAGGTGATGTGTGGAAGGTTGCTCGTGATTTCCTCTTCCCTTCTCCCTTCCCTATTCTTCCCCTCTAACATGACCATAAAGCAACACCGCCTACCACCATGACTCCCTATTTCAAAAGGATCATGGAACACCATTAAAGTATCATGTTTATAGTGCACAAACCATGCTTTACTAGCTTTGACATCTATCCTTAGTTCTTTTCCTCACATCGACTATTTAAAGAATGTAATGACAATACATGGTGACTTGTGCAAAAGACCTAAGAGTACTTGCAAGAAGCTACAATCACCCCAACCATTGACACATAACTCAAAGAGTTTGAATATTGTAGATAGCTGGGATTCATGTACATTGCAAACTTGAACCAAACCTTTGACCTTCCTTGATCCCTTTAGCCTCCATCGATGTTTTGAAGCCAACTACTAATCTACAATCGTGTCTTATTCTACAAAAATGATCAAGAATATGAAGATCTTATTCCATTTGACTACTCAATGGTTAACCTTGTTTGCGACTAGAGAAGATCACAAGTCTATTTGGATAAGCCTAGTTTCATCACAACTTGTTAAAGATCAGATGCCTTCAACTCCTAGGCAATAGGTCAGTATTCTCTTTTCATAGTTTGAATTCACTAAAGAGTTTAGTTAAGTAGATAAATGAAAAAGAGGAATTAAATTTTGAGAAACTAATTCATATAATATATAATGAATATATGTTTGATGTGACCCTTACCCTAATGTTGTGGGCTTTCAACTAAGATATGTTGCATCCTTATTACTCATATTGAGCAATCACATATACCTTTCATAGTTTTTCTCTTTTCTGAGAAATTGATTCATGAGTGGTTCTTGTGATCTACTCAACTTGATGGATATTCTTTTTGGACTCTTATTTATATCTTATTCATTTTATTCCATGTGGACACCCTAATTTGAGTATTTGATACCCTAAGATTCTTATGGTGGACTTTTCTAATCCTTGATGTATCTTAATTGTGTAAATTATTACATACTTTCTTATGGATCCTCTGACCCCACATGATAACTGTTGAATGTTCTCATTCATAATTAAGATCGACTAAACTTATTATTGTCTCCACATTGTGCATAGCTTAGACTAATTTTATTTCTTGTGTCAGTTCATTTGTACAATCATACATTTGGATGTGTGTATTCCATCCCGAGTGTGTGCATTCCACTCATATATAAAGGGCGCATGTATACTGCCCAGGGTGTGCATATTACACCCGATACTTTTTGGGTGAGATCTTATAGTGTCCCAACTCTGCTTGAAATATCTTTAGTCTATGTCGTTTACATGCACTACTTATTAATTGTGATATTAGTATTGTGTCATTATTTTAAGGAAAGAAATATCTTTTATTTATCATCTCATTGGTAATCATATCTTCTTTGATATCCACTTCGATAGTACTTTTCCTCTTTTATGGAAAGCCTTATCATATTTCATGTCCTTTTTCATAATGTTTTTCAATCCCCATTAAATATGCTCATACTGGCTTTTATGGTGACAACTTCATTTTTTTCTTCTCTTATGGAGTATGCTTCCCACCCCTAGGTGAAGGACATGGAGGATAAGACATGAAGATGTGGACCTGAATTTGGAGCAGACTCAGGATATAGACGTGAGATAGTTTAGATATCTCTATACTTAGGTCTTGATGTTGTTCTTTCATGTAAGCTCTGTCATAGGAGTTTTTTTGTAATCTTGTAGAAATTGAATATAGTTATGATTTACTATTCTGCTGCTAAACTTTAGTCTTTTGTATACTATTACTTAAGAAATGAAAAAATAAATTTATTCCAACATATATTTTAGTTTGTTTGGATTAGATGGTTTTATATCTCAAATTTAGTGAGGAGTGAATCCCTTCTTGGGTCCCACTCCTTACAAGATGGTACCCAAGCCATGGTAGTCAGAATCTGACTATTTCAATTTTGTCTCCCAAATTAGAACCCCTACCTTACATCCCTATCCTCTAAGTGAGATGTTACCCTAGAATTGACCTATTATTTTCATGAGGTGATAAAACGTCAATCTAGAATCATATGAGTCACACATAAGAATCATGAATAGTAAACCCTTTTAAGATGAGACTCTAGTTTCTCACACACTATGATGTAGGTAGTGATGACAAGTATCTTTGAATATAATGAGGTTTGACTTGAAGATGGATTTAGATTATGAGTATGTTGGATTGCTAGGAAAAGGAGATCTTGTAATGAAAAAAGAAAGTTTTTTACTTGGTTTTCATATTCATTTTGGTACCAGCTTTGTTTTACCTTGCATGATTTCTTACATTCAAAAAATTTCTTTTCCATTATATTAATATATGTACAAAGAAATTTGTGAATTTTATAGATGCTTTCTTGAAACAAGTTATAATGAAGAGATGTATCAAGGTTGATAAAGAAACCTATAATTAGACTCTCGAGCCCTAGTTTCGAGTATTGAAGTATGATTAGGAAGATGTGGATGGCGACAAAGGTTTAGCTGACCTACCTTTATGTACCCTATTACTTTTGGGTTCTGATGTGAACCTTAGGTTAATAGGTTAGTAGCACGAGGACCTAAAACTCAACCCTAGAATGGTATGGAGTGTTACTTGGATACATGAAGTATGAACAACATAAACCTCTAAATGTTTCATAAAAAAATGATCCATAAGTAACCCTAATACCTTGATGTTGTTTAGTTTTCATTATCAGGTTAAACCTTTGAAGGGTGGAGAGTATTGGTGGATAAGATATGGATGACGTGATTTCAAAGAAGAAAGACTTTTAAGGGGTGGATTTTTTAAACGTACCAAAATCTAGGATCTTATCTTATTCCATTATTAGGAGGTTAGTATGCTTGGTTCCTTAGATTTGACCAAACAAGAATAAAGTGATGTCTTAATGTACATTGTTAAAGGACATAACATGAATAACTCAATGGTAACCCATTAAGTGGCATAAAATATTAAGTAGCACAAGGTTCTACAATCAACATCACATATTTAATTATGTCATAACATAAAAGTAAATTTACTAAATATGTCATGTATGTTTCCTTTGCTAACTAATGTATACATAATGACTAAAATATGTTTAATAAGAAGTATAATTTACTTTATACATAAATTAGAAAAATAACTATGTTTCCATATCCATATTTATGTATAATATACTATCATCTAAATAAATATTGATTTAAAGGACTTAATATGATAAATAAGCAAAATATGAAAGCCGTGCATAATAATATAAGAAAACTCTTTTGGTAACAATATGAAGATAATGAGACCCTAAATAATAAATAATTATGGTTATGATGTAATGTTATCATAATATAATGGTGATAAGCCCAAAACCCAAAGTTGTTATATAACTCCTAAAAGGAAAAGATAAATATATTAAAAGTTTGCTTCAAGTAAAAGACATGTTATAGTTTATAGAAAGAAATAAATGCACAAGTTTCTCCTTTATTCTTGTCTTAGAAGTGAGTTTCATATTGTTGAAAAAAAATAACATAAGTTGTGAAACTTAAGTATTTCTTAGAAGAATTATAATCAAATTTTAAGGGGACATTTGAATGAAAATCCATATAAGAATTGATGTGATTTGGACTACCGTGTAACAAAATAAGTAAACTTAATTATTACTTTATAAATGTGTATGTGCATACAAGTATGCCATGATACAATTAACACACACTAAACTTAGTTACTACTTTATAAATATGTATATACATACAAGTATGCAGTGATTCAATTAATGACATATAAAAAGAAATATAATAATTGATGTGATTTGGATTAATGTGTAACAAAATAATTAAAATTAATTACTACTTTATAAATGTGTATATACAATACATACAAGTATGCTATGATTCTATTAACACATACAACAATACATATAAGGCATGTATTAATATTAATTATGATATATATATATATTTGTGTGTGTGTTAAATACTTGCATAAGAGTATAACAAAGATTAATGGGTATTTCATAAAAGTGGGAAAAAATTATCTTACCTTTAACTAATAAATAGTTTAATGGAACATAATGCATTATGTGTGTCACGTGTGTGAATTTCCCTTTCATCGTTATAAAATTATAATATCATTCTCATTTCCAAATATGGTGATTGTGTATGAATTTCAATTACATTATTCCAATTAATGCAATATTATTTATAATAAAAGTTATGAAAGTCTTCTCTCTCTCATACATAACAATAGAACATAGGTAGAATCATTCTCTCTAGCCTACCGTAAAGGAAGTAGACTCTCATTATGAATTTTATAATCCATGAAAATATGTCGCAACATAAAACACTTCTAATAAATAAATGAATACCAAATAAAATTATAATAATATTGCTAGTACCCTTTTCTTAAAAACTTACCTCTTTCCTCCCAAATTCCTAAAAAATGGAAACATATCATTTGGTCATCTAATCGTCATTATTTTGATTTAATAAAAAATTAAAAAAAATGCTATATTATAGATACCATGAATATCTTCTCATGTTTACTCTTATAGGTATTAATATAATCAAAATAGTGATATGAAAGTTTAAATAGTCTTAGAAAGATCAGACATCAAAACTAGAATTTAACTTTACATTAGTTAAATAGATACCTTTTTATTATAAGGAAATTGTATTACACATAATGTAAAATTAACTTGAAAAATATTTATTTAAAGAAATATAAAAAGGACATATTTTCCTCAGAAGTAGATATTTTCTAAAGGATCATAAAAACTAGATATAGAAACACTATATACATTATGATAATATTTTGTAAAAAAAATCTTTATGTATCAAATATTCCACTAATCAATCTAAAAACAATAAATAATGTCAAACTTGGATTTTTTTGTATTAGTTAGTCATTTTGTGATAGTTCACGTTAATTGGATAATTCTATGTTGTCATCAAACAAAATAAATAAAATAAATTTGCATGATAATGCTAAAGGACACAAATAAACTTAATGACTTATTAAATAGTTTCAAAAGAAGAAATATATGTTAAATTTGTATTATACACATCATTATTAGACAAGTTCGTATATACTTTGTTTAATTAATGTTTGTTCCCTTAAATAAAATATAAAACAAAGGATAAAAACACTGGTATATAAGGAAACATTGTTGCTTTTTTTGGGTTGGATTTTCCTAAATATTTTCTATCACACTAAATTTTATATCCGCAAAAGGAAGAAAGATAGACTACATTTTCTTACTCTCATTCTTAGTTTTATAATATCACTCGCCTCATTTCTCTATCTGCAACTCTATTAAGTTGGGTGTTGTGAGGTTTCTTAGGATTTCCTCTTGTCTTCTCCCTTCCCTATTCTTATCCTCTACCATGACCATAAAGCAACTCAGCCTACCACCATGACTCCCTCTTTCTAAATGAGCATGGAACATCATCAAAGCATTATGTTTGTAGTTCACAAGCCATGCTCCACTAGCTCCAACATATGTCCTTGGTTCTTTTTCTCACAAAGGCTATTCACAGAACTTAATGACAATACATGGTGACTTATGTAAAATACCTAAGAGTACCTACAAGAAGCTTCGAGCATCACAACCGTTGACCTATAACTCAAAGAGTGTGGACACTATCGACAACTAGGATTCCTAGACATTGCAAACTTGAACCAAACCCTCGACCTTCCTTGATCCCTTTGACCCCCTTCGATGTTTTAAAGCCAACTACTAATCTACAGCCATGTCTTCTTCTTCAACAATGATCAAGAATACAAAGATCTTATTCTATGTGACTAGTCAATGGTTAACCTTGTTTGTGACTATAAAATATCACGAGTCTATTTGGATAAGGCTAGTTTCAGTCCAACTTGATAAAGATCAAATGTCTTCATATCTAAGGCAATAGGTCAGTATTCTAGTGCCATAGTTTGAATTTACTAAGAGTTAAGTTAAAAAGATAAATGAAAAAGAACAACAAATTATTGAGAACATAATTCATATAATATATAATGAATATAGGTTTAGTGTGCCCCTTACCCTCATCTTGTGGTGGATTTCTTACTTAGGCTTTCAACTAACATTTATTGCATCCCTATTATTCATATTGTGAAATCACCTATGTTTTCTCTCCCTTTGATTTGTTGATACATATACATTACATAATTTGTCTCTTTTCTAGAAATTGATTCATGAGTGGTTCTTGTGAGCTACTCAACTTGATGGATATTCCTTTTAGAGTCTTATTTATATCTTATTAATTTTATTTCATGTGGAGACCCTAATTTGAGTATTTGATATCCTAAGCTTCTTGTGGTGGACTTTGATGAATTTTGATGTATATTAATTGTGGAAATTGTTACATATTTGTGTATAGGTCCTCTGACCCCACATGATAACTATTGGATATTCTCATTCTTAATTAATCTTTACTAAACTTATTTTTGCCTCCAAATTATGCATGGATTAGACTAATTTTATTTATTGTAGCAGTACAGTTGTACAACCATACATTTTGACATGTGTATTCCATTCTGAGTGTGTGTATTCCACTGTTATATATGTAAATAGAGTGTGTATTCCACCAATAGTGTGTATATTCTACCCAATACTATTTGGTTGAGATCCTGCCGTACCCCAACTCTACTTGAAATAATATCAGTCTATGTTTTTTACATGCACTACTTATGAATTGTGAGATAATTATTGGGACATTATATTAAGGAAAGAAATATCTTTTGTTTATCAACTCATTGGTAATCATATCCTCTTTGATATCCACTTGGATAGTACTTTTCCTCTTCTATGGGAAGCCTTGTTATATTTGATGCCCAATATATTTATATAGGCTTTTAAGATGAAAAGTTCTATTTTGTCTTCTCTAGTGGGGTATGCTCCCTACCCCTAGGTGAAGGACATGGAGGATATGACATGCAAACCTGGACCTGGACCTGAATTTGGAGCAGACTCAGGAGATAGACTTGAGATAGTTTAGATATCCCTCTACTTACATGTTGATGTTGTTCTTTCATGTAAGCCCATTAGTGGGAGATTTTTTGTAATCTAGTAAAAATTGAATATATTCATGATATATTATTCCACAAATACACTTTTTTCACTTTGTACCATTATTTTAGAAATGAAAAAAAAAAACAATTCCAACATATTTTTTTAGTGTATTTGGATTTAAAGGGTTTATTCCTCAAATTTAGTGAGGAGTGGATCCCCTCTCTGGTCCCACTCCTTACAAAATATTATTTTCAAACACCTTGTTATTTCTAGTATATGCTACGTAATAATCATCACAAGGCCTCTATTCTCATATATCACCTTGAGGTTCCTACTCATCCAAGCATCAAGGTTTTCATTGAAACAATATGAGCTAGCATCTTCTACCTTGACTATGTTGTAAATCTCATTTGCATAGGGTCAGTCATACAATACATGTAGAATATCTTCTTCCTCCACATTGCATCTTGGACATACAAGGTTAGTAGTAAGGTGTCTATCATGTCTTCTTTTATTGGTGAGGATGGCTCCCTAATAGGAAATCCAGGTGAACATCTTCACCTTCTCTGGTACTTATGCTTCTCAGATTCTCACCCAGCAACCTGCATTTCTATGAATTTCCTTCTTTTAGTAGGTGATATGATGAGGTCATGGTGAACTAGCCATATTCAGTTCCTTGCTATACCCAATTATATTTCCAACCCTCCTTGAGAGGTTCCCTCATCACTGAATGCTACTCATGACCTCCTTTTTTAGGTAGCTAGATACAAAATCCTCATCCCACATGTCATCATCTATGTTGATTCTTTCCACACTTAGGTCCTTAATATCCTTGGGGATCTTATCTAGAGCCAACACATCCAACCTTAGATGAGTCAGAACCCAATGCTCACACCAGAACTTAGTCTCCTTCCCATTACTAATGTTTCATACAATATTAGCTTCTACGAGGTTTTTTCTTTCACATAAGGCTCTCTCGAAAAGGGTGACATCTCTCCCTAGAAGGTTAATGCTACTCTTGTACTTTTCATAAAAACCTTCCACCAATGACACATTGCATTTGCATTTAAACTCTTAAGAATTCTTAGATTGTAGGGCCTTGTTCCAAAGCCTCATGGACTTCATGCCTAGTCCCCATCCTTCAAGTCAATGCTAATTGATTCCCCAGCCACCAGGGACATGAGGATTGTCTTGTGCCACCCTTCCAAAATGAATTTCTTAACTGCTCCATCCATGCAATCTTATAGGCAATCTGGGAGCTTAGCAGCCTACTCTGCATATGTTGGGATGGTAGTTAAGGTCGTATTATCTAGGAAAACTCTTCATTTTAGAGATAGGGTACATGAGATCCATGTTTTCACCCTTTTCTCAATTTTGAAAGAACGAAGGCATCACTCTATTTTGAGATTTTGTTGTGGAGGATAGGGACCTGATATATCTTCCTAGATCCCCAATTTTACTAAATGCACTAGTTTTGTAGATGTCTCTTTGCATTTGAGTGGAGACACTCCTGAAAAAAACTAGATTTTTCAATAAGGGGTTCATGTTTTTATACCTCCCAAAAATTCTATAACTACCTCACCATAGTTTTGATCTAATCAACAAAGTCTATCAAGAAGAAGATGATACAATCTACAAATTCCATGTGGGAGATTTTAGCACATTACAAGACATGTTGACTAGAATCCACCTTCCCTCTGCAACCTCCTACTCAATAGCTTGACTGAGGTGTTCCATACAAAGTACAAAGAGGTAGGGGAGAGGGGGTCTCCCTGACACAATCTCTTACAAGATTTGAAAACTATAATTTTTCTATCATCCCAAATCATAGACGTTTCTCCTTGAGTGATAGAATTCTTAGTATATCTTCTAATGTTGGGCACAATTACCTTTAGCTATGGAGTCTTTCATAAATCTCCAATCCATTCTATTGTAGGCCTTACATAGGTCTATCTTGATGGCCATGGAAGGTGGAGTGTTTCTTTCTCATATTGTGCACTATCTCCTAGGCTAAAATGATATTGTTTGATATCCATCTCCCCGACACAGAGCTACTTTGGGAGGGTAACATCTACTGGCTCATGTCCCTTTTTCAACTACTCAACAATCACCTTGGACGTCAACTTGAGTAAGGCATTATAAATTGATATGGGGAATAGTTGATTGCAAGTTTTGAGCATTGGAACCTTGGGGATCATAATGAGAGAAGAATCACACATCCATAGAGTAATTGTTTGTCAGTTAGAGCTTTAATGATAGTTTACATCACCAAACTCTCATTTTTATTCCACTTTTTTGTGATAAATAAGTTTCCTCCTCCATATCAGTCAACAACCCTATTAGAGTCGACCTTTCTAGGATTTGTTTGACTTCCATATATGTGGGATAGGAAACTATGATTCACATATTGTGGGTTCAAGCTTCAAAAAGTACAAGGGTAGCTGATGACTTTTCCATTGTCTTAGTGGGAAGCGATAGTAAATTAGTATTTGAAGAAATTGAGAACCATGTTGTTAATCTCACTTTTATCCTTGACCCAATCACCTATAAGATTCTTGGTTAGAGTGGTTTTGTTCCTCCTCACCTTTTGATTCAAAAAAGTCTGATAAAACATAGCATTTTCGATTTCCATTTTTGAGCGTTGTATTTATAGTGTTTCCTCCTTCCTTAGGATCTTTTCTAGCTCCCAAAAAGGTTTTGACACTCAATCTCATGTGCCTCGTCATAGTTACTGATCATAGCCATTTGCACTTCCTCAATCTTGTTGATTATCACAATTTTCCTCCTTTTTGTTTCTTGATTCCCTTGGGTTCCACTCAGTGTTAGGAAAGGCCTCAATCCAAGCCAGATCCCACTATCTTTTCAAGATCTACTCGAACTCAGTACTCAGAGTCCATGATGCCTTGGTTATAAGCTGTGGAGTACAACATTCCTAGTTCATATCCCCGATCAAGATGGAGAAATGTTCATATAATATTCAGGGGAGATGTTCATTGTGCAGGTGCTTGAATAGGTTTAAGAACTCAAGATTATCCACTACCAAGTTCTTGTGCTCATGTAGCGTCCCATGATTGTAGGTAAAGAGAATACCTTTGAGTTCATGAAATCTAACATCCAAGAGAGTATTACTGAATATAGTGGCTTCACCATGGTTGAACAGCTGACTATCCTTCTTTTAAGTCGGGTTCAACATGGCGTTGAAATCCCCTACATCCACCCAATGTCATTTGACCATGTTCCACATCTTCACCATATTCTCCCAAAGAATTTTAGTAATAGTGACATGGAGGTTTGCATAAATTAAGGTTACAAATAGGAGATACTACATTGGAAGATATTACATTCATTAGTATAGAAACTATCTCTAGTGTTGGTTAAAACAACCCTATAATGTCAGTTATAAACTGACACCTAAGTGGGCAATACTACAGCCACAAGTCGATGACGTCAGTTCTTTGGGGATGACAAAATCGGCATCAGAGATCCAGTGTCAGTTGTGTGGGTAAAAGAAACTGACACAGATAGGAGTTTTAGGCATTGGTTGCATTCCAAAAACTGACATTGCAAGAGCCATACCAGGTCACATTTCTAACTGGTAAAGGACCATGCATCGTCGGTTTGTTGACAATTGAAACCTATCATAATGAACTTTTTCAGTTTTGAAGCCAAATAATTGACGACTATGATGTACAATGATGGTTAAATCTACAAAGTGGAAAACTATAACATGCTACCCAGTGAGGCTGTGATGTCCAGGACGGCTGTTTTGGTTTTGTCCTTTAATGTCTGTTATTTTACTCAAACCTACGTCTCGGGTCTATAGTGTCATTTTTTGATAAAAATGATGCCTAAGTTTTGGTTTTTTTAATAGCAGGCTTGCAGACCTGTTTCCCGAATGATCAGTAGGATGCAAAACCTATAGTTCAAAAGTGGAGTAAGCATAGTTGACCTACAGTGTAGAAATATACGAGTATCATGAGGTTGACCTACAACGTCCTCCTTAATACAAACCATCATAGGCTATCATATGTCATGTTCGCCTATCCATAGTGCCATACCCCTACAATGAGGACCTATCAAGTCCAATAGGTCCTTTTTAAGCCAACCATATATTGTACGAGAAGGTGGATGTGGAGATGGAGGACGAGTTGTAAGGGGTTTCTTAGGTGCTATGTATTGCACATATATAATCTTATATCAATGGTGTCATGTACATAAAGATACAAACACAATGTAAATTTATCATACATCAGTATAGATAACTCCAGCTTTGGGCCATATGACCACACTGCCTTCTGCATCACCTATCGTGTCATGGTCGAGGTGCGCATATGGCAGTGGAGTCTTCTTCCAAGGGGCATAGACAAGGTTCGTTGACACACAAATTGCATTGGCGGGCAATGGTGAACCATGAATCATGTCACCTTCAAGGCGTGGATAAGTTGTGTCCACAACAACAACATATTCTTGTAATTTAAGAGGGCATGGCCTCAACCCCTAAAAATTTGCATAGAGTGTTGTATCTATTATACAAATCATTCTGAAAGACTACTATGTCATAAATATACTTATAGAATATGAGCTAGGTGGTGGGTCCACAAGATTACTCCCAACCAACTCTTTCTAGGGGTCCACCTCGTATGAAGAGTGGGGCAACACATTACTGTCGGGGTAGCTGCTAATTGACAACATAAATGTTGTCTCATTGCTTGCTGAATTCCCTTTTCAATTAACACTTTTACCTCCTCTTTTGAGAATCCCCTTTTAACGATTTACACTTATGCTCTAATGGACCAAAGAACACTCTTATACCAACACCATATCCTACATCGGTAACATGTCTAGGATGCTCTAGGTTACCTAGAGAAACTGTCATTTCATCCCTTATGCCCTCAGGGATGAACTTGCCTTGTTTCCTTTACTCATAAAGCTTCTACTAATCATCATCAATAGTAATTGGTAAGTACTAATTACTCTGAGAGTTGAAATTTACCATTTTTGTAGCCTCCTCAGCAGTTGTGAGGTTGGGTTTATCTCCATTTTTTTGCCTCCTAGTTGTCCATAGATCATGGCGAAGTAGAGGTTTAGTAGTAGTAGAGGACTCAACAATCCTGGGAGTAGGCTGCTGAGAAGAAGATGCCTGCAGTAGCTTTTGGAAAAGATGTCCATAGCTAATTGAACCCATCATGTGGTTGTAAACATTCTTTGCACGTCTTTCTCTTTGACCATCGCTTGCAGCCTGGTTAGCAACAATATTTTAATAGTAATTGGTAAGTAAAACATAATAATCAATCTCAAGGTAAAACACTGAATTCATAAGAATGTATTCATAATGGGGAGTGAGGCTTTGTGTGGGAATGATACATTGTGATCTCTTACCTAATGCATTGACAAAGTCTTGACCTTGATTGTTATGGTTTACTTACCAATTAACGATTTGTCACTTTTTGCAAGAATGGTATATTGTGATCTCATACCGAATGCATTGACAAAGACTGTTACTTTTTCATAAATAATCTCCCCTAATATAGTTTTATGGTCACTCCATTCCTCATTCAATCCATTGAACGCTTTGCGCAACCTTCAATAAGGATACACTTTTGGAAGAAACTTTCGATGATCGAGATATACAATCTTTATGTCAAATTTTAGTCGTATTGAATCAATGTTCTCTTCACATATAGGGCATTCTTAGATCCTTTTACACTGTATCCAAATAAATTTCCATATTCTAGAAAGTCATTTAAAGTGCAAAACAGCATAGCATGCAAATGAAATGTCTTTCTACGCGAAGCATCATAGGTCATTACACCTTCTCCCTAGATTTTCTTTAAGTCATCAATCAGAGATATAAAATAAACATCAATATCATTGCCAAGTTGTTGAGGGCTCGATATCAACAATGAAAACATGTGTACTTATTTTTCATACACAACCAGGGAGGAAAATTGTATATAACAACCAAAACAAGCCAAGTGCTACGTTGGCTGCTCAATGTGCCATATGGATACATCCCATCGGTACAAAGCCCAAGTCTAAGAATCCTGACTTCTTCACCTAGTTCAAGGTACAATAAATTAACCATCTTCCATTGTGGGGAATCATAAGTGTGTTGTAGGATCCCATCAATATTTTTCTCCACCTTAAATTCTTCGCATCCATGGGATTGGCAAACAAGCATTGAAATTGTGGTATTATAGGTAGATACCACATCACCTTGGTAGGAGAGCCAGTTTTGGGCTTCCCTAAAGTCATCATTTTGTACCTTTACGCCCCACATTTTGGAAACCTTTCAAATTGACATGTTCTTTTGAAATAACACATAGTCATTCGGGCATGCATGTATCTTCTTAGACTTCATTCCCATTGGGAACAACATTTTCCTTAATTTGTATATTGATATGGGAAGCAGGTTGCCTTCAGGAAGAATTTCTTTCAACAAAGATAACAATGACATGAAGCTTTACTCACCCATCTATTGTTATCCTTCAGAGTATAGAATCTCAACACAATGACCAACTTTGTAAACTTAGTACAACTTAAGTATAAAGGGTCTCTCGGCATCATGCACAATGTTTTTGAATAAGGAAGGTGGATCGGTATGCTCTACCCCACAACTATATAGAATCACATCAGCCATATCTATCAGAATCGGTTCGTTCACATCTACATCATCAACATCAATTTCTTCTTCAACATAAGTACTATTATTGACATATATTGGTCTCATTGTTGGATTTGGTCCATGCTAATACCATTCTATATATCATTTTGTACATGATATAACTTTTGGTTCTGTCAATAGTGTTGACTTTCAAGTTGTTACCTTAATGCCTACATGAATAGTAGAACCTATCTCCAGATTGTTTCAAATGTTCCTTAGCAAATCTCATAAACTAGTCAAGACTAGCAATAAACTTCGTGGTGCAGTGATTAGGAATGTACATCCATGATCTATCCATTATGTGATCAAAGAAAAAATAAGTATTAGGATTTAGGGTTTAGGATTTACATATAGATTAGGGTTTTTTATTTTGGATTTAGGGATAAGGGTCAGCTAGATTAGGGTTTATTGGTTTACAAATTAGGTTTTAGGGTTCAGTAATGAATGTGTGTACCACCTATACCATTATTGAACACCTAATCTCACTAGTAAGTGTATAATGTGTATTCTATTTTTTTTTAAAATGACAACATTTCACTACAGTTCTCCAAGTACATGTAGATGGGCAAATGTCCACCAACATATGTACTTAGAGAACAAATGGGGAAGTACTCACAAAACATCTTGATAACTGAATATACATTATACAATTGCATCCTAAGTGAGATTAAGTGTTCAAGAATAGTACCAAACTGGTGACTATCCAATATTTACGCCTAATGACTAAATCTCAGACAGGTTTTAAGGCCATAATACAATGTCGTCATTTATGGACCTCTGATCTTAGTGTCATCAGGCACTTCAGGTCGCCCGCACTATAGTACTGAATCTATGATTCTATATTATGAGGGTTTGTGGATCAAGTTAATGTATTGTGTGTTGTACATATTTCTTCACCAATGTTTACTCATTATCAAAATACCATTAACTAGCAAATGTTATGAAATCATCAACATTTAGCATTACCAAAACATAATTAACTACCAAAGAGAAGACTAACATCATTTGTACTAAATAATGTTACGGGATTCAAAATAAGGTTGTCAGGGACACACATATATACAAGGTTTATCCAGGATACATGTTTTCACTTAGCATTTTATTTTTGTCATATATTATTAACAATCAAGCCAATCATCAATTGCACTAAACAAACACTATGTATTTGTAGGGGTTATTTGTTAACATCTATTGGGGCATGCAACACACCCCATCATTTCATTTCTTACCTTTGATGGTAGTGAGAAGAAACACACAACAGAAGGCCTAAATCGGCAGTGGTGTTGGTGGCGACGATGACTTACCTCTAGCAGCAGCGATGACAATAGTGGTGGTGGTGACGATGGTTATGAGGCACTAGCAGCACAGGCTGGAGGTAAAAGATGGCGGAGAGCAACTGGAGGTGGAAAATGATGCACAAGTGGTGGCTGGAGGAAGAGCACCTGTTGAGAGCGGCAACAAGCACTGACACATTGGCAGCGGCGACCAGCAGTGATAGAGGATTGAGCAGCTAGAGTGGGGGGAATCACCAGATACCTAATCTGGAGATGGAGAAATCACGATGAAATAGAGATTGGGAGAAAGTTTGTTTCACATGGGTGTTATTAAGTTGCCCATAGCCATTAGTTTCTAAAACAAACCAAACTTAAGAGCATATTCATCGATTTTATTAAAAAAATTAGAACCTATGCTAGCTCTATAGATGTCAGTTTTACAAAAAAAAATGATTCAAGAGGCCTTTATCATAATGAAAAAAAATTGGCCTCAGTAATGACGATAGTCATCGATTACATTTAGAAAGTTGACACCACACATAGTGACTTAAACGTCAGTTTCATCTAAAAAACTGATGCAAGAGGTTATCATCCAGATGAAAAAAAATCTTCTTCAGTACGGACTGAGGCGTCAATTTCTATAAAGTAAACTGACACTAGATTACAATTTGGGGGGAACAGTTTTTGTGGGATGTGGTGCGAATACTAAGATGTCAGATTCTTGAAGAAAAACCGACATATGTTGTGAAAATTTTCACAATTTTTCTTGTTAATTAATGTCGGTTTTGACGTCAGAAATATTTTGGAGGTAAAATTTATTTCTCGTAATGATGTTTTTCGTCGGTTCTGAATAAACCGACGCCCATCTTAAAATTTTTGGAGGAAAATTTTTCCCTCAAAAAATTGTATTTTGCGGTTTACTTTAGACGTCAGTGTTCTTGGAAGGTAACTGGTGTTAATGAAAAAGTTGTTGTCGTGTCTTTTCTTAATCAGATGAACTTTATCTATCGTGACATTTGTTCTCAAAAAATAACATCGTTTAGTATCTAGTGTTGATTTTTTAGTGTAACCGACGTCAGGAGAAGTGACATTAGAGGCCAAAAATGTACTTGTGGTTGACTTAGGAGGATCACAACCTAACACTCTAAGGTGTTCCATATGGTACAAATCCCTCCAGCAAATTCTTAGGCTTATGCTCAATGATATCTATCAAACCCAATGGCAGAAATAGCCTTATCAACATTAGTGGCACTGAGTATAGGTTCTAAGATCACCACACTTTTTACATTCTTTTGCTAGATATACTATATGAGCACACTACACATGTTCTCATTTCCAGCTCCTCTGACATTTAAAGTCTATGTGATAAACTGATTAGGGTTGCAGAGCCAGACCAGTCAAAACACCTTATCAACATCACTTCCGCACCTCAACCTCATCAAGAGGTTCACTAATATCCTCTATTATCTTACTATTCAGGCTTCTGGTGAAGTGAATCTTAGGTAGAAGGAGGTATGTTATGGATAAGGTTCTGCAAAAGATTTTGTTTAACCGTGTTTATAGTAGTGACCTTATTCGTCTGTACCACTGGTTACTTTTCCAACATTGTTGCAACCTGACCTACTCCCATCACAGACTCATTCTCCATTGTTACTACCTCTTGACTATCTCCCATAATCACTTCATTAACCTTCAGATAAAATACAGAATTCGATGGAGTAGTCTCTTCATGTTGCTAGATGCTTCACTACTACATAAAAGGCCTTTGGCGTCGGTTATTTAGACCCTTTAGCGTCGGTTTCCAAGCGAAACCCAAGTGGGCACTGCTAAAAGTCGACATCTTCAGTGTCAGTTTCTAACTGACGCCATAACCCTTCCCGCCACCGAAAATGCTCCAAAAAAGGAACTATATGTGTCGGTTATTAAAGAAAATCGATACTATACCATGGTTAAAGATGTCGGTTAATAAATAAAAACCGACACCATAACCCTTCCCGTCACTAAAAATGCGCCAGCAAGGGAACTATACATGTCAGTTTTTTGCTAATAACTGACACCGTAACGAGATAAAAATGTTGGTTTTATGCTAATAACCGATGCCATATTCCTACCAGCACGGCCGTGCTTCCCAACATGGCCATGGTACCTGGCCACAATAGGCATTGGTTCTTATAGATAACCGATGCCAACAAGGGAAAAGACGTCAATTTTTTGCTAACAACCGACGTTGTATGTCTTTATTGTCAGTTTTATACAAATAAATGACGCCTATGTTCTGATTTTTTTTCTAATCAGTTTGCAGGCTTATTGTATGGCTGGTCAGTAGGATGCAGAACCTACAGTTTAGTTCTGAACTGCAGGTTTACAACATCCATTGATATCATCCAACAACAGGCCACAAACCTACAAAGTCATTCACATTCAGACACATGTATTGATTAGATACATGTAGAAACCTGCAATGTAATTTACATTCACATTCAGTTCCATTTATTTCATCTCTTTTCACATTCAGACACATGTAGAAACATTCATGTATTGATCAGAAAATATCATTCACATTCACACATATGACAATTCAGAAAAAGTCATTCACATTCACACAAATATAATTATGAGAACAAAGTTTAGAAATATCATTCTTTATTCATCATCGTCATCATTGTCATCATTGTCCCAATTATATTTAAAAATTCCCACTACTTGTAGGGCTTTTGCCCATTCTTCTCTTACAACATCTAATTCTTCCCTTGTATAGAGAGTATGTACATCTAATAACTTTCCACCTGTACTGAAGTCAGATTTAAACACCTGCAAAGAGAATGACATATATGTATAATTAATAATATATAATAAGATTTATATATTTCATATTATCTAATGAGACTATATATAATACCTGATGTATAGTATCGATTTCCATTACGACATATTTGATGATTAGGTCCACAAATCGCATCACATAGTAGGCACATGCCCAATCGTTGTCTTGTGTAGCACACTATAAATTGAAACATATGAAATATTCAAAAATACAAATAAGCACAGTTCACATAAATAATATATACATTGGAGTCGGGAAATTACTTTCACATTCTCCCAAATTAGTGGCTGATTCTTTTTCCTGGGGACCTTTCCTCTAGCTTTTTTGAACTTTTCTAAAGCCCTACATGTTAATGTAACACATTAAATTCCATAATTAAATAGTAATGTAATAACATATGTTAACGGATATAAAAATATGAAATATTTCTCATGAGAATAATGGCCTTTTCATTGTGTGTCCATATAATGTATTCAATTCCTTCCCTGTAGGATCTAGATAATAGACAGTGAACGTCTTGGGGACAATAACTAGTAACTTTCAATGCCTACCACTACCTGTAAGAAAGTTAAAAATTAATAACTCAAAATCCACAATAAAAAATGTAATTTTCTTAAGTCCAAATGACAAGCAAAGTAAACTTACTCGACATTGAATTGATATCACCGTCTTCTTATTTTTACCAAAATATTCAAAAGCATCACAACAGTATGAAGTAACTGAAGAAGGGTTTGTATCTACAAGACTAATCAAAGATGGAACCAAAAATCCCACATGGGAAAATGCAAAATATGTACATATCGTGTGTAAGTGGATGCAAAACATGTATTGCGTATGCATTAGTATATAAGAAACCAGATCACCATATATAAAATATGATATATGGATGTATAAATAAGATCTCAACATATCTATAGCTCTATCATAGATGTGTTCACCCAGTCATAACGAAACAACTCCAAAATATCTTTTATAAATAGCTTGTTATCGTATGATTGACCTACATTAATACATATGCATTAATGTGTATGCAAAACTTGTATTACGTATGCATTAATATGTATGAAAAACTTATATAAATCGATTATTATCGTATGATTGACCTGCAACATCCTTCATAATAGTAACATTTATAGGAAAATTTGAATCATATTCGCCTATCCATACTTACAACAGACGTGCTAGGTTGTGGGTCTACAGGATTACTCCCAACCTCTGTAGTAGGAGAAGAGTGGTCAGGCACATGTACTGTCTGAGTGGCAGTCTGAGATGCATGCCACTTACTAATTGCTTCATTGACTCTCTTATCAAGTGCTTCCTCGACTCTCCTATCAAGTGCTTCCTCGACTCTCCTATCAAGTGCTTCCTCAACTCTCCTATCAATTAACTGATATACCTATACATGGATAAAAGAAATGATAGCTTCTGATTATTGAATTCTCTTTCACAATAACATTCTAAAAAAATAATAAGTTACCTCAACTTATCAAAATCCCGCTTTGGGGACTGGTTTGTGTTGTGATGGCCCAAAGAACGCTTTGATGCCCACAACAACACATGCATCCATAACACATCTAGGATGCTCTAGGTTACCCAGAGCAACTGTCAATTCATCTCTTGTGCCCTCAGGGATGAACTTGCCTTCCTTCCTCTGCTCGTGCAGCTCCCGCTAATCGCCATAAACAGAAATTGGTAAGTAAACATAACAATAATCAATAACAATTGATTGATCTAAGAGTTGAATTTTACCATTTTTGCATCCACCTCAGCAGTTGCGGGCTTTATTATATCTCCTTTCTTATTTTGCCTCCCAGCTATCCACATAGAATGGCGAGGTAGAGATGCAGGACCAATAGTAGAGGACTCCTGAGTAGCAGCAGATTGAGCAGTAGACTCAGCCTGTAGTCTTTGGCGAATGCCTACATAGCTTCGTGGACCCATTGTGTGGTCATGCATATTCAATGCACGCCTTGCTCTTTGAGAATCGTTGATAGCCTTGTTAGTAAGCACATTGATTTGGTTAGTAACACTAAAGGTTAATCTTGAATAGGTGAATACATAATAATGTATATTAATTAGATTAGGAGTGGCGCTTAATACCTTGAATTCATCCATTTTTCTTTGGGTAACAAAGTCCTCCCAATCTTTGGTGTCTAGGTAGTTCCATTGCTCAATGGCTACCTTCTGCCTAAATTTATTTTTTAAAGAGAATACAAACAAAAATTATTAGTGTAGAATTAGTCAAAAAGTGATCAATGTCTAGAATTGGAAATCAATCAAGAACCTCTTCTCAACATTGCATATGTAATCTCGGGTGAGATTTGTCCTATAGTTCCTTAGGTTCCTCCTACAGCGTTGCATCACGCATTTACGATGTAGCTTTTCATCCAGATCAAATATACTCTGCAAAATAGAATTGCTATTAACTAGTATCCTAAAAATTAGTAATCTAAAAAAATTGAATTGCAAATAATAATAACTCACACATAGTTCCTTCCATACTAAGTCTTTCTTCCCCTTAGGAACATTATGTCAAGAATAAAAAATAGGACTACAATGGTTGTGAGTAAGAACCCCAAGATATGAAATAAATGAGTTGTGATTCACTCCAACTGGATTTCCTGCATGATCGAAATCCACAGCCAGTTTGGGTCCATTGCCCCTTTGCTGTAGTAACTTGTTCATCATTGTGATGCCCCTCACTTTCTCAATTTTTTTATACTCATCAAGTGCCCCAATTTCTTCAGGGGGTACATCACCAACCTAAAATTTGACAAAAAAACACACTTACAAGATATAACTATAAATGAACATATAGATAGAAACCTCAAGGATATATTTTTAAAACTTACATTGTGAGGCGGCGCATTGACGTCCTCACCCTCACGGTAGTCATCAACATGGCCATCAAGAGAATTCTCAGCCATCTAAAAGTTCACGTTCACATTGTAAAGTTCACATTGTAAAGTAATTCACATTATAAAGTTCACATTCACATTGTAAAGTTCACATTCAGAAAAATAAAACATATAAAAAAAATATAAACATGCATGTCTCTAATATTGCAATCTTTTACCAATTAACAATCCTTTATTGTGATCTCCGCGCACATACAATTCATCATTAGCTTCAATATTTGGTGGTGTTGGCAACCCAACTGAGAATGGACTGGAGTCATCATACTTATCATAGTACTCTTCTTCATGCATAGGATCTTCAATGAACTATCTTTTACCATGAATAACAACCGGCCATTTATCATTTGTAGGATCATTGATATAAATACTTGTTTCACCTGTGATGCCAATATGAATGGTTCACCCTTCTCGCCAATCTTTCCAGAGTTTACTAATGTGAAACCCAATTCATCCACTATAACTCCTTTGGTGTTATCAACCCAATTACATTCAAAGAGTATAATTCTGAAATCTACGTAGTCAAACTCCCATATGTCTTCAATGACACCGTAATATGACATTTTAGCTTCACATGGACTCTTATCCTTTGCACTTGCAAAAAACAATGAAGACGCTTGAAGGGTGACCCCACTATTTTGGATGACAGTCTTATCATCTTGACACTTTGTGTAATATGAGAATCCATTTATGTCAAACCCTTCATAAGACTTAACATTCAATTTTGGTTTAAAGGTGAGGAATTTGATAGTTTCAGTAAGATTATCTAGTGTTTGAGATAGTTGATGTAAGACTTTATCTTCAAACCACTTAATAAATGTCTTGTTATGATCTCTAGCAAGCCACATTGAATTGGCTTGAGGATATTGTCTTTTGATGAAATTGGTATGTTCCTTGATATAAACACTCACTCCGTCGATGTTGTGTAAAATATATAAGTGGCCTTGTTCCAACTTCTCACGGATGATTACTTTCATCTGTGATCCCAAAATTCCTTTGCTAAAATGCTCCTCAATATTCTTGTCATTAACAGGAGCATCATTAGCACTCAGAAAGTCATTGCAAAAATCCATAACCTCTCTCGCCACATAACCCTCAATAATACTCCCTTCAGGCCGATAATGGTTTCGAACATCACCTTTAAAAATGCTCATGTATCATTCAAAGGGATACATCCAATGCAAGAAAATTGGTCCCAAAATTTTTACTTCCCTAGTCAAGTGGACAACAAGATGTACCATGATATCAAAGAATAAAGGAGGAAAATACATCTCAAACTGACATAGGGTAACATCCACTTCTCTTTGCAATTTATCGAGAGTATCAGGGTCAATAACTTTGTTGCACAAACTGTTGAAAAAGAAACAAAGTCTGGTGATTGCAAACCTTACATGCTTCAGCAATATAGATCAAATTGTCATGGACAATATTTGTTGCATTAGAGTGTGACAATCATGAGATTTAAGACCTATCAACTTCAGATCTTTCATTGATACCAATGTACGAATGTTGAATGAGTAACCCTGTGGCACCTTAACATTTACCGAGCATTCACAAAAAGCTTTCTTCTCCTTTCTCGACAATGTGTAACAAGCGGGAGGTAAGTATGTTCTTCGATCACTACTAACTACTTTTGTTAATTCCGTCCTTATTCCCATTTCACGTAGGTCCATTCTGGATTTTATCCCATCTTTAGTCTTACCTGGTATATTCAACAGAGTACCAATGATGCTATCACAGACATTTTTCTCAACGTGCATGACATCGATACAATGTCTGACTACCAAATAACTCCAATAAGGAAGATCCCAAAATATTGACTTCTTCTTGAATAAAGATTTGTCACTCCGTGTGGCCATCGTACATTGTGATCTCTTACCAAATTCATTGGCAAATTCTTTTACTCTTTCACTCTTTCATAAACGTCCTCCCCTGGTATAGGTTTAGGTGCACTTTGTTCCTCATTCCGTCCATTGAATGCTTTGCGCAACCTACGATATGGATGGAATTTTGGAAGAAACCTTTTATGACCAAGATATACAATTTTGCTGCCGTGTTTTAGTCGTATTGAATTAGTGTTCTCTTCACATATAGGACACGCTTTAGATCCTTTGACACTATATCCAAACAAATTCCCATATGATGGAAAGTCATTCACAGTGCAAAACAACATAGCGTGCAAATGAAATGTCTCTCTTTGTGAAGCATCATAGGTCATCACACCTTTACCCCAGAGTTTCTTCAAGACATCAATCAGAGGTTCAAGATAAATGTCGATTTCATTTCCAGGTTGTTTAGGGCCCGATAGCAACAACCACATCATAACATACTTATTTTTCATACACAACCAGGGAGGAAGATTATATATAATAAGCATAACTGGCCAAGTGCTATGTTTGCTGCTCAATTTCCCATATGGATTCATCCCATCTGTACAAAGCCCAAGTCTTAGATTCCTGACTTCTTCACCGAATTCAGGGTACAATAAATCAATCTTCTTCCATTGTGGGGAATCAGACGCATGTCATAGGATCCCATCATTATTTTTCTTAACATCTGCATGCCACCTCAAATTCTTCGCATCTATCGAATTGGCAAACAAGCGTTGAAACCGTGGTATTATAGGTAGATACCACATCACCTTGGAAGGAGAACCAGTTTTGGACTCCCCCGAAGTCATCAATTTATACCTTGACGCACCACATTTGTGACAATCTTTCAAATCCACATAGTCCTTTTGAAATAATTCATAATCATTTGGGCATGTGTGTATCTTCTTGGCCTCCATTCCCATTGGGCACAACAATTTCTTTTACCAGTATGTTGAGATCGGTAGCTCATTTCCTTCAGGATGAATTTCTTTCAACAAAGACAACAATGACGTGAAGCTTTTTTCACTCCATGTATTGTTAGCTTTCAGCTTATACAATCTCAACACAACGCTAAGCTTCATAAACTTACAACCTGTGTATAACGATATCTCAGCATCATGCACAATGTTTCTAAATATGGGAGGTGGATTGGTGTGCTCTACCCCACAACTATCCAACATCGCATCAATGATGTCTACTGGAACTGGTTCATTAACATCTACATCATCAGAGGTAATTTCTTCTTCTACACAAGCATTGCTATCGACATCCAATGATTTTAGGTTTGAAATCTCTCCATGCCAGTGCCATTTTGTATAGCCTTATACAATCCCGTTGCACATGACATGACTTTTGATTTTGTCACCAGTGCTGACTTTCAAGTTGTTACCGCAATGCCTACATGGATAGTAGAACCTATCTTCACGTTGTTTCCTATATTCCTTGGCAAATCTAATAAACTGATCAGGACTAGAAATAAACTCTGGGATGCAACGATTTGGAATGGACATCCATGATCTATCCATTCTATGATCAAAGAGAAAACAAGTATATATTAGAACAAGATTTGGGTCTAGGGTTAAAAGATTAGGGTTTATGGTTAAAACTTTAGGGTTTAAGGTCTTATATATAATAAATGTGTACCACCTATCCCATTCTTGAACACTTAATCTCACTAGTAAGTGTATAATGTGTATTGGGATTTCAAGAAAATTACGGCAGCATTTCCCCATTGTTCTCCAAGTACATATGTACTTAGAGAACAAACGGGGAAATGCTACCGAAATTTTCTTGAAAACCCAATACACATTATACACTTACATCCTAAGTGAGATTAGGTGTTCAAGAACAGTCCCAAATTGGGGACTATCCAAGATTTACTCCTAAAGAGTAAATATTGGGCGGGTTTTTAGGCCAACAAATACTTGTGTTGTCATTCTTATACCTACAATCCTAGTTTCATCATTCATATCCTAGTTCTTCAAGTTAGGATGATTATTGATGTCTTTAGAAGCATGATTGGCAATCTAGGGCAAAGTTCATCATTTACATTCCAAGCATGTCACGTGAGTGCATTAGTATTTCCCTTTTACTAAAACCAAATTGGTGTATTAGTGAGTCTTCAAATAGATAAACACTTGAAGATGACTCAATGAATCTTATCAATAGTCAACTCAACTATAGCTTGTTGGTTCTCATTCATGACTTGCATAATATTTTGTTGATCCTAAATAGAAGCAAAATTTTACATGCCCCATATGACCCTAGAATGTTGACATGCCTAGATTTAAAGCACTCATCAATCTTGAATAATGTTGACATGCCCCACAATAGGGAAAAATCAAGATGAAATCAATAAAAACACAAATCATAAAAAATGGACTGCATAATGAAATAATTGCTTAGTAATAATATATATTGCAAGATAAACAAAAGATCAACTCATTATTTTACAACCAAACATTTTTTTCATGCAAACATTTTTTTCATGCATCTTTCATTACACATTTATGGCCATTATTCATCTAGTGACTAAGGTTCTAGATTGCCTTTTACTACTTGCTACTTAATGATTATAATGTTTGGTTGTTGTACAAGAATCATCGAATATAATGTCCATGAGGATAAACTAATATTTGGGAATGATAATTGGCTTCTCTATATTAAATCTAATTTTTCTTTCTTTCTTCTTCTCTATATTTAATTATTACAAAAGTTGTGTGTGAACTTTGTGAACTTTGAGCTATTTAGGGGCAGTCACACTAAATTACTTTCTCATTGTCTACCCAAGCAATGGGATTGGATCTATGTAATAACACTTCTATGATAGTTGGAATCAAAGACTAACACACTATGCATCTATGTAATTGTGAAATCCCTCATTTTCCTCTTATCATGATTTGAACTACTATTTTTTTTTGTAATAGTAATCATCTGGTTCATATACAACAACCACATTTGGCTATTATTATTGTTTGCGTTAAGCCACAGGGCTACACAGCTATTCCAGGTGGAGATAGAGCAGAAAAAGGGGGTTGGAAGTCGGCGCCGACAGTGAGCTCAACCGATGGAGAATACATGTCCAGCGGTGGCGAGCTCAGGTTCTGAGTGGTAGGTGGCGTCGAGCAGCAAGGGAGGTAGGTGGCGGCGAGCAGCAGCGGAGAAGGGATGACGTGCAGTGGCGAGTAGGCGAGCAGGAGAAGGGAGCGGTGAGCAAAGCTGTAGCGGCGGTGAGCACAACAACAGCGGCGGCGAGCGGTTGCGGGAATCGTGCAAATCGCCAGACCTAAGCGGAGGGCAATGAAACATAGAGAAAGGGGAAGAGTCTTCTTCACGCGGGTGCTATTAAGTTAACAATAGGTGTCGATTATTAAAAACAACTGCCACTTATAACAATAGGCGTCGGTCACCACAAACAAACTGACACCTATGTTCAATAATAGTCGTCGATTTCAATTAGAAAAACCGACGTCTATCTACATATGCCGACAAAAAAATGTTCTTGAATTATGACCATAGTTGTCAGTTGTCGTAGAAAACTGACGCCAAAGGGGGATGAAAATTTTCATGGGGACAACACACGAAAACACATCGGCGTCGGTTATTGCAAGAACACCGATGATAAAAATTGGCCCAATTTCTATCTCGCGAAAAACCTTTAGTCATCGGTTGATTTGTTAACAACTGACGCCGTATGATAAATTTTAGAGGTAATTTTTTTTACTAGAAAATTTGGATTTGGCGGTCAATTTTAGGCATCGGTTGCTTATTGAGGAACCGACACTAAATAAAAAGTGATACCCGTGTCTGGCCACTCTTCACAGATAGATGTCGGTTTGTGTATTCAACTGACGTTGTAGGATTTAGGCGTCGGTTTCTTGTATACAACTGACACCTGTAAATGTTACGTTATAAGCCATTTTTGTAGTAGTGCTTCATGTCTTCCTTTCTTGTTGGAATATCATTTACTCTTGGTGAAATATCCACAAGCACCTAAATGGTGCTCTCATCTTCTTGAAATACTTTGGACTTCTCCAACACCTTTTATAATTGTAGGCTCCCAATCTTCACTGGTACCTTAGTGGATTGTATCACCTCCATAACCTCTTCATCTATTTTCTTCTTAAGATATTGGATCTTGTTGACTTGTCTCTTAATATTTCTTTTGGTCCCATCTCTTTAATAATTGGGGATTATCTTTTTGTGTATATGATCCTGTAATAGATCCTTTGCCATTTGCCACCTCCTTGATCCACTTCATGTATGCTTTAACTTCTTGCTTCATCCCACCCTACAATGTTTAGCATTATGTCCCAAAAGACCACATGATATACAAAGATTGGGAAAAAACTCATATCTGAGTCTATAATCAATGTCATTCACAATTACATCTGGAAGAATCGGTTATGACATCTTCAATTATATAACAATCCTCATGTACCTAGTCTAGTGTCTGGATGATGTATAGTCATCCACCTTGTCAAGTCATCCAAGCACTACACCAACTGTTACAAAGAAAACCATGTCATTCATGTGAAGTGATAGGTCCAGGATCCTCACTCATGTTAGTATATAGTCTGGTATCATGTAGCTAGGTTAAAATAGGGTGTCCCACCTCCACACCATAAGAAAATTGCCAAAGATGGACCATGGTCCTCCTGCCATGGCATGTTTATAGTCCTTCTTCATGGGGAACTGGACCACATAAAAGAACTTGTCTAGTTCATATAGTTTGGTCTTTCCAGTTGGCTTCCACAAGAGCTTAATAATGTCCCCCATTTTCATGAAGCCTATCTCTTTTACTACCAATTTAAAAATGGAAGAGAACTTCCATTGTGCCTTTAGGTCATCTTTCACCTTATCCTATATGTAGGTCTTCAAGGCTCTTCTATTAATGACCAGTTCGATGTCCTTGAGATCTAGACAACTTGTCATAATGTTGTCAATGAAGTATTTATCTGGTCTCCTAGTGTTGTCACACACCACTTTTCTATAATCTTTCACATGGCTCAGATATTCTTCACTTCCATCTCATTTAGAAGGTTGATCAAGTTCTAACAGAACTTTTGAAGTTGGATCACTCTCCTTATCTGCTTGTGTTTGTAGGATCCTTTGGATCATTACCGTGTTGTTGTTTGGGTCCTCAAATTCCTTTGTAGCATAGATTTAGCCCTATATCCTACAAACAGACCTTCACTCCCCATGAAGGTGTTTTCCCAGAGATCTTTAGGCCCCTCTTCCATGTATTCCTTCTTGTCCATGGCCACCTCCAAGGGAAGAGGATTGCCTACCAACACCCCTACTGCCAACACCCTTGGACGACATCCCCATCTCTTTGAACCCTTTTTTAAAGAACATCATGTCAAATATGAACCAACACAAATATGAACTAACACTAAAAATGTATACACAATGATAACACTTCATAAATATATACACATTTAAATAAACTAGCATTATTGTGATATATTTTTTATCGTGGTATTTTTATTAAAATCATTACTGCACCACTCCAAGGTGGTTTTACGTGGACAAAACATAGCTAGACATCCAAGTAATTGTGTAAAATAGATTTATGGCAAGTGACTTAGGTTTGGATGAGGATTGGATTGGGTTGATCCCATACGATGAACATAAGTAGATAGAACTAAGACAACCCTTAAAGCAACACTGACCTAAATATTTACCATAGTTCAAAATCTAGAATCATCCTTATAGTAACACTAATGACATGATTGAAAGTTTAGATTGTCTTTGTGTTTTTCAGGATCGAAGAACAACCTGAATCGACATAACATTAGGTTCATCAATTGTATCCCATTGATTATTTTAGAAAATTAAAACATGTTAGACATCACATCAGTACTGAGGATATCAACACTATGGGAAGGTGTTGTGGGGGTATTGATGTTGGATACAATTTGAAGTTATATCATCACTATGATTATCCTTTAGAAAACAAGGGCACTCAAAGGAGGAATGTTGACCAAATAAAGAGGAGACATAACCTACAACTACATATTAAAATAAAGAATCATGTGCTAAATGGTCTGATGAATATAGACATTGCAAAACTTATGATGAAAAAGGTATCCATACTAAAAGAAGGATGAGAGAGAAAGAGAAAGAAAAACTAATGGGTATGAAGACCAGACCTAGAAAAGATGGTAAAATATATAAATGTATCTACATTGATCCTACAAAAGAAGGAGAGCAGCATAAAGAGGATACACCAGTTGAAAATTTGGGAGAAGTAGGAATGAATGATACAACAAGTTCAAGAAGTCCAAAAAGTACTAAAAACAATTAAGAAACACATCATATAGATGAACAATAGGCTCAAAAAGTAGAAAAGGAGGTTGCTCATATACATGCAATAGAAAAAAAAACTATACATTAGAAATAATATGGCCTAGAACATACTACAGCTAACCCAAGTCTAGAAGAAGTCATTCAAGGAAGAATACAAGAAGAGGTATTTGAAGACAAAAGAGAAAAGAATTTTGAAAGAAGAATTTAAGATAATAGAATCACATATGGACTTGTAATAAGCAAAAATATAATAGGTACCGGGACAAAATTCAAAACATTAAGCCAATACCACACTATAAGCAATCCTTGAGTAGCTATTGTACAAAATAGTGAAGATAATGTTGATAAGGACAACAACCAACCACAATATTCTCAGCAGGTTATCCAAATTATCTATTGGAATTCTTATGGAATGGGAAAAGAGTTTACTTGCAATATATTATTTGATTGCATGATACGATATAAACCTAAATGTTTTGTCATTATTAAACCTTATATAAGTGACATATAAGTTTAAAATGCAATTAAAAAAGTATTTTTTTAAATGTGTTTTTTGCTCACATAGAGTGAAAGCCATAGGGTTTGTATGAGGAACTTGGATCATGTGGAATCAAGTCAAATTTTAGAAATTATAGGATGTTATATGAAATACATACATTTTAAGGTCATGAAGGTATGGTATGCACTTATATAGCAAATCATCTCATTACAACTAGGAAAGAACTGTGGAAACAATTTGAACAACTACATATAAATATGACTGACCCTTGGGTTATGATAGGTGATTAGAATGGAACTCCATCATTGAAAGAGAAGAGTGGTAGAAAGAGATTAAATATTAATGAAGATGGGGAGGTAGTACAACTGCTACTAGACATTGGGCTAGTTGACATGGGTTATTGTGTTGGAAATTTATTTTAAAATAAGGATTATTACAGGAAAGATTGGACCTAGTTGTATCAACTGTTGAGTTCCTTTAAGCGTACCCTAAGCTATTGTTGAACATCTACTAGGATATCCTATAATCATTGTCCCCTATTGATGAGTAGAATATATTCCAAAGTAAAGCTATATGGAATTGAAGACAAATTTTCCAATAAATCTTAACTGTGATTCAAAATAAGAAAGAAGATTTTGACTACCATGATAGAGAAGGGAAAACCTAGTATAAATAGGTGGAACAAGAAGAAATACTTAAAGACTAAAAACATGAACTGCAAAGAAGACTTGAAATGTTTTAAATTGAAATTGAGGATTGTTTAAACTAGGACAAAGATGAGGAGTGTGTAAAAATTGAAAAGGGATATGAGGCTTTACTGAGAAATTATGAGGAAGAGTGGAAACAAAAGAGTCATACAATTTGGCTAAACAATGGATAATAATATCCGATTCTACCATGGTTATGTGAAATAAAGAAAGAGAATAAAAGAAGCTTTTTTGAAATTGTTTCCTACATAAATTCACTCATCCAACCAGCCTAGATAAAGAGGCAATCAACAACTTTCAAGCCTTTTTTAAGACAATGTCATCTTTTAAAACTAGAATCATAGGAAATGACCCAATGCAAGAGAATATTTGAAAAATCATGTCTAACATATACTCCTTCAAGGCCTCTGGACTAGATAGAGTGTATGGATGCTTTGTCAAGTAAAATTGGAATATAAATAAAGAATATATCTTGTAGGAAACTACCAAGTCATTCAAGAATATCATCTGCATCATACGTTACACAAATATGCGATGGCGCCTATTCCAAAGATTTTGGAGCCCATGAATTGTGATCAATTGCTTCCAATATCTCTAAATAACTTAGTGTAAACTGGTCTCTAAATTTACAGTGGAACAACTAAAATCACATATGCCTAAGTGGATCTCTGATTTTCAAATGAAAATTATCCAATGGAGAAAGATAACAAACAATATTATTATTGTCCAAAAATGTTACATTATATGAGTAAAAACAAAGAAGCCCAAACAATGCAATCAAGATTGATCTTCCCAATCTTATGATAGAATGAACAATGATTTCATATGTAATACTATGATGAAAACCAACCTAACTACAAATATCATAACCTACATGATGAACTTGATCATAGGAGTGAAGTGGTCATCATCTAGGATGGTGAACTACTAGATCCTTTCAAAATAAGAAGAGGTCTCCACCAGGTAGGTCATATGTCTCCATAACTTTTTTGTGTTTTTTGAAGATGTTTGTCAACTTAGATTCAAATGTAGGTTCATGACAAAAAATGGAAAATGGAAAAGTTATGTGGTAGAGGTCCTAAAGTACCCAAAAAATTCAAAAAAATCTTTTTACCAAAGCTTTAGTGAATCAAATTGATACAATAGCAAACTACCTACAAATTTTTGGTTATATATCATACCAATGTTTTTCTAAAGAAAATTCTATAGTATAAATATATGCCTTAAAGTTAAAAGAGCTATTTGTAGGAGATGTGGTATTCTAGAAATGGATGACCTAGGTGCTTACCTAGGTGTCCCTCTTATCCACCTCAAGGTGAGTAAACTAACCTATACTAAAACTTTACACAAAGTAGAAAGCAAGGTAAATGTCTAGTCCATGTGATGTTTGTCACTATCAGCAAAAGTTTTCCTAGCCAGATAAATTATCAACACTATACCTATCAATGTTATGTAGGTAGATCCATTACATGTGACTCCTTGTGACAACATACATGCTACAGTTAAGAATTTCATTTGGGGAAGAGGACAAAACAAGAGTCCTATATCACTCCTACCATGGAATGTAGTCCATGCTAATACAAACTCTAGACATCTAGGTGTCAAATCTATGTGAGAATTGAACCTAGCAATGGGAATGAAGAGCACTTGGGAGATGAAGACTAGAAGGAAGATGATATGGGGTGAAGGCGTACACTACAACTATGCCACTAATAATAACAAATATAGTAGCTCAATATCTTCCTTTCTCATGCTACTAAGAACAATGGATGAGCTACCAACAAGGATTCCTTGAAATGAAAAAACAACATATTATTTTTGGAATGATGAATGGGCACCTAGAGTATGTAGGTTGAGGAATAAATGCATATAGATTATCACTTATGACTTTTAGACTATATGGTGTATCTATAAGGTAAATGGAAGGTGGCCTTTCTCTTACATTAGTTTCATGTTGAATGGAGAAGAATATAGAAAACCTTGCAAAACCAACCACTGAACAAGAGGAAGACATCTTCAGTTGGACAAGAACCAATGAACAGAAGTTCCATGTAAATGAACATATGAAATTCTATGTAAAGGAACAAATATTAAGAAGAATGGTTCATGGAAAGAACTATGGTCTACAAGAGAACCAAACAGAGTGTTATGTTTGGGTGGTTATCTTATCAAAAGGATATTATGACTAACTATATAAGATTGACAAGAGGTAGAACCAGTCATCATAGTCGTAAAGGTGTGGAGAAAATAGAGAGGATACACTATATTATTTGAGAGATTGTGAAAAGGATAAAGAAGTATGGATGATGTTGGGGATATGTTTTAATATAACAACTTCTATAATGGAAACCTACATAGTTGGTTTTTTAATTAGAAAGATCGATAATGCTTCTCTATTCCTCACTGCTTCCTGGATGATATATAAAGCAAGCAATAAGTTCATCTTTGAAAACAAAGTCACAAATGCAACACACTACAAGGCTAGAATAATTTAAGAAACAAATATGACGGAACACACAATAATGAAGCATATTCAACACAAAGTTTGGACTAATCATGTAATTTCTGAGTCCACTACCCAAAGCTATGGTAGAGTGTTAGGAATGATGACTATCCCCACAAACCACAAGTAGCCTTAACTGCATGCTTTACCCTCACTCACTTGAAATCTAAGATCACTTCTTAACTAGTCAACCATCCTAGTATTAATCCAAGTTGTGCACGCTTAACTATGAAGTTCTTTAGTGATGGGCTCCCTAAAAAGGAGGTGCACCTTGGTGATATGGGTAGTCCAATCATTTCTTTTAAGATCATTTTATTTGAGGCCTCAAATCCTGGGGCCTTACAATCTTCTCTTGTCAGATTCTTGACATCCTCATCAATGCTTAACTGTATGGCCTCATAATCTACTCCCATTCTAGTGTAGACCTAAATGGCCCATATACACCCAGCTCCCGAACACAGATACCAGTGAAAGGTTGGCTCCACGAACTAAGATATCCCTTTCCAACATGCCTGTCCACATGGCTCAAAAACTGACAAGCCACAGACCCAAGTGGTCCCCACTTACTGGAAGGGAATTGGCTCTGATACCATTTGTAACATCTAGGCCCACTGCCCAAGCCTCTAGTAGAGTTTCATGAATGACGACTGGCCCCACAAACCACCACTAGCCTTAACTATGCACTTTGTCCTCACTCATGCGTAATCTAGGATAAACTTCTCAATCGGTCACCCATCCTAGTACTACTCCAGGTTGAACATGCTTGACCATAAAGTTCTTAAGTGATGGGATCCCTGAAAAGAGATATGTAACTTGGTGATATGGGTAGTTCAATCATTCCATTTAAGATTGTTATGTTCAAGGCCTCAAATCCTGGAATGTTATAAATACCAAACCTCATAAGAAATAACCCTATGGGGATTGGGTAAAGTGAAACACAAATTCAACTCATAAGTGTACAAGCTCAGTCATTGGATGGTGTTAAGTAACTATTAGGGAAATGTCTTGAAGGTATTTGTGAAACATAAAATCAAACACTACAATAAAATTTGAACTCAAAGTCATCCTATTTGACATGAAATGCATGAAGAACATGAGCTATATCCAATATTGATACCGATTATAAGGGGTTATTCCAATTATTTATGGATAAAGGGAGGTTACACTTAACATTATGTCACAGATGAGGAAGATCATAAGATTAATGCAAAATTAATGAAAAATCAAGTTCCAACATGTTTTAAGAGAAGCTAACCAGGTAGATGAAAACCTAATGAAATTCCATACAACAATTTATCAGTTCTCATTTCTATGAGGAACCTCTTGATTGTCTTAATATTAGCATAAATGTAGATGGTATTAGTACTACCATGTTTAATTCAATTAATAAACATAGTTTTAATGCTTTGTTTTAAGAGAAGCTAACCAGGTAGATGAAAACCTAATGAAATTCCATAAAACAATTTATTAGTTCTCATTTCTATGAGGAACCTCTTGATTGTTTTAATATTAGCATAAATGTAGATGGTATTAGTACTACCATGTTTAATTCAATTAATAAACATAGTTTTAATGCTTTGTTTCAATCTCTAAGAGGAGGACAAAATTAATAAATAGCCTCTAAACTCCATACACCTAAAAAGTATACAAAATATTAGAGGTACATAAAATATTCAATCCTCAAGCAACCAACATTCATATAAGTTAGAACCAATGAGATAATCATGTGAATATTTTAGTTTTCATGACCTAATTTGTTTACTAATCAAACTAGGAAATCACTCAGACCTGGATTTTTCCAAATTAGAAATTTACATGGGTTTTGAAAGTTAAAACTAGACCAAACCCAGTGCAATCTAGTGCTATAAATTATTACCTTAGAAATACTAAACCAATTCAAAAATGAAAAGGGTGATTGATTAAATAAATATGTAAAACAAAACAATTTGGTCTCACCCATATTGTCATGAAACTATAAACACTGTTTAAAAGGTAAATAGTTTTTAAGTTGATGTGCTTGATGATTTATTATGTGAGGTTTACTATTAGATATAAAAATATGTATGTGTATGATGGTTCAAAAACTATATCAACAGATATGGCATATGGCTATCGTTGTTGGTTTTCAATTACATTTCTAGCCCATACCTTTTGAATATATAAAGTAAACAAAATTGATGAAAAGTACATCAAATATGACAACAAGTACACAAAATGTACGCTTGCACAAAATATGGTAAAAAAGTATCCCATGCAATATGATTTTCATAGACCATTATTTGACTGTTAATGACTTTATAGGACGTGTTTAACAATGCATATATTGATGTATGAAGATATTACACAACACCCATAGTACACCCACAATTACACTAAAAAATATATACAACTCAAAATACACAAAATTGACAAAAAATACAAATAATATGGAAAAAGATATACAAGAATGTACGATTAAGTGTGAAAAATATGTCAAATAAATGTGCCAAAACATGACCATTGAGTGTCATTGTTGTGTTGTAACTAAGTTGTTATTTCATAACTATAGAACTTGTAAGGTACACAAAATTGTCAAAAAATACACTAAATATGGCAGAATAATACAGGAATGTATGATTTGGTATGACAGAAAAGTACACCAATTTTTTTTTGTTGGAGACGCGGATGTGTTGTAATTGATCCATTTTCTAGTAATATTCGATCTTTAAAGAACATAAATTTTATCATAAAGTACACAAAATATGAGTATGAATACACAAATGCACGGAAATACACCAGTATGACATTAAAGTACACAAAACTTAAATCATTACAGATCATTGTTGTGATGTAATTGATCTATTAGCTCAGTTTAATTAAATCTCTATAGTACATATCTATAAGATCAACTACCAAATAATATATTCAATAAAAGTAAGAAAAACATGGACTATATTGAGCTACTGTACACAACTATTTTTATAAAAATACATAAATTATACAAATATTATACAAAAACATGAAAGTATACATTTATACAAAGACTTATTCATGAAGTATATAATATATTACGCTATATAACAGAAAAACATGTTATATGAATTTTCGTACACAAAAATTGGAATATGTGCAATTTTACACTGAGAAGTACACATGGCTTGTATAATGGTATGACAATAAAGTACACAGAAGTGGACTATGTAGATGATTATTATTTTTTAATTGATACATTAGCTCGTAACAGTTGAATTTATGTATGTTTTCAAAATACTCAATTATATACATGGATAGAACACAAGCAGTAATGTAAAAATTAGACAATTGCAGACCAGTGTGTTGTAATTTATCTTTTAGCTCGTAAAAATTCAACTTCCATTTAAAAATAAAGTATACAATTAAATAAAGAATTTAAAAAAAAAGGCACAGATCAAACACAAGTTGATACTAAGGTACACAAGAAATAGACTATCCTAGACCACTATTGTGTGGTACTTGACTTATTAGCTCATAAATGTTGGATATTAATAGTACACATATACATAAAGATTGATACAAAAAGTATATATAGTTTGAACAAAATATGTTATAAAAAGTATACTAAAGATGGCAAGTTACCAGATGTTGGTGAACTGTTATTGGATTCCTAATGTGGTATATTTTAAAGGGTATTTTTGGGTATGTTTATCACTATGTTTTATGGTACACATTCATGCAATGTGTAGAATACATAATATACACAAGTACGTGAGATAAACATTACTACTACAAGTTAAATGGTTGTAGAGAAATACATACAATTATTGGACTGTTAATCTGTTTGATTACTAAATTCAGTAGTGGGATTGTGGCATGGCCACTTTTAATCAGATTCTCATCTACTTATTGAAAGCTTTTGTTGCACGTAAGGGCTCAAGGAGGGGGCTCAAGAAGGTGTAAATTGAGCTATTAAAAACTTGAACTAATTGGGCTAAGTAGCGTAATTCTTTTAAGAAAATGGAAGAGAATAATGAAAAGGGGCTCGAGCTTTCCTAGAAGAAATAATGAAACAGTCACTTCATATAAAATTATTGCCACTTATGTGATTTGGCAAAGATTAGGAAGAATTTAAGGGTCACATTTGAGCAATAACATTTGGATATTCTTTTCCCAATGGTTGCAAAATAATTGTTAATATTCAAACACCATCACTGAACTTCATAGAGATGCCAAACATCAACCGAAGTTGATGCAAGCACAAGCTGGAGTTAGCTCGGGAAGAAATATCTAACAAAATGGAGTTATACCAACACTGGAGGTAATCTTGCAGAAGGAGCAACTAGGACAACAACCGTAACTATAACTATGCTTGTAAACTAACAAAAGTAATAAAACCTCAAAAGTATGATCCTCCGCTGATTACTTCAAAACGATGACAGTTGTAGTATTCGAAAAAAAAAAAATGATGACAGTTGTACCCCATATGTGTTTCTCTCATTGGTTAGCTCAACCTGAACGTACCGTCTTCAAAACAGCTAGTCGACACGTAGCCACGAAGGAAGTTCTTGATTGCTTCCTACTTGCACCAATAATACCGCTCACATCCGACGTCGTACGGACACCACGCCGACGGCCAATAGGACCCGTTGGTTATATTATATTACGAAATGTACAGAAGTTCGATGATCCAGCACTAGCCGAGGAAGTCTGCCAGTGCGGAGAAGTCGACAAAACGAGAACCAAACAAGCCTCTACAGCTACCGTTCATATTTTATACTTGTGGAGCACCCCAAGTAAGTGACATCTAGCATTTTGCAGACAACGATAGAGTACATTTTCTGTTTCACAGCAGTTATTCTTTGGTGCGGTACGAAACCCTAGCTCTTCATATTTATGGAAAAGTCCGATCAATGGTCCTGACAGATGATTCAGCCTCTTGCGAAGCAGGAACTTTCGTAGGAGTGCTAGCATGCATCTTGAAGCTAATCGAGATACCTTAAAAGACTTCAAACATCAGGTGCTACCTCCCGCCACTTGCCCCCCATCTTATATAATTAATTAATTCCTGCAGTGGAATCCCAGATTAAAGTCCAAAAAAAGAGGTTGATTTGTCAGCTGCTCTGTCATTTCCTCTACCAAATAGAATGAGAATACCGGGCTTTTGGATGTATTGAAGGATCTCTTATTCTCTTGCGCGGGTAAATAATTAGGCTTGGGTAACGTACATCGTAGAGATGTTATTGCAGGCATTTCCAGTGTACTAGACACTACCCTTCAACTAAAAGCAATGTTTCATTAGTGCGAACACACCGAAGTACAAATTATTAATAAAGAAGGAACAGTAAACATATATACCGCAAACGGACGGCTCAATGCCCAAGTCAATAATTCATATTAACGTTGTAAGTTGAAGTTGTATTCTGATTATTTCTTTTCATATGCAAAGTCAAGGATGTGGATGGGAGATCAACATATAATTGCCTTATATGGGAAATCCATGACAAATGGTGCATGAACTGACTAGTATTTGCACCATCATGTGTGCAGTGGTGAAAGAAACGGTCAACATGAAGGAAAGAACGAATAGTATAAAGATGTAGAATATTAGAGATGTGTAACAAAGCCATTTATTACTCAAATCCAAGCTCCAACACTAGACAGTCAATGGTTGAAGGGGCATGGGTGTCCACTCCTACATGGTATTTTCAAAGCGTGAATGTGGGAGCGTACAAACTTAGAATAGATGAACAAATAATAAGATAGAGGCATCAAGATAATCTCAAAATTCAACAAGTATAATAATAACAACATTTTTATTACAACATTCTAATTACAAATGGAGAGTATACTTATACAAGTCTATTCATGCACACTAGTCGAGATCTTACTACAAGTACTCCTCACACATCTCACCTATCCATTAATTCTCTTGCCATCTCTAAACTTAAAACATACGTGAAATAATCATGTCAACACATGAGGTATTGAGTACATGACAGAAATATATATATATATATATATATATATATATATATAGAGAGAGAGAGAGAGAGAGAGTGAGAGAGAGAGTCAGGCTAGAATGCACTCGAGTGTACGGATCACACACTACAATCAAGTGGTGTTTGCATATCAAGACCATTTTTTTGTAACATGTAAACCGTTGATCTTCATTGTCATACTATAATTAGGCAACATACAAATTTTGAGTTCATTTGGATGAGTGTAAGTCACTCATCCAAGGGCAACAAAATCGACGCACAAAACTAATTTGAAATGTATATTTTTTGTGGTCTTCATAACATGAGATATACATATCCAAATGGGATCAAATTTTATATATGAGTTGTTCATGAGATGTTTAAGAAGATCAACAGATTAGATTTTCAAAAAAATTATTGCATCATGAAAAACTACTTGAGTGTATTCCGCTCCGGATACACTCGAGTGTATTCTAGCCTGACTATATATATATATATATATATATATATATATATATATATATATATATATATATATATATATATAACATAACTTGAAAAGAATTAAAAGTGTAAAAGAACAATAGTGAAAATGTGAAGTACTTAGCAAACTGAGAGCACATATTTATGTCATTTTACTCCAATTATACCAACAATTTCATAAATTATAAGACCTTATAGACTAACTTCCCATTGGGAGAGTCCATGAGGGAGTTAAATATTAGTTAACCCATATTTCTATGTGAGGGACCACAATGACCAAAGTCGTTGAGAAAACCATGTTTCAAATTTGTATAATGGAGTTATATGTACGAGTGTTTAAGTTATAATATCAACTAGACAAAGCATCGATGTACAATGTTGCGATAATACATGGAAATATTTGATCAAGTAAATAATGATACATACATATCATTTTACAAGCAAGGAACTCATAGTATATAACTATTCCAAGCTTGTGCCTGATTTAGAGATTCTTAACTTAACTTGTCTTTGAAAATAAATATAACACATTAAGTGGCATTAGGTTCCACAATCAACATCATATACCAAGATACACATACATTAACATTATAACCTAGATATGCGCTAAAATGTAAGTATGATCCTGAAATATGTCACATATGCTTTCTTTGCTAAGTAGTACACACATAATGAATAAAAAAGTTAAATGAGAGGTATAATGTTCTTAATATATAAAATGGAATTATAATTGGATTTTTCATGTCCATAGACGTGAGTAATGTACTATCATATAAATTAACATTGAATTAATGGACTTAATAGGGTAAATATGTAAAATATAAAATTCATGCATAATAAGATAAGAAAACTCTTTTGATAATAGTATGAAGGTAATATGACTCTAAATAAAAAATATCGATGATAATGATGTAATATTGTAAAAATATAATGGTGAAGAACCCAAATCCTAATTGTGTAGGGCTCATAAAAGGAAACCTCAAAAGGAACATTTAATTACAAAATCATGATCCTTGTTTCCCATCTCATCCCCTTAGGTGCCTATGGCGGGGAGATTGATTTGGGGGTATAAGATATCTCAACACCCTCTTTTGGCCTCTGAATCTTTGCAATTCACCTCAAAGTTATCGGGAATGACTAGTTAGAGTAGGGGCTCACCGTCGCTTCTCTGATTTCATGGGAGTCAAGTAGCATGGAGGTTCTAGGACTTGTTTCTCCTCACTCATGAGTTCTAGTGAAGAAGAAGCTCCCTTGCAATTTTCATGTATGCCCTTGTTTTGATTTGATTCCATTCGTTGCTTCTGGGTTTAGTTGTTTTTCTTCCTTCAACATTTTGATTTTCTCGATTGACTTCCATCGCAGGCAACTCAATGATATGTCGTAGTCATGCTTCATGATTTTGAATCATATACGAGGGTACATCAAAAAATTGTTTGATGTGATTTTGTTTAATTAATCATTAATTGTATTTATCTTGGATAATTAATAGTAAATTCTATATATCTCATAAAATAAAGTAAAATATGTTTTTAAATTAGTGATTTTTTCTCCATCTAATAGAAATAATTCCATTGCCTAATTCTGATATTATAAAAATGTGCTTTTTAAGAATTTTCTTACTTGGTTAGACTTGTAATAAAATTCATAACCAATTAAAAGTCAAAAAATATGTTATGGACTCATTAAAATGTAATCTACAAGATGTTGTGGTTTCCATAAACTAAGTCATTAATAACAAAAAGGTGATTTTTAGGATTTATATAATTAATGTGAACTTAACCCCAATTTCACATATGATGTTATTAGGTGGCTTGCGACCCTAATAAGGAGCTAGGGTTGACCCTAGATATAACTAGACTCAATCTAAGGTATTTTGCATGCCCTTCTTCACATTGAGAAATTAACCTAATTTTACTCTCTTTGATGTGTGTTGCATCCCCTAAATACTATATTGAGCAACTAATCATTTTTTCTCTCTTGAACCTCTTTGAGGTATTTTATTAATGACTTTCTCATTATTTACTTGATGACCTATTTGTATCTAATCATATGAATATGGGTCCCTAACATTCTTGAATTGTCTATAATTCTTGTTGGACTCTAAAACTATATATTGCTTTGTGATGAAACCCTAATTGGGGATTTAAACCAAGTTATTCCTATTGTGATATGGAACCCTAATTTGACCACTCATGTGGTGGATGTTTCATATTATCCATTTAACTGATGGAAATAGTATTATTTCTATTTATATGACTAAACTTTCACTTGCCTCTACATTTATGCATGCGTTGTGACTTAGTATCCCTATAGTAATATAATTCTTTGGTTTTTGGGATTTATTCCGTTGGAGTTTTATTCCCCTTTGTGATATTATTAGGAACTAAGGTTTTAAATCTCCTATCATACATTAAGGTTTTAGTCCTCTTGCACTTATATATATTGAGTTGGAGGATCATATGCCCCATGCCCATCTTGTATGCCAAGGGAGTTTGGTTATGTTCCATTCTCTATCAGTTTTTAGTTAATGGGACCTAACATTCACTGACTTTATATTTTCACTAGTCCTACTCTTATCTCACTTGCATGCAGGTTGATGTGGTTGATGATTGGTTATGTGCCCTAACATGTTTACTTGTGATTATGTGGCACATATGGTTATGATTATTTATTGCTAGTGCATCTTATGTTACCTTATATTATGTTCTCTTTGATATCCAGTCGGATGTTCATTATCCCTCTAGATCTGGGAAGCCTTATTAAATGTTTACTTAATATAATTTTTCCATAATGTTACTCAATCTCTATTTATGTGCTCATGTAGGCATTTTATGCTGACAACTTTCATTTTATCTTCTCTTATGGGGGTATGCTTCCAACACCTTAGGTGAAAGATATGGTGCACCTGACTTGATGACCTGGATAGGATTCGTGAAGTTGACTCTTGGGAGATAGACTTGAGATAGTTTGGAATTCCCTCTGCCTATATGATGAAGTTTACTTTCATGTAAGCCTCTTACTGAGAGATTATTATGTACCTTTCATGATTGAAAATATTGATTACATTTTTGCCGCTATTATACTTTGGTCTTGTATACCATTTGTTTGATGAATGAAAAATACACCAAACCCAGCATATGTGTTAGTGTGTTTGGATTAGATGGATTTGTTCCTCAAAATAAGTACACAGTGGATCGCCTCTCATTTCCCATACCTTATAGTAATACCACAAGAAGCTTATTCAAATATAGGTGGATGTCCCCTATATTCTAGGCAACAAATAACTACCATTTGATTTCAAAATTTCAACAATACATGTATTCATCCATATAGTTTAATATGCTATTAAGGTTCAACATGAGACTAAGGTGGGACATCCAAATCCAATATATCATATGAGGTAGATGGTTTCCTAATTTGATAGGGGAGGACAAGAGAAAAAGACCCACATAAACATCAAGGTGAGAGAACCACCATAATATTATGGTTACTAAACACCACCATAATACAAGGGGTTGATCATAGTAATTAGAGTCACCAATCAATACAAGGTCACTGATTTCAAAGAATATAAGAGGATTTGATGCATGAAATTGGAAGACATCACCATTTGATTGAACAATAATCATGCATCAACATAAAGAGGTCACAGTCAAGCATTAAGTACCATATTGGAAATGATGAGAGGATAAGGGGATATATGGGATGATATTAGTGTCATGAGGTGTGACATATCAGTAATATGGGGCTAACATGAAGATTTGAGTCATTTTCCATCATGTTGAAACATCAAACCTAGAATCTTAACATTAAAGTGTGTTTTATGTCATGCATTTATCAATGATCGTGTTAGGGCACACAAAAGGGGTCGAGGTAGAATATTTTTATAAGATTTCATCACAAGTTATTGATTAGGGTCACAATCATTAAGTGAGGGCATTATTTGATCAATATTTAGCACCATAATGCATTAAGTATGTTAAGAAGATCAAAAGATAGAAACTTTGGCAAAATAGAAGTAGGAGCATAATCAAGTCATGAAATCATGTTTAGTTGTAGATCTTTCTGAGTCAGTTAGTTTGATATGTAATGTCATTAGGTTTGAAAAATAGGGTAGGAAGTTTTGATTTTTTAAAAGTAGGCATTTAAATTAAATGGAAAGTACATTATAAACATAGGTAGAGGGCAGGGGGTGTTACCCTAATCATGTGGCAGCTCAAGTCAGTTGACTAGGATGACCATCGTGGTCCACTCCCTATGATCGAGGATCAACGACACTCACACCCCTGGTCGGCTGATATGCTGGTCCATGCTTGGGATGGATGGGTTGTTGTTGGGTCCTACATGGATGGGCTCTGACCCGCTAGTCCAAGGTCTTCATCCCCCCCGCTACACACTATTGACCTAACAGTTATACACATTCCATATTTTGATGATGACTTAACCATTCCATTCATGTGTATCTAATATGTCTATTTTTGATTGATTTCATGTATTAGGTACATGAAAATGATGATTTCAATCAAGCCCTAGCTTGAACAAATACAAGCCAAAATCAATGCAAGTGCACTTTTGTGGAAAATTCCCTAAATCATTTGGGACAATTTTGTAAATACATTTGTATTGATGCTATGACTTGTAAATAAGTTGAGAGAAATATAAAATGCACTTAAAATGAATATTTCAACACTTGTATAGTGATTTTCAAAATTAATCACATGCACTTTTGTCATCAAGTTTCACTCACATGAAACTCGACCAATGCCTAGGATGGGTCTTGGTAATTACTAGGGTCGGTTGAGTTTCCCCAGGACAAACTCGACCAACACCTCTGCACAAGAAAATCAATTTTAAGTAGCAGGTCGAGTTTCATGTTGGATAAACTCGACCGACAACTCAAAATTGCTTTGTCTCATAGTGCTATCGGTCGAGTTACCTCTATTGAAACACGATCGACTACATTGTTTGGAATGTGTAGAAAAAGCATTTCAAGCCATTAGAGTGTTGCAAAACTCAAAAATAGAATTTTTGCAATGCCCAAAATGTCTAGAATTTGTTCCCCAAGTGCATCTACAGGCTAGTAGACACCCCCAACTACAATATGTTCCCTTGGACTTTGTTCAAGTTTTCTTGTTATGCTCCTAGATATAGTTGAGTGATTTTTCTACTAAGAGCCCTTTTCTCTCTCGAGCTTACTATAGATCAACATCAATCCAAGTGATATAGGTTACTTGTGAGAAATTTGCTTCATTGTAGTCCTTGTGAAGCTCTCAAACTTCCCTTTCCCAATCATTTTCTCTCGAGCTATGATAGTGAAAGTTTCTCCTTGGTGAAGGTGAAGTTGAAGGTTGAAGATCTAAGAGAAGAGTGGGTAATTCCTTCAAGGAGGAAGACTTGTTTCAAGAGGATATCTCCTTGGTGAAGTTTCCTAGATCATTGCAAAAGTGAGTAAGCCCTTGTGAAGGTTTGAGACTCTATTTTGTATAGAAGGCAGTCACGAAAATTCAATTAATTCAAACCCTAGTATTGTATGATGGTGAATTGTATGTAGTAATGTAATTAATCAATAACCATGTTTAACTTTTGATTTAGAACCCCAATTTTGTACCAAAGATACATCATGACATTATAAGGCTACACTGAAAATTTCATTGCATTTGTGTCAACCATTTGGGAGATATGACCAATTGAAATTAGGTACATATTCCATTTATTTTTGGACTTAGGACCTAAGCTTTTGATTTTAATTGATCAAATAGAATGTCACGCAAACCATTAAACTGTTTGGGCACAGACCACTTAGCTAGAATTCAACCCCAGCTGTCCGACTTGAGGGCCACAGATCCGCACAGGGATCCAAGGGTCTAGGACCATCTTCAACCTCCCGCATATGGTGGGGAGGAGAGAACAAAACCGAGCTCCAGCCAGACGCCACCTCACCCTTTTTTCTCAAATATCCATCCATATAGATATCTTCATCTCGTGATTTTGTGGCCAGTCATACTAGATTTGACCAAGTTTCACGCGTCGTTGCGCCAACCCAACAACCTGACCTCATCTTACTCTCACTCCGACAGCCGCAAAGCCCATGACCCCCAACCAACCCTAAACCTACCCGAGAGCCTATAAAAGACCCCCTTGACATCACCACCCCCTTCCTTTACCTTAATCCACTACCTCCTGAGCCTTATCATCACCTAAGATCACCAATCAACCCTAGAGCTACATTGCGGCGCCGCCGCACCACCCCTTTTTGGGCTTCACGCCTCTACACCTCCTCCTTCTCAATTACCTACTCCCCTCAACTCGCCAACACCAAAAGTAGCCAGGCGACACTTTCCCACCCTCTGTAGGAGTCATTTGCTCCTTTTCCCTCCTCACACCGGCGAGCCCTCCACCATGACCTGTAGCCTGCTCGAGCAGGATAAGGTGATCAGGCTGGGACCCCCAGCGCCAGTTGGACCAATCCAAGAGCACCCAATCAGCAAACTGGGCCCCCTCTCGCAATAGTTTGGATCAATCTGAGTTGTAGATCCAGACGGATCTGGCCATTGATCGAGGTATTATTCTTTTCTTTTATTCAAGAAAATGTATTATCTTAGAAAATTCTTAGAAAATGCTAGGAATATCATATTATAGTGAACCTATATACCATTTTCATCAGAAAAATGTGATCCATCCAAATAAAATATAATCAAGACCTAGATCTAAAACCTCTTTCAAAAGTAATAGCCTAAATCCCTAATGATCTTTTTATCATTATCTTTTGTGTAATAATAGTCATCCATGATTAAAATCTGACATGTTGACATCCTAAACCCTAATTGAATCCATGATCACCATGTTGCTCAAAACCCTAATCCAATAGAGATTTTGACTCAATAATTATGAAACAATCTAAATTCTAGTTTTCTCTTTCTACATAGGTATATCTCATGCATCTACATGTCTAAACCTAAATATTTAATGAACCGACATGGTCATGACTAACCTAGAAACTCTAAGATCCATCTCTGATCCTTTGTACTATGTGAACCCTAGAAAGGAAACCTTGATGATTTAAATCATAATAGAAACCCTAATTGTGGACTTTTACTTTTGGATGATAAAAGGTATCATTAAAAGGTATGAGACCTTAACATCTGATCTCGTGACTCCAAAAATAAGATGAAAATCATGAATAATCCCTTATCTAATCATTATAAGATAAAAGTACTCATATCTAAAGAATAAACCTTAGTCATGGGTCATATGGACCAATAGTAACAAATATACCCTGATTTCCTTTCAGGGTGATCTTTTTATATTTCTTCTAGACTCTTGGAATCCAGATCTAATCAAAATAGGTATGTGGTCTTATTAAGTATAAGACTAGCTTTCTTGGTTGCTTATGATAAGGTGTATCTTGTGTGAAACTACTTTCTTATACTTTGTTGGTTGAACTACTATACTATATGCTTCGCCAAAACTTAATGAAACATAAATGGACATTGTGATGAGTTGTAGATACGAGTGCACATGGCCTAGTATGGATGTATGTTGCCTAACATAGATGTATGATGAATTGCCCATGTTAGATGTATGATAAATTAATTTTTCCCATACTGGATGTATGAGAAGTGCTTATAAAATTGTAGTACAACTTCATCAAATGAAAAGTATAAAAGAGGTGTTTACCTAATTTTTTGCCTTAAGCAATGGTTTTCTTTTCTTTCTTCTTTCTTCAAGTAATTTCATACATGCAACCATACTATTGTATCTTTTACCATCTTTTTTTTATGATTTTATTTCTCGTATTTTCTATGTACAAGGAACAAATAATGCATCTCAAAGTACCTAAAGCTATCAATAAATGGGAATGGAGGATAAAATAGATAGATTTCCATTTCTTATCTCTTTTCAGATAATTAGTTACTTATTCTACTAGATGATGTATAGGATATTCTAAATCATATGTATTTTGTTTTCCTTCTATAGAAATATTCATCTGTCCGATCTCAAATAAATTTATGTAATGACTTTATTATCTTCAATGAATGGATGTTTGTGTGGCTAATCAATGGTGTTGTGAACAACAATCTTGGCTTGTTTCTCTGATTTAGTTGGCTACCTTAATCTTTTGTATTTTCCCTTCTGACATTTATAGATATGATTGCACACATATCTATGAATGTCACTAAGGAGAGTATATGGAAATTGGGGTCGTTACAGTTGGTATCAGAGCCAAGGTTCACACATCATGGCCACATGAACTTCATTCACCCTATTGTGAGTCTAGGGTAGTCCTTGAATTAGGGATGTGAAGGGTGGAGGTGTCTAGGACAGCATCTGCCATGGGTCTGGCTAAAGTCTCTGAGCCACTTAGCTTGGTAATCATGAGGCTACCTATATGGGAGTGTAAGTCTACCTGGACGATATCCTAAATGTCCCCTATTTCTTGGATATACCTTAATTAGGACCCTTCTCGTCTATAGATATTCCCTCTCATCTTTTCTGTAGGAAAAATTTTCCCCTCATTTTCGTTATTAAAATATTCCCTCTTACCTTTATGATATAAGGTTAGGAAAAGAGTCTCTCTATTTAGAAAGTCTTAAGGACTGACTGATAAGGATTTTAGGGTATCCTTCACTAATATTAACGTTAAGATCATCAATAATTAATAAAGGAGAATAATCAAATATCATATGAAAAAAATGATGAATGATGACAAATCTAATTGTTCCACCTAATTTTAGGATGCCTCCTAAGACCCATAACTCAAAGGCTTCTGAAGAGTCATCCTCTAAGAAGAGGAAAGAGCTTGAAACCTCTGAAGTACCTAATCCTGATGTTGTGGACAAAGAGAGGTGGGAGGAACAAAAGAAAATCCTACTAGACTTCATGGAAACCCTTGCCACAAAAGGAGCCCCTAAACCCAGTTCTTCTAGAAAAAAAGAAGTGACAGTGATAGATTTCATCAAACTTAACCCCGACTCCTTTTGGGGGGAAGACCAACCTGAAGTCATGGATAAGGCCGAGGCATGGATCCTCTCCGTGGATAACGCCTTCCGTACCTTAGAAGTACCAATGAAAAGAAGGTTAAATTTGCCACCCATATGCTTAAGGGAGGGGCAAACATCTGGTGGGAGAATTATGACGGGAATAGGGGAGAAGAAATAGATAATATGGGGTGGGAAGCCTTCAAAACCCTCTTCAATGATCGTTTTATGTCCATAGCTGAGAGGAAGAGGAAGGTGAAGATGTACATGGAGCTTAAGCATGGAAAACTCTTAGTAGCTGACTACACCCGGAAGTTTAGGCTTTTGGAGCTTTATGCACCTATTAGGACTGATGAACGTCTCACCGAACATTATGTTGACTGCCTTGCTACCCATATGAAAACCCTAGTTATAGCCTCCCATTCCAGAAGCATAGATGAAGCCCTAGACATGGCCCTTAAGTAGGAAAGGGAATAGGGTTTGCAGAAACCTTTCAACATGGGATACTAGGGTTTGAATTAATTGAATTTTCGTGACTCCCTTCTATACAAAATAGTGAGTGAGGTATTTGAGGTCATTTTGGGTCAACAATTTGAGAAATAAAATTTTAAGAGAGAAGAAATAATATGAGAAACTCACTCTGTTACACTTGTGTTCTTGTTCATATTCAATCTCTCTCATCCTTGCTATGTATGTTTAGCTGCACTCAAATTTCATACATGCAACCTTATCTCTTGATATAATGGAAGGTCTAATGAGTTTTTTTTAAGTGCTTTAGCTCTATTAAACCTCCCCCTCTAGAGATTTTGATCCAACAAGTGGCATCAGAGCAGGTTTTCTCCAAGAAAGTGGTCCTATGAGATGAGATGATGGGTGAGAATTTTTTGGGGTCCCTCAACATAGAAGGAGGATTCTCGATGCATTCCCCCGTATTTAATGGAAAAAACTTCCTCTATTGGAGGAGAAGGATGCAATTTTACCTTCAAGATATGAGTTACAACATGTGGAGAGTGGGTTCTTCTCCATACAGTGAACTAGAGGAAGACATGACTACTTGGAATGAAGCTACAACCAAGAAATCTCATCTCAATTCCAGGGCAATAAGCATCATCTATTCATCCCTAGCTCCCACTGAGATCAATCAGATCTTTTCTTGGGATACAACTCATGAGATATGTGATAATATTTGTGTTACTTATGAAGGAACCAAGCAAGTCAAAGAGTCAAAGGTCTACATGTTCAATGGATTTCTTGAGAACTTCAATATGGGAAGTAAACAAAGAATAGATGATATGTATGCTCATCACCATTATGAATGGGTGTGCATATTTGAGACAACCCATGGACCAAGGGAAGTTCAACTCCAAGATTCTTAAATCTCTTCCCAAGAGGTGGCAATCCAAGGTGACCTCCATTAAAGAAATAAGAAGTCTTGGTGACATTGCTATCAGAGAGCTCATTGGAAATCTCTAAGCCTTTGAAGTGAGTCTTGACAAGCAAGAAGAAGAAGAAGAAGACAAGCTAGAAGAGAAGGAATCCAATAAGATCAAGGATGTAGCCTTCAAAGATCAAGTGGAGGTCATTGTTATTAAACAACAACTTGCTTATCAGCCTACTCCTCCCTATAGTGAAGATGAAGCCCCTAGTGATCATGAAGCCAACTACTCTAAGAGGGAAACACTTTAAGGGAAAACCCTCCTCCTCCTCTACTCCCAAATGCATTGAGTGTGGTCAAAAGGGGCACTACAAGAATGATTGTCCCAAGGAAAAGAAGTCACACTATAAGAGAAGCTCTAAGAAGAAGGAAGACTACAACAAGGAGAGAAAGTTCAAGAAGAGGGAGAAGAAGGAAAGAAGAGAGAAGCATGATGCCCATACATCTTAGGAGGAGTCTTCATCAAGTGATTCCAGCTCTAATGAAAGAAGCATCACCTTGCTCTCATGGACTCAACTAGTGAAGATGTATGTGAGGTAAGTGAGGTAAATGAGGTAAGCTTGAATGAAATTTCTAAAGATTCTCTCATTGATATGATTAGTGTCCCTCGTTCTTCTATCCATAAGTGTAAATAAAAAAACAAGAAACTAGAGAAAATATGATATATATGCTAGAATTTAAATTCTTGAACAACATGAAAAAGTTCATTTTGATAGCATAAATTCCTTTGAAGGACAATTTCTTGATCTCGATCTTGAACTTAAATATAATGGTGTAGAAATTGAAAATGGTGTTTATCGATAGAAAATGAATGATCATAAAGATGAAAACCAAATCTATGTTGACGAGCTTGTTATGGTAAGAACTAAAAATGCTAGAATTCTTGCTAAAGTAAATGTTCTTGAATCTAGACCTATCTTTCCTAGTAAATAAGTATCTAGTATAACTCTTGAAAATGATTATTATTTGACTAAAGCCCTCTATTTAGTTGCTGATGTTTTGCATGCTCAAGATGATCTTTCCAGTCTTTCTTCTATAGTCATAACTCTTAGTGTTGATAACCATAGACTTAGAGAGGCCTTGAAAATGTTCCTCAAAGAGAAAAATCCCTAAATGTTGTCCTAGAGCACTCTACCAAACAAGTGGGTAGAAGTGGTTTGGGTTATGTGGAAGCCCCTAAGAACAAGGGAAAAGGAAAGAAAAAAAGCAAGGCCCTACCAATATACAATGGAAAAACTTCCAGCTCTAAGGCGTCTATGGTTTGTGCTCATTGTAATTGTGATGATTATTATTCTACTTTTTGTCCTTACAAAGAGAAGTGGACCAACCCAAACATGAAATGGGTCACCAAGATAACTATGAATCCCAAATTTAGAATTGGGCACTGATGTCTCCTTTCTATGTAGGAAAAAGGCAAATGGATTGTTGATAGTGGATTCTCAAAGCACATGACTGGTGATAGAGACCACTTCAACACTCTTACTAAGAAGAAAGGAGGTTCAGTGATATTTGGGGATAACAAGAAAGGTAAAGTGATAGGTGAGGGCGATGTAGGTGATTTACTATGCATAAAGATTGTTCTTCTTTTGGATGTCCTACATCACAAATTAAAGTGTCAGCCAACTTTGTGATAATGGATATGTTGTTCTTTTTACTTCACATGAATGCTTGCTTCTAGACTCCCGCTCTTAAAATGTCATATATAAGGGAACTAGAAGTGGAAATCTTTATATCATTATTCTTGATTCTCTTAAGTCTATTATTGGTAAATGCTTAGTTGTTTGATAAAAATGTTGTATCTTTGTGGAACTGTATGCTTGGTCTTGTAAATATGCATCAATTGGAGAAGTTGAGCAAAAAGGACTTGGTCAAAGGACTTCCTAAATTGGAGTTTGAGAAGGATGAGGAATGTCAACCTTGTACACAAAAAAGCTAACCAAATACTCCTTTAAATTTAAAAGAGTCCTTAGCACCAAGAGGGTTCTTGAACTTCTTCACATAATCCATTTGGACCAATGAGAACTCAATCACTTTGTGGTAGTATATATTATCTTGTGGTTGACAATGATTTCTCTTGTTTAACATGGAATTTCTTTTTTATTTCAAAAGGTTATACTTGATGTTTTCTCTACTTTTTACAAATGAGTTTAAAAAAAAGCTTCTCGCCACATCGTGTCTATCTGTAGTGACCATGGGGGTGAGTTCAAAAATGACTTATTTGAAATTTTTTGTGATGAATCATGTTATGCGCACAATTTTTCTTCCCCTCGTACGCCTAAAAAAAATGGAGTGGTTGAGAGGAAAAATAGGTCTTTACAAGAATGGCTAGAATAGTTCTTTTGGAGTATGACATCCCATAGAAGTTTTGGGTTGAAGCCGTTAGTACTGCATATTTTGTGCAAAATCAAGTTTTTACTCATCATATGCTTAAGAAACCCCCTATGAGTTGTGGCGCGGCTGAAATTATTCTATCAACTTCTTTCATGTGTTTTTTCCTTGCTTTATCTTGAACACCAAAGATTCTCTTAATAAGTTTGATTCTAAATCTTATTATGCTTTCTTTCATAGATATACCACTACAACTAGATCTTTTAGAGTTTTTATCATTGAACTATCTAAAGTAGAAGAATCTATCAATGTTAAGTTTAGTCAGAATAACCCATCTATTTCCAAGAATATTGTGAATGATAACGTTGTAGATGAGGTGATTCTTTGATTGAAAGAACTCAACATCAACAACAAAGGAAAAGAGGTGGTTATATATGAAGAATCAAAAGAAGATCAAAAGAAGGGATCCTACTCCCTGGTTTGCTAAAGATCATCCTAATGAGCTCATCATATGCAATCCTTTTGAAAGGCTGAAGACATAGGCTGCATTCAACAAGGAACAAGTCGACCGTGCCTTCAACTCACAACTTGAGCCAAAGAATGTCAAAGAAGCTCTTAAAGATGATGAATGGATCCTAGAAATGTAATAGGAACAAGAACAGTCCAAGAAGAACAAAGTGTAGACTCTAATGCCAAGACCAAGTGATAGAAAGATCATTGGCACAAAGTGGGTCTACCGCAACAAGCTTGATGAAAGTGGGAAAAGTGGTAAGGAACAAAGCAAGGTTAGTATCTAAAGGTTATAATTAATAGGAAGGTATTAACTTTGATGAAACTTATGCTCTTATTGCTAGACTTGAATCTATTTTAATGCTACTTGACTTTGCTAGTCATAAAAATTTCTTTCTATACCAAATGGATGTTAAAAGTGCATTTTTAAATGGCAGAATAGAGGAGGAAGTCTTTGTGGCTCAACCTCCCATCTTTGAACATGACAAGCTTCCTAACCATGTTTATTATTACAAAAAACTCTTTATGGTCTCAAACAAGCCCCTAGAGATTGGTATGAGAAATTGAAAACTTTTTGTTAAACAATGTCTATGTCATGGGGAAAGTTGGTTATATAGTCATTCTTAAATGTAGTTTTAACAAATCTTGACTATTCAAATATATGTCAATGATATCATTTTTGGTAGGATTAATCTTGACCTTTGCAAGGAATTTAGTTCTCTTATGCAAAGTGAATTTGAAATGGGCATGATGGGGGATCTTACATTCTTCCTTGGCTTCCAAATCAAACAAACAAAGGATGGAAACTTCATCAATCAAGGCAAGTACACAAGTGAACTCTTGAAGTTATTTGGGATGGAGAACACCAACCCAATGTATACTCCCATGTCCAACACTGCCAAACTTGATAGTGATGAAGAAGATAAAAAGGTAGATGAGAAGCTCTATAGAGGTATGATCGGTAATTTATTATACTTAACTGCCTCTAGACTGGATACCATGTTTAGTGTTGCCTTATGTGCTATATTTCAATCAAACCCTAGAAAATTCCATCTTATACCTATTAAGAGGATTCTAAGGTACCTAGCCAAAACTCAAAATTTTGGACTATGGTATTATAAGTCAAGGGACTTTACTCTCACAGCTTATAGTGATGCAAATTATGTCAGATTCTTAATTGATAGAAAGTGCACGTGGCATTTTCTTCCTCCTAGAACCATGCTTAGTTTCTTGCTTTTCTAGGAAATAAAGCACAATGGCTCTTTCAACTATCGAGGCTGAGTACATTATAGCTGGAAGTTTTTGTGCCCAAGTCCTATGGATGAAACAAATGCTCCAAGACTTTAATGTTTTCTATTATGTTTCTCCTATCTGCTATGATTACACTAGTGCAATAAATTTATCATAGAATCCTATATTCCATAGTAGAGATACAGATATAGAGGTTTGTCATCATTTCCTTCCTGACCAGATTGATAAGAAATATATCTATATCACTCATGTGGACACGGAAAATCAACTTGCGGGCATTTTCACTAAACCTCTAGCTAGAGAGAAATTTACTTCCATTAGGTCAAAAATACTCATAACTACTCTAGATGATAATGGTATGACTTCTAGCTAGATGTTCACTTATCTATATTTTTTTCTCATAAAATGCTCATCTTGCACTTGTTTTTCCTACACATACCAACTTTCAATGCTTTTTTTGGTGTTCTTGCTTTATATTGCAAACTCTTGTTTTATCACGAAATAGTAGCCAATGATGAGTAGAAACTGCATTTATATGTTCATAATACATGATAGTCTAGTGAAATGCATTTATATAGTGGTGTTGATGTCTACAATTAAAATATAATATCTAGATGACAGGATCCTTTCTTGGCCAAGTTTTTTCTAGGAAAACTAGACTGACAAGATCGCCAAGGACTGCACACACACAGTGTCAACTGAGTTTTCCAAATCATAAACTCGACCAAAAACATTGTTGTGCAGAAATATATATGGATTGTCAGCCAATTTTCTCCCTCTCAACTAGAAAACATCTGACTGGCCAACCCTTCTTTATGATTGTCCTTAAACCCTATACCTCTCCCAACCTTTTCCTAGAACTCTCGTTCTCCGAATCATATACCCTAACCATCACTAACCTTAGCCTATTGTGTTAGGCAGCATGTAACTGGTGGCTTCTTCCTCATTTGGCATCATCTATCTCCATTTCTTTCTCCATGGTGTTAAAACCAAAGGAAGAGGATGGGTCCAACTAGTGTGCCTTCTTCCTCAACATATTTAAGGCTCATTGGGTATGATGGCACCTCTTTTATCAACTCTCAAGTTGTTTATCAATAAAAAGATTTGTTGCATAGAAATCCCTATCCTTTTATGCCCTTATTAGATACAAGAAATGAGTTTTTGAAGGAGGTTAAGAACTTTTTCAAATCCCAATACCTTGGGGAACTTTTTGTAAAGTTACCTTGCTTCTCCAACTCTCTATCTAGCATGAAAGTTGTCCATGAATTCTATACCAATATTACATAAAACTACACATCTCTTGTGCCACCCCCTAACAACCAAGTTGTAATATCTTCCATGATTGTGGGAATTAGGTTTCAAATCACTGAGTACTCTTTAAACCATTACTTCTCTAGGTCTTCATCCTTGTAAGATTGGATATCTTCCTATAACTTCTACCTTGACCTCCTTGACCCTTGATAAGTTCTTCAAGAGTTTTAACCTTGAGCTTACCCTTCCTGACATCCATAACTCTGTGAAGATAACTGAGGTTCCATATAGGAAGAAGTATATCCTACCCTCTTTTTCTTTATACATTAAGACACATCCTATAGAAATCATAGTTAATTGTAATATCCATCCAAAGGGAAACCAAACGGATATTGCAGGTAATTATGTTGTGCTTATGTACTATCTTCTTCAAAATGTCAAAGTCAAATGGGATAGATATATTTTACACCACATGACATAGTTTGACACATAGAAGAACACTAAAGACTTCCACCCACCCTACCCTAGCTTGTTACATGGTCTCTTTGAGTTTCATACTAAATAATCCCTTTTCAAGAATCGTGGATACAAATCAAGTAGGAAAGGAGTTTACATCAGTGACACCACTTTGAAGAAGTCCTTTCATTCCACCTCCTCTACCCCCAATGCATCCTCCTCCACCTAGACTCCTCCTCCTCCTCCTAGACCTACCTGTGACTCTTTTTCTACATCTAATGAAACCCTTATGGGTTACATGATGCACCAGAATGCTTGTTAGATGCAAGTTCAGGAGCACCTATGCCAGGACATTATTAAAATCATGTATAAAATGAAATTTTCATGTTCCCACCCTTATCCGTCTTACCAGCCATTCCTAGCCACTTATTATGCTTCATATTCATATGATCAGTTTTACTCGACCTACCAATATGTTGCTTCTGCTCCACCTCCTACCTTCGGTGAGGGTTCCTCTCAGCATCTTGCCTCTCAGTTGCTTGCACTTCCCATTGGCTCTGTTGTTGCCTTACTTGCTGGCTATGACTGGGTTTCTATACCTAACTTTGAGCAAGCTAAGGCACTACGCAAGTGTTCCATCTCCTGGGAAGAGAAAAATCACAGATGGCCCGATCCTAGATCTTTTTTTCTTGAGGAGGATACAGAGATGGATGAAGAGGATTATGATGAAGAGGGTGATGAAGACGAGGGTGATGGTGACAATGATGATGTCTCTAATGGTGATGGTGATGCTATTATAGTTGCTACCACTTCTGTGCCTTTTGAGACCATCAGTGATGAGGACTATGAACCCGAAGAGGAGTTCGCCATCAATGAGCTTCACGTTTAGTTACTAGTCTATAGAGTGCTCATGAATATGTGTTTTTGTAGGATTTCCTATATTGAACATTGGGGACTATATTTGAGGACTACTACTTCCATGTCTCATTTTTTTTCTTTGGTGTTTGTAGTTTTTCATCTTGAGAGGACTTACTTTTGTTGTAATCTTATTATTTGTACCTTTAACTCTATGATGTGTTATATCTCATGAGTTATTGGTGTGTTCTTGTAGATTTTGATTATGACTTTAGTATATTTGTTCTCTCTCTGGCTTATGTGTGGTTCTTGCAAATGGTGATTATTTGTGGTGTTTATGCATTTGGATAAGACCTATTTCAGCTCTTCTACCCCCTCCCTTTTTGATATGACAAAAGGGGAGAAATTAGCTTATTACATATTGAATTTTGATCCTTTTCTAGTTAATTCTCTAAAATTTCTTGTGACTATGAAAGTGGACTCAAGTAGAATATATGTTATATGGTTATCATTTTTGGAGGAACTAACCATATAGGTAAAGGTAAGTATAGATTGATAGGGAGAAATTGCTATTGCACAATCATGAACCTGCCTACATCTGACAAGGTAAAAGTTTAATTCCAAGTTCTTTTTAATATGTTGAGGAATGGTTTGTCATCTTCAAAAAGGGGGAGAATTTTGACATAACAATTATAAATTAAACATATTTTGATGACTAGTTAACCATTACATTCGTATGTATCCAATATGTCTATTTGAGATTTATTTCATGTATTAGGTACATGAAAAGGATGCATTCAATCAAACCCTATCTTGACCATATATAAGCCAAAATTAATACAAATGAACTTTGGTGGAAAAACCATAAATCACTTGGGACCATTTTATAAATCATTTGTACTAACGCTATGGCTTGTAGCTAAGCTAAGAAAAATATAAAATGAACTTAAAAGGAATATTTAAGCACATTTATAGAAATTTCCAAAATTCATCAAAGACACTTTTATCAGTCGAGTATCACTCACATGAAAGTCAATTGATGCCTAGGATGGGTCTTGGTAATTACTAAGGTTGTCCGAGTTTCCCCAGGATAAACTCGATCGAAACCCCCACATAGAAAAATCACTTTTAAGTCGTTGTCCGAGTTTCATCTAGGATAAACTCATTTGACAACTCAAAATTACTTTGTCGCATAGTGATGTCAGATGAGTTAATATTATTGAAATTCAACCGACTGCATTGTTTGGAATGTGTAGGAAAAGTATTTCTAATCATTGGAGTGTTGCAAAACTCGAAAATAGATCTGTTTGCAACACCCCAAACTGCTAGAATTCATTCCCAAGTGCATCTACTGTCTAGTAGGCACCCTCAACTATAAATAGGTTCCCTTGGACTTCATTCTAAGTTTGCTTCTTATGATCTGATGTGCACAAATCATATCATCTTTTGGATCATGTTTGGTTGCATATCCATATTGTTTTGACTCAATTATCACTGTCATTCATGCTAGATTCTATATTTTTAGCTATTCTTATTTGTCTCATTGTTTGGATTGTAGGTACTACATTTTTCAATGAAATTATGTGTAATATATCATATTATCACTTATTGGATCACTCCTCAAGTATCTAAATGTTTTGGGGTTCAAAACTACGCAAATACCACTTTTACAGCATATAAATCTGACCTACACACCGAAAGTTATGAGCAGAATACACAGTAGTCTAGAACAGTCATTAACACGTTGTGTCTTAAAAAGACACGCCGAGCGTCATATGGCAACATAAAATGTGCTGAAAAATTGATCAATAGGGAGGCCTATAAGTGCATATATCTTGATAACCAAGAAAAGTATTAGTCAAAAAATTAAAATTTTACACATCATGGAAATATTTTATAACGTATAGAAGATCATGAGATATAGTAGTATATTTATACCTAAATAAGGACTAAATTGTGATTAAAATAAGTTAATCAGATATAAATAAACCCAAATTATTATTTTTTGAAAAATTGAAAGCAAAAAAATGAATAGAATGTGTGACAACGTAAAGTATATCAATGTTTTGCCAATAGAAGTATAAGAAACCAAATATTTCCCATAAACTCCCAAACCTATCCTATTTGCATCCATGTTAAATAATCTAATCATATGTTATGTTTGTTAAACAATCAATTTAATATTATTATATTTTCATATTCAGTTATATATGTACATATGTGATTAATAATTTTAGTAAGGTGAGTGACAAGGAAAATTAAAATTTATTTATTTATTTATTTTGACATCCTCTTTTTTATCATTCAAATAAGCAATCAAAGTTAGATCAAAATTTGTAGCTTACAATGGAATCTATCTAACGTTTTCACTTTCTTTTTTATTTGTTTCACCTATTTAATCCACCTCATACACCTATTTGCCACCTATCATGGGTTCACATGTATAGAATCATTTCTCTAGATAGAGCGCAATCTGTCCTTTCACTTGACTTTATTATATGCCTTTTTCATGAATTTCCCGATTAAATTATCACTGAATAAAATACACAAAATTTTTCTAGGGGATTCCTTGGAAAAATCATCGCATCTTCCTTCACTTTTTGTGAGGGATATCATGTGAACCAAAATAGAGGTGAAAGATGGTTCTTTTTCATGTCCTTTAAAAATTAGAGTCCAGCGGGTCAATTGACTCGTATTGATGACAATTTGACTCTACAAGAGATCAAACAAAATTGTACTCAATTAGCCTATTTCTTGCACATATCAATCGAAGTCTTTTGATACCAATTAAATATTCTAACACCAATTGGAATATCAAATGCCCTATTTTTTATCTCTATTTAAAAACCAATGTCATTATTTTAATGGAGAAGATGTTCAGTTCAATTCATATCATTTTCTACAAAGTAGGAGTAAAGGGAACACTTGTCCTTCATGTTTTCATTGATCTTCTTATCCTATATTTTAAATGAAACCTTATTCCTCAATGACACAATCCAACAATAAAAAATGAATTCACATCTAAATACACTTAGAACCTTTAAGAAAGTCTAAAATTTAGATAGTATAAACCTTTATTTCCTGCCCCAGGGACACCCTAGGAAGTTTTAGTAGGTTATCTATTCTTCAATGTATTACTTCTAAACTCTCACATATGTCCGTAAATTTTCCCTATTTTTCTCCCATTTTTTCATGTCTTTCTATAAATAGGATCTCTAGGAGCCAGACTTTACGATGATTATCAAATTTGGTCAAGAATGAATATGCCTGGAAGGGGTCCAAATTCACTTACCTAATGAGTAATGATGAGTGGATTACTCCATAGACTTTTCTCATGGTTACTGATTAAGTACAACAATTGGATTCCATTCGTTTTTATAGGGTTTTAGTGGTTTGGATGTTTACCTATCTAGATTCATTTCTTAATACATACGAGACATTTTTAGTATTGTATAATAGTAATGGTAAGGATGATACCAAACAATGAAAATATAAATAACTACATAATCCCCATTTCGGGTAAACATGAGGAAAAAGGTTATGTGCTTTGAAACAGCATGCATATAGTATGAAGCATTATTGTATTCATCTATTTTAGTATTTTCATATAAGAATTCATATTAAGTATCTCAACCATGATGCTTTCCTCGTGGCCAATTTTTGGGCTAAAATTGGAAATTCCAAAAAGTACAAGTTTTCACCCATAAACTATAAGGTAATTTAGTTAAATGATAATAATCATTATGGTACAATTGCAAGTAACCAAGATTCCCTTCCTCGTGAATTCTATGTTTTTTCCTAAAATGGTCAATAATATGCTTAATTATCTAAATGCCAATCATTGAGGAGTATCTTGTAATAAAAAGTCTTAAAGTGAAAAGAATTGAAGGGAAAGGCTAGTCGAATTATTCATGATAGGAAATTAATGTATTTCCTTAAATGAAAATGATTAATTACTTGATGTATTTTATCTAATTTTACTAAATTTATCTGAATATAAAGAAAAGTAGCTAAGATGAGGGTTTTTAAAAACTTCTATTTGAAATAATATTTGATACCAAGTAAATTGAAATATAAAATTCCAAAATGTAATAGTAGATAATATGTGATAAGAATGAATAAATAAGGAATTTGTATGACTACATTGGATGAGTGGAAGAACTATCCTAACTTTTGCATAATCTTACACATTCAATGCATGTTATATCTTCTAAATGACTTAATGCATATAATAAATGACTATGGATCAACAACCTAAATATATAAGATTGTGGAATATTGGGACGAGTGATAACCACAATGGTTTGCTCTACTTTAGGATTCATTATTGGATTAGAGCATGTGAGTACCTCAAATTGCATCAAAATTTCCTGAAAAGAGAATTTAATTTTCTTGATTTATATTTTAAATGAGTAGCCTAGTTTGTAGCTCACACCTTTGCAAAGGCATTTATGTAGATGTTGATCTTTTTTGAATCCATTAGAATATAAATTATATCTATATTGGAAATTTATAAATATAATATCTTTTTAGTATTTATCCTCTTTATATGAAATCATTTTTGGTTGCACACTATTTGAAATGAAAATACTTTTTTAGATAAATTGAATAATTTTATCCACATTTTAGAAAATAAGAAATTAATGAACAAATTTTATGTGTTGTTTGATCCTATACTGAGATATATATGTGAAACTAAAAGATAGTACATATGTTAGACTACATGTGAGTGGCTATTTTAGAAACCCTATTTGGTGTTTAACTTTGATAATGATTTAGCATTCATTGAACTTAGTGATGATGGTTTTTATGATGAAACTAAATTTCCTATCGATTTACTCCAAATTTTCAGTAAAAATAGTACTAAATTTAATGATGGGGACTACAAAGAGTGAAGCAAAAACTTATGAAACCCTCATTCAAGGAAAATACTTGAGAATGAAGTTTTTTCAAGAAATTTGGCCCAAAATGAAAAATTGTACATATCACAATAAAATAAAATGCATATGTTTCTTTACTCATTATAATATGTAAATCAGTGTTACCATGTTATAGATGTGTTGACATTGTCTAATGCATGCAAACACTTGATTTAGATGGTTGAAGACATAGATTATTTGAGTTGATATCATAAAATAAAACCATATAGCATGAATGTGCTCATGTAATATGAGTAGAATGGAATAATATTAGATTGAATCCTAGTTCATACTAGATCTAGCACTCTGAGCGTGGTCTGTCTTCCATGATATTTGTATTTAGGGTTGTGAAATAGGTACTCTTGAGATTGACTAGTAGGCATGAGAAGGTTTCTAAATAATATATTAAATTCTAATAATTATTTTTGTGGTAGCTATGGGACCTTATCTTGTGTGAAGAAAGCTCATAGGATTCACTAAAACATACATTTGGAAGGTGGACTTTATGTAATGAGGATAATCTTGTAGCATCTTTTTAGTTCTCTATGTGTGTTGATTTCCTTTTAGTAGTGTGTTACTACATAATATCCCCTTGATTCATGAGGATGTAGGGTCTTATAATTTTAGCATACTTAATCCATGGTTTATAGTGGCACATTTTATGGTTAGTGTCCATTGTTTGTCGTTGTTTTGTTTAGATGGGGCTATTGTTACATACCCATGTTAGGGAGCCAAGAGATATTTGTAGTCACAGAATGTTGTGCATCATGTACTAAATGTGGCATTCTTGTATGGACCATGGTGTTCTTGAGATGGTCCATCATGACAATATCCCTTAGACCTTATGATATCTACTTAGACTTGTTCCATTTAGTTGTAAATTGAAAGGAAAAAAATAATTCAATCATATCTTGAATAAGTTGTCGGATTAGACACGTTATCATTTTTGAGATTTATATTCTTATGATGACATAATTCCACTATTTAGATATAATACATTTATGCCTTGAGTAAGGAGTATGTTTTTATTCAAGTAATCTTTTACTTCCATATTTGGCATAATGTTAACAACAGTTGTGGACATGTACTTGATATTATAAACTCTAACTATTATTTTATTCAATAGTTATGCATGTATGTTGGGTGTGACATTATCTAATTAGAACTAGTAAAATAGGATACTATGTATAATGTCACTTAGAGATAGTAAGAGTGTATTCGTGTTAAACAAAATCTTTTGTAGTAGTTTGACTATTTATGTTGTAAATATAGTTGCCTTAATTAAGTCTAGTATTTTAAACATTATATATGTTGTCTATCTTGAGTGGGATTTTATCCACTCATTGGATATCTTGAATTTTAATTACTTTATGAAATATATTTTGGTATGATATTATCAAATAGTTAGGTTGTGGTCAAGATCATTTAAGAAATTCAAGTAGCATAAACAATTGCATGGCACTATCATTTTTCCAGGGTGGGCTTTTTAATACACTATATCACACATTATGATCTACATACTGATAAATGAATACATAGATTTGATGTTTCTCGTAATAGAATTTAGTTTTGATGTATATCTTGTTATCTTGATTGGTTAAATGAATTCACAAAAAATGCATATGTATTGTTAAATCATTGATTTAATAGTCTTTGACGCAAGTGAATGTTTGCTTGTTTTGGTTGGGATTTTGATTTTAGGAAGCCGTAATGGTTGGAATTATATCTAAAACAAGAGGGGGATTCTTATAGTGTGGTATTTAAGATTGGATTAGACAAGTTGAAATTGAAAACATGTTTAGGGTTAAACTATATATTAGTGTTTAACATAGCATGAATGATATGTAATTGATTAACCTTGGTATACAGGTACCATTGATAGGTATTTGGGTATTGGAGTAAGTCAATATGGAATTTCTTGGTTTTACTCTTTATGGTATCTCAAGTTAACAATTTGGATGGGGTTCCATGGAAGAATAATAGAATGCAAGATAGAGACAAAAGGGATAAAATATAAGATAGATAAAGAAACATATATAAAATTAAGAATTAAGACAAGAAGATAGTTTAAATACAAATGAAAAAAACCTATGAACATAAGCAATATTCAAAATCTAAGAGTAAAGGTGAAGAATATGATACAAGTGGGAATATGAAACTAATAAGTAAAATCTAAATCATTTGTGAAAATCATGTTGAATATCCATAGTGATGAGAATTAGTATATAACCTCTACATATGAGGATTTCTTGTAAACATGATGATATATATGATTAACACATATGATCATAAAATACTAATAATGAGATATGAAAAATCCATCTCACGCTCCAAAATCAATAAGAAAATCAGTAAAAAGATGTAATAACTAAAAATTGAGATATAATGATAAACAAGGAAAACTCTAGAAATTAATAGAGAGAAGAGGATGCAAAAGATAAGAAATGATCTTTATTGTCCAACTTCCACTCTATAATGGAATGTCTAGAAAGGTCCTAAAAGTAGGGATGATTTGTTAATAACCCTAATATAACTTAGTCAGGTGTTATCCATTACCTTACTCATTGTGTTTTTCCTCATTTTTACTCATAAAATATGATGTGTTTTACAATTGATCTACACTATGTATATGTGATATATATTTTTAGTTATGGTCTAGTAAGAAAAATCATATTTTTTATCTGAATTTGGGTTCTAAATGTGATTTTCTTATCAAATAATGCATTGATGTAGTGTATACTATGTACTATTGTATAATACTTATTTGATATAAGAGGAAAAAATAGTGTTGGTTTCAAACCTTGTAATGGAGATGTAACCTTAAATTTCAATTAGGGTGGGGTTGTTGCTTTTTGGGAGTGTTGTGTTAAATATATATATCCTTATTTATTTCAAAGGTCAACCAACTTTGTATCTCAATGGTCGACTACCTTGTCATTCAACGTTGAGATTGGTGGATGAAATCAATCATTTGGGCCCATTTCTTGAGTGTTTCCTAGATTGGTCAAAAGATCGGTCGACCTTTAAAAGGTTGGTTCAACATTTGATTTCCCAATAAGTTGACCAACCATTCAAGGATGGCTTTGATGTTTTGGCCAAGGTTGGACCAGATCAAAGGTCAACTAACCTTTATAAAGAAAGATTGACCATTAGGCTATCATGTGAAATGAAATAATAAGGAATACAATGCAAACTAAAAAACACATCAATGACTTACAAAGATAAAACACAACCCTAATAACCTATAAATGTCTTCTAGACCTTTATACCAAGGATATCAGAGAGAGAAAGGACCATTAGGATTTCCATCGTAGAAGATTCCTTTTGAGATAAAACTAAGGTTTGTGACTTTATTCTAGGTTAATTCATGATAAATTGTGTTTCAATCCATATCTTTGAAATTAGTTTAGTTAACTATATATTCTTGTCCAAATACTTAAAAAATATGACTTTTCACCCTAATTTTCCATTTTACCCAATTCTTTATGTCGAGATCAAATATGGATCCATGAGACGCAATTTGTTGATAGTACTATATTTGGTGAAGTATGGAGATGAATTGAATTTGGATGCATGTTCAACTTCTTAATTGCTAACAATGAGTGGTTAGACTGTATTTTAGATACTTATTTGTAGTCAATCATCCTGAAAAGTAATTATCTAGACAAAACAAGTAACTATTTTGTGAAAAAAGTAACTATTTTACTGAAACGGTAAAATTGGGTAGATTATACAGTAAAAATTTGACAAATCAGTAGAGAAAAGATGTAACTGTACACCTACAAAAAATGTAACCATTATGCATTTAATGTAATAGTTTGGATGGTAATGTAACCCTTTTACTCTATATCATAAAAAATTGCATAAAGGTAAATGTTTGACTAACCAAGCACGTATTAAAAAGAGACCCATATATATTATATATATGAGTGTGTATATATTATGTATATGTATATATATTTTACATTTAAGAATAAATGGTATATGAATTCTTTACGCATACCATTTCTCCATAGACTTCTTAAATGTTGTGTTTTATCACATGAGGTGAGGATGCTTTTTGTTGGATTTAGCCTAATCTCCATAGTTCACTGTTAGATTAATATTAACATGTTTTATATTGAGAGTGCATCCAAATTGGCGGTATAGAGCCTAAACTTTTACTTTGAATTGATAGGGACATCTAGGATTGGTGTTATCATCTTTTCATAACATGATAAACAAATGAGAGAGATAGGATGATAGTAAGAAGCTTTGTGTCTGTAGGTTGTCCTATTGGGGGCAAGACCTACATGACCTCATCTAGAGGCTATTACCAACCCGTGATCTAGTATACTTCTAAAAGATCACGTGGATGCCATTAGGTTTATAGCAGTGATGGGAGGAAGAAAGGGTGTAGTGAAGGCTTACATACTCGTTCATCAACTTGTATGACTTTTTCATATGGTCCACTTAAAAAAATTGAAGTATAATGTATGAGAGAGTTAGGCATATAGGTAACACAAATAATTAATATGGTTTAAACTTAGGGAGGATGAACTTTTGTTAATGATATTGAATATTTCTTCAAATTTTCCAGAGGAACTGAGGAAGATGAATGCATGCATGATATTTTATTGCTTATAGGTAGCCCAACTTATTGGTGGATATACAAGTATGCCATTATTTTAGGTGTGTAGTTATCTTGGAAGAGCTTCATATGGGAATTTAAAGCATGATTCTTCTCGCCAAATAATATCCATGGATAATGCTGGTAGTTTGATAACATGTGATAGAGGTAAATGATAGTTAAGAGTATGAGACTCAATTCATTGACCTTTCATGGATTTTTTTTCTTCATCTTGTTGTCAATGAATAGGACGAGATTCTCTGATTTGAGGAAAGTCTCCTATTATAACTATAATATTGAAGACCTTATATCATGTCTATGTTGAAGGTAGCTAGTTTGTCAAGAAATCTAGAAATATGGAGAGTAATTCTCTAGGTAAGAGTTTGTCTTGCAAGAGGTTTTTTAGAGATCTAAGTAGACTGAGCACAATCCTACATGGAATTTCATACAAAAGGTAGTTCCTGGGTGTAAGTGTTGGAAACTCCTAAAGTGTATGTACTAGTTTTATAATGATAAAAGGATGAGTTTTTGGGATGGCACATTTCTATAGTTTAAAGGGAACTCAATTCAAACAATCTGTCAACGACAAGACAATTAGGCCATTTTCAAAACAAATTTTCTCTTCTTTTAATAAAGCACATCAGTTAATTTTGTGTATTATGACCTTGATGATGGCATACTTTCATAGGTTTCTACTTAGAGGTAGGGAACGATGACCAATACTACAAAAAAGTGTAGGTAGATACCACTTTTCACAATTAATTTCTTGGTTTTTTAGGGAATGAACTGACAAATTGAGTTTTGCATGAACCATATAGTAAAGTAATGGGTATGTTGTACTTAAAGGACATGGTATTCCAATGCATGGTCACAATTTAGATGATTTGGATTCACGACTTACAATTTTTGTCTCAATGATGATAGATCTAGGTGATTACATTATTTTGTGACTAGAGAAGTGGTATATAGAAGCTTATTAGTAGTAGATATACTTTATTTTCTCTCTAGCTATACTTTTGTATTACATGGTCAATAGTTTTCCTAAGGTGTGCCTCCTATGTTTGTTGAGCTTATAGAGACAAAACATTCGAGTTGACCAACATCAAGGTTGTAGCTTGGGTGGTAAGGCACATGCTCCCCAATGAAGGGACTCAGATTCGGAACCCACATTGTGCACATTGAAAATGGATTATCTAGTCAAGCAGGCTAGCCCACTGTGTGCCTAAATGTCCCCTTTGTGTGCGGGTAGTTGAAGTAGTGGGGTTACACTGTGGTTGGTTCTTCCTTGGGGTTGGTTCCCATGACATACAAATAAAACATTTAAGTTGATCTTTTATCACATGAGATGTACAACTTTTATGTGATTTTGGGCATGTGTTGCTTGTATAAGAATAGTGTGAATTTATAATTTGGTATATGGAGGTGGAGTTCATTGATGCAAACACCCTTTTACTTTTTGAGGAGGCACTATGATTTTTTCCACAACTATAGTGGTGGTGGGAAGTATGATAAGGTAGGGTTTTGCACATTTCACAAATCTTGTTGATGCTAGTAGGATAAAGGACCTAGTAAAATTAACGTGTATGAATAATTTTTTTGATGTATTTCCTAATGACCTTTTGAGAATTCCATTGGTAAGATATTGTTCTTGTTACCTAGTAGATAGCATAAAAATCATATTTTATGATACTATCTTAGACGAAAATGTTGGAGAAGAAGTTACTAGATATCCTAGATAGAGAAGATATATAGCATATCCCTTCTACATGAGGAACACATATATTGGTAGATAAAGGCAATATGATATGCATATGAATTAGTTATATGTAGTTAAACAAAGTTACCATAAAGAACATATATTTGGTATCTAGTATAACCAACCTTCTATAATTTTATGGGGGCATCATATTTTACTAGATAGATATAAACTTTAGTTATCAATGTCTCAATTTCAAGCCAAATGATGTTCCTAAGATATCATTCAACCACATACAATTACTATGTGTTCTTGGCTATAGGATTAGGTGTACTTATTGAACTTACAAATTTCAAATAATGGGAAGCAATGTGTTTTCTTCGTTTATGGATTAGCTTATATATGTGTTCATATAATATATTGTAAATTCACAATTTCAAGGAAAAATGATAATTGTCTTGCCCTTTCTTTTTGTTTAATGAGTCAAAAATTGATACAACTCAAGTTTAGTAGGTGTGAGTTTGTTTGTAAGAGGTGGTCATTCAGGGTGATATGTCCCAAGATGATGAGTCTATGTTGACCCTTACTAGATAAACTATTTTGTTCAATGGAATAATCTTATAAAACCTAAGGAATACAATAATTTCCTTTGAGTGGTATGTTACTAAGGATGTTTATGAAGGACTTTCATAGTACCAAAGTTTGTTTATTGACCAGGTTGATGAGGATGAATGCATAATTTTGATGGTTAGATCATTGAGTACAAACTATCCATTTGTTCAAGAAAATATTAAATACCGATCATGTTTTTAACCTACCAAAAATTGTTAAGGGTTATGTTATTTTGTATGATACATCAGTGATGAGGCTAGTTTATATATTGAAGGATGGAAAGGTAATCACCAATGCTTTTGAATAGGAATACGATGATGATCATTATATTGTTACCAATTAATGAGCCTACACAACTTCCATACAATGTGATGAGAATGACCCAAATTTGAAACCTAATATGGATTCAGTTCTAGATATTCCAAAGTTCTATTTAGTAAGATATTTTGTTATTTTAAGGTATTTCATTTGGGAACATATAATATGATTCTTCTTAACTTTAATGTATTTTAATTTTATTTTGATTTATGATTTACTTACTTTCTGCATCTTTTCATTAAATTATTTTATTGGGTTTTGGATATAGTGAAGGTGCAACAAAAAAAACTTCTTCCAAAAACCCAACAAGTACATCCCATCGGAAATGATGAATTTATGAGGAGTGGTGTGAGGCATGCATTTTGTGTAGTTCATTCAAAAACTTTCCTCATGGGTGGCATGTGTCTCTTTCTATGAAGAAAGAATGTTGGTTGATGATATCCTTCTAAAGCACTCACTTAGAACTTGCGTCTAAAAGTAATCCAAGGGAAGATAGAGAAATCCTAGGTGTGTTGCATGAACGATCAGGAAGGAGAAACATCTAGGTGACATGATAGGGTCTTCCTATCATCTCCTCTCTCTCCCTTTGTGAACTTCCAACGTGGAAAATGTGTAATATTTATGATAGTAGGATTTTTCCTAGAAGGCATGCCCCTTTAAAATGAGGAGGTAAGTAGTAGGATTTTTCCATGAAACCTGAGAAATAAAAAGTCACATGCTATATATTTATGATAGTTCTCATAGACATCACAACCAATCAGATAGTTGGTCTAGTAGAATGGGTAGAATGTTCATAAGGTTCAGGAAAACCTATCACTAAGTAGTCTATCAAGTGATTACAACAGTCAATTGGATATTGACCAGTCAGTTAGATAATGGCTTTAGTCAGTTGTTTAGGGTTGCAGTAACACTGGCATTTTGTCAATCAGTTGGATAATAATAAATTTTATTTTCTAATATCATGTCAATTGGCGGACCTTCTATCCAGACATTTAAGGTTCTGAATATCCTATATAGTTCTAATTGATAATATGAAAATTTTGGTAATTGATCTAATCCAGAACTTTATTAGTTGGAACATGTTCAATCATGTCCAAAATTAAACTCATGTTCCCTATGAATATTATTTTGTTACCATATAGTTACTATATTACATCGGTAGTCATGCTTCTAATCATATTTTCCATTCACACATGTTGACTGGTATCTAGAAACACATTTCCTCCACCCAAGTAATTGGATATGTAGGACAACAACTTCAACTTTTAGTGATCGGATTTATCTTGATTGCATAATTCATTTGTAACTAATTTATATATTGCGTCATGGAATCACCATTCTTTTAATATTCAATCTACATATCTTGATCTATATTATTTAATCGATGTACATGCAATATCAATTTCGAACTGACTCGCATGAAAATGCCATGTATTTCATACTTTCTCTCATCAAGTGCTTGGAATATCACCCCAACATCAGGAAAAAATTGCATTAACATCACTCATAGTGATCAACATGTGTCATAGTGTACCCAATCACTACTCTTATGTAAACCCTTATTCAAGGTTTTGTTGAATAATGTTAAAGTACACAAAATAACACGCGATAGTTACATTTACTTTAGGAATAAGGATCATAGTAACTTTTATCACATTCATCTATGATTTTGGCTACTATTTCATGGTCTTAATGTATCATTCTTAAAATGGGACTATCCAATACATTTTGTCTTTCCACAAGTTATTACGTCTCTTATCACGACTAGTCACAAAGTCATTAGTTACCACATATACTAGTTTTGATGTATTGTTGTTAGACAAATATCCACAACATTCGTCAATTAGGGACTATAAAATAATTCTGTTATTAGACTCATGGACTCACATACATGTCCTCCACCAAAATCATATGTCATTGATTCAAAATTTTAGGACATTATTATGTTTAATAATTATCTCATAGTAAAACATACATAATAAATGGAATTTTATTTTGTTATGAGTCAAGTATAAGGTATCCCTTTATAACCATCATTTTATTGTCTATCAAGATATACACATCAATTGATGCAATTCTTATCTATTAGTGAAAACAAAACTTTTTTAAGTGAAACATGTTTTGTTGCATATTTTGATGATTGCTTCTATTTCTTTGAAGAAAAAACCCACTGACCAATTTTATTACATATCTTTCTAGGACAAATATTTTACTCTCTACCTATTATATGAGAAGGAGGAAGTACTGATTCAAATCTCATATTTCATCATATAAACATATCAGAAAGATATCAATATTATGTTACTTTGAAATCTATCAAGCAGGGGGAGAAGTATCATGTCTTAAGGTTGACTTTTTATAAATCATGTCTTAAAATTTTCTCCTCCAAGAGCATGAAATTAATTTACATTATTTAAATACATCTATGGAATGGATTACCATCTTCTAAAAGTGGGAGAATTTTGACCCCAAGGGCACACTGGCACATCCCTTATTTGATCCTAACTAACCATTCCATGTATTTGTGTTTGAGGAATGTATTTGAGTTGATTTCAAAACAATCAGGTGCACTCCAAATCTTACAACAAAAAACATATTTGGATGCAACTTAAAGTGATACATTTAACATAAAAGTCTATTAAGAAGATTCAATATTATATTCTTTAGTAATTCTATTCTAACCACATATTTGTATCCCGAAAACCCAGTTCTAATGTGTTCATCCACTAATTTGTCTCACATAAATATTGAACATTAATTCATTGGGTTGTAAGGTATTGATGTGGGCTATTTTTGGTCAAGAATGATGTAAAGATTGAAAAATAATTTTCCATCAGTTGGTTACTCTTGTTGAAAACAAGTAAATGAATACACATGTTTTTTCCACTAGCTATCATCTCCACATTTCTTAACAAAGAAATAGGACAACCACATTAACTGATCCAAAATCACCTTTGTTGTTTCTTGATTCTTTTTCCCAGATAAAACCATCCTATATAATGTATATATTCACCCAATGGTTATTTTCTCACATGGAAAATCAGCGGTAACATGTTAACTCTATAGCAAATATCATCGGGGATTTTTTTCCAAGAAGTAACCATCTTACAATTGTACAACTTTTTTTATTACTTAGTTATCAACTAGTCATTGGAAGAGAGGTTAGTTGATAATTTGTTTATTGGAACTGCACCAACGTCATGCAAAATGGATATCTTTTGTTCCTATCATTGATATTGCCTAGATGATATAATTACTATATATAGGAGTCATCTAGGAAGTATCAATGGACCTCGACCACTTAATAGAATACTCATGTCACTAAGAGCCATGCATCCTTAATCTAAGTCACTACTATACTTCAATTGAGTGAGGATTATTCTATCCCTACTTGTCAATTTCAATCCTCTCTCTTTCTCTTCAAATACCAATTTTATTCATTAGTTTCTATTATATCACAATATTCACATAATAGTTACATGAGAAGAGTCATACGTCCTAACTCATACATTCATGGAGTAAAGCATACATTGAATATCATGCATAATGAACAATTGAAATCCATCACATGTTCATTGTGGAATTTCTCATTCTTAAAAGTTTGGCATAAAAAATGAAAAACCAATTACAAGTCTAGTAACATTTTTCATGATCTAGCAGAAAATAAACTAGAAGTGAAACATAAAGTAAATGTTCTATGGATAATAGCACCCCACCAGGACAATTCTAGTGTTTGGTTGTGTTCCCCTTTAACTTGTATGAAGTCCTTACTAGTCCTATTCACCACCAATGCATATCCCATTCACAACCATGCAAAATTAATGCAAACATTAGTAAGTGAAACTGAGCATTTATATAAACAAAACTAATATATATGCTTAAAAATACTTGTAAGGAAGGACATCAATAAACTTGTCATATTCCTTAGTTCAATTATAAATTTATATTTATTTAAACTTTTCATTATCTAGGTTTATTACATTGCCACTCATTCATACCTTATACCATTAGCTCATGTTCCATGAAGGATAAATTCTCCGAATACCTCATGTCCCGTGAAGGCTAAAATCTCCCAAGTTATCATTGCTTCCAAGATCTCATATGCGCTCAAGTGTTTGAAATATTTTTCCAGGAGATCACATGGAAAAAAGGCTACTAATTTGAAAAAATTGAATACAATAATAGAAAGTGAACACAACAACAGACTTTCATATAATATGAATTCTAAAACAAGTAACTTGAACTCATAGATTCATGGAATGTGGAATGTAATAATCTTATAAGTATAATAAGAACAATGCATGAAATATATGTGATTTCAAAGATGACATTTCACTTATCACCATTAACTAGATACCTTTAATTTATAAATATTAGTCCATATGCATATGATTGAATAGAAAACCATTAACCCTACTTATTTCTCAAGGTAAGTTCCATTTATAGGGTAAAAAAAGAACTCATATGGATTCTATGAACCTTGTCCATATCCTAGGTAACATGTTTAAATAACAAATTCTTAATAACGAATACTGAACCTAAATTCTACAATTTAGTGTTTATATACATATACATATATATACTACTATAGAATTCACTTTGTGTGTATTGAGTTCTATTTGTGCACTACTAAAATTGACTCTAGCCTTCTCTCTGTCTCTCTCTCACTCTCTCTCTCTCTCTAGATATATATATATATATATATATATATATATATATGTGTGTGTGTGTGTGTGTGTGTAAGTGTGTCTATGTGTGTCTATATTTCTTGAAAAAATTAATGGGCTCAATATATTACATATATTAAAACATCTTAGGGTCTAATGATTAAATTCTGATGTTTAAGATCCAAGTTCCACAAATAAATATCATTATTCATCATCAAGAATCATGTGTTTAATCCCTTAAATAAAACATCTAAAACATGTCTAAATACAAAAAACAAATATGGTCACATGGGTGTAGATCTCAGGTTATGAACAAAATTCATGTATTATACTCTAGAGATGAATAAATATTTTTTATAAAATTATTTGAATATAGACATTATTACAATAATTGTGGTTGTTGATTTGGTCTTTGAGGCCCTAGGATGTTGTTATATTGGCACCCAAGGACATTGAATGCCCCATAGTAAGTTGTGGGATGCTTCTTTGTCCCTTTTGGCTCAGCTACTCCAGTCAACAGCTAAGGTCCATTCCTCACTAGGCTTCGCTTCTCATGGGGTTGTACCTGCTACTGACACGGTGCTAAAGGTATCAACTAGCTAGTTGTCCTATTTTGGTCTAGGTCTCTTCCCCCTTTTCCTGCTCTAATAGTTCGTCTTGCTTTCTGCTGCTCCATTTCTACATAGAAATTGAGTGTTATTCTTGGTAGCATACTCTATGGTGTAGCTCTAGCATTGGAGTCTTGGTATGGGGGTAAGATGTGTTTGGAACCAGATCTTTAACCATAGATACTTAATTTCCCTTAAACTTCAGTCAAAAGTGTAAACACAATTGCTTGGTTGTAGGTATCAAACTTTATATTTATATCCAACTTCAAGAGATGTTTGTAACTCAATATGAAGTCCATTGTAGTAATAAGGGGTTGAACACAAGGATAAAAACAATGAACAATGTAAGAACAAAAAGCCTTAGCTTATCTTCATCAAATAAAAGAGGAAATTGGTATTCTCATTGATGAATGAATTAACTAACTTAAAGAAGTAATCTAAGTTATGAATCTCATATGAAACTAAGGCAATTATGAATATGATAAAAGGAAATTTGGGTTAGGTATCACCAATTAGATTGGTCACAACCATGGAAAACCTTCTCTTCTAATTTATATATTCTCAATGTACTTTGCAAGCAGTCATAAAAGATATCTATGACCTTCCTTCTCTTAAGATTGGGATAATTTTTATCTAAGGGCACCTTTATCTCGATAGGATTACCAAAATATCAAGTATAAACATATGACTTTTTGTATAATGACTCCTCACTCTTGTGTCTCATCACTAATCCATACTCTAGATGTTTTTGAACTAGTTCTTTGGAATTTATTCAGATCAGACATTGTAGAGAGTATATAATCAAAAAGTAACACATTTAAATAGGAATATAGAAGCAAAAGTGTAAGAATATATATATTTAAATATAAGAAGGAAAGATTACATGGTTGGGAGGTCCTTATGGATACTACAAACCCAAGTTAATGTGTTTAAATACTAAGGTGGAAAAAAGAAACAAAATACAACTTGAATAAGTCATGGTTCTCAAAAGAAAACAATGAAAACTAGAAGATAATAAGAAGAGAGATTGATACATGGGTACATCGAGTTGAGATGTTGATCTACTCACATTTCAGTTGAATTAGACTATGAGGTCTATTGTTGGAGAGGTTGATTAATCTCACCTATTATCTTGGAGGTAGATAGCCCTCACATCGGTTAATGGTGATTCTTAGTCAAGATGAAACTTATAGATCAATTGGTGAAAGTGATTGGTGACAAGATCAACGGTCAATCACTCTCGTTTGGTTAATAGAACTCGCATGTTTGATCAATCTAATCTTTGTCTTGGTGCTCTTCAATAGTGTTTCTTCTTGTTTGTGGAAAGCAAGATGCCATGAAAATGATACTTTGGGGCCCTATATATAGGTTTTGACCAGTCCCATGTCGACTTGTGATTGGTCCATCTAGCATTAGCCTTTTCAACTTCTGACTTATCAAGTTTGAGATCTTGATGGGCTTCTTGATCGATAGAATGACCATCGACCTTGAGTCAATAATTGAAAGGTCGATGCGGAGGAGATCAAGTTTTAGAATTTGTGCCTAGGTGATAGTCTTGTGAATTGTCAACTTGAAGGTCGATGGATGTTTTGGAAGAATTAACTCGATGGGTCTTATTATTGAGCATTGGAGCTCGATTACTTGATCAGGATTGTACTTGGTTGAATTGACCTAGAAATGTTGATAGCTTTGAATAGATTATGATTTGATGAGTCAATCGACCTGGATGTCATAGTTTCTGTCCACCTCGATCGAACTAGAGAGTTCAATTGATGCAGTTTCTTAACTTTGCTCGATATATTATTCCTAAATAATGATTGACCTTGGAGGTTGATTTTGTGTCCATCAAACTTTAGTAACATTGTGACATTGTGTAACGGACCGAAATCTAGACTCTTGACCCTAATCTTATGCCTTGGAGGATAGAAAGTTTAGTTCTTTGGCTTATCCAAACAAGGATGAAGATGAGCCTAATAGTAGTTAATTGTAACCCTAATATGTTAATGAATGAATAAATCACCCTAACATATATAGACATATAAACAACTAAGACCAAATGCACACATATTAATCTTTAGACCAATAAATGATATATAAAGTATGTCAAAGATAATTGTGATTAAGGTATGATGATAAGAGAGATAATATGCATAGATTAAATATGTGTTCATAATTGAGAGAAAATGTTACCTTATCCAAATAAATATATAATTAATAGACTTAATGAGATAAAAGATAAATATATAAGATTTCAAGCAGAAAAATGATACATCCTTTTGGTGGTAATATGAAGATATGGGACATTTGGATGAATAATATTAATAATGATGAAATAATATGATAACTAAAATAATGACAGGCCACATATACTAATCATGCATAACTAATGAAAGGAAATCATAAAAGTAATATCTAATGTGAAAATCATGTTCCTTGGGTCCACATTAACTTGGGAGTCAAGTTTCACCTTATTTGCACAATAATAATTATCCTTGTAATTTTTAGAAAAGGGAATATGAGTTTTTCTACAAAATAACAAACAAATCATTAAATGACTTTCAAAGAGGAAATGAATATCAAATTTTGTAATCTACATGTTAAAATAAGCCTTTGCATGAATTTTCACCCTATTTAGAAAATATGCAATATTAAGGTGAAGTTTAGGAGAGAGAAAGTGTGTAAAAACCCAAAAAAATGATGATGAGGTAAGAATTCAAAAGATGGAATTAATGACAAACTCTTATCCTAAATGCTTAACTTGGCTTGAGGGTGAAGTTTCATCAAAATTAGATAATTCTAGTGTAATTAATGCATGAGGAAAGAGAAAATATGTTTTACTTAATTAATAAATCAAAAGTCTCCAAAATGGAAAACTAATGCCAAAATCAAATTCTACATATTAAAATTATCCTAGGTGCAAAATTTCATTTAAATTGGATGATGTTTGGACCCTAACCTGAAACGAAAGAAAATAAGAAATAATAGCATCAACACTTTAGGGAAATCAAACTAGGAATATCATTTATTCTTGTCACGCGCTAATGTTTCCCTATTGCATGATCTTTTAATTTTGCACCTAGCATGGGTCGTTGCATCAAGATTCGACCGTTGTGGAGTTGTCTCCTAGCTAGATTCGGATATACGGCTGCATGTGAACCATGTTTCTGGATCTTCTCTCACCCATATCTCTCTCAGATCTCGATGGATTTTTGGAGATTTCTTTGCCTACATTTTCCTCTCATGATTCCACACACTATGAGTCTTAACACAACTCTCCCATGTCGTATCTAAGAAACTCCCAAATTTTTCCGCCTTTGCTCTCACAATCCCATATATGGGAAACTCATAACCTTTGTTTCACCTATAAGTACATGACCCTAGAGTGTCATCGCACCTCATGTAAGTCTCCCACACTCTCAATTCCATCCCTCATTTTTTGCTTCAACCATCGTCGATCAGGTTTGTGTGCTGGACTTGTAGTGCACTTCTGCAACACTTGGATGCACTCTAGCTTAATTCCTTCATAGGTAAGGTTTCTTGGGTCACCCTTTTCCCTCACGGCTAGTCGTTTTGTCAAGAGTTGGAGTCTTCTAGTTTTCCCCAAATTTTAACCACTGTCGCTACTTCTTGCTCACGGTCATGGCTTGGCCAAGTGAGGGAGAAGAATCTGAGGGCTAGTTTCTCACTTTCGCCCCCATGCACAGTCACTGAAGAATTGGTTTACTTGGGGGTATTTTGGTAATCTGGCCACTAGTTTTATTTTCCAAATTGATGACTAGGCACCTAGCTGGAGAGGGCGCATGCCACTTGGTCGGGTGTGAATGGTCCAACTCAGCAAAGTTGACCATGAATTAACTAGGTTTTATCCTTTTATAAAGATTTTTTTGGATTTTCAGATTGGCCAACATTGTAAAAATCATATCTTTTAATATACTTGTCCAAAAATTATAAATAAATATGATTTGGTATCAAAAAATGTGATTTTCTAATAAAAATATCTTGAGAGTTTGAATTCCATGTTCTATGAAGGGTGATTTTTGAGAAATGGAATATGTGCTTAAAATTCATAAAAAATGTAACTTAATCATATAATCTCCAAATTGAACATAAAAATATGTTTTATTTATCAAGAGAATCTAATAAATCTATCGGTGAAGTTTATAGAGTCAAAAATTGAGGTTTTCCAAAAAGGTCTAAAAATAGTGTTTTTTACACATTATGCTTTATAAAACCGTAATACATGTAAATAACTTAAAATTAGGCAAAGGAGACCTTGACAACAACTAGATTGGTGAAGAGTATTTCTAGGACTCAGAATTAATGTATGTTTGCATCTCTTGTTATTTCTTTTGAGAAATAACCTATCTTTGTTTTTCTCTTGGTCCTTTAGACAATAGCCTACACGATATCCCTTTCGATTGATAACATGATTTCTTGTGAAATATTTATGTTTACTCTGATATTTTTATCATCCTATTTGACTGGACTTTCTTTTGACTCCAACTTATGCTTTCTTATTGAAGAAACCTTATTTTGCCCACTTATGTGGTTTATGCTTATTTTGTCCACTTATGTTATGGCAATCTTGTTAATCTGACTATACTTTATACTTGCATCTACATTAAGCATGTTATGTGACTTAATAGCCCTAGAGTAGTATAATTGCATTGATTTTTGGGTTATGTGCCCTTATTATATTTTTGGGATGGAGGTTAAGTGCCCCATACCCGGGTTTCAAGTTTATGAGGCTTGACCCACATTTTATTTATTGGGGAGTTTGGTTATGTGCCATTCTCCATCAAGTTTCAAGTTTATGAGGCTTGCCCGCCATTGTCCCAAGATTTTTATGTGCTTGTGTGGCACAACTTTATTTTTTTATTAATGGCAAGTAATATCTTGTTTATCATCTTTTGAAATCCATAATATTTTATGCCCAATTGAGTAGTCCTTTCCTTTTCTATGGGAAGCATTGTTTACTTGATGTCCTTTAATTCATAATATCACTCAATCATATTTAGTATGCACATACTAGCCTTATGTAGACGTCATCTACTTTTCTCCTCTTATTGGGGTATGATTCCAACCCTAAGTGTAGGACATGGAGGACATGCATTCAACATGGACTTAGATTGAGGAGTTGAAGCCTAGAGATAAACTTGATATGGTTTAGATTTCCCTCTACTAGATCTTTATGATGTAATATCCATGTAAACCCTACATGGGAGATGATGATGTACTTCTATAAAATTGATTATAGTCATGAAACTTTTATTCCACTGCTTTACTTTAGTCTTTTGCATACCATCATATAAGATTTGAAAATTTTACACCTATTACAGTAACCTTTTGAGTATGTTTGGAATGGATGTTTTATTCTTCAAATTTTAGTAGGGAGTGAATCCCCTCTGGGTCCCACTCCTTACACATTGACTGGATACAAGTATGCCTTTTATCTTGTGTGTCTTAAGTAAGAATCCTTTGATGATGTTCTAATATTTGAAATCAAGTTGGCAGGATTAATAACATTATGTTGACCGAAAGATATAAAAGAAATATCACCATCATATTTGAAAATTGATAGATTGTCCTGGCTCATTTCTTCACAATGGAGTTGTATAGAAGTAGATGCTTAGTGCAAATAGACAATGTTCTTTAGGGGTACTAATTTTCTTCATTATGTACATGTGAAAAGGTTTGAAAATTGTAAAGAAGATTTAGAATGTAGATGAAGAAGGAACAAAATGAGAATTGTTTGATATGATCAATACCTATTTCACTGGATTACATTCCCCAAACTTACAACACTTTGTCCTCAAAGTGGAGAAAGAAGGAAAGAGACAAAATGGAATCAGGTGAGATTGGCAATTTAAGCTTGGTGATAATGAAGGACGCGGGTTCGAACCATGCCGAAGGCACTCTACAAAAATGGAAATTCATGATGATTGGGTGCTAGAGGGGTGACCCAACCACACACCCTGTTAGGAACTGAGAGTTTCCATGTCGGGGTGGGTCCAATATTGTCCCTTCGTGGGGTGGGTTCTATCACAAATAAATAAATGATCTTGGTGACAATGTTCATCATCAACCCATTTATATTCGAGGAGCGTCATAGTGTATCTACCTCACCAACCATGATAGTTCTTAGCTTAGCATTCTTCAATTGTGATGTGAAGAATAGAAAGAGAATACATCCAATACAGAATGTAAAACCCATAATCATTTGATAGACATCATTGTTGAGCATTGCGGTGGCAGAATTGAGGTTTGAAACATTTTTGTTTCCCTTGAGAGGTGTCACCATCGCCCATGCTAATGAATAAGGGAAACCAACTCCCGGGTGCACATGTAGGCTATGCATGCAGTTTTTATCTGGACTAAAGTAGAATTCTGAAGACCCACCGAATTGAGGAACAAATATGAGGTATTGTAGAAAACAACTTGGTGGTCTCAATTGAAAACCCCAAGCAGCGTTCAATGATTTTCATGAAGCAGAGGTCGAAAGATGTATCTGAGAAGATTTGTATGTAAATGTTGAATTAGAAATCTCTCTCTAGAGTTGGTTTTAGCATTAAGTTCATTCATTAGATTTGTCTAAGCCATATAGATGTCACCTAAATCATGGCCCTTAATAGACTGGTAAGAAGCCATAAGGCTATGCGACAGATAACCGCCAGATTTGAGGGTATCTCTGAGATCATATATCATAATGCCATGTCATTGTAGAAAAAAATATAACACAACTAGATTCTTCATATGAGAGCCTCATTATCAAAAGATTGAGGTCACTCAAGGAGAGGTCACAACAGATACTCCTATCATAGTTTGTGAAATTTGGGGCAATAATCGATGTTGGTCCATAAATAGGAAATGGCTCAGGCTCATCTAGAAAAGCAAGAATTTCTTCTGTCTCCCCAACACATACTAATGCAGATTCAGTTCTACACGGTTGTGAGTCTAGCTAGGAAGGTAATTTTGTTCTTGGTTTTTTATCCTTTTTTTCTTCTTCTTGAAGGATCTGCAAAAAAGGCACCTTGGAGGATTGTGGAATAAGAGAAAAAAGATCCCATAAAATTTCAAGTTAGGATCTTGAAAGAATTGACGATTGTGGATCACCTCCATAGCATTCCCCTATAATGTGGTAAATCCTTCATGGTCTAGGGTATCATATGATCGACCATGGTTGAGGGCCTTCATGACTCGAGTGACTATAATAGTGATATCACCCTTCTCTAGATTTTGCTGATGAACTAATGGCTCAATAAAATAATTGATGCAGTTGGGTCTATAATAATTGTAGTATTGTTGGATCTGGTGTTGTAGATGAATGGGGATTTCTTATTATGGATCATAGGATTTCTTATTAGCAATGTTCAACTCGATGCATAAGGATTTAACAACGTGATTTATCGCTTGTGATATCAGTAGTATACAAGAGCCAACAGCCCTTATATTAAAAAAAAAGCAGAAGGATAATATGTGTCTTCCTCTAGTTGATTTTTGTGATTAAGGTGGTGACTTCTAGTGCATCATAGGTATCCTAAGAGCAGGATCATAGTGTTACCTAGTTTTGTTGCATACTTCAACATCTCACTATAGTTGATACCAACAAATTCCCTTATTAAAAGATAAGACCCCTTTTTAATCCTAATAGGAGAGGAACAAACTCTTCATAGTCAGGGGGCATTCCACATATGCCTCAGTATAGAAAAGAGGCTATCTAAGTCCTTATCACCAACATTTCCATACCACTCTAGATCACCTCCAGGCATCGGAAAATCATGTTATTGAAGGATGGAGGGTGTGAACACTTTAGTAGTCAAGATTTTCTCCTTTAGGAATATAAGCATCAATATGGCCACCATAATAGACCCTCCTTTATAAAGGAATTCTCATTATGATTATGGATGTTTTGAGGCCAATTATCAGTGTTGCATTACTTCAAATGAAAGATGGCCAGATTTAGTGAGAAAAGAGTTACTTTTCTTTCTATGTTGATCTTGTAGTTCTTCCAACATTAATCTTCATATTTTTTACTACCTTGCCAAGGAGATCAATGTTAGTTTTCATATATTCTAAATACTATTTGTTTAATAACCAGATTTGTTAGGCTTACCGTGTTATAGGTGATAGAGTCTTGACTGACTATTTCCTTGCATAGATTTTTAGCTAGGTCATCTAGCTTTCCAAGGAGAGGATGAAGGAGTCCCTCATGCGGAATAAGAGTCTATTACTAATATAGAAAGATACGTCATAGATTTGATGGTTCCTCACCAAAGGTTTGAGCCCCAAATTGAAATGATGTAATGTTGGGTGTTTCAGAAAGAAAATTCCATCAAACTATGAGAAGTTATGGAAGTATACAGTCTGAATCAAAGAATTTTCTAGATAATTGAAATTCTCCTATAGAAAAAGTATGTACATAACGGCGTACTTTTTTTTCAATTTGCATGCTTTAGATGTATCATCCTTGTTGTATTAGGTATTAATTCGACCTTTATTGATCTTTACATTGGGACATCCGCAAGAGATGGTGTTGCGTCGTAGTAGGACCATTGCTTGTCACTAGGCATGCTTCCTTCTATACTCATAGAAGCTAGCACAGTGAATAGATGTGGTTTATTCATACGGGGCTGCAAAAGATATTGTGCAACACATATCGTGTAAGCGCTTGAACTCCACTATTGTAAATGACTTGGTGTCTATCTAGCCTATTGTCCATAATCTCATGCAGGACAAAGATATCTCAGACTAGCATCCCCAAAAGGCAATCAAGGTTCATATCCTTCATATTTTGAGGGTGATGCCGAGGGAGCACCAATGATGGTTCAGGAAAAATGGATTTGGCAGGCCATGGGCCAACATTAGATAGAATATATGCCAAATACTCGTGGTCTTCATCAAAAGAAGTGTGCTCATCGTCGGTTGGGCTATCAACATTAGAATGTAGTGAACGATCTTCCCCATTGATGCCCAAGAAAATATCTCTCTCTAAATCAATATGTTGATTGCATAGGGATTGGATCGAATTACCATCCCTTGGGAGAATATCATTCCATATTTGCATCGGGTCTTTGTCAAAGAAACCATTGTCGCGCTAAAATTGAGAAAGAGGCATGTCAGGAATGAGCATTGATTTTCTCAGAATGACTAACGTGTGGGGCAGTTAGAGAAGCATAAAACCCTATAGGGATGTTGACGGGAGGTATATGTGGAGGTGAAATAGAGAGTGAGACTTCTCACTTTTATTTATGAACCGCCGTATTAGAAGTAGTGGTTTTCTGACCATTTTTTATCATAACAGTCTTTGGTACACAGGAGCCTGAAACAACTCTAGAAGATCTAGCTGAATATTCAGAGGAAAGGCATCGTTGCTTGTCCCATTCTTTTCTTAAAGTGTTTGGAATATAGGAAGTTCTGGATGGTGGAGAAAGACCCCCTACTACGTGTCGGGCCAATCAGTTGTATTGGATTTGTTGCTTGGCAGTGTGGCTTTCCTTATTCTGCTGGAAAGCATTCTCCTTGGCCTTCCAGAAATCCTGCTTCTCCCATTGTAATGCCAGCATATCTGCCATTTGTTGGGAAAGAACAGCCAAGGCGTCAACTTTTATTTTAAGGCTTCTACTTGGCAGGACAAGTGTTGCAACTCGGGGATGGCGTTGGTGAGTACAGCAATCTGGTCAGATAAGGTAGGCACACTTGTTTTGAGATTTGCAAAATCCTTTGTTGTTACCTCCCGTAGGATGTTGAGTTTGTGGCCAAAGACCCCAATGAGTGTGTCAGGGTAACGCATGTTGGAAGAGTGATGTGATGAGGATGGTGGGGAAGATGACTTGCGGGGCAGCCAGTGGCGAAGTCAGGAATTTTTATCAGGGGGGCACCTTACAATGTGATACTCCAAATATGATCATTTTTCAATGAAAAAAATCACAATCCTAAAATCAATATAAAAAGAAAAAAAAATCAAGATTACCAAATAATATTTGAAATAATAAAAATAGAACAACTATAATAGATACATTAAAGTTGTCCTCGACGACTAGACATTCCTTGAAAATGTTTGACAATGGTGTCATTGTCAATGGTAGAAAAAATGTCCTTTTCAATGTAAGGAATCAGACAATCATTAAGCCAAGTATCCTCCATCTTGTTACGTAGACGACTTTTAATAATCTTCATAGCTGAGAAAACTCTTTCCACTGTAGCCGTTGCAACTGGGAGAAGTAGAGCTAATTTTAAAAGTTTAAACACCAAAGGAAAATCTTTATCTTTCTTAACCTCAACTAATTTTTGAGCAAGTTTGTCAATTCCTTTCAATTGTGAGAAATCACCAGAAGACCGGACATCTAGAATATATGTATGTACATCACAGCTGTTATTAGAATTCTCAGTTAGTTGTTGTTCATGAGGAGACTTTCTCTTATAAAATCTTCTCATGATAGACTAAAATAACTGCAATGTTGACAATGAATGATGCAAGAAATAAGAAATAGCATACACGTTAAGAAACTTTTAAATATCGTCTTACAAATATTTGATGAATAAAATATTTTTAACGGAACTTTAGTGTATAGTAGTAGGCACAACTAGTAACTTCAAACAAGTGTAAACAACAAAATGTAAATAGAAAAGTATTTACCGTATGAAGAACTTTGTGCACTTCTCAAACAAACAACAATACTTCCAATACGCAGTCTTCAGATGCTACTAGAACATTGTGAGTGTGAGGATCAATTCTATTATTGTAACACAGATCCTTTATAACATCATTTAGCGGCGAGAGATATGTGTCATACACTGGTGTTACTCTGGTAAGAATAAATCACACATCTTTGTAGTCTCCGATTTCTACACAGGAGAAAAATAAAACTGCAAAAATAGTAACATAAAACTGAGAGTTAGAAGTTTATGAGTCAAACTTTCTATACTAGAAACGGTAGAATCGTCTCATATATATAATAACGAGATAGTAGCTTTGCCAATACTATAATTATAAATTTTTTGTTCGAAAGAAAATGTATGCACTTGGTAATAGTTATAGGAAACTATAATTTATTTAGAAGAAATGTGGCACAATACATATTAATAATATGCACAACTATTTTGGTAGAATATATATTAATAATATGCACAACTATTTAATGGGAAACTAAAAAACGAAAAGTTGTTTACCATTCAATAGTTAGTCAACATTAATTCTTTCTCTAGGAAAACAGAAAGATGCTATCACAATTAAAAGCCATGTGATTGCATCGTTGTGAATAACAAATGAATACAAGATCAGTTAGATGGGAAAAGGAAAAGGCACGCATAAAGGACAAGTCAAAGAACGAGACAATTCAACTGGACACGAGCATTTATTGGGGTGGGCACTGACTATCTAAATTTACGGAAACAGATTTCTTAAACGTAAATTATAGATTGTTTTATAAAACTGGGTCGGGCACTTACCTAATGGTGTCTGGCTGTGGCTACGCCACTGGGGGCAGCGCGTTTCTTAGAAGAGCATGTTGTTGTTTATGATGTCAGAGAGGTGGACTATGTGGGATGTCGTGAACTTCATATATAAGCAATGGAGGTGGAGTAGGATGTGCTTGCGTAGTTGTTGGGGCAGCAGATGTAGAGAAAGGAGATGGAGGTTGAGCCGTCTTGGGGCTCGTACTCTTGCCCCTGATTCATCTGCATGAGCTTTATTCTGTCCGGGAACAGTTAATTTCTTTGTCAGAGGAGTTCGTGACAGAGATGTAGGTTTAGGAACCTCAGAGGTGTGTTCCACAAGTTCATCATGGGCAGTCTCTTTAGAGTCTTTCACGACGATAGAGAGTGTCTGTCTTGGCACTACTGGCATGGGCAGTGCCTAGAGGACAATACAGAGTGGGTACGTCGTGGGGTTGAAGTAGATCCTCGGGGTTCGGCAAGCAGTTGGCTGAGTTCAGCTTTCGTAGAAAGGAGTTCATGCACGTAATAATCGTTGAATTATAATAGAGGGATCATAATATTAGTCCTCATGAAATGATAATGCAGCTTGTCATTTTGACACACGAGAGTGTTGTTTAGATTGATGTCAATGAGGCCCTCGCCTTTGGTTTATGTGAAACTCTTGCGGATGTCAGGATGTCCAAACGCCTGATAGATAAAGCCGATAAGGCTTCCTACGTAGTAGTATTTTTGTGGCAAGGCCACTACACATATCCATATTTCGATCAGCAACCTGCCAATCTTGATAGGTTTTCCCTTCATAATACAAGATAGGATATAAAGCTCCTTGTGATATATTTTTCAATCCCTAATTTGGTAAAGAGAACATCGTTGATGAGTTTGTGCATAATTCTCTACATGTCAGAGTGAACATTAGTAGCCTTAGCAACATTCAACTTGTATCTGGATTGGCCAGTAAGCTCTGCCCATATTGTGTCAGTCTTGAAATAAGGATCCTCTTTGTATGGATGGATTGAATTTGCCAATTTTGTTGCTTTATCGTTAGTGCTGAAGATTTTTTCCAGCCTCTTCTCTATAGAATTTCCTCATTGTTGAAGAGTGCACCTAAATTTGTCTGCGCCCACCACATCTATGCATGTCAGCTTGTGCAACCACGAGATCTTTTATGGAGGGCATGAATTCCCATGTAAGCTCATGATATGCTTGTGGTTTCCACGAGACAGAGGATGGCTAGGCTAGAACCAGCAAACAAGTCGTGCATGCATTGCCAGATGTCTAATTCTCATAGCGTTGGCCTAGGCATGAAGTGTGTTTCTTTGAAAGACTTTCCTACCATCACAGTGTATGTTTCCTGGTGTTTATTATCGCAAGGGAGTAATAGGCCTTGTTGCATTTCCTAACTAGGGTTGTCCTCTCATTATTCCTAGTGTTTATTATCATGAGGGTAGAATAGGCATTGCTGCATTTTCTGGCTGGGGTTGTCCTCCCGTGTTGCATGGGCTGCTTCTACGGCCAGATTTGCAATCTTTAGCATTTTTTGAACTCAGAAATTGAGCACTCTGGAAGAGTCTACTTCACTCCTTGTGCTTGTGTTGTATCATTAGTGTTCCATGCCACATGTGTAGTCTTGGTGGCAGTAGTGGTAGTGGTATTAGCAATGGTGGTGGCAGAAATAATGGTCACCTCCTCAAGGTGAGCCATCTTTAGTTCTACAAAGATCACAAAGACAGTGAGTGTAAAACTAGAGTTGACTTAACATGAGTTGAATCAGAAGTGTTGATGGAGCGATAGGCAATCAATCTCCATGTTTGTTCAAAAGTGATTGACATGTGTTGTCATAGGTCGATAAGAATTGTATCGTCTTAAAAATTGATGTTCATAGATGAAGGTTTTTGAGATCTAAGGTTGATGAGCTTATAGAGAGCTTGATAGGTAGGATAGGAATCATCATGAGGTTGATATATAATTACATAGAAAGATTATCTACTTCGTAGGTTGATAGATTTCACACTTGATCTATCCAGCGGAAAGGTTGATTACCTTGAAGCATAAAAAGTATCAAACTAAAGGTCTATCAAGCATTCTAGCTGTCAAGCTTTAAGGTTGATTGGTCATATTTGGCTCAAAAGTCGATAGAGTAGAAGAAAAGGTAGCATCACTTTGCAATAAAACTTGAGAAAGTGAATAGAATTAATCTCTCTCAGTCTCCTTTTATAATCAAGGGAGAGGGTAAAATGGGTATCAGACATGTGTCCTATCAGGCTCTGAAGTCAGTTGACGGAGGTGGATAGAGTAAAATTAGAGGAGCTCGATACATCATGCCAAGGGTCAATTAAGCAGTTTGATATCATGTGTAAAACAAAAATAGAGAGTTGTCAATAGTTTTAGTATTGAGCTATCCGGGTCAGAAATTAGGTTGATAGCTTCCGTGGAGAGAAATATATACCTATCATCATTTTTAAAGTGATCGACTATGGAGGTTGAAAATTTACATGGAGGTCAATCACTTTCGTCGATCGATCTCATTACATCAAATAATAACTAAGGGAAATCAAAACAAAACAAAACAAGAAACATAGATAGGCCTTGGGTTGCCTCTCAAGTAGTACTTTTTTAGAGTATGTTATCTTGACTATCTTGTCTTTCTTATCCACCAGTGGGTGGCTTAGAGAAGTGTGTATTTTCCTTCTTTTTGAACACTTCATCTTCATAATATGTCTTTAGTCCAAGTCCATTGACCAAAAATCTCCCCGGCTTTTTGCTATAGATGGCCATTATACTGAAGGGATATATGATAATAACAGTGAATGGTGTGAACCAATGAGACTATAGTTTTCAAATAAAGAGATGAGATGAAGAATTAAATGTTGAATATGTCCCATTCAGAGATATCCTTGCACATGATATGAGAATCATGCAATGTTTTAGTTCTTTCTTTGTGGATTCTAGTGTTCGCATAAGTGTGTAGGCAAAGTTCTTCTAATTCTTTTAATTGAAGGAATCAATTCTCCTTATCTAGGTTGTGACCATATTAAGATTTTTTATGGACCAATATGCTCTATGCTTTAATTCCAAACAAAGATGGCAGGATTTGCCATTGATCATCCGATATGGTGGTCTCCCAATTGGGGTCTTATATGCAGTTTGATATGCCCAGAGTATCCTTGAGTTTGGAAAAACAATCCTTCCCAGATTTCTTGACTCCTTTTTGAGAGTTTGTTTGATTTGGTGATTGGAAACCTATACTTGGCCAACAATTTGAGGTTGTTATGAGGTAGAAATCTTATATTATACCTCATATATTTTTTAAAGGGCTTCAAACTTTTTATAGAGGAAATGAGAGCCTCCATTGTTTATCATTGTTGTGGGAACTCCAAATATTGAAAGATTATTTTGTACACATGAATATATTTGAGTTGCCAGTGGGTGAAGCTAAGGCTTCCATCCATTTTTATACATAATCGACGATGACTAATATATAGTGGTTTCCAATATATGAGGAGAAAGGTTGTTACAACCCCAAATTTTGGGTTCTTTTAGTGAGAAATGTAATTTCTCCTATTAAAGATATTTGAACAAATAATGATATAATTTGTTTGGAATAAAGGGATTTCATTTACAATAGCCTTGATGATTGTATTGTGGGCTTTATTGGCTATTGGGCCCAAATAACAAGAAAATTCAATTAGTAAATGAATAATTGAATATTTGAGAAAAGAATGAAATAGAAACCTCTAGAAGGCAAAATGATGTAATCCAAAGATGGATTTCGTGCCTCTTGGGTTTCTTGGGTTCCAAGGAGTCCAAAGTTGCAAAGATAATGCAAAAAGAAAAAAAAAGATCAATTTAATATTTCTTTATTAAGAAAGAAATTGAAAATAATGATAAAATATGGGAAATAAGTGAAAAGAGGTATAATTGAGTTATCCTTGGTGGAATTTCGTATCCCAAGGATTCCTAATGTTAAATGGAATGCCAATGAGGAAAATAAAAAGAAAGAAAAAGAAAAATCCTCAAAAAGAGATATTTTAATAAGAAATAAACAAGATAATGTGAAATAATGCATATTGATGCATCTAGAAGGATAATAAGTATCCTTATGAAGGAATTTCGAAATCTTAGAGTATCTTGGGGTCCAGGGAGCCCCAATGAAGAAAGAGGAAGAAAGAGAAAATACCAATAATAGAAAATAAGAACATAATATGATGAATAATGAATGAATTTTGTGTTATTATTAAAAAGGTGGTATTTTCTATTAAAAGAAAGCATGATTTCGTGACAAATAATTAAAAGGCAAATACTAAGAGGATAAAGGAGGTGATTTTCGAAATTCTAATATCTAAAGAATAATGAGTATTAGAAGAGAGAGAAAGAGACTTGTTTCTCATTGAAGGAATAGGATTCCTAATAGGAGAGGACTTGTTTCCTCTTAGATGGTCATCTTAGGGTGAGGATTCCCTTCCCTATATAAGGGGGTAGAGCCTCTGGCTCAAGTTCAAGAGGAACCTCACGTATCTCTCTCTTCCCCATCTCCTTCATCTTTGTTTCATTCAAAACCCTAACAGAGTAAAGCAATGTGATCCTAGCTCAATGAGGAGACCAGGTGGGGTTGCAAAGGAAGCTGGATATGTCCCGATGTCAGAGCAAGCTCTAGCTAGCATTGCTACGCCCTAAACAACGCGCCATAGCAGCAACACGATTGCACATGGCAGCTGCAATTGCGGGTAAAACTCTACCAATCCTGGCCATCTCGGTCAAGTTTTAAGGGTTCCCTAGGTGCACCCAGGTACGGCGGAGGTCGGGCAGTGGTTGGCATGGAGCTTCGGACCTTGAAGAGGGAGCAGCAGTCCTGCAAAGAGCCACCCTCGGCGGTCGTTGCTGCTAGTCGAAGGTAGGAGATGAACTAGGGGTGTTTGAAGCTTCTGCCCCTTTTTGGGCTGAAGAAGCACTTCACTTAACCAAGGGTAAACGTGTAATTGCATTATGTTAGCAATCGACCAACGTTGCATGGAAACTGATGATGTGGCATACTCCGATTGGCCCAAGTAAGGTTTTATTGCAAAATTCATAATTAAATATTGGTAACTCTGATTAGGACAGGTAATATATGAAAATTGATCCTCAGAACGAGAGGAACACAAAGAAATTACTCTTGAAACCTAATTTTGCTTTCAATTCAAAAAGTATATAAAGATGCTATCTTTAATAGTTTAATCAATGAAAAACCCTAACCTTTGATGATTAATGAATTAGAAAGGGGTTATGTGAGTGTTTAAAACAAATATTAACCTGTTGTTAATAAAAAGGGCATATTAGATCTAAAAGGATGATCTTCATGCATAATTTGATTTATTTAGGGTTCCATATGATTTAATGAACCTTGAACCCTAACTATGGTAATTATGATCCTTAATGATTTTAATTGGTCAAATTCATGTACAAAGCTAAGATACGATGGTTCTAATCTATTTAGAGTACAAAAGTCCTTAATTCTGGATAAATACCCTAAATGTAGTAATTAGGGTTTTCTCATGAATAAAAGGTAGAATTGATGGCAAAACAAGTTCATATGTTAATTAGACCCTAATGAACTTTGAATTGATGATAGAGGCGTATAATGATCTTGTCAGGGATTAAAAGGATAAAAATAGTAGCTTTAATGTAAAAGAAGCTTAATGAACTTAATTAATGGTTAATGGTGCCTTTAATCCAAAAAATGGGGTTGTATGTTGTTAAGATAACCTTAACATTGAAGAATAGATGAGATAATTAGGGTTGGTGAGTAATGGTATAAAATTAGGTTTTAGAATAATAAAAGATGAAGTGAAACCCTAATTGCAAATGAAACCCTAAAATGGATACGGAAACCTTAGGAAGCAATTTTCAAGATTGAATAGAAAGAATCTTGATAAAGTGTGTAGTAAATAGAGTACATGTATTTTTCAGGATTCTGGATTGTGTGGTTGAACTACTTGCTTGGATTTCTTTCTTGGTTGGAATTGATATTAGCTTGAGAAGTCTACTGAACAGGTTTGTGGTTACGTCTATGAATAATCGTTTTAGTTTCACGGCGATTCCCGAATGATTTTATCAGTTGCATGAAAATAACTGTTGGATGCCTTTTATTTCATGCAACTATAAAATGACTATGATTATCACTATATATATATATATATATATATATATATATATAACTGGCTTAGATCTGACTCCACCTATGTGGCTTGTAAAGGCTAAAAAGGGGTAACCTAGAGTAAGGTCTAGGTTATCGTGGGTTAGAAATTGGGCTACCAAGTGTAGTGTCATGAGACCCTTTAGCATGCCTTGAGTTACGGAGTGGGCTACTTACGGGTAGTGTCATGCGACTCAACCATAGAAACTGGTTCACCTATAGGTTGGACCATGAGGGGTTTAATGGGGATCTACTATAAGGAAAGTAGCATCCAGGTCCACTGCAGGGACAGCACAGAGGATAGGGAACACATGGATTGTGTAGTTATATTTAAAACGTAAAATTGTTTGTTAAATGGTAATTGGCTGCAATACATTGTTATCATAGTTGCACGATTATTGTTTCCCCCACATATCAGCTTTATGCTGACCGACGTTTTGTTTGTCAGCATTTTAGGTGCAAAGCCAAAAGGACAAACAGTAAATTGTCATATTGTGAAATACATGAATTAAAATACAAGGAGGATTAGTTAGAGTAGAATTCTTACATGGATAGAAGTTTAGAAATCCAACATTTCAAAAAGGTATGAAAAAGTTTATTTTCTTACAACTTTCCAGTTTAGTCTGTTAAAATTTAATAATTGTTCTTGGTTAATTGTCGAACCTTTGATCCGGAAATTATGTGTGCGGCTTCAACCTCTCAGTCTCCCTTAATTGGGGGTTACCGGAAGGTGGGGTTGTAACATTTGGTATCAGAGCGTAGGATCCTCACTTAACCATTAATAATTATTAAATTTACACACTCCATAGAACCCAAGGGAGTTATTAGAGGATTATCTGAAAAATGGAGGTGTCTAGAAAAGGATCACGACCGCGGCTGGCAATATTTTCCTCCGCACCGCTAGTCGGAATATGAGGACTCCCCGATCTGTGTGACTGCCTGGCCAAAGTCTTAGGGTATGAATCGAAATAAGATACCTTTAGGACTTTCTCATCTTATTCATCCCTTCTCATCACAAATTCTGTTAAGGACCTTAAGGATTAGGGTTTTCTCTCTTCACCTCACCCTCTTGAGGTATGGGTAAGGTTAATAAGGTCTAAAGAATCCTCCACCAAATTAATGAAAAGCATGTAAATAAGATGTCATGGACATAAGCTTAATAGGTTAAGTGCAAATTAAAGGATAGATACATGCTTAGGTCGTATGACATAAGTTGTCATGACCTCAGAAGAGACCTGAGGCTAGACCTTCATGTTGGGTGGATAGATAAAGAGAGTTAGTCTTGGAGATAGAGATCCTCAATACAAGCAGAGACCTGGCACATCCTCTGGGGATGATGTTAACCCTAACCCTAAGTGTTGGTTAGAGAGAGATAATGTGGTGAATAGATGCCACAATAGACTGAGTGTTTGGAAGAACATACCTTTGAGGTGCCATATGATCCCTGGGTGACCTAGCACCTTTGGCAACCCAACCCTAGAAAGGGTCGTGCATGTTAGAGTAAAGGATAGCTCCTTCGATGATGAGGTTAGTGAAGGACCTGTAGAAACTCTATGGGCTTATGTGAGTAGGGCATAGCATGCACCCAGAGTATGTTAGTAGTGCGAGCAATAGGTTGAAACCCTGACCAGGAGAGTATGAAGGATAACTTATGAGATAATCATAAAGAGCTATGGATAACCTTGAGCAAATGTAATAGGCTTCACCCACGTGGAGGTATGCTTGTGAGCTTGATCCTTCATGAAGAGAGGACCTCTAATGGTGAGGTTCGTTGTAGGGTTAGCTCTAGAGAGACAGCAGGAAACCAAGCAAGAAGGTTGGAATCCTAGACTCTGAGATATGAGTAAAAGTAGGGAGTTGAGGATGATGCGACCTAATTGGATGATAGTGGTCACCACATACTTGATCCCTAGAGGTGGATGATGTCTTGGTTTCCATGAGAGGAACCAAACCCTAGAGAGAGGATGAGTCTACTGGTACCTCTATACCTATGGTATAGATGAGAAGAAGAGTTATTTAGACCTAGAGAGGTATAGAAATAGGTTATGAGGCCTTGCACCTTGTTGATTGTCCTTGAGGAGGACTCAACTTTAAAGTGTTGATCGAGGAGAAGGATGACAGGAAGTGTATGCCATATCTGGTACATGTTTGGTTTGTGGTTAAGAGGTTGAGTAGACAGTTGGACATCAAGAAAGTGAACCTTTGCTTCCTAGGCCTAAGAGGGGAAGTGGTGTACCTAATGCTCATGATGAGAATTAAGTTGCTATAGTTTCGAGCATGGTACTCCTCATGTATAGAGGAAAAAGGGAAACTCCTTAAGTCAAAGGCATGATGAACCCCTTACAACTAAGTTGATGACATGGGAAGGTATAATCTTGACCCAATGTTGAGGATGAGAATAAGTGTGACCTAGCATGGTTTAGTAGGTAGTCCGCTTGTGCCTTAATGGCTTGCTAGGGTCAAGCATGCTCATATGGATGTAAACCCTAGACCTAAGGGTATTTGTGACCTTGTTGTCAAGAGACAATTTCCTCCCATCCTGGGAAAGGGAACCTTTTGAAGGGTGTACACCGGTTTTTGTGAAAACCTAAAGAGGTCTCATAGGATCTTGAGAAGCTAAGTGAAAAGTACATGATATGAAAATGAGCTTGTAGACCCATCGATAACCATCTCTATGTGCATGTGGATTTGTTACCATGGAGGTAACCGGTATGGGGCTTGACCAAGGCAGGTAGGTTTCCATGATCCCTATGAAAGGATGAAAGTCAACCCATGAATGCAGAGAGAGATGATGAAGGCTTGGGTAAGGTTCTAAGTTAAACATGTACTATAAGAGAATCCTAAGTCTATCCTAGGATCAGGTAGGGATAAGACTGATGGAAGTAGGAGTTGCCTAATTCCCTAGTTGCACATGACCATAGGGTCGGGAGGTAACAACTATCATTGTCTGAGGGCCATGGGTTAGGAGATTGATCACCTTCATGAACTCATGGACCCAAAGGGCAGATGAGTAGGGCACTCTCTAGATACATAAGGGAAGAGGGATGACCCTAAAAGTGTCGGCACCCTATAGACTTAGAGGAGATGACCAAGGATTGTGTGGTGACCCAAGTAGGTTACCAGTTTTCCATGGAGGTAACTTTGATAGCAAGATGATTGTAATATAGAGGCATAAACGGCACATTTCAACTTGGATTTTAAGGTGTACTAGCAGGGTGGGATGTACCATCTCTACTCTTGGAATAGGAAGAACTTTGTGTTTGTACGGCCGCCAAATGCTTATTTCCTCTTGTTATGAGAGTGAGAGATAGGACAGTACGCATGCCATACACCAAGGATAAAAGATGATGTGAGTTGGAACGATGCTATGAGATATGAGGATAGAGATGATAACTTACCCTTGTGGAGTGAATAATACATGGATGGTTTAACAACAGTAAAGAGAAATAAGGTAGTCGTCTTATAAGGATGTTTTTAGCATGAGCTATGTGGAATTTTGCAAGTGATGCAAGGTTGAGTTTGATCATCATGAGGATGAGCTCGGAGTTTTCTTGATGAAAGTTGACTTAGAGTTTGAGATGATAAGTGAAATACATGGAGGTGTATGTCTTCAACGTTACCTAATACCTAAGGATGTGAAGTGGTAATGGATGCTCTGGTTGAGATATATCTGCCTAGTTTGGATAGGGGCTAGAAGAGGTTGTTAGGCTAACCCTATGTTTGGAAAGAAGATATGTTTGGCTAACACTCAGAGGTAACAAGATCTGTTGAAAAAGTTAGTGTTTGTTTGGTTAGCCAACTGATGCGATGATTTTGAGTCGCATTTGTAGACCGATTTCATATGTGTTTTGTGCCTTAATTACTCATTTTCATGGATATTATTGCATAATTCACTTTATTTGGTCTCTGCCATCATTTTATATCAAATCCCCTTTATTTCATTATTTTAAGCATTATTGATCATCTTATCATAAATCGTGTGGATTTATTTGGTCTTGTTGTGCAATTTCAGGAAAAACAAGTATCTACATCCGTCGATACCATCGACGGATGTCGATACCATCGACCAAGTCACAGGTTGTCAGCCGAGAAAAGCAATATAGTGTCGATACCATCGACTCAAGTCGATGCCATCGACACAAGGAGAGCTACAGCGTCGCTAAACGACAACAACCGACGCTAAAGGAGTCGATACCATCGACACGCAAGTCGATGGTATCGAGATCACCACAGGCGCTCAGAATAAAAGAAAGGAAAGCTGCCGCTAATCCGCTGGGTCGATACCATCGACCCGCGTCGATGGTATCGACGCCGGCAGATATGCGTTGGATCTGTTTTGATCTCGATCGGACGGCTGTTGTTATTTGACGACCTAATTAGGGACTTATACCTAATGACGGCCGCCCAGACGGAAGGATCATCTCATTTTTGGATTGCACGAGTGCCGAGGAGGAGAGAAAGGAGAACGGAGGCCGAGAAGCTCATCCCGGGTGATTCAGACGCTGCCGAAGACAATTTCCACCACCGACAGGAGGGGAAAGCTTGTGTTCTACGCCAAGGATCCACCGGTTCTTCTCCGTTCAGGGGTTTTCCCATCTATTTCACGTTTTTCTTATGAATTCCCCAATTTCTACCATGTATTTGTGTAAGATGAACATGAGAGGCTAAAACCCTCAATCTTTAGGACCGGGAGTAGCCCGGGGATACATTGTATGATGATTTTATATTGATAATTCATATTTTTCTCTCATATCCGTGGTATAAATTCGTTTTCTCTATTGCTATTGTTATGCTTGATCACCATAATAATAAATTAATGCCCTTAATCACTTCGACAGAAGGATTAACGGTTGAAAAGAAACGAATTCTACATTAATTAATAAAACCCTTGACAAAGGAGTTGTAAAATTAATGGTGGGAACTGAGGGACCGATCTTAATGCGCTTAGTTTAGGGGAATGATTACTATGACGATGGAATCAACCTAAATCTAAGTAGTGGATTACACCACGACAGTGGGTAATTCTCATTTCAGGCCACTACCCGGATAGAGAGAGAAGTGTGAGGAATTATATGAAATCTAATACAATGTTGACCCGCGGTGAAACCGCCATCCTAAAGATATCCTTTTAATTGATTAAATTAACCTTTAATCGATTATTTTCTTTGTTCATTTTTATTTTCTTTTAATTTCAACAACAAACCCTACTTTGTTAATCGGTCTAGCTGATTGCGATTAGTTAGTAGAAGTCTCCAATAATTCACGTATCCCTGAGTTCGACTCGGGCCTCACAAGGCCTATATTACTCGACGCGTATACTTGCGTTTAAGCGCGTAGTAAAATACACGTCAAGTTTTTGGCGCCGTTGCCGGGGATACGGCGAATTATTGGCACTTTGAGTGCTAAGAGCGGCCATTCTAGGCCACATTTTTTTTATTTTATTGTTACTTTAAAACAAAACCAAAAAAAAAAAATTCCTTTATTTCTCTATAATTGTGTTGTCTCGTTCAAAGCATTGTACTGAACCCCTATTTCCATATTTCAGGTACTTTGTATGGTGCACACACGTAGTCGAGACTACGTGAATCGCACACCTGAGGTTCCATCTGCGGGACCAGAGGACGAGGGCTACTACGAGGAGGAACACCACAGTGATATACATTCTGAATCTGAGCCAGAACAAGAAGAAGTAATGGCTGAAGCACAGACAATATGGGAGAAGATCAAGGCGTCTTCTTCCTCGGCATCAAAGGGGCCTATAAAGAAGCAGGCGATCAACATACCGACATACAAGATTGACCCGGCACTGATTAATTTGGTCAAATCCAACGCATTTCACGGGCTGAAAAATGAAGATCCGGTTGCCCACATCAGCCAGTTCGTGGAGAACTGTGATATGGTGAAGATAGACCGATTTCCACAAGATGCGTTGTATCTCAAGTTGTTCCCAAGTTCACTGGCAGGAGCAGCACGTGAGTGGCTTCATAACCTCGACGACGAGTTTGTTGAATCATGGGATCACATGGTGGAGGTTTTCTTCGAGAGGTTTTTCCCTCCTGAGAAGACCAATGATATGATCCGGAAGATCCACAATTTCACCCAACAGGCGGGTGAAACTTATTCTGAGACTTGGGAGCGATTCCAAGTCATGTTGAGGAGATGTCCACACCATGGACTAGACAAGGAAACCCAAGTGAAGATCTTCTACTTTGCTCTCTCCGAGCACGATAGGAGCAATTTGGATTCAGCCGGGTCCGGATTTTTCTTAAACAACACTGATGATAGGTGCTGGGAGATTTTAAAGAACATGTCCAGAAAACAATCATGGGGTGACCGGGATAAAGTTGAGCATGTTCGAGCGATAGGGGAATCTAAAGCAGTCAAGGAGCTGAATGATAAGTTAGATCTCCTAGCCAAGAAGTTACTGTCTAAGGAAGATGCATCTGAGGATGAGGAAGCCCAGGTTAAATTCATGCAACAACAGGGCTACAGAAACAATGACTATGCATGGAGGAGAGACAAAAAGTTTTCTTGGAAGGATCCGAATAACTTTCTACAAGATCCGGATGTAAAGCCACAACCGAAAGCCGAGGACAAGAACACTGAATTGCTAAGTCAAATGGTCCAGCAAAACCAAGAGATGATGGCCATGTTTGGAAAACAACTGCAATCTCAAGGTGATATTCTAACCAAATTTGGGCAGACGCTGCAAAGCCATGGAGCGCAAATGCGGGCATTGGAGACCACCGTGGCACAGATTTCAAGTGAGGTGGCGGCTATCAAGCACGCCAATCAACAGAAACCAGCCGAGAACGCGAATGTGGTTCAAGCGCACCATCAGGTCAAATACATTTCTGTGGTGAGTAATGAAGAAGAATCTCAGGTGCAAGAAGTTGCAGAGGAAAGGAGAATGACGTTCAATGTGAATGCAACACCGGCAATACCATTTCCACGCACGTACTATGGACTGCCGGGTGGAAATCCTTTCTTCAGAAAATCTGATAGAGTTGTGAATACTGTATCTCCACCTGGGCAAAAAGAAGAAGTGCAAGTTTGTGCACATGCGGAGACAAAGAAGGTGGAAGAGGAACCACAACAAGCTGCTACTAATGAGGATGACTTGCAAAAGCACACGCCCGAGATAGTGAGTGAAGCAAGCTTAGGGGAGGTACCCCCGAAAGACTCATATGTGCCTCCTCACAAGCGTGTCAATGCGGCAGATGTGTCAAATCGGGACAATCCAAAGCCGAAGAAGGAGCACCGACACTATAGGAAATTCTTGGAAATATTCCGCAAGCTGCATATCAACATTCCGCTGGTGGAGATGATTGAGAAAGTGCCCGCCTACGGGAGGTTCATTAAAGAGATCATCAACAAGAAGAGGCGGATAAATGATGATGAAATTTATTGGTTGAATGAGACGGTGAGCTCGATGATTCATGGGAGTTCACCAAGGAAGAGAAAGGACCCAGGAGTTTTTTACATTCCGTGTTCAATAGGTGGTCAACATGTTTCTAGAGCGCAATGTGATTCCGGCGCTAGTATCAATCTCATGCCTTTGGCTACTTTTCAGAAGCTAGGGTTAAAAGAGATCAAGAAGTTGGCTGCGACAATTGAATTGGCAGATGGGTCGACAGTGAGACCCTATGGAGTATGTGAAGATGTGCTAGTTAAGGTTGACAAATTCGTATTCCCGGTGGACTTTGTCGTCATAGACATGCCACCACTCCAAAGCTGTGAAATTCTTCTAGGAAGACCGTTTCAAGCAACGGCAGATGTCGTGACTGCCTTAGGGAGAGGTACTCTGTCTTTGGGCATTGGAGGAGATCGTGTTGAATTCAAATTACCGAATGATCCTCTAAGTGCAGTTTCCAAGGTGAAGAGATGACAATCGTCACACCGTCTAGCCTAAGACGCTAAAGAAGGGCGCTTGTTGGGAGGCAACCCAACCATTGGTACATTAGGATAGTTTAATGTTAGGTGTAGTTTGCTTGTATTTTGTTTACTTTTTAGTTTAAAAATGATACCTTGATCCGTTTGTTAAATGTGCAGGAACAGGCAGGGTCGATACCATCGACACACTGGTCGATGGTATCGACATGGGTTCAGGATTGACAGTTGCAAAATCGCACTGAGTCGATACTATCGACGGTCCCGTCGATGGTATCGACATACCTACAGGCAGGTTGCACAATAAAGGTCGATGGTATCGACATGCCAGTCGATACCATCGAGATCTCTGGAGATTTTCAGAAGAAATCGACTCAGTGAAGTCGATACCATCGACAGGTCTGTCGATGGTATCGACATTTTCAAGTGAAAAAGACGGCGGCCGGACTCGCGAGGCAGTTGCCCTAATCAGCGAGTCGATACCATCGACTTCCGTCGATGGTATCGACGGGCACACAGCAGTGTCGGTGTCAGTTATTTAAGACGGGGTTATTGGCCAAATGAAGTCACATCATCCAGAGCAAATCTAGACCCCACGACCCTGGCAGTACCCACCTCCGCCTCCACAAGAATGATCATGGTATCACTGTTCCACCCTTAAGTTAGTCTTTGACTATGAGGCCATAGTCGGATTCAAGCTTAGGGGGGTGGCTGGAACAGCTCTATCTTTTATCTTTTCTTTAGTTGTTTTTAATTTCTGCTTTGTTATTTGTTTTTGCAATTTTAAGTTTTTATTTAGGATCCACATCTATCTAGTGTAATCGTGGATGTCTTAAAAATTGTCATCTTGCTGTTTTCATGGGAAATTAAGGGAATTTAAAAATTTTCTGTGTCATTTGGATAGCTTTACTTGGTTGTCCTTGGGGAACTTGTTCTATGAAAATGATTGATTATGTCAACTTTGAAGCAATATGTCATACTCACACCCCCATTGACTCATGAAAAGTGGATAGTAACGGTTGTTTGAGCCTAACCTAATCAAATGGTAATGAGGCCTTAATCAGATGTAAGAGAAAGAACCCTTTAAACTACTACACATGTCAATAAGGAGGGACACATAATTTTCTTTTAAGGTTCAGTCACTTAATCTTGTGATCATTCCACCCCATTTCCTATATTCCACCCAAGAATTGGAAGTAAAGTGCAGTTTCAATTTCTTTGGCGTGCATGGCATGTAGATAGGTTTTGCATTGTTATTTTCATGTTTTTGCATAGAATAATAAAAAATATATAGTGATACATGCACATTACCCTTAGGTGCATGTCATGTAGTTGCACTCACAATTTCATGATTTTCATGCATAAGCACACCATGTATCTCAGTTTTCCTAAATAGGTGATCTAATTTGTTCCATACCCTCGAAATAAAGCAAAGATCTCCAATTGGAAAGAAAATAGCCTTATACATGTATCTCTAAGCAATTATGGATATATGGGCAAAGAAAAAAAAACAGAAGAAAAAAATTCTGGAAAAAAAATGTTAGAAAAAGAAAGAAAAGGAATAAGAGGGAGAAAGGAATGATATCACTTGTATAATAAAGGGGAATTGAGTACATGATGTGGCTTGAGTAGGTTTCTATCTCATTGTGAGGTAGAAGGTTAGTGCATGCATCATTCCACCCACTTTTAGGCAGTAGGGCATTCTTAATATGCATTTGCACCATTTAGGGCATTTTGTTATATGCATACTGAAACTGTGTAACTCTTCCAAATTCTTCCATGAACCACCCATTCCATCCACCCGTTGCTCGGATTGGTAGTCCACCGTGATTTTCTCCTCACTCATGTGTATAAGGAGGACGGCTTCCATGTAGATGGTAGTTAGGGCGAGCAACGTAGTGTAGGTGATCACAAGATGCACCATGGCTGAATCGGCGAACTTTATTATGATAACTGCCTTATGTGATAGTGTTCATCAGTTTGAAGGATAATCTCTTTTATTGATGGTTATTGTCGCCTGTAGGGTAATTACTGTTCTGTGATTAGGAAAGGCCGGTTTGAGAACGTTCAGTGGGAGTCATGTGGGATGTGGGGTGATGTGTTGATTGTTAGTTGACATCTGCAATTCTATTCTAAGGATTAGTTGCTCGAGGGCGAGCAATGTTTAAGCTTAGGGGAGTTTGATGCGATGATTTTGAGTCGCATTTGTAGACCGATTTCATATGTGTTTTGTGCCTTAATTACTCATTTTCATGGATATTATTGCATAATTCACTTTATTTGGTCTCTGCCATCATTTTATATCAAATCCCCTTTATTTCATTATTTTAAGCATTATTGATCATCTTATCATAAATCGTGTGGATTTATTTGGTCTTGTTGTGCAATTTCAGGAAAAACAAGTATCTACATCCGTCGATACCATCGACGGATGTCGATACCATCGACCAAGTCACAGGTTGTCAGCCGAGAAAAGCAATATAGTGTCGATACCATCGACTCAAGTCGATGCCATCGACACAAGGAGAGCTACAGCGTCGCTAAACGACAACAACCGACGCTAAAGGAGTCGATACCATCGACACGCAAGTCGATGGTATCGAGATCACCACAGGCGCTCAGAATAAAAGAAAGGAAAGCTGCCGCTAATCCGCTGGGTCGATACCATCGACCCGCGTCGATGGTATCGACGCCGGCAGATATGCGTTGGATCTGTTTTGATCTCGATCGGACGGCTGTTGTTATTTGACGACCTAATTAGGGACTTATACCTAATGACGGCCGCCCAGACGGAAGGATCATCTCATTTTTGGATTGCACGAGTGCCGAGGAGGAGAGAAAGGAGAACGGAGGCCGAGAAGCTCATCCCGGGTGATTCAGACGCTGCCGAAGACAATTTCCACCACCGACAGGAGGGGAAAGCTTGTGTTCTACGCCAAGGATCCACCGGTTCTTCTCCGTTCAGGGGTTTTCCCATCTATTTCACGTTTTTCTTATGAATTCCCCAATTTCTACCATGTATTTGTGTAAGATGAACATGAGAGGCTAAAACCCTCAATCTTTAGGACCGGGAGTAGCCCGGGGATACATTGTATGATGATTTTATATTGATAATTCATATTTTTCTCTCATATCCGTGGTATAAATTCGTTTTCTCTATTGCTATTGTTATGCTTGATCACCATAATAATAAATTAATGCCCTTAATCACTTCGACAGAAGGATTAACGGTTGAAAAGAAACGAATTCTACATTAATTAATAAAACCCTTGACAAAGGAGTTGTAAAATTAATGGTGGGAACTGAGGGACCGATCTTAATGCGCTTAGTTTAGGGGAATGATTACTATGACGATGGAATCAACCTAAATCTAAGTAGTGGATTACACCACGACAGTGGGTAATTCTCATTTCAGGCCACTACCCAGATAGAGAGAGAAGTGTGAGGAATTATATGAAATCTAATACAATGTTGACCCGCGGTGAAATCGCCATCCTAAAGATATCCTTTTAATTGATTAAATTAACCTTTAATCGATTATTTTCTTTGTTCATTTTTATTTTCTTTTAATTTCAACAACAAACCCTACTTTGTTAATCGGTCTAGCTGATTGCGATTAGTTAGTAGAAGTCTCCAATAATTCACGTATCCCTGAGTTCGACTCGGGCCTCACAAGGCCTATATTACTCGACGCGTATACTTGCGTTTAAGCGCGTAGTAAAATACACGTCACCAACCTTGTCCTTAATATAATGAAAGGATGGTGATAGAACCTCAGATACACCTCTTTGGATAGGAAGGTAATAAAACCCTAATGAGAGTGGTTTTGGATTTTCGAGGAATCGATCTTGAGGAATCATGACATACAGGAAATCATGATTTTAAGATCACCATACACCATGGTACTACTGAGATAATGAGTGGTAGCAGTATTATGGATGTTGGAGATGAGGCTACATGTGGTATGTTGCCATGCATGACAGAAGGTGAAGGATGAGCACCGGTAACCCAGTGCATTGATATAGAGGATAAAGAGCTCTCGAGAAGGAATGGGAGTTCATCACTATGGATGTTGTGATAAGTCTCCCCTAGACCAAGGAAGGTCAAGATGCAATGTGGGTTATGGTAGATCTCCTTACCTAGATGTCATGAGAAAGAAAGAGTATTGTCAAGGGACAGATCAGGTTGAACTACATATGAGAGAGATGGTTCAACTACACCAGGAAGTGAGTTTAAAAGTTTTGGAGTATAACCTAAAGATTCACTTCTGTGAGGTGGAAGTAAAAACATGAAGAACTCTATGTTAGTATAGTCTATCACCCCTAACATATGGTTAGTATGACCTAGACTAAAAAGGGTCTGATGAGAGCATGTGTGCTCATTCAGGGTGATATCTAGAGACAGTTCTTGTCCTATGAAAGATGTGATGATAACCACCATAGCCAATATTGGGATTTAAAAGAAGCTCTGTAAGGGAGGTTGTATCGGTCACCACTTCAGTAAGGTGATGTTGGTGAAAGGACCACGTGATGGTTAGAAAAGGACCACAGTGTGTGTAGATGAAGTCTCTTTGATCGTGCAATGGCTGAAAGGAGCCTAGAGACGACGGGAGTCGTGAGTGGATGCAAAGTAGAGTGACATGCAATTCACTGTAGGAGAATATGTGACATGAAAATCCGACCCCTCTGATCTATATCTAAGAAAGTTGAGTCCCCGATACATGGGTCCATTGAGATGGATTGGTGGAGAAGGTTAACCTTACCCCTCAGGATAAAGAAATGTGTGATGAGTTCCATATGTCCAATTTAGAGCACTATGTGAGGTACCCCGACCATGTGCTGAGCAATGAACCTAGTGAGCCCCAAGGGAGGATGAAATGGCCTGAGTCACCTGTGCAGTTTATAGACGCCAGGATGAAAGAACTCAGAGAAAAGAATCTGTGATGATAAAGGTTCTTTGGAAGTTCCATGAGTAAGGTGAAGCCACATAGGGGTCAATGATGGACATGGAAAAGTGTTATCTTGAATTGTTTGTTTGCTTGATAGAATTTTGAGGACAAAATTCCTATAAGGGGGGAAGGATGTTACAACCCCAAATTTTGGGTTCTTTTAGTGAGAAATGTAATTTCTCCTATTAAAGATATTTGAACAAATAATGATATAATTTGTTTGGAATAAATGGATTTCATTTACAGTAGTGTTGATGATTGTATTGTGGGCTTTATTGGCTATTGTGCCCAAATAACAAGAAAATTCAATTTGTAAATGAATAATTGAATATTTGAGAAAAGAATGAAATAGAAACCTCTAGAAGGCAAAATGATGTAATACAAAGATGGATTTCGTGCCTCTTGGATTCCTTGGGTTCCAAGGAGTACAAAGTTGCAAAGATAATGCAAAAAGAAAAGAAAAGATCAAATTAATATTTCTTCATTAAGAAAGAAATTGAAAATAATGATAAAATATGGGAAATAAGTGAAAAGAGGTATAATTGAGTTATCCTTGGTGGATTTTTGTATCCCAAGGATTCCTAATGTTAAATGGAATGCCAATGAGGAAAATAAAAAGAAAGAAAAAGAGAAATCCTCAAAAAGAGATATTTTAATAAGAAATAAACAAGATAATGTGAAATAATGCATATTGATGCATCTAGAAGGATAATAAGTATCCTTATGAAGGAATTTCGAAATCTTGGAGTATCTTGGGGTCCAAGGAGCCCCAATGAAGAAAGAGGAAGAACGAGAAAATACCAATAATAGAAAATAAGAAGATAATATGATGATTAATGAATGAATTTTGTGTTATTATTAAAAAGGTGGTATTTTCTATTAAGAGAAAGCATGATTTCGTGACAAATAATTAAAAGGCAAATACTAAGAGGATAAAGGAGGTGATTTTCGAAATTCTAATATCTAAAGAATAATGAGTATTAGAAGAGAGAGAAAGAGACTTGTTTCTCATTAAAGGAATAGGATTCCTAATAGGAGAGGACTTGTTTCCTCTTAGATGGTCATCTTAGGGCGAGGATTCCCTCCCCTATATAAGGGGGTAGAGCCTCTGACACAAGTTGAAGAGGAACCTCACATATCTCTCTCTTCCCCATCTCCTTCATCTTTATTTCATTCAAAACCCTAACAGAGTAAAGCAATGTGATCCTGGCTCAACGAGGAGACCAAGTGGGGTTGCGAAGGAAGCTGGATATGCCCTGATGTCAGAGCAAGCTCTAGCTAGCATTTCTACACCCTAAACAACGCGCCATAGTAGTAGCACGTCTGCACATGGCGGCTGCAATTGCGGGTGAAATCCTGCCAATCCTGGCTATCTCGGCCGAGTTTTAAGGGTTCCCTGGGTGCGCCCAAGTACGGAGGAGGTAGGGCAGTGGTTGGCATGGAGCTTCAAACCTTGGAGAGGGAGGAGCAGCCCTGTAAAGAGCCACCCTCGGCGGCCGTTGTTGCTGGTCGAAGGTAGGAGATGAACGAGGGGTGTTTGATGCTTCTGCCCCTCCGCGACCTGAAGAAGTGCTTCACTTAACCAAGGGTAAATGTGTAATTGTGTTATGTTTGAAATCGGCCAACGTTGCATGGAAACTGATGATGTGGCATCCTTCGATTGGCCCAAGTAAGGTTTTATTGAAAAATTCATAATTAAATATTGGCAACTCTGATTAGGACAAGTAATATATGAAAATTGATCCTCAGAACGAGAGGAACACAGAAATTATTCTTGAAACCAAATTTCGCTTTCGATTCAAAAAGTATATCAAGATGTTATCTGTAATAGTTTAATCAATGAAAAACCCTAACCTTTGATGATTAATGAATTAGAAAGGGGTTATGTGAGTGTTTAAAATAGATATTAACATGTTGTTAATAAAAAGGGCATATTAGATCTAAAAGGATGATCTTCATGTATAATTTGATTTATTTAGGTTTCCATATGATTTAATGAACCTTGAACCCTAACTGTGGTAATTATGATCCTTAATGATTTTAATTGGTCAAATTCATGTACAAAGATAAGATATGATGGTTCTAATCTATTTAGAGTACAAAAGTCCTTAATTCTGGATAAATACCCTAAATGTAGTAATTAGGGTTTTCTCATGAATAAAAGGTAGAATTGATGGCAAAATGAGTTCATATGTTAATTAGACCCTAATGAACTTTGAATTGATGATAGAGACGTATAATGATTTTGTCAGGGATTAAAAGGATAAAAATAGTAGCTTTAATGTATAAGAAGCTTAATGAACTTAATTAATGGTTAATGGTGCCTTTAATCCAAAAAATGGGGTTATATGTTGTTAAGATAACCTTAACATTGAAGAATAGATGAGATAATTCGTGTTGATGAGTAATGGTATAAAATTAGGGTTTAGAATAATAAAAGATGAAGTGAAACCCTAATTTCAAATGAAACTGTAAAGAGTGGGACCCGATAGTGGGCCCACTCAATGGTACAAACATGAGCCATGAAATATTGAAGCAGCGGAAAACATAACTATTTACAAAGTTACAAATATTCTCATGTACATAACTTTCTCACCCAAACGGTGGTACATAAAAATAAAATTCTATAACTATGTTTCATAAGAGCCCCAGATGCAGAGGGTAACAAGGCTATCTCAAGTTGTCCTTATGTCCACCAATTAGATCACAATCATCCTGAATCTCTGTCCTATAAAACACCTACACCTGGGTGGAGGGAACACCCAGAATAATAGGAAAACAAGGTATGAATCAGCAAAAGCTGATTATGTACGTAAAAGATTAACTAGGGCATTTAAAAAGTAAAGTAAGATGTTCCCATAAAAAAAAGGGGTCATTAAAGCTAGGTAAGTTTCAATGAGAAGTAACAAGAGAATGAATTTCCAAAAGAATGAGGCATATAAATAAACAAATGAAATAACACATCTTGCCATTAACCATTCACAATATCACCACAATCATAATAATTTCGCATGTAGATATATTTGACTAAAGTAACTATAGTAGGGCCATGACACCACTGGGTCATTGGCCTAAGTAAAATGGGTGGAAAAGCACACCCTAGGCGGAAAAGCACGCCTCTGTATATATAAGGGTAGAAAAGCATACCCCGGGTAGAAAAGCATACCCTAATGGTTACGCATAAGCGTCTACAATAGTTAAACTAGTCGAACCATCTAACATGCATAAATAGAGTGGCAAGATATACCTTTCACAAACATGTGTCATGATTTAAGCACAATAGCAGATGGGGTCATTAACCCAATTCAACATGATAGTAATTTCAAAAGAATAATAATAAATCAAACTGAAAGAATATGAATTGTCCAAAAAATGGAATAAGAGCAAGTATTTCAAAAGATGCCTCATTATGGGAAAATTTAATCATATAAATGCCCAGTTATAAATAGGGAAGAGAACATACCTTTGGTCTTGTTTAAGTCAATAAAATGATCACCTAGTTCTGGACCCGGATTAACACCACCACCTAGTCATAATATGGTATTTAGATTAATATTAAATCTTGTGCCATATTTAAACCCACTAAAATACCCTTCGTGTAACTCGGGATTATATCCAGTTGTCATACTAAATTTCCGGAAAATCTGCAGATACCGAAAACACCCATTCGCACATATACATTCTTTTAATCCTTCGTTAATTAGTTATTTGTTTACCAAATCAAGCTATACACTGGATTATTACCGAGAGAGTCAAAGTAAGCAGCGAATATTGTTCTTCACGTAATATTTAATCTAATACAACACTTCCCGTCAAAACTCGTTATTGGGCTCAAAGGCCAGTACTAAACGCCCGAAGAATCTCTTGATTTCAAAATCACAAACTCATACGTAGTTAACTCTCTAAACCATTGCTGATATGTATTGGCTTAATAATTCATTACCACCGTTGCGGTTATAAAAATTAAGAGGCAATTAACAATGGTGAATCTTTTATCGTTTGAAAATGTCATTTGGGCAGCGGTCAACGATCCTGGGTGGTAGGTATGAGGATGTCCCAAACATCAACTGACCATCACTCGCTTAACACTATTAAAAGGCATGATATCTGTCCGTAGGCAACATTGCGATCGATATGTAAAGATAATACGCTCGTCCCTCACGCACACTTTAGAGCTCACTCCCCGAAGGGGTAGGACCTATCCATTGGATGAGTCCCTTGTTCCCAACTTCAGACAACCTCACCTGTTGGTTCCTTGGTTTCTTGACCATAATTATGGTTTATACACCGATTAAAAGCAAAACATGATTACCTAGATCGCCGAGTCAATACGAGTTCACAAATCATGCCAGAACTGCCAATCTCATAGGAAAACTCAATTGAGCACTCAACACAGAGTTGATGTTTACCCCAGCCTGGACCAGACTATGAATCGCGAGCAGAGTCCAATTCGCAGATCCTCCAGTGTCCATAGAAACCTCGGTACCCATTGGTTTGAAAATAGTTAAACTAGTATCATTCGAACCCATTAGAATAATCGGACGGTAAATCAGAACAGACGAATGCGTATTTCATTAATCTCAAACCGAAGTCTTGAACTGAATCAACCTCCGCATAAGAAGGCCAGAGTTTTGGTATCCCAGTACGATCGTTTCGCAAGACAAAACTTCCTGGACAAACCAATTCAACTGAAACTCAATCTCGGTGAAAGTCTACCCACCGACCGGATATTGCATAATCGAATAAGTCGCAGATCGTCTTGGCTTCGGAAGCTCTCGAACACGACCACAGTGTTGGCCCTCTCATCTTGCTGGTATGGCGAAATGGAACAGGAACAAGGTCGGCGGACAAGGAAGACGACTGTCCATCCAAAAGACGACTATCACAATCGAATCTAAACAACAACTCCAGTGGACTCTCCTACAGATCCGCGGTAAGAAGTCCCCAAATTCTCAGTAATCAACTAAGCATTCAACCAAAACACACACGGTAACAATGTTGACACCGGTAGATGAAATCGCGGCGGAAGACACAAAGAAATGACATCTTCGAATAATCTTGTACACTGCGCTGAGTTGTGGCTAGTAATCAAAGGTCCTGGTTGTTTTTTAAAAATAGTTTGACAACGAGGGCTGAAGTCCGGTAGGGGTTCCGTCATGGCTGAAAATAAGGGAGTTTCGTCGACCCAGCAGTTGGGGTAAAACCAGCGCAAGACGGAAACGGGGAACGAAAGTTCAGGGGCCAGAGATGGTGCCCTCACCTATAATTGATCCGAGGAAGAACACGGAGACGCTGCAACTTGCTCCTCGTTGGAGATGGTCGCAAACTCGGGACGGTAATACTACAACATACAGAACAAATTGGGGGAAGGTAGCACTGAAGAAGGGATCGTTGATCCTCTGCGGAAGTTTTCTTGATGATTAGAGCTAAGAAGACAAGGCGGAGTTGCTGAGGTGATGATTGCGGAAGCTAGCTCTAGGTATATATTTGGGCATTTGGCAAATGTGGAAACGCAGATCTAGTTCTATGGTTCCTCATGTCCGTTTCATTCTCCTTAAACGTTTTCCAGTGATAATGCAGGCACTAAAGGCTTAGAGTGGAGGCGATCAGTCAAAGAGCACCTGAAACGCCCGTTCTCTGTTCATGTAGGAAGGAAAATGAAAACCCGCGTCTGTTCTGAGCGTATACGCATTATCAAAAGACTAATATGATGTTAATTCCAAGTTCAAACCAGCCTGACGAACGTAATTCGAAATATTTAAAGCCAACTTATATATTTCCTTCCAAGGAAAATCTCATATGCATTGGACCTCTGTTGGACTCCCAAATTTGTAAGCTGGCCCTTAAACCAACATGGAACATAACCCTGAACACAAAAGCCCAATTTAGTTAGTTAGCCACTAATACTAACAAGTGGGTGTTAAATAACCTAATAAATGGATAATACATTTTCTTTTATTATTAAGATTAGTTCTAGGTACTTTTTCTTCACTAGTACTCCTTCCACTGTAAAAGAGGATATAACATCAGAGTCGACTCCACTCCCAAATTCAAGTTTGACTAACACCAACATAAGCGAATTTAATATACAAAATTCCTCAATGTCACACCCACGTATGATTATGTGAATGGGTGGTGATACCTAGATTTGAGTTCGTTACAGAAACCCTAAAATGGATACGGAAACCTTAGGAAGCGATTTTCAAGATTGAATAGAAAGAATCTTGATAAAGTGTGTAGTAAATAGAGTACATGTGTTTTTCAGGATTCTTGATAGTGTGGTTGAACTACTTGCTTGGATTGCTTTCTTGGTTGGAATTCATATTAGCTTGAGAAGTCTACTGAACAGGTATGTGGTTACGTCTATGAATAATCTCTTTAGTTTCACGGTGATTCCCGAACGATTTTATCGGTTGCTTGAAAATAATTGTTGGATGCCTTTTATTTCATGCAACTATAAAGTGACTATGATTATCATTATGAATATATATATAACTGGCTTAGATCTGAATCCACCTCTGTGGCTTGTAAAGGCTAAAAAGGGGTAACCTAGAGTAAGGTCTAGGTTATTGTGGGTTAGAAATTGGGCTACCAAGTGTAGTGTCATGAGACCCTTTAGCATGTCATGAGTTAAGGAGTGGGCTACTTACGGGTAGTGTTGTGTGACTCAACCCTAGAAACTGGTTCACCTATAGGTGGGACCATGAGGGGTTTAATGGGGATCTACTATAAGGAAAGTAGCATCCAGGTCCACTGCAGGGACAGCGTAGAGGATAGGGAATGCATGGATCGCGCAGTTATATTTAAAGCATAAAATTGTTTGTTAAATGGTAATCTTCAATACATTGTTATCATAGTTGCACGATTATTGTTTCCCCCACATACCAGCTTTATGCTGACCGACATTTTGTTTGTCAGTGTTTTAGGTAAAAAGCCAAAAGGACAAACAGTAAATCATCATATTGTGAAATACATGAATTAAAATACAAGGAGGATTAGTTAGAGTAGAATTCTTACATGAATAAAAGTTTAGAAATCCAACATTTCAAAAAGGTATGAAAAAGTTTATTTTCTTACAGCTTTCCAGTTTAGTCTGTTAAAATTTAATAATTGTTCTTGGTTAATTGCCGAACCTTTGATCCGGAAATTATGTGTGCGGCTTCGACCTCTCGGTCTCCCTTAATTGGGGGTTACCGGAAGGTGGGGTCGTAACAAAGGTCCCATGAAATCTAACCCCCCATACATCAAGTATTTTAAACTTGATCACATCAAAAAGAGGCATTTCATTTCTCTTGCTGATATTTGTTATTCTCTTAACACAGATCACATGATTTTCTGTAAGCTTGTGAATCGTTAAAAATATATGGCCAACAAAACCCAGAATGTAGAATTTTCACACTTTCCTTTTTGTCTCCCAGATGTACTCCATATGGAGATGAATGTCACCTCTTTATGATAGACTAGATCGCATCTTTTGGAATACATCTTTTACATATATTGTCAGCACATATCCAAAAAAGGTGTGGATCATCCCAGTAATAACTTTTCAAGCCAGCGAGAAACTTTTTCCTCTAGTTATATATCATATAAGGTGATAGATGTTGATAACACATGTAATTGTAGAAATATGTATACCAGGGAGTGACTGGGTCAACTGCTCTTACAAAAATTAAGGACTCATCTTTGAATGAGTCATTTATTGGCATAGAGTCATTATCCTTGACATGAATCATAGAAAGGTGGTCTGCTACAACATTTTATGACCCTTTCTTATCCAGAATTTAGTGACCAAATTCTTGAAGAAATAGAGACCATCGTAAGAGATGAGGCTTGGTGTGTTTCTTTTGCATTCAGTAATTCAATGGCAATGTGTTAGTGTAGACAATGACCTTTCCACCAAGAAGGTATGCCCAAAACTTATCAAAAGCATATACTTACATCTCTTTTTTCTATTGTTGTGTAATTTAGTTGTGCTCCATTTAGTATTTTATTAGAATAGTAAATTCATGATGCTTTTTGTCTTTCTTTTGTCCAAGAACTGTCCCAACAGAAAAGTCATTATTGTCACACATGATCTCAAGAGGAAGATCTCATTCAGAATATTGCATGATGGATGCTAATGTAAGAGCATTTTTTCAATGTGTGAAAAGATTTTAGACAATCTTCATTAAAGATAAAAGGAGCATCTTTTACCAGAAGTCTTGACAGTGGTTTGGAGATTTTGGATCAATTCTTAGTAAATATTCAGTAATGACTTGCATGGCCAAGAAAACTCTTTTCAGATGTGACTGAGGAAGGAGGTCGTAACTTGGAAATTTCTTCAATTGTATATTTATCTACTTCTATTCTTTCTTTAGAAGCCTTTTTCACAAGCACTATGCCTTTGTATACCATGATATGACACTTATCCCAGTTTAAAACTAATTATTTTTCTTCGCATCGTTATAGAAATCCAAACAGATGTCTTAAGTGATCATAAAAGGAGGACCCACATACAGAGAAATATTCCATGAAAACTTCCATTATCTCTTTGTTGAAATTAGAGAAGACAACTGACATGCACCACTGAAAGATGGTTGGGACATTACAAAGTCCAAATGGCATCTTATTGAAAGCATAAGTGACATAAAGACATGTGAATGTTGGTTTCTCCTAATCGTTTTGATGAACAGGGACTTGGTAAAAACCAGAGTATTCATCTAAATAATAAGAATAAGAGTTGTGGGCTAAGCGTTCAAGAAATTATTGGATGAATAGAAATGGAAAATGATCTTTCTTTGTGGTAGCATTTAAATCCTATAATCGGTGCACGTTCAACATTTTGTATCAGTGGAGGTCACTGATTCTTATCTTCACTTCCTTTAATGAATGTCATTTCTCCTTGCTTGGTCACAAGATGAATCATACTAATGAACTTACTATCATTGATAACATAGATAATCCCAACGTTATATAGCTTAATGACTTCCTTGTGAATAACTTCTCACATCTTGTTGTTTAGTTTCCTCCGTCCTTGAACATGAGGCCTTGCATTTTCCTCAAAGTGGATGTGGTGCACGCATAGAGTGGGATTAGTCCTTTTTTATAACTAAGAGCCTTTCTTCTTAGCTTGAGATTAGTGATGTGTTGTTGTTGTTGTTGGTCGGATGATGATGATAGAATTCCTTTTTCATTGTCTAGCAATTCATATTTAAGCCCTTCAAGAAGGGATTTTAACCTGGGGAAGGGCTTTGGTGCTGATATATCCTTGTCTCCCTCTAAAGAGAGATGTATTTAGCTAACTCAATTGTCCCTTATTGATATGCATCTTCTTATGTTGTGCTCCAAGATAAGCCAGAATTTCTTCTACTTCTAGGTCGGTGATCCCAGAAGTTGGATTTGTGAGGGATCTTATCAGGGGATCCACTATAGCATGGTGCTCTTGTATCTCGGCACATAACTCATTGCAACAATCAGAAAAATAGCCTATTTATACATAGGATGGTCCTTTCATATGATCTAGCACATTGAAATTGATGTGCATGTCTCCTAATCAAAAAGTAATTAACCCATTAGCAATGTCAATCAAAGCATGTTCAGTTGAAAGAAGTGGTTTTCCAAAAATCATTGGACACATAAGATCTTTGGTAGCATTAATAATATTAGTGCCACATGGAATGGAGAAATTGCCTATCTGAATAGAGATGTCTTAGACTATGCTGACATGTTTGGTGTATGAGTTACCAATTAGTTGAATCCTCATATGAGACGGAACTATATCAGTTAATCCCAACTCAAATGCTAGAGAGTGTGGCATAAGATTGATGCTTGTGCCTAGTCATCCAGACCATGTATTTCCATAGAGTCCCCTAATAGAAATGGGATTGCGAAAGCACCAGGATATTTTTTCTTAGTTAGAATGGTGGATTGAACAAAATTGGTGTCCATCCTTGCTAAGTGGAAAGTTTCAATTCACCTCTTTTCAGCTTCTTGGTAATCAGATCTTTCAAAACCTTAGCATAGGTTGGTATTTCATTGATGGCATTAAGAAGAGGGATGTCTAGATGTATCTTTCTAATGGTGTAGAAACTTTGTGTATTTCTTCTCAAGTTGCGCTTTGATAAATTGACGAGGGAAGGTTACTTCATAATAGTACTCGGGAGATTTACTTGAGGGATTTTCCTTTGTCTTTCATCATGAATTTTTTTGTTGGAACAACTTCCTCTACAAGAACTACTGGTTCACCATCTTCTTCAACTACAATTTGCCCCAGAGGAGGTGTACGTAGAGTAGTACCAGATCACCATTATTGTACTCTTGTTAGATTAATTAGTTTACTATGTACATGGCCCAATTGTCTTGGCCCATAAGGGTTAACTTATGATTCCTTATACTTGCCTCCTCTCCTATATATAGGAGGAGAGTTTGTCATCTTTTAATAACAAATTATCTTTCTAACCTCCATATTATTTTCCATATGTAGATTAATTAGTCTATTATGTACATGTGCCCAATTGTCTTGGCCCATTAGGGTTAAGTTATACTTCCTTGTACTTGCCTCCTCTCCTATATATAGGAGGAGAGTTTGTCATCTCTCAATAACAAACTATATTTCTAACCTCCATATTATTTTTCACATGGTATCGGTGCAATAGCCCTGAGGAGACAACCCTAGCCTCCGCCCCTCCTTCCTTCTTCTCTCTGGCACCCAATCCAACCCTAGAAGTTGTCTCCCCTTCCTCTCCTAGAGAGAGAAACAGGGGAATAGCCCGCCTATTGGCGGCTGTCTCCTCCTTCCATGGCTTAGGTCAGCCACCCAATAGGCACATCTCGGCTACCATGGTATCATCTTCCCCCCTTTTCACATATATCTTCATCAATGAGCCACCATACATGATTCTCTTCTTATTTCACAAAAATCCAATCTTTATGCCAACACTTGTCTTCCTGGCCATCACCACCATTATCTGCCTCCCCGAGCAATCAACACATTGTTCCCATGTTCCCCTAATTTTTGGCCTACTTATGTGCGATCTCATGTGTCGAGTTCTCCATATGCTCTGAATATGGGATGTCATTGTGCTTCACCTAAAAATTGAGACCATCTGCTAGGTTGCATATTCCTCTCATGCCCAGGATTCAGAGGCACGCTTCGACGACCCTTCATTCCTTGGCCTCAGCCAAAATCTCAGCTGGATTGCAAGACACATCGATGTACACCACTGATGAATCACCTTCAATTAAGAATGTTCCTGATACATATTCATGTTGACTCTAGGTTCTTCTTTTAACCATCACGAATGGAACCTTTATTTCAGGTATCTATGATCATCATCCTCAGTGCTTCCAGATTCGATGAGTGCTTCCCTTACAGATATTTGTGATCAGTGATGGCGTCAAGTAATTCTAGAATATTGGGTAATTTATTTGATGAAGGACTAGGAAACCCCTAGCCCTTATCACAGTGTGCTCATACATAAATTGATAACAAAATGGAAACAACTCTGAAGTTGCCCTAAGGCCTAAACTCATTGCCTATTGTCTATCATGTCTGACCGACCTAGGGTCGTGTAGAACAACTGGTATCCAATAGGTGATGAGGTGTACAACAGTACCACAAGTGCTACAAGCGAGCCAAAACATCTAGGTATAGCCACAAGCGGCTGCCTGGCTACAAATAGGATTCGGCTAGAAGTCACTAAGAAAAGATCGGACCCGAGTGGGGTTGAGGTCCCTTCCATCTAGGTGTGCGCCATCTGACCTGCTCCCATGCTGATCCTGGTCTGGGTGAGTGGGCGGTGTTGCATGCCCGAGCATGCACGCCCCCTCTACACTTGGTTCGTCCCTCTCAGTGAATGTCCCAAGCTTGTAGCAGTCCACGTGGAAGGCCACCCTTCCATTCCGGGTGAGCGAATAAGACATTATGTATGGACCTCCTGATCGGCGTCACTATCATGGCACTAGATTGTCCATGTTCTCCATGTCTTCTCTTGTTCCTCTCTTTCCACACAAAGTAGGTAGCAGTTTCCAACACTAAGAGGTAAATATCACGTACTCATTCTTCATCCCATGCTCTAATGTCGTCTTGATGTGTCCACGGGTTCAGACCCATGACATTTGGCTGGCTCCTTGTGAGTGACTCCCAGATGGCTGATGCATACGAGCACTGAAAGAACAAGTGCTCAATCGTTTCTTTGCTGGTATTGCACAGTGGACAAGTTGTAACATAGCCGGTGGCCCATCTCGCCACCCTGATAGTCGTGAGGAGGCCCCTATAGCATTCTTTGTGCATGGTCATCGCCCATCGGGGGATGCAATGAGAGTGCCACAATGCTGATGCAAAAGAGCACGTCGGTTTGCGTGGGCGAACAACTTCCCAGAAATTTGGGAACTCATCTTTGTGGCAGTGGACTCCTCGTTCATTCTGCGTATACAGGGATTGGCATTCCCTATATTCCTCCACCATCCTTTTCCACGTGTATGAGAACCCTTGCCTCATGGCATGTTGCAAGTTCAGAGAATGCCCATACCTTCATCTCATCCATCTTGTCCATATCGAATCAGTGTTGATGAGGAACGTATCCACCTTCTTCCTTGTAGCCCATTTAGCCAAATCTTGGAAGTGCTTCAGGCCTAGGCCCCATTCCGCTATCGGGTATGTGGGGACCCATTACACTAAATGAGATTACTCAATAAATAAAACACAATCAATCACTAATTAATCACATACCCAAAAATATGGGTAAATTAAACCTGATTTTAATGTCAGCACCCACTCAGAAACATTTGCATAAGAGCCCAACATCTTTCTTTTATCCATACTTGTAGCATCCAACTCACAAAAACATGATTAACTAAATGCAGAAGTGTTCACTAAGCAGCGGATTACTGAAAATCACTAAAAATTAAAACCTTTTTACCAAGAGGCCCATTAAAGGAAAACTTTCTCACATAGAACCAAAGTAACACATTTACATTATGGTTTAAAGGTACATGTCATGTATCATCTCTTTCTAAAAATTACAAGCATCAACTGCTCTGGTAAGCTAGACACAGACAGTATGAAATCTTGAGGCACTGAGCCAAAATCTTGAAAGCACTAACTACTACTCTGAGGACCTGAGAGTATAGAGACGACACATAGGACTCTATATACATCTAAACAAGGCATGATAGCCAGTGTCTCCACCTGAGACTTCACTACTGTCCCTGCTGCTGGTGCTGCTTTCCTTCATCTACTGAAGAATTCAAGCCTCCTCATCCACGTCCACCTAAAAATGTGGTTCCCACAGGGGTGATAGAATTATAAATTGCCCCAGCGAGAGTTATAACTCTCCGCCAGAAACATTATTATTGCAGTTTAATAAGAATAAACTGAACAGAGGAATCATAATTGTTTGATAGCAGTTACTTCATTGTCCAACAAATTAGAACATTATTCTTATCTAAAGCATTGCAACTATAACTTGATAAAGAATCATGTCACTTATCCATTTAAGGAATATGAAGAACATGTATAGCATTTAATCATTATAGAGTTATAACTGTAGCATATACTCTCTTTAGGCTTATATCACATAGCTAATGCCTGGCATTGTCTTTGTGGAGTTATGGCTTGTAGCCATACTCTTTTCACAAAGTATTGGGATCTTAATTCCTTAGCTCATCAAGTACAATTCCATTTCTTAACAACTTCATCATCATGATTATAGAATATGGGTATTTGAAATCTTAACTCATCATAGAGTACTTGTTACCACTTATTAGGTAACTTAATACCTTCAAGTCATCTGACCAAGGACATTATGATTCTTGCTACACAAAGCATTGCACATAGTTCACAAAGCTCATATCACCTCTTATTACCCCTTAATAGGAAATAAGGCATATTATGGCTTATAAATCCCATAAACAGTTTCAATATATAGAGCATCATAGTCCATACTTGGCTATGCTCATCATCTCAATATTCTTGCATGATTAATACTCATGATATCAATCATATATCAGTACCATGCAATACAAGGGTTTTCTTATTAGATTTATAACTCATCAATATGTATTTGAACTTCACATAGGATTACTCTGTGTTAAGACTTCACATAGCATTATCCTGTATTAGGGTTTCACATAGCATTACCCTGTATTAGGGTTTCACATAGCATTACCCTGTATTAGTGTTTCACATAGCATTACCCTGTATTAGGGCTTCACATAGCATTACCCTGTATTAGGGTTTCACATAGCATTACCCTGTATTAGGGTTTCACATAATTAACCATATAGGTTCTCAAGATCATATTATTAATGATCAAGTCCTATCTCATTGCTTCACATAGCTAGGAATCAATATGGATAACATAAGTATTCAATCATACTTATTTATCTTCATCATTCATCATTAAATGAAGTATCAATCACAAAGTATGAGTTTCTCTCTCATCTTTACCAGAATATGATTGTATCATAGTTTATTGGTTTGGCTTAACCTTTTCATAGGGCATGTTAGCCTACACTTGTTTAAAGTACATTACATATCAGTGTAACGATTGACATGACATATCTCATGTGTCACTCATCCAATTATATTGAACTTATAACACATCAAGGTATACCAGTATTGGGGTGTTGGATGTGATATCTATCATATCTTGATGTATCTCTTCCCTCAACACCTTCATCTTACTTGAGTTCATCCACTTAGCTTGTATTAGCGTATTTCCCATCCTAACACTTTATGCACCAGTTCATCACATTCATCATGTAATGCATTGGTCATAATTCATCTAATTAGATATACAACCATTGCCAATAATATGGACTCATCCTTGAGTTAGGAACTATTGAAGTAAGGATATTCATTATCAACCCCTTTTTGGCATTACATTTGTCAATACATTAATCACTATTTCATTATTAGGAATAGGATTCTCCATATTTATAATTTGAGGATTCGCATAGCATTTTCCATACATTATATGAATTTCACATAGTATTGCTCTTCAATAGAGTTTCACATAAACATCCTTCTATATCAGGGTTTCACCTAATATTATGTGAAATTAAGATTTCACAACACATCACCCAGTGATAGGGATTCACATAGCATTAGTAGCACTACCATATATTAGGGTTTCATACACCTTTACCCCATTTTAGGGATTAAGGTTTACCATTCACATCCAAGTAAGGTTTCTCATACCTCATACCCAAATTAGGGTTAGGATGTACAATTCTCATTAAATTAAGGTTTCTTACATTGTTACACTAAGTTAGGGTTACATCATCACCCTAGATTATGATTTCACTAAGATTTGCCCTAAACTAGGGTTCCAAATAGCCTTGTCCTAAATTAGGTTCAAGGTACATCAATCTTTTCAATGAGGATTTCATGATCTCATATTATGGATCAAACCCTGATTACACATTTATTCATAATGAGAGGATTAGCGATTATTAAGTAAGAAATCATCTCTCCCATTCTCTCTCCTTCTCATCCTCTCTAGGATGTTAAATACTCCAAGATTGATCTAGGTTAACTCTTCACTTAAGTACACATAGATAGGGTTAACCTTCATAATCACCATTGGTCTACATCATTAATAATCAAGTATCTAATTTACCTTTGTTCATATTAGGTGTCCAAATGGTTTAACCAATTTGAACCTCAAAAGTTTTTGGTCACTTATAACTCAAACGGTCTTTGTCACTTAGACCTCAAACGGTCTTGACCAAGTAAGTTCAAACGGTTTGAAACCGTTTAGCAAAGTTGGTTCTTGAAACCGTTTAGACAACACATCTTAAAACTGAATGAACTTGAGTCTCCAGATGGTTTGAGACCGTTTGGTCTCAAATGGTCTTGAGACCGTATGGTCCCAAATGGTCTCGAGACCGTGTGGACTCAAACGGTCTTAAGACTGTTTGGTCCAAACCCTCTCAAAACTGAATGGACCAAAAAAGGTCTTCAACACTTAAACAATTCAAGGTTCCAATCCATGGACCAACTATCAATTAGGCCACCAATTTATTCTTCAATTGAACCACTGAATCAACCTTCAATTGGACCTTCAATTAGGGTTTTGAACCCAATTGAACTAGGGTTGATAATCAAGAAACCATCACTTAGGGTTTTGAAACCGAGGATCCATCAATGGTTAACATTGTGGAGCTAATTCAATTGAAATAAGTGAACCATCATCATTACATGATATGATCTAACCTCAAACGGTCTTGAAGGACCCCCAAATGGTCTTGAGGTCGTTTGGATGATCTCCAAATGGTCTTGAGACCATTTTCCTCAACCCACCATTGAAATCTATGACATTCACTTAGAGTTTGCATCATTGAATCAATCATCACTTGAGCTATTGATTGTAATTCAATTTGATATCTTTGGTTCTTAAAATACTCAACCATACTCAACCCTAGACCTCCAAATGGTCTTGAGACCATTTGGGTGATTCCCAAACGGTTTTGAAACTGTTTGGGTCAATCAACCCAAACCATCAACTTAATCAATTGCAAAATCAGCACTTAGCCGATTTGGGTTTCTATTTGAAAGTTTGTCCATAAGTTGAATTAATCAATTGGAGCCATTGGATCCTCATCCAAAATACACTAGGGTTCTGACCTCAAACGGTCAACCCGTCCAAATGGTCAACTCCCCTAAACGGTTTGGGGTTCCAAACTCCAAACGGTTTGGAAACCGTTTGGTCTCCAAATGGTTTGGTGAAACCATTTGGACCATTTTGTTGAAACTATTTGCAAGAGATATTTGGGGAGGTGTGTTCTTATGATGATGTCATCATCATCAATATCCAAACCCACGAAGTTTTCTGTGATTTCCATGGTGATTGCATTAATCAACCAAATTAAATTTCGAGAATGAAGAAAGCATAAACTATTGATAAGGAATTGAATGCAATAACAATATTAAGGGTTCAAGTTATAAAACCCACCTCCAATTGAGATCCAAAGATTCAAGGTCACGTCAACAATGGTGGATGAAGCTTTTGCAACTCCCCCTAGGCTCTTCCTCAAGCTTTTGGGTGAAAAGATTAGCTAGGGTTGAAGATGGAGTGAAGAAAAGAAGAAATCAAGCATTGTTTTGTGATTTCCACCATGAATTCAAGGTGAAAGAAGGTCAAGAATCTTACCAACAGGTTGGGGATCGTTATCCTCTTGCTCCTAAGATCCCAAGGTCGTTTTCAAGCAAAGGGTGGAAGTGAATTCGAAATTCCCCCTTTACTCTATGGATAAATGAGCTTATATGCAATTTTTATTAAAAATTCATTTAGGAGAGAGAAAGTAGGAATTATCTCCCCCATATCCTTACCACTTGCCCCATTCTCTTCCTTAGGGACTAGGCTATCCTATTTGCCTCTTATTCCTCTCAATTATCCATGATTTAAAGAAAAGCAAATCAAGCACCTTAAATCATATTATATTAATATCCATAAGTGAGTGGATATTTCTTTTTCTTTTAATATGTGAGTGAGTTATCCACTTCCTTTGGATATTTTCGTGGCCTAGAAAAGGAACAAAGGTGTTCACACTTGAGCAAATTCAACCATCTCGTTTTTTTAAGGCCCTTCAATTATTTTATTTACTTTTGCATTAAATGGAAGTAAAGTTCCAATTATGCTTAAATCTTGATTATTTTAATATCAAGATTATCTCTCCTTCAAAGTAATTCAAATGAGAAGCCCCTCTCATTTTATTTTCTCTACATGATGACAAGAAACATGAGGGACCCTCTAGAAGTGGTATTTTGCATATTGAACCCTAGGTTTTGGGTAAATTGCACATTACACCAAAACTAGGTCTTAATGCACAAACATTGCGTTATCAGCTCTTTCTTGGTACTCAGGCTACCACAAGCCATACCTCTACATCATCTTCATTCTCATGATTCTTTAACACATGAGGTACATATTATCATGCAAAATTTGCAATTTAACCCCTTAACTTGGGTAATTTGCATTTTAGTCCAAAACAAGCAAAACAATGTTTCAACATTATTCAAAAAGGACTAAAATTGAAATATAAGTTCCTCTTGAGCCTTAATTACTTTCCACAAAATAAGGTTAAGCATATAATTATCTTTCTTAATCAAAATACCTAGGGTTAAAGCATAACCCAGGTCAGGGATGTTACAAGTTATAAACCCCTAACAAGGATTTCGTCCCCAAAATCCCAGGAAAAAGGAGGGACATATTTATTCATTTATCATACCCTCAAGTCTCCACATAACTTCTTAATGTCATGGAGATACCATAGATCTTTAATCCACATAGTTCTTTCCATTAATTCAACCTTATCAATGTTTATGTTTATGCAGAGCATAAACCCCTAACATATGATGTCCATATTATTTTAGGTAACTAGATTGATTTCATAGTTGACCAACATAGGTAACCAACATAAATACCTTACTTTGGTATTCATCATATGTTTTGAGAACACATATCATCCTTATCATATTCATTTCTATGCTATTACCACCAAGGGTACACATGCACAAGGTATTTCTTTTATCTTAGGACATTGCTTGTTCCATATATCATTATCTTGGAACCAAAGTCCAAAGCAAACTGATACTTTTCTAAGTATCCATCAATGGATTATTTCTAATCCATGCACATCAAATGTCATAACACTCGCTTGATTGCCATGTTAATTGAAAGGAGGAAACACAAAGTAACATACTCCTATCATCACCCAAGATGGTTTATCAAAAGAGAAACATATACATTTAACAGAGGTAATCCACTCAGCAATCCTTTATTTGTTTGGGAAAGTTCACTTAGCATTTCCTATTTAATAGGGAAAGTTCACTGAGCTTTTCCTTTTTTTTTAATTAGGAAGGTTCACTGAACTCTTCCTTTATAATTGGGAAGGTTCACTTAGCTCTTACTTTTTAATTAGTAAGGTTCACTTAGCTCTTCCTTTTTAATTAGGAAGGTTCACTTAACTCTTCCTTTTTAATTAGGAAGGTTCACTTAGCTCTTCCTTTTTAATTAGGAAGGTTCACTTAGCTCTTCATTTTTAATTAGGAAGGTTCACTTAGCGCTTCCTCTTTAATTAGGAAGGTTCACTTAGCTCTTCCTTTTTAATTAGGAAGGTTCACTTAGCTCTTCCTTTTTAATTAGGAAGGTTCACTTAGCTCTTCCTTTTTAATTAGGAAAATTCACTGAGTAATTCCTGTTTAATTTCATTATACTCTCTAGATTGTTTCAGAATGACTACTTGATCAGAGTAATCAAAAAGATAACAATCTAAGAGTTTCATACTTTCCTTATCTTCAATATTCATATACCTGGCCAGGGTATACAAGTATTGAGATTAGGTAGTATGCACTTTATTTACTATCATGTTCCTCACTTTTCATATCATTATACACACAGGATTTTTCATTTCTGAATTTTCATCAGACATCACTTCTATATCTCATCTTTTATCACATAGATAAGAGAGATTATAAAGCATTTTAAGGAGCACTGAGTAAAAATGTAAATTCTCATCTTCCTTGTGTCCTTATAGGACTAGTCAGGAGAAGTTCAAAAATAACTACTTTCTTTTTAACACATAGAATCATAAAATGAAATATCAGAATGAATCTATTTCATCTGACTATTACTCCTCGCGGTCATCTACCACTTTAGATAAACTCAACACATAGAGTTTAGCTGTTTCATGTTGTTGCTTTTGCTTTCACTTAGTGGCTGCTTCCCTGGTGCACTATGCATTTATTGCACTGGTGGCACCAAAAATTTGGCTTTTCAGAACAACTAGGAAAATGTCTCTAAAAATATAGAGACCTTACCTTGAATCTTAGCTTATTGCCGCTTCTTGGGCACTACCATCATAGATGTGCTATTTGTCTAAACTTATGGCAGAGTCTACTTTCTTGCCATATGTTAATCTTTCCCACATTTCCACTATTCCAACATGACCATGTCATTCAGGAACCCTTTCAAAGTCCAAAGTTTCCGCATTGAGGAGTGGTAACCTAGGTTGTAATACTAGTATCCAATCTTCAATATGCATCACTGTTGTCCTAACCTTCTCTTCAAGAGCATAACATAGGATTCTCTATCCTAATTAGGTCAAGATGGAAATTCTCAGGCACTTGTTCTCTTCTTTCCTGGTCCCATGCACCCTCTCCTGGTACAACAACATTGCCCTTAGCAAAGTGTTCCTTGTGTTCTCCAGTCATTTTTAAACTTCACCCTTTCTTCTGCATAAGCAGAAGTCACAATAGGGTATACTGGAGGACACTAACATAGACTCAACACCTTAGTCCTATGTCTCTGTAGACTCGGCGAACCTAGAGCTCTGATACCACTAAATTTTAGCATACAACTCACAAAAACATGATTAACTAAATATGGAAGCGTTCACTAAGCAGCGGATTACCAAAAATCACTAAAAATTAAAACCTTTTTACCAAGAGGTCCATCAAAGGAAAACTTTCTCACATAGAACCAAAGTAACACATTTACATTATGGTTTAAAGGTACAAGTCTTGTATCATCTCTTTCTAAAAATTACAAGCATCAACTGCTCTGGTAAGCTAGACACAGACAGTATGAAATCTCGAGGCACTGAGCCAAAATCTCGAAAGCACTAACTACTACTCCGACGACCTGAGAGTACAAAGACGACACATAGGACTCTATATACATCTAAACAAGGCATGACAACCAGTGTCTCCACCTGAGACTTCACTTCTGTCCCTACTGTTGGTGCTACTATCCTTCACCTACTGAAGAATTCATGCCTCCTCATCCACGTCCACCTAAAAATGTGGTTCCCACGAAGGCGAGACAATTGTAAATTTCCCCAGCAAGAGTTATAACTATCCACTAGAAACATTATTATTGCAGTTTAATAAGAATAAACTGAACAGAGGAATCATAATTGTTTGACAGCAGTGACTTCATTGTCCAACAGATTAGAACATTATTCTTATCTAAAGCATTGCAGCTATAACTTGATAAAGCATCATGTCACTTATCCATTTAAGGAATATGAAGAACATGTATAGCATTTAATCATTATAGAGTTATAACTGCAGCATATACTCTCTTTAGGCTTAGATCACATAGCTAATGCCTGGCATTGTCTTTGTGGAGTTATGGCTTGTAGACATACTCTTTTCACAAAGTATTGGGATCTTAATCCCTCATCTCATCAAGTATAATTCCATTTCTTAACAACTTCATCATCATGATTATATAATATGGGTATTTGAACTCTTAACTCATCATAGAGTACTTGTTACCACTTATTAGGTAACTTAATACCTTCAAGTCATCTGACCAATGACATTATGATTCTTTCTACACATAGCATTGCACATAGTTCACAAAGCTCATATCACCTCTTAATACCCCTTAATAGGCAATAAGTCATATTATGGCTTATAAAGCCCATAAACAGTTTCAATATACAGAGCATCATAGTCCATACCTGGCTATGCTCACCATCCCAATATTCCTGCATGATTAATACTCATGATATCAATCATATATCAATACCATGCAATACAAGGGTTTTCTTATTAGATTTATAACTCATCAATATGTATTTGAACTTCACATAGGATTACTCTGTGTTAAGACTTCACATAGCATTATCCTGTATTAGGGTTTCACATAGCATTACCCTGTATTAGGGTTTCACATAGCATTACCCTGTATTAGGGTTTCACATAGCATTACCCTATATTAGGGCTTCACATAGCATTACCATGTATTAGGGTTTCACATAGCATTATCCTGTATTAGGGTTTCACATAATTAACCATATAGGTTCTCAAGATCATATTATTAATGATCAAGTCTTATCTCATTGCTTCACACAGCTAGGAATCAATATGGATAACATAAGTATTCAATCATACTTATTTATCTTCATCATTCATCATTAAATGAAGTATCAATCACAAAGTATGAGTTTCTCTCTCATCTTTACTAGAATATGATTGTATCATAGTTTATTGGTTTGGCTTAACCTTTTCATAGGGCATGTTAGCCTACACTTGTTTAAAGGACATTACATCTCAGTATAACGATTGACAGGACATATCTCATGTGTCACTCATCCAATTATATTGGACTTATAAAACATCAAGGTATACCAGTATTGGGGTGTTGGATGTGATATCTATCATACCTTAATGTATCACTTCCCTCAACACCTTCATCTTACTTGAGTTCATCCACTTATCTTGTATTAGGGTATTTCCCATCCTAATACTTTATGCACGAGTTCATCACATTCATCATGTAAAGCATTGGTCATAATTCATCTATTTAGAATATACAACCATTGCCAATAATATGGACTCATCCTTGAGTTAGGAACTATTGAAGTAAGGATATTCATTATCAACCCCTTTTTGGAATTACATTTGTCAATACATTAATAACAATTTCATTATTAGGAATAGGATTCTCCATAATTATAATTTGAGGATTCACATAGCATTTTCCATACATTATAGGGATTTCACATAGTATTGCTCTTCAATAGAGTTTCACATAAACATCCTTCTATATCAGGGTTTCACCAAGTATTATGTGAAATTAAGAGTTCACAACACATCACCCAGTGATAGGGCTTCACATAGAATTAGTAGCACTACCCTATATTAGGGTTTCATACACCTTTACCCCATTTTAGGGATTAAGGTTTACCATTCACATCCAAGTAAGGTTTCTCATACCTCATACCCAAATTAGGTTTAGAATGTACAATTCTCATTAAATTAGGGTTTCTTACATTGTTACACTAAGTTAGGGTTAAATCATCACCCTACATTATGATTTCACTGAGCTTTGTCCTAAATTAGGGTTCCACATATCCTTGTCCTAAATTAGGTTCAAGGTACATCAATCTTTTCAATGAGGATTTCATGATCTCATATTATGGATCAAACCCTGATTACACATTTATTCATAATGAGAGGATTAGGGATTATTAAGTAAGCAATCATCTCTCCCATTCTCTCTCCTTCTCATACTCTCTAGGATGTTAAATACTCCAAAATTGATCTAGGTTAACTTTTCACTTAAGTACACATAGATAGGGTTAACCTTCATAATCACCATTGGTCTACATCATTAATAATCAAGTATCTAATTGACCTTTGATCATATTAGGTGTCCAAATGTTTTAACCAATTTGAACCTCAAAAGGTTTTGGTCACTTAGACCTCAAACGGTCTTGGTCACTTAGACCTCAAACGGTCTTGACCAAGTAAGTTAAAACGGTTTGAAACCGTTTAGCAAAGTTGGTTCTTGAAACCGTTTACACAACACATCTTGAAACTGAATGAACTTGAGTCTCCAAATGGTTTGAGACCATTTGGTCTCAAACGGTCTTGAGACCGTTTGGACTCAAATGGTCTTAAGACCATTTGGTCCAAACCCTCTCAAAACTGAATGGACTAAAAAGGGTCTTCAACACTTAAACAATTCAAGGTTCCAATCCGTGGACCAACTATCAATTAGGCCACCAATTTATTCTTCAATTGAACCACTGAATCACCCTTCAATTGGACCTTCAATTAGGGTTTTGAACCCAATTGAACTAGGGTTGATAATCAAGAAACCATCACTTAGGGTTTTGAAACCGAGGATCCATCAATGGTTAACATTGTGGAGCTAATTCAATTGAAATAAGTGAACCATCATCATTACATGATATGACCTGACCTCAAACAGTCTTGAATGACCCCCAAACGGTCTTGAGGTCATTTGGATGATCTCCAAATGGTCTTGAGACCATTTGCCTCAACCCACCATTGAAATCTATGACATTCACTTAGAGTTTGCATCATTGAATCAATTATCACTTAAGCTATTGATTGTAATTCAATTTGATATCTTTGGGTCTTCAAATACTCAACTATACTCAACCCTAGACCTCCAAACGGTCTTGGTTGACCTCCAAACGGTCTTGAGACCGTTTGGGTGATTCCCAAACGGTTTTGAAACTGTTTGGGTCAATCAACCCAAATCATCAACTTAATCAATTGCAAAATCAGCACTTAGCCGATTAGGGTTTCTATTTGAAAGTTTGTCCATAAGTTGAATTAATCAATTGGATCCTCATCCAACATACACTATGGTTCTGACCTCAAATGGTCAACCCATCCAAACGGTCAACTCCCCTAAATGGTTTGCGGTTCCAAAAACCGTTTGGTCTCCAAACGGTTTGCTGAAACCGTTTGGACCATTGTGTTGAAACCGTTTGCAAGAGATATTTGGGGAGGTGTGTGCTTATGATGATGTCATCATCATCAAGCTCCGAACCCATGAAATTTGCTGTGATTTCCATAGTGATTTCATTAATCAACCAAATTAAATTCTGAGAATGAAGAAAGCATCAATAGTTGATAAGGAATTGAATGCAATAACAATATTAAGGGTTCAAGTTATAAAACCCGCCTCCAATTGAGCTCCAAAAGATTCAATATCACGTCGACAATGGTGGATGAAGCTTTTGCAACTCCCCCTAGGCTCGTCCTCAAGCTTTTGGGTGAAAAGATTAGCTAGGGTTGAAGATGGAGTGAAGAAAAGAAGAAATCAAGCATTGTTTTGTGATTTCCACCATGAATTCAAGGTGAAAGAAGGTCAAGAAGCTTACAAACAGGTTGGGGCTCGTTCTCCTCTTTCTCCCAAGCTCCCAAGGTCGTTTTGCAAGAAAAGGGTGGAAGTGAATTCGAAATCCCCCCTTTACTCTATGGATAAATGAGCTTATATGCAATTTTTATTAAAAATTCAATTAGGAGAGAGAAAGTAGGAATTATCTCCCCCATATCCTTACCACTTGCCCCCTTCTCTTCCTTAGGGATGAGGCTATCCTATTTGCCTCTTATTCCTCTCAATTATCCATGATTTAAAGAAAAGCAAATCAAGCACTTTAAATCATATTATATTAATATCCATAAGTGAGTGGATATTTCTTTTTCTTTTAATATGTGAGTGAGTTATCCACTTCCTTTGGATATTTTCGTGGCCTAGAAAAGGCACAAAGGTTTTCACACTTGAGAAAATTCAACCATCTCATTTTTGGTTGAAGGCCCTTCAATTATTTTATTTACTTTTGCATTAAATGGAAGTAAAGTTCCAATTATGCTTAAATCTTGATTATTTTAATAGCAAGATTCTCTCTCCTCCAAAGTAATTCAAATGAGACACCCCTCTCATTTTCTTTGCTCTACATGATTCCAAGAAACATGAGGGACCCTCTAGAATTAGTATTTTGCATAGAACCCTAGGTTTTGGGTAAATTGCACATTACACCAAAACTAGGTTTTAATGTACAAACATTGCTTTATCAGCTCGTTCTTGGTACTCAGGCTATCACAAGCCATACCTTTGCATCATCTTCATTCTCATGATGCTTTAACACATGAGGAACATATTATCATGCACAATTTGCAATTTAACCCCTCAACTTGGTTAATTTGCATTTTAGTCCAAAACAAGCAAAACAATGTTTCAACATTATTCAAAAAGGACTATAATTGAAATATAAGTTCCTCTTGAGCCTTAATTACTTTCCACAAAATAAGATTAAGCATATAATTATCTTTCTTAATCAAAACACCTAGGGTTAAAGTATAACCCAGGTCAGGGATGTTACAATACTAGGCTAAGACTTTGATACAAATGTTCTATTTTCTTAGCCACAACATATATACGTATGAGAACAATATTTGTATATGCCACAAAAACAAGCATTAATATGCTAACAAAAAGTTTGATTCATTTGAAACACCATATATAAACTTTTTCTTCTCGGACCTGAGAGTACAGGGACGACTCTAGGACAAACTAGACATCTAATCAACTTTATCAAATATTCATTATTGTAGTTCCTCTTTACTTCCATGGTTCTGTTGTCGTCACTGCTGATTACCTAAAAGAATGTGGCAAACCACAAGGGTGAGACCCATGTCCCAGCAAGAGATATAACCTCCAATAACATTTATTGATTACAACATTTTTAAGTAATTAAACAGTTAAGCAGTTTAATCAGATATAACAAATAAGATCAACAGTACTGATGATTAACAAAATACATAAAGAAGCATATAATAACTATCATCATTAGCCAGACTATCATCCTTTATCTTGTTGACAATATAAGCAATTCAGTAGCATATGCAGTTCTAGAATCATGAGCAAGTCTAGTAACATAGCATAGCTAACAACATGAGCATGTCTAATTGGTTGAACATATTAACATTATAAGAAGAGCTAACAACATAAGCACAACTACATGGATAAGCATGATTAGCAGTATCTGCATCTCTTGTTACAAAGGAATGGCTAGCATGCTAAACATAACTAACAACATGAGATATCTAGCGTCATGATTATAATCAGCAGTAGCAGTATAGTTATCAACGTAATCATGGCTATTGTATGTATGCATCTACAATCTTAAGCATATCCACAACATAAGTATATCTACTATATCTTAATTGCACTAAGCATCATCTTTATGTAAAGAGAACAAATAAGGGTTGTCATCCAATGTGAAACGTTGTGTATAACCCTAAACAAATATACTACATGGCTATATTACATCTTTTATTACACCCTGGGGAATTTCAATTGTACCATTCAAAGTCTAATCGACCCCTGCGATGGGCTATTCAGTTCCCTACAAGATCTAGGAGTGTCAGTATCCTAAGATCTCTTCCCCTCGGTCAGTTCAAGTAAAAAAGGCAGTGACATATTAGTCAAAGCTGCCACCATAGCGACATATAGTCAAGCTGAAAACCACTAGTCCAACCTTGGTACAGGTCATGGCACTAGAAATTAGGGTATTCAAACCCAATCACTGAGGTACAACCACAGTTGTCCTCTAATCACATCATGTTATAATCACCGAGATACGACCGTAGCCGTTCTCAATCACATCAGATGTATGAGGCATGACCATAGCCAACCTCCACAATCTACATTGTGGATGACAAGGATATATCCTCAACCTTCCAAACCCGCATACTCAATAGTATGCGCTCCGAGTTTCCCTTAGGAATACTCATTTCACCATCCAGTAAGTTCTGACACTGAAGACGGTTCTACGGCATAGGGCACTACATGGTTAGAGTTGCACTTGATTAGTTATGCCAATTGGGTGAATTAAGACTACATCAAACAAGTGGACATATAATCCCTAATTCCCTTCTATCAATCATATAAATATCAAAACTTGAAAAGATATAAAATGTGTGAAGCATAATTTCTCATCTCATCATCACATGGTACTATTCACTTACCATTCATGAGACCACACTAGTCATCATACTATCACAAGATATTAATCCTTTTCACAATATCATCGGGTATCAACCCTTATCAACATAAGAGGATTCACCTCATTCAGGGCTCAACCATGCCCAAAGGTCATTAAGACCATCATATTATTCCCTGCAAGATCATCATTATCTTTACATGCCTTATAACAAGGCTCAACAACATCAATTATATATAATACACCAGATCAACACAATATTGCATTTATGAGCTAGGTGGTATTCATAAACAATCATAGCAGGGTTATATTAACATTAAGAACATTCCTTTATTACATCAACATGCAAGGAATCTAGATATGATTAACACTCATCATATTCATAATGCACATGTTTAGCATATGAAGGTATCAACCACGTGGCTATGATAACCACCAATTAACACATTAAGGTTATGATCATGTTAAGGAGGTTATTCCACCATCATTCCATCATATAAGAATATTAAACATGAATACTCATCTTTATCTGATTGCATTAGAGTTAGGTTCAACATGATAAATTATATCAATGTTACTAATCAGCACTCATACCCAAACCCTAACTCACGACATCCCCATTGGATCGTGGGTGCATAAGGTGAAGCATCACCATCACATTCCATACTATTCTCAAGTATGAACCCACACATAAATCAAGGTGTAACCATCAGGTTATAGCATACTAGGGTTTCAACAATAATAGAGTACTCCATGATTGTATTAGCCATTCAAGGACTATACATACCCAATTACCATCATTTAGTTATATGAAAGCTAGGTATAACAAGCTATACCTCATTAGGGTTACATATCAACACAATATGGTTATCATCCCTTCTATACATATGAGTGAATAGGTAAGACTACCTTATTAAGGGTAACCCTCCATTTGTTTCATCATCATCCAACTCGTATCACCATACCACCATGTCACCCAGAACCATTGGATGTTTAAAAGGTAAGACCTTTGGTTGTTTACATAAGTAAACACCTTGGATAAACCACCTATGAAGTCCTTGATTTGTTCTTTATAAAGAGTCACCATCTAACCCTATGCATCCCTTGATTAATAACACAAAAAGTTCCATTGGAAGTAGGGTAAAACCCACAATCGACTATTCGGTTAAAACAAGCCATCCATTGTCAACAATTAAGCTCCTTAAGTTGATCATATAAAAGAAACCATCTAAATCACATTATTAGGACCAACATATTACATTAACCATCATTCCACCTTAATGGAGGAATAAACAGTAGATCTTGACCATTGGGTCAAGTTCACATGTTAAAACCATCAATTACAATATAGGTCTTCCCATTGCATCAAGTGACCCAAGAAACCATTGACCTAAGGCTTAATTGATGCTAAAACTACAATGCTTGACTCACCATAGGTTGTAGAGACCTGATCCACCATCATTAGTTACCATTAAGTCACCATCGGTTGTTAGATCAACACTAATTCATTAATCAACATCAAATATTAAGCTAATATGTCTACATTGATTGATAGCATCAGTAAGGTGCTTAATGGTTGATCATTATACTTCTAATTGATCCAAAAGCTGACCTAAGGGGGTGAACATAGGTTTTCACCATCATTTGACACCCTTGATCATGACCATCAATTGTTATGAATACAACACCATAGGGTTGTTGCAATGGTACCATCATCGGGTCATGGTTTATAGAAGAAATCAGCTTTAAACCCTAAAATTGACCATTGTTTGATAGGTGCTTAGCACCATAGGTTGTCAAACCAACCTGATCCAAGTCATATTGTACCTTAGGAATAACATACACATGATCACAGGTTCATCTAGAACTGAAATCAAAATAGGGAACATTCTGAAAATCGAAATCCAAGTCAAGCATAGCTTTTTTAGTGCATGGATCATTATTTTCAAGCAAGAACATGATCTAGAAAGCTTATGGTAAGCAATAAATGTGGAGCAAGTTACAAAACTTGCCTCAAATGAGAAGATGAAATGCCACACAGAAGAAATCTCGAGGAGGTAGGGTAGAAAATCCAAGAGTAAGCTATGAATTCGTCCATCTAGCACCTTTCTTCATCAAATGAGCAAACCCTAAGCATAAGGAGCAAGAAAAGTAGGGTTTTAAAGATTTAGAGCAATTCTACCATGGAACAACCTGGGTTTATACCCAAACCATAATGGTATTGGTTGTGAGCTACTGATTTCAACATTCAAACTGAGCAATTTAGGTTTCGATTAACCATGCAATTCCACTGGTCCAAACCACACTGATTGGATGATAAACTAGATCATTTCAAAGTGTAAAGAAGCAAATCGTGAAATAAAAAGTAGGGTGATGCCAAATACTACCTGCTCCTTAACTGTTGTTATTAGAAAAAAATGGGCAATTAACCAAACATTTCCAATTTCTAGAGTTAAATCTTGCATAGTGAGTGAAATTCTACTCACAGTGGTTCGGGATGTCCGAATTTGCCTGGAAACACATCCAGAGCCTATTTTCGTGCTTTCCTGGGGTTGTTTTCAACCTTGGATTACTCTGTTTACAGACCCTGCTGCACACAGCAGCCTCACACACAAGCTTAGGTTGAAGAGAGAGCTTGATTGGGGGCTGAAACTTGGCTAGGAGCAACGAATCATGCCTGGACCTCATAGGTGAAGCTCAAGGGCAGCTTTCCCCCTACTGCTGGGCACCACAACGTGGCCAAGCTGCTGCCCACACGCAGCTTGCTGCTACAGCTAGATGGGGCGCCGCCCAAGGTGGTTTTCGCTATTCGTGGTTGTGGTTGCAAGCTTGGACCTCAAAACGGAATCAAGGCGGGCATTGCTTGGGGCTGCTGCTCGCCCTAGATGCCCATGGTTGTTGCTTCTTGCAACAATTGTTGCTTCTTGCTGGGGTGCCGCCCCTAGGGCACGTTTGGGCTGGAGAAGGTGAAGAAAGGGTAGAGGAAGTAGAGGTGTAGTTGGGTGCCACCGAAACGGCCCCTCTCGAGCCCAAAACGGCCGTCGACGTTGCTGGCACAGCTCTGTAGGTTGGCCGGAGCTACTCTTTGCTTGGGCGGTTGGTGATGGGTGCTACTAGGGCGCCGCTAGGGTGAGCTAGAGGAAGAAGAAGGAGAGGGCGCCTACAGATCGGAGCTACCAAACCCTAAATCGCCTGTGTGTTGCCCCCCTCTATTGCTGGTCTATCAGGTGTCGCTCTATCAGTTCTGGGCGTCACTCATTTTGGGGAAGAAAGGAGATAAGGAAGAAAGGAAAAAGAAAGGAATGAAAGGCCAAAAACTGGAAAAATTGCAAATTCGACCCCAAAAACTGAAAACGACATAACTATTACCTCAGAAGTCCGATTCGAGCATTTTCTTTTGTAAACTTTCAAGTGCGAGATCCACTACAACCCCAAGGCATGAAAACATACTCATTTGCTTGTCTCAACTCATTAAGAAAGTTTAGGGACCTTACAACTATAAACCCCTAATAGGGATTTCGCCCCCAAAATCCAAGGTAAACAAAGATGGGTACTTCCTCTGCACCTCATCCTATTACCTTCACATGGTTACTTGCATATCATGGTGATGTACATCATTCATACATATCTCATCTTGGGTCAGCAGAAAACCCCCCACATAAGAAGACATTTGCAAATATGGAACATAAAAACTAGTTGTGCCACCTGTACAAATCTAATAGTAATGTTCAACTTTAAATTCTAGCTATCATCCTAAAATTTTATCTATTGTATCAACACATTACTCAAAAGTCATACTTGCTAGATTTTTACCAATCATTCTATGTGTCCCATACCATTCCTTATAGCATATAAAAAAGGCAATGTATCCATCCTTTTTTTTATATATACACTGACACTAGAACTCTTGTCAGTTCTTTTTCAGCATCAAAAGAAATGTTGACGTTGGCATCTATCATTCCATACAAGGAAACATCATTCCTAGTCAACCTCGTTAGGGGTGAAATAACAACACTATCTTCACCTTACTAGGATTTATTACCTTGGTATCCACCTCATGTGCTATAAGGAACTCACATCATTATATCATATACTTTTACCAACATAACAAATATCTAGACATATAAGAGGAGTCTTCCTAATTATTGGAAGGATCAAAAGCAAAATCATCTCAAACTTTATGATCGTGGAACCATAGTCCAAACAACCTTTATCTATAATAAGATATCCATCCTCATGTTTAGAATGAATCCACACATACCAAGTGGTAATGGTCCACTTGAAAGTGGTGCCCTAGAAAGGAAAGACACAAAGGGAAACACACTTCCCATACCATAGTAGCATTGTTTAGGGTCACTAACAAAAAGGTAACCAATTCTATTTTCATTATGCATATTACAACTTCTTATGTATCATTTTACCTTTTTCATTTTTGGTCCCTTTCCATTAGCATAGGAATCATCATAATTAACATATCTCATTACTTCTTCCTTGATGACTATTTATCACACTTGGGTATGTTGTCTTATTTTATTATGTTTTTTAACCACTTATCAACAATTAAATCATCATATTCTACATTTTCTTCATTAAATCGGGATCATCTCCCTTAATTTCTTTCACATGCCATGCTGATTTTTCATTAACACTTTCTTACACACATAGGTTGGTCTGAGATTAACTCAGGTTCCACCTTATTTCTTTGTCATTGTTCCCATTCATTTTCTCATTTTGTACTTGTTATAGGAGTTCTCTCTATCTTATGTGGATTTCATACTTTGATTCACTTTATAAGCATAGACTTATCTATCTTTTACTTTATTATCTTCTTGAATCACATCTTCAAGAATCCCTCTTTTCCTTATTTTATTCAAATTTAGATTTCATGGTGTTGTATCTTTCTCTTATAGTTACCAAATATTCAAGTTTTGATAGATAATGATGCAATTCTCATCTTCGTTAAGGTAGGATTGAGATATTCATACCATGATTTCTTATTCGTTATGCTCTTTAGATTATCTCAAAATGACTACTTGATTAGAGTAATCAGAAAGATAATAATCTAAGAGTTCCATACTTACCTTTCTTCAATAATTGAATACCTGGCCAGAGCACCCAAATACTGAGATTAGGCGGTATGCACCATATTTTTGTGTCACGTTCCTAACTTAGACATCATCCTAGTCCTAACTCCTAGTGTCCTTGTAGACTCAGTGAACCTAAAGCTATGATATTAACCTATGGGTGTTGATGTTGAGATGTAGATAATAGGTCAATTTAGTTTGGGAAAGTAAGTTCTTAACTATGATTTACTAGAAATTAATTATTACAACACTCTGATGCCATCCTGTCATGATATGAGAAAGTTATATCTCACCTTGGGATGAATAAGGAAAGAGAGAGTGAGATGACATTATCAATCTTGTTTGTGATTCTTGATTTTGGTAAGTTTTGAGACTAAGAAACCAATATTAATGGTGGTGGTTCCTCTCTCAATGAAAGACAAGATCCATAACACATTCAAATTATATGCCACTCTTGTCATTGTCCTCTCTTTATATTGCCAAATAGAGATCCATAAGATCCATGACTTCCCTTAGAGTTTTTGAGGGATAGGAGAGTTCCATTACCTGTATGAGGAGGCATGGGGTATCAATGATATGTTTAGATTTTATACCTTGCCTTGGCACACAATATTCTTTGGAGTGGGCATGAAGCCCTCATTAACTCTTCATGGTGCTTGATGGTTCTAGGAAACAAATGCATCATCCACCTGGTACCTGGGCCCCATAATGAATAAGCCAATGTGCAAGATAGGTATCAATAACATAATTTCATATATATATACATATCTATGATTTAAAATTATCTTCATATGAAAATAATGATCATAAAAGTCTTCATTTTACACATAGTCACAAAATACTCCATTTTGACCGAATTACCTTTGAAAAATGTAAAAAATTGGTTTCCAAACCATAAAGTTTGATGGACGAGGAATCAACATCCGAGGACAATCATTATTTAGGAAGAAGATATCATTCAAAGTAAAGATATTGTACTAACCGACTTCTCTAGGTCGATCAAGGTGGATAGCAACTATCGATCTACATGTCAATTGACTCAGCAATTCAAAAGCTAGTGAAAGCCAACAACCTCTCTAGGTTGATTCAACCAAGTAAAATACCGATCAAGTAATCGAGCTCTCAAGATCAATAATAAGATCCATCAAGCTAATGCTTCCAAAACACCAATCGACCTTCAGGTTGATAGTTCACTAGACTATCAAGGTGGGAAAAAATTCCAGAGCTCAATCTCCTTCACTAATTAAACTCTTAAAGATTGACTCAAGATTGTTGATCATTATATCGATCAAGAAGATCATGGAGCTCTCAAGCTTGATAGGTCAGAAGTTGAAAAGGTCGATGCAACGTGGACGGATCAAAGGTTATCATGAGGCTGGTCAAACCCTATAAATAGGACCACAAAGCATCAATGTCAAGGCATCTTGTTATCTATAAACAAGTTGAAACACTATTTCTGAAAATCAAGACCAAGATCAGATCTATCGACTTCATGAGATCTACCCAATTTTGAGAGCGATGAAACTCCAATCTTTCCACCAGTCACTTCCATCACTAGATCGATAAGTTTCATTTTGACTTAGCATCACCAACAATTAAAGTGAGGACTATCGACCTCCAACGTCAACAAGTGAGATTGATCGACCTCTTTAGAAATGACATTTCAATCAGATTTAGGTAAAAGGTAGGTAGATAAAACTCTCTACTCGATTTACCTATGTATCAACCTTACTCCTTATTCTTTTTTTGTCTTTATTGTTTTATTTTGAGAACCATGACTTGTTCAAGTTATAGTTTGTTTCTTTCTTGCTCCATGAGTGGATAAACTCATTAACTTGGGTTGAGAGTAGCCATTAGGCCCTCCCAACCTTGTAATCTTTCCTTCTTCTATTTAAACACATATATTCTTGCAATTTTTTTTCTATACTCCTGTTTAAATGGGTCACTTTTTTTATTAGCTACCTTCTTGCAATGTCTAATTTGATAAAATTGAGAGAATCAGTTCAGAATGATCTAATGTATGGATTAGTGATGAACCATGAGAGTGAGGAGTCAATATAGCATTAGTCATACGCTTATTCTTGATTTGTTGGTTATCACCTCAAGAGAGAGGTGCTCTTTGATAAAAATCTACCATGATCCTTAGAGAAGTAAGGTGTTAATGTTGTAGTAGGGAGTCATTTTATGGAACATAGTGCTAAATGCTCCAAGTAAATTATCAATGATATGGAAAAATTACAAGATAAGCTAGAATATTGTAGGGGATCGATTGGGAAAAAATCCTCTACTTGAATCACTTTTGAGTCAAAATTTTTTGATACTTTGAATGCTAAACTTAAAAAAAATACATATAGATATTCACAATCTGAAAGAGACTAATGTCAAGGCAAGGCATCACACAAAAGATGTTATGAATTATGTCACATGCAGGGAGAGTGGACACAGGGTGAATAATTGTATTTACACTCATGAAGAGAAAGATTATATAACTAGATCCATGGAGAATGTCTCATATGTGAATTACAAAAGACTAGAACACCCTAGTTTCTCTTATGGTAACACATCTCAAACAAAAAAATCTTATCAGTTGAACCAACTCCTCACACCATAGGAAGAGGTCAAGCCCTAGTAAGAGGAAACTCTCCAGGCTTCCCCAAAAAACAACAATAGGATGCCTATCCAACAAGGAAACTTCAACGGTTCACCAAGAGTAAGTCTATTCAAAAAATAACAAAATTTCATAAATCAGCTAAAATCTCTAAATAAACTCCATGGGACAATTTATTTTAAGCAACAATGACCTTATGAACAACATGCAAGCACAAATGGGGACTACAGATACACAAATAGGAAATTAACAACAAAAAAATAAAATGATTGACCAATAATTGGCATCTACAGACACTTCCATCAAGAACCCACCTAATTAATTTCCCTATTGCACCAAAAGAGTTTGAGGAATGAGACGTGTGGAAAATAATATGGAGGCTAGAAAGATAGTTTATTATTGAGAGATGACAAAATCCCCTCCTATATATAGGAGAGGAGGCAAGTACAAGGAAGCATAACTTAACCCTAATGGGCCAAGACCATTGGTCCATGTACCATGTACATAATAAACTAAATAATCTAACACTCCCCCTCAATCTGGAGCATGGGTGAAACACATATCCAACTTGTTAATACATGAAGAAAAAAAGGTCATAGACAAAATTGATCTCCTCTTACAAGAAATGATCTCCCTATGAATCTTGTAACACAAAACTGAAGCACTTTAACACTCCCCTGGAAAAAGAGAGCACGTAGCACTTTACAAGTCTTCTCCCTTTGATGATGATAAGATCAATGTAGAAGTAGTAATTGTAGGGTGCAATCCCTCTGAATTTGAAAATTGCTAGACTTGTATAAGTAATCACAAATTATTTTTACAATTTTGACGAGCATCCAAAGTTGTAGATGGTAGAGAATGCGTAGAAGTCATTTCAGTCGTCATTGCTGCAGAAGTAGTTCCACAAAAGAAATACGAACACCAGAATAATGCACGGTAGCTAGGGTAAGAGCACTGCTATAGGAGTATTGTGCCATAGCAGGTGGTCACGTGCTTGAGGTGTACCACTATAGGAATATGCACTATAGTAGGTATCGACAATACAGATGAATATACATAAACTAGACAACATGGTCGAATGAAATGATTATTTCTCTTCGCCTTATCTCCTCTTTTCTCTTCTTCTCATCTTTCTCTATCCCCCCCTCCAACCGTAAAAAAACACATGAGAGTGGTTGGGGTGGAGTCATAAATATTAGTAGAGGAATGACGACACAAAAAAGTGTACTACAGTATAAATGCATGGTAGGAAGAACAAACCACTACCGAAATAAGCACGGTATAACATAACAAAAAATACTACCGGGGTGAAAAGTTGGTAGAAAGAGGAGTGACACTACCGGAATAGATCTCGGTAGGAAAAAAAAAACACTACCGGAATAAGCACGGTAGGAAGAAAAATTGATGCATTGCACCGTCTTTTTTTATACTTTATAAACTAGCATGAGATCTTTTCTTTTGTCAAATAAGTAATAAAAAGTTTCAAATCGGTTAATGTCTTAGTTGTCTTCACTCCTTTAGCTGGCATAATGTTAGGGAGTACGCCCTGGTCAAAGACTAGTCAAATACTAGTAAAATTGGAGGAAATCCCTTTAATGTGAATTTGATGTCGGCAAGATTCTGGTCCCTTGCTCAATTGGCAATGAGGGCTGTCCGCTGCTAATTTGCTGTTTGGGCACATTAACACAGAACCATTTAGATGATGGGGAGTGCTTCCGGGTAGGTTTAGCTAATGATTTCTTCAAGTCTTCTTCGCGGTACATGATTCGGCGGGTCCTTGACTATAAGTTGACTGCCGTTTTACAACCACAACATGAGTAACAACATCACTAATAAGAGAAACATGCGCAATTATCATTGCTCCATAATTGACTGAGTCAAATTAAACAATAACTTTCTTTACATGAAAGCTGCGTACGTTTTCTGCACAGGGGACGAGAGACCATTAGCGGCATGGATGACTGACTTGTGATGGATGTTAGGGTCATTCAGATCTGGAATCTCACGCATCAGTAATCTGGAATTACTTGACGCCTCCCAAAACGGTTCATGTGGAGGAAGGGGACAATGGAAATGATGTCCTTCAAGATGATCGGGTGAGTAATGACCTACCATTAAAATCAGCGCAAAATATGGATCTTGACCCACCCTGCGGTGATCACGCGGTTAAAGCGATCGTCACGGAGGAAGTTAGCGGTCTCGGTCACGCCCCCATGGGGGTGGAACAAATGACGGTTTTGGGGCCCACTCAAGACGAATTAAAAGGGATATTCCTTGTAACGGATATTATCCAAGATGATGTGGCAGGTGGTCACTCGCTCACCACTGACACGGTGCTTATGGAGGTCACTACTGAGGGATATGGTGGGTCCAGTCCCAAGATCCTCGGAGGTGTGAACTCGGACAGTGAGGAGGAGGAATGCCCACATTTCTCGGAGGAACAATTACTCAACACCGTCTGCCCCTATACACCGGGTGCGGTTATCACTCCATCCTCTGTTGTCAGGGACATCCTTAGCAATTTGGATGGAAATGCTATGATTATTGGTTTGGCTAGCCCCTCTGCGTCTGACAAGTTCGTACACCGGAGAGAAGCGCCGTTGACCCAGCTACCTCTATTCCTTTCACATTCAATACAGGAACCTCGTATATTAACGTCAAAGTTTACGACCACTTTATTATCTTGTCGCAATAAATACATTAAAAACGATAAACAACATTTTCTGTCGTTGTTGGTGTAGGCAACAACGACAATTTTTTTTTGTCTGTCGTAAATAAATAAATTTTCCGCCGTTGTTGGTGTAGGCAACAACGACAACTTTTTTGTCTGTCGTAAATAAACAAATTTTCCGCCGTTAAAACTCTTCCATCTTTTTTTTTATAACGAGGAACTAGGGGTGAGCAAATCTCAGTCCAGACCGCAAGACCGGACCGGACTGCACATTCGGTTCGGTCCAGTGCTGGACCGAATACGTAGCCGGTCCGGTCAACGGTCTTTAAAATTTGTATTTCGGTCTTTGGTCCGGTCCGGTCCAAAACCGGAAAAACCGTAAACCGGACCGCAGACCGGTTGGCAGAGTATTTTTTATCAAATTTGTTAGACCGGTCCAGTGACCCACCCAGACCCAGTGCCCACTTTTGCCCTGTTTCTTTTCCCTTTTCACGACCGATCCCTATGCCTCTCCTAAACCCCGACCCTAATTCTATCGCGTGCTTCTGTCCCCAACGCATAGTGTGCGACCAAACCAACGCATGTCGGCTTCCCCTACAGCAGCGACGCCGTCCGCCACAGGCATAGGAACAAACAGCGACGTCAGTCGGCTTTCTGCAAGCGGAGGCCGATCTCCCTTCTGCTAGCAGAGGACACCGGCTAGCAAGAGGCGGCGACCACCCAACAACAGCAAGAGTGGCAAGAAGCCAGAGCCGAACCAGGTATTCCTATCTTCTATCTCTTTCGTTCTTCTCTGAAACTTCTAGGAGTCGTTTGGGTAAAGTATTTCACGGTGGGAAGAAGTTGCGATGGCAAGAGGTGTCCCTACTTTGAGTATGCAAACGATAGATTCTTAAACAGCAGCTATCAATTTTGATGCATTTGGACTGTTGTAATCTCCAAGTACAGAGGTTTTCTTGAGTGATGCATCCAAACGGGACCCTACTATCTTCTGTTTTCCTTTTTTTTAATTGTTGCCTCCAATCCATTACTGTCGGGGCTCCTGGCCAACTACTATTCTTTATTTTTTGACAATAGAACTGTTTAGTTCTCTTTCTGTTGGCCCTTTTTTTCCCTGTTCGGCTGTTTTTGTATCTTCTCACCAAAAATGATAAATTCTTGGGGGTGGAAGGGGGGTTTATGGCTTATTTAAAAGCTGGATTCATCATGCCATCAACTGTGAATTGCTTGGAGAATCTTAGTATAATGTTTATGAATTCACAAACCTACCAGCCACGAGGGTCTAAGGGGGGCGCAACTCACTTGTGATGACCATAAACCCCTCCCCCTCACTTTCTTTCCTTGTTCTATTCACTACCAATATATGTGTTCTTATTGTTTCTGTTTGTACTTATTCTTTGATGGGAAGTAGGAAGAACCTTCTATGTAATTGTTGAAAATTGACCAATGATTTTTGTTATACATTGTTGCATGCTATTTAATTACTGTCTTGATTTCTTTGACAAATGAAACTAGAGTTCATTTCAACTTGTTTCATTTCTTATGCGGATTTGCTTCTTGCTTTCGCCGCTGCTCAGACCTTATATAGATTTTCTCCTCAATAGCTAATGTCTTCTAAGGACCATCAGCTGTATATTGTTCTTCATAGTCGTTCCTCAGCTAGCTGCAAAGAAGAGTTGGTTGTCGTCCTTTGCTCCTTGCCAGATGGCAGAGCATGATGGTTGCGGGTATAGCCTACTCATTTTGAGTGAAAAGGTTGGTCTCATTGAAAAGAAGGACAAGGATCAGGTTGTCCACTAGCCGTAATTTTAATTTAGACAACCTAAAACAATATGTTATCATGTTGTTCATTTTTACAATCGTTGAGTGAAAATATCAATCAAACAGAAATTTTGTGCAATGTTACAGTTGAAATTTAAAACAGCAGTAATGTTCTGTAATTTCGGTCTGAGCGGTCCGGTCCCGGTCCGGTCCAAACGTTAAACGGTCCAGGTCGGTCCGGTCCAATACAGAAGCGGTCTGGTCTGCGGTCCAAGTTTTAAATTTTGATACCTTCAAATGTCAATGAATCTGAGTTGTACGAGCGACGCCAAGGCGGCCCAGGTGTTCACCTAGGGTCCCAATCTCGGGCGCCCAGCCTAGTTACGCCTCTGGGCGGCCTGGTTTGTGTTTATTTATGTACTGATTTTGTTATTATTTAATCATGTACTTATTTAAATTTATTTATCAACTAATTTAACTTTATTTATCAACTGATTTGTATTTATTCATCTACTATTTGTATTTATTTATGTACAGATTCAGGAATTAATTAATCATGTACTGATTTATATTAGTTTATCAACTGATTTGTATTTATTCATCTACTGATATGTATTTTTTGTCTACTGTTTTATATAGTTTTCTACTCATTTGAATTTTTTTATGTACTGCTTTTGAAATTACATAATCATCTACTGATGTATCTTTATTTATCAACAGATTTGTATTTACTTATCCGCTTAACATTATGTATTGATCTACTTATTTGTATTTATTTATCTACTATTTTTTATTTAGTTATCTACTAATTTGTGTTTATTTCTGTACAAATTCTGATATTATTTAATCATCTACTCATTTAACTTATTAATCAACTGATTTGTATTTATTATATTTATTCATCTACTATTTGTATCTATTTATGTACTGATTTAAGAATGAATTAATCATCTACTGATTTATATTAGTTTATCAACTGATTTTTATTTATTCATCTACTTATTTGTATTTATTCATCTACTAAATTTATCTGTATAATACTTTTTATTTAGTTATCTACTCATTTGAATTTATTTGTGTACTGCTTTTGAAATTATATAATCATCTAGTGATGTAATTTTATTTATCAACTGATTTGTATTTATTTATCCACTTAATTGTATTTATTCATCTAGTTATTTGTATTTATTTATCTATTAAACTTTTGAAGAAATAGGTTTAGATCTTTACTCATTTAAACTCATGCCAAGAGATATTGCTTCAAACAAGAAACATATTCTAATTTCTATTATAACATAAGGGGATATACAATGATGTGTTTCTCTTGGAATTTCCACATACAATAAATGATACATACAAAAACGATGTATTATTTGAAGAAGTGTCTTGTGATTCATTTTTATTTAACAATAGTCGATCGCCAACAATAATGCTAAATTTATATCCCTATTTTTAATAAAATTATATGTTTCTATGTAGAAGATGGCACCATGTAAGCAATGGATTAGACTTGTTGATGACCGACTTGATGATCCATCATATAAATTTGGTATCGAAGAGTTTCTGATTTATGCATGTCAAAGAATTGGCTTAACTGAAATTAGATGTCCATGTGTTCGTTGTGTTAATTTTGTGTCTATGCATCGTGATTTAGTCAAAACACACCTAATGATTTATGGTTTCATGAGGAGTTATACCTTTTGGTATCATCATGGTGAGACGGGACATGAAACTGATTCTGATTCAGATGCTGGAAATAATGACAATGAACAAGATAGTGAGACAGATGATGAAATGTTAGAGCTTCTGGAAGATATGCATCTGATCCATCATAATATTGAGGGAAATGTTGGGGATATGGGATATTTTGACCACAATAATTTTGAAGAGGAACCTAATTGTGAGGCCCAAAAGTTTTTTAGGTTGCTAAATGACCTCAAACAACCTCTTTATTATGGCTCAAAGAGTTCAAAGTTGTCTACACTAGTCAAGTTGCTTCACATCAAGAGTCTTGGGAGATGGAGTAATCGGTCTTTTACAATGTTACTTGAACTGATGAAAGACGAGCTATTTCCACAAGACTCAACTTTGCCTACCTCTTATTATGAAGCAAAGAAGACAATCAAAGATCTTGGTTGCTCATATAACAAGATTGATGCATGTGCAAACAATTGTATGTTGTTTTGGAAGGAAGACCACGGTCTTGATAATTGTAAAATTTGCAATGCTTATAGATGGAAACATGACAAGTGTAGTGGGGTGGAGAAAGTAAAAGAAAATGGGAAAAAAATACCAAAAAAATTATTGCATTACATCCCACTAATTCCTCGGCTTCAAATGTTGTTTATGTCTACAAAAACATCTACACCTACGAGGTGGCATCATGATAATGGTGATAATGGTGATATGCGACATCCGACTGATTCATTGGCATGGAAGAGATTCAATGAATTAAATGAAAATTTTGCTGCTGATAGTAGAAATGTTAGATTGGGACTAGCTAGTGATAGTTTTCAACCATTCAACAATTCTAGACCATCATATAGCATTTGGCCAGTTATTCTTATTCCATATAATTTGCCTCCTTGGATGATCATGAAGCAACCCAATTTGATTTTGTCTATGCTCATTCCTGGTCCTAGTGGTCCCGGTGATGCTATTGATGTTTATTTGCAACCTCTAATAAATGAATTGTTAGAGTTGTGGAATAATGGAATACAAACATTTGATGCAACTATGCGCCAAAATTTTAATCTTCATGCAGCTCTTATGTGGACGATCAATGATTTTCTTGCATATGGGATTTTATCTGGATGGAGCACTAAGGGAAAACTTGCTTGCCCATGTTTCCATAAGGGTACCCATTCAACTCGTTTAGCTAATGGTGGAAAACAATGTGTCACGGGTCACAGACGGTATTTTCCTATGAATCACACGTGGAGAAAAAATAAATCTAAATTTGATGGCACTATTGAGAATGGCACACCAATGCCACCACTAGATGGTGATGATATCCTTAACCAAGTCGACAATCTTGAGGGAAATCCTTTAAGTAAAGATTCTAAAAAGATATCTCACAAGAGTAGGGGGGACAATTGGAATAAGAAAAGCATTTTCTTCAAACTTCCATACTGGAAAAATCTTTTGATACGACATACTTTAGATGTGATGCAAATAGACAAAAACATATGTGACAGTATTCTTGCAACTATTCTGAATGTTAAGAATAAGACAAAGGACAATTGCAAATCTCGTCTTGATTTGCAAGCTATGAAAATTAGACAAGAATTGCACCCCGTAACAACAGAGGGGAAAATAGTTTTACCAGATGCATCATTTGTACTATCTCGAGATGGAAAGAAGAAGTTTTATAGATTTTTGAAAGATTTAAAGGTCCCAGACGGCTATTCCTCAAACATTTCACAATGTGTTAACATGAAAGAGACTAAACTTTCTAGATTAAAAAGTCATGACCATCATGTTCTATTACATCACATACTTCCACTTACACTTCGTGGTCTTCTTCCTAAGGTTGTTTATGAGCCGATTCTTGAGTTGTCTCGATTTTTTAAGGTATTGGGATCTAAGTGCTTAAATATGAGGGAGTTGAAGCAAATTGAAGCTCAAATTCCAGTTACTCTTTGTAAGTTAGAGAAAATATTTCCACCATCATTTTTTGATGTGATGTTGCATCTTCCTATTCATTTGGCACATGAGGCTATGCTATGTGGACCTGTTCATGGGCACTGGATGTATCCTATAGAGAGAAATTTGTATACCTTAAAATCCTATATCCGCAACAGGGCCCTCCCAGAGGGTTCCATAGCAGAAGGATACATAGCAGAAGAATGTATGAATCTTTGTTCAAGATATTTGCATAAAGTGGAGACAAAGTTCAATCGCCCAGATCGAAATTATGAAGATAATGTCAAGGTAAATTCAGTTTTATCTACTTTTTCATACAAGGGAAAAGGATTAGGTTTTGGAAAAATAAGAGACCTTGATGCACTTGAATTGGAGCAAGCCCATATATACATTCTTAATAATTGTGAAGAAGTTGAACCTTTCATTGAGTAAGTGATTTCCTACAAATTATTATATGTCATTTATTTATAACTTGTAGTAAGCCTATATGTGATTGATCTAATATTTAAATGATTTAACGTAGGGAATACTATCAAATTTAGGGGGTAAATGCAGAACAAATATATTATAAGGAATTAAATGACAATTTCATTGAGTGGTTTAAGATAAAGGTAAGTTGTCTATTCTCTCAATATGGAAATATATATACACAATTGTTTATATGCTTCTCATTACACCATTATAATTTATATAGGTCGCAGATCAATTTTAGAATGATAAAAGCAAAAAAACATAAGAGTTGCTTTCATTATCAAGGGGTCCATCTAAATCTGTGACATGTTTTTATGGCTATGTGGTGAATGGATATCGATTTCATACTAGGTCTCATGAGGAAAAATTGAGGTCACAATGTAGTGGAGTGGTTGTGGGAGGTGGTGATGATAGTGGTGAAGTTATTGGTTATTTTGGAAAATTGACCGAGATTATAGAAATGCAATACTTGGGTGATAACCGGGTAACATTATTTCGGTGTGATTGGTTTGATGTTGGTGACAAAGTGAAAGGATTAAAGATTGATGAGTATGATTTTACAAGTATTGATTGCAAACGCATTTGGAAAACTACTGAGCCATATGTATTAGACACTCAAGCATCTCAAGTGTTTTATGTCGATGATCACAATAACAAGGGATGGCATGTTGTGATAAAGGTTGAGCCACGCGATAAATTTGAGCTAGTTGATGTGGATGAAGTAGCAGAAGTTCCTATTGATATTTGTGATGATGTTTAGAAGATTTATTTATCATTTAATTTGTTGTAGTGATGCCACTAGAAAAGATTATATGTTTTATATCTTGTCATGACATTTTCAGCCTAATTTTCTATAAAGTTATTGACTATGACGTTTGGTCTTTTACTTTATGCAATCAAGTATTGTTATGTAAACATGTGTAATAATTGTCATTTTTATTGTTTTGATCAACTATATTTATTGATAGTTGATCTTCTAATTATTTTCCTTGGTGGTACAGGACAATGTCTATAAGAGGATCAAAATATGAGAAGGATCCTAATAAGTCTAAGTCTAAGAATTATCTCTTGCCACAACAACTAAGTGTAATTGGAAAAAGACGTGTTCATGGATTGGTACTTAAAAGTACTTTACCAAATCTCAAAGGAGATAATATCCATGGTATGGATGGGTATTGTGATAGTAATTTATTGGATTTAAATAGTGGGAAAAAGTCTTTCTTTTCCAAAAAAAGTTCTTCTCTTCCACAAACATGGAATGATTCTACCTCCAAAAATGTTCCATCTCCACCAATGAAGAGTACTCCTCCACCAATTGAAAGTCCTCCCCCAATTAGAAATGTTGCTCCGCCAATTCAACATGTTCCTCCACCAATTGAATCAGGTCATGTACCTCTTGAAGAATCTCCCAATCAACATGGCATGGCTACTGAACTGATTTCCACACATTCTATTGGTGAGATATCAACATGTAAGACCCCATCTAGTTGTTGTTGATTTGCATTAGTTTGAAATATTAACATGCTCCACCAATTCAACATGATCCTCCACCAATTGAATCAGGTCATGTACCTCTTGAAGAATCTCCCAATCAACATGGCATGGCTGCTGAACTGATTTCCACACATTCTATTGGTTAGATATCAACATGTAAGACCCCTTCTAGTTGTTGCTGATTTGCATTAGTTTGAAATATTAACATGCACCAATTAAGTTGCATGTTCTCCTAGTGTATACACAACTAATTTCCCAATATATTTTGTTATTTAGTATCTTATTTCTTTTTCTACTTGATGATAGGTAATGTCTTTGAAAAGATAGTGAGGCATCGAGGAAGTAACAAATGTAAAAAGGTTGCTAGACTTAAAGAAGGAAGAAAGATAGATATCACATTTTATCAAGGTCGGCCAGTTGGGAAAAACCATAAGGTATGGAGTAGACACTTGGGAAGAATTATTTGTGATCGCAACATTTTCCCATTGAAGATTCATTCATGGAATGATATCACTGAAAGACAAAAGGATCACATGTGGGCAGCAGGTGTGGTGAGTGGGATCAATTCATTTTATATTTATCTAAATTCTTAAATGTTCACAAGATAATAACATCCTTAATGCATATTTTGTTGTATAGGATAAATTTTCTAACAACAACATGGTTGGTTTTAAAAGCCATACAATAAAACATATGAAAGAGTTATGGGTGAAATGGAGGGCAGCAATGCATCATACAGTGAAAGGGCTAGACATGAAGCACCAATTATTGAAGAAGCCTATGGCAATTCAAGTTGAGGGTGATTGGGAATGGCTCGTAAAGGAAGTTTTTCATAGTGAAAAGTTTATGGTAATCTCATGAGTAATCATTTTCACACTAGTACAAGTTACTTGAACTTATGATTGTGATTTCTTAATAATATTTGTTTTATTAATAAAAATGCAGGCCTTGAGTAAGAGAAACTCTAAGAATAGAGAAGGATTGAACAAGAAACTACTTCATCGCACAGGCAGCATGCCTCTTAGAGAAATTTCATGGCAGAAGGTTGTTTAAATATATCTTCATTACAACCTTCATTCTTCTTATTTACACAACTTATTTTGGTAATGTTATAGGGGGGGAAAGATGGGAATGCACCTGACTTTGGAAAAATATATTTTGAGAGCCACAAGAAAGGTGATACATTAGCTAACATGGAGGTAACCCAAGTTCATGTAAGTATACTAACATGCATGGTCATGTCACTATTTGTATATTTACACTACATTAATTACTTTCTCTTATAGGAAAAAATTGTTAGCATCCAACAAGCTGAGCCATCCCTTCATCATGTAGAGGTTGTAGAAAAAGTATATGGAGAACCACAAACAAGAAAATACATATCAGGTTATGGTGGAGGAGTGAAGCCTAGAGATGTAAGAGGACCATACAAAACAAAGAATTCCCTATTGGATGAGCTAAAATCAAAGGAGCAAGCATTGAAAGATAAAGAGGAAGCTTTTAATGTGCAAGAGAAAGCCTTGAAAGAAAGTGAAGTTGAAAAGCATGCAACACAAAGTCATTTGAGAAAAGTGGAAAATCTACTAGAGATGACAGTCAAAAATCCAAAATTTCAGCAACTTGTGCAATTTGAAGAGGATGTTGATGGTTCAGCTGGTTCTCCATCTATATCCAAAGACTAGTTTAAATTAGGTACGAGGTTAATTTCATTTATGAGATGAATATTAGAAATTTTTATGTAGTTTATGCTATAATTTTATCTTTTTCTTATTCTAATTTGTTCCTCAGAAATGAAAGGAGAAGATTTTGGGTAGCATTGGTATACATATATATATTTGAGGTGGCATTGATATAAATTTTCTAATTCACAATTGTAGGTGATGATGCAAGTGATCCAATGACAAGTCAACTAGAGAATGAGTCTGATGGTTTTGTTTGGATGGAAAAAAAATTAAAACCTTTTTTTGTAGTTACTTTCACCTGAAAGTGGAGTACACACATTTTAATGTTACCCATCCAACATCATTATTCCTCTAGAAATTTTGTAATTATACTTGATTATTTTTGGTGAACTACCAAAACATAGGAAAAATGAGATGTATTAACATACAAATCTTCAATAGGTAATTCAGTAGATTCTGATTTTAATTGAGTATGCTGCATTTTAATGTATACAAGATGTTCAGAAGTGACATATCCATATATTCAACATCATTTTCATATCACATCTATATGAGGTAATTGTGATAGGTTCCATCTTTTTTTCCAATCATGTATCTAAATCTTATATGTATCTTTCTTTTGGAATAACCCTTCTTCTTCATGTTGAGCATGAATGTTGCATTACATCCCATGCCATTTTGATTTGAACTTGACTTATAATTGGGAGTGTTTTATTACTTGAACATGACATTTTACATTGCTCCATTAATAAGATAGTGTTGTTTAAAGAGTTTATCAAAAGGCATCTTACAGACCATACTTGTTTTCTTTTACAGCTTGGGCTATGCTAATTGTTCCAAGTGAATAAGAAGATGAAAGAGTTATCAAGTTTCTTATGCTTTTTCAGGTTTGTTCCACCAACAGCTATATTATATTTTTCTAGCATATTTGTTCAAAAAAAATCGGATTATATTGTTCTCTCTTTTTTCAGATTTTTCTTAGTCCAAAGCCAAGCAGTACTCATTGATCTATGCTTGAGATGTATTAAAGGATCTTACACTAGCAGAATGATGATCTGTTACAGCCAGATTTCCTAGGGATATGGGCAACTATTGAGCCTTCTTTTTTATAATATACTCGTGGATAAAATGCATCCCCGGGTTTGAAATTCATTCATGCAACGTTTATTAATGTTGCTGAATGTGAGGATGCTCTAATGAAATATGCAATTATTATTGGAAGAAACTAATGAACATTCTTTGTTACAACATACTCGTGGATGAAATTTCACAAGGTTCGTTCTTTCACTTTATTTTGATATCAATATTTCTTTATGTCTTTTATTGTCCTCATCTTCATATGTTTTTCTCTAAATTCAGGTTATTCAAATTGATGAGTTCGATTTGCACAATATTGATATCTTGGGAGATATGTTCATTCCCACTCTGTTATGATGGTGATTGGTATTCAGATTATATGTTACACTCTGTTATGGGATTTATCTATAAATGGTTTTCTTCTTCCACTTATTCTTCACTATGAGTGTCTCATTGTCTTTGGTTCAAAAGGTAAGTACTCTTTTCTTACTCATTAAAATATACAACTGTGAGTACTCATTGTATCGGTATAAGCCATTCATATCCATTGCACATGCGGAAAATGTATTCATTGCACATCTGAAGTTATATGTTTGTTGCACATTCAGTGATATGTGCCCCTAATATATTATTTTTTGTAGGTACATAGTTATATATATGTGATGATGATTTCTATTCATATGATATGTGCACACTCATTATGGAAAGAGCTATATATTATTTTCTTCTCGATTCATTCTTCGGTTAACACACAGTAAATTCTTTGATGCAAGAAAAGAATGTCACATCCATTAAAAGACTGAGTGGAGTCTTGTACTGAAACACTTCTTGGAAACCCCTCCCTATCCCCTAAACTTCTAAACGCATGCCATTTTGTTTTTCAACGCACAATGTATATGTTGTTTTGGTTTTCAAGTGAGCATATGGAAAATATGCCCCATTGCACATGCAGAAAATGTGTCTGTTGCACATCCGAAGATGTGTCCGTTGCACATGCGGAAAATGTGTCCGTTTACACATTCGAAGATATGTGTCCGTTGCACATTCGACTTTATGTGTCCGATGCACATCCGGAGATATGTGTATTCCATGAATTGTGTTTCTAATACTTAAAATCTCTTTTGTAGGTTTCATTTATGGTGATGGTGATTGGTATTCAGAATATATATTACACTCTATTATGGGATTTAGCTATAAATGGTTTCTTCTTCCACTTATTCTTCACTACGAGTGTCTCATTGTCTTTGAATCAAGATAAACCAAATATGTGCAATCAAAAGGTAAGTACTCTTTTATTACTCATTAAAATATACAACTGTGAGTACTCATTCTTTTTTCATATCAGAATTGATATAAATTTAGTATTGTAACATTATAATAATCTATGTTGAATACACTTAGCTGCACGTATCAATTGTCTACACTATATAATTTTTTAGTCACATCTTAATTAGTTATTTAGAACATAGCTATCTAAATCATAAGATATTGTACCTTATAATTAACTAAGTGCATTGAACAATTCTTTAAAACACGACCAACGATTAAGAAAGCGGCCAGTGCGGCCGCTTCCTACAAGGCAGAAGTTTCAAATTGCCTATGTATCTTAAGTAACACTTAAATGTATGCCTCTTCTCTTTCTCCCCTCTCAATCTCCAAGGCACCTTATTTTTCATCTTCTCCATCACCACCAACATATTTCCTTACACCCTCTCATTCTTCCACCTACCTCTTTTCTTGTTTCTCTACATCTCCATCTCCCCTCCTTATCTCTTTCCTGTGCATCTTAAGTAACACTTAAATGTATATATATATATGAGGATATTGACCATAAATATGTAGATAACTACATATATAACTATACAATGTGTGTATATGAGTGGGGGAAAACCATGACACATGTATATATACATAAACTATTATTTTTAAAGGTCACCTAAGTGATGCCTAGTCACGCCTAGTCACGCCTAGTCACAAGGCGTTCAGCTGGAACGCCATGCCGCCTTCACCTCTTCACAAGTATGACTTACACAAATAACAAAAACTAATGTCTCCAAAATTTTACTAACCTTGATTTTATCATTCCATATATTCTTACTACAATAATTATATAATTAAGGATCTTGATATATGTTGTGAGTTAATTCATACTTTGACTTGTTGATATATTATTATATGTTGATTGTTGGTTGGATTTCATGGAGATTTCCATCATAGATGATTGATTTAGATCAATTTGTGTGTTTATACATAAAGCTTATTGTATGCCAAAATATTCATATATAAATATACATACTTGTATAATAATAAGTTAATTGTTCCCATTGTCGTGTCATGTCCTGCATTGTTGAAAATTGTGGTGCCTCTTAGTCTGTCGATAAATCCATGCTCGTGTACATATTCGTGTTTCCTAGGTTAGGATCCAAGTGTGTTGCAAACATGAAAGACAAATTTAGCAATTTGGTATTTTTTTTGTCATTATAGCTATTTATGACGGAAAAAGAACGTCATTGTTGACCTTTGTGATCAAGCCTGCTAGTCGTTGTTACTAGTATCAGCGACAAGATTGGGTGGTCGCAACTAGTATCAACGTCAGACATTTTATATAGTCGTTAAAACTATTAATGACAAACTATATAAGTCGTCGTGATTTGTAATAGCGACGAACTGAAATTATTCGTCGTTATCTTTATTAACGGAAAGACCAATAACGACAAGACGCGACAACTTTTTTTTCCATCGTTAATAGTTTTAACGACAAACTTATTCACATTTACGACCAACTTTTTCCGTCGTTATTGTTAACTTTTCCTGTAGTGTATATTGGAAGGAGGGGAGTCAGATAATCCCTCAGATCACCCACATGAGGTGGATAGGGAGGCGAATCGCCAAGACTCCAAGGGTTCTACGTCTAATAAGTCTGTTGAGGCGAATGAGAGACCACAGAAGACCCACAAAACTCCTAAGCACAAGATAGTGGGGCCCAAGTCAAAGATGGGACCTCCAAAGAAGAATCGTGCATGTAAAGACATCGCCACTGACAGTGAGCATGAGGGCAGGGAGGCTAGAATGGAAAAGAGGAGGATGGTGCGCGAGCACGAGATGACCAAGCTATCAAAGAATAGGTACCGTGTGACGGAACACAACGCGGCCAAGGGTTCCAAATGACTCCTCGCATGGAATGTAAGAGGAGGGGTGGAATCTTACCATCAAGGTGAGATTAGAAGAGTCATCCGTGAAGCAAACTCCTCTATTGCTATCATCACGGAGACCTGCATCACGATGGGCTACATTGCCAAGGTAAAAACATTGTTCCCTACTGGTTGGAAGTTCTTTTCTAATCATGAACAGGTTGAAGGAGGTAAAAATTGTTGGGGATTCGACCCCAAGGTCTGGGAGGTGGAGGTTATCAACTCTACCCCTCAAACGATCACTGCACGCTGCCACCACAAACGGGGAGCTGACGTATCCATCATTGTCGTGTATGGACACACAACGACAAGGGAGCGCAGAGAACTATGGTCCAATCTCAACGACCTGTCCAGCTTGGTGAGCGAGCCATGTATCTTGATGGGGTACTTCAATTGCACACGCTTCTCATGGGAAAAGAAGGGAGCATGCGAGCGAGGCCTTAGAGTGATCTTGGAATTAAACGACGCATTGGATACCTCTAACATGATGGAACTCTCTATGCAAGGAGGGGACATCACATGGACCAATCTCCAAGATGAGGACAACATGATTGCATGTAAGCTAGATCGGGTGCTCATCAATGACCCATTCACACATCTGTTCAATGATGTGGCAGTCACCTTGGTGTTCTCAGCGGCGATCAATGATCATGCGATATGTTGATTACCAGCTTGCTCAGATCCTCAACTAGACACAAAAAGAAACCATTCCGCTCACTCAACTACTGGATGGAGTGGGATGGGTATGATGCAGTCCTAAAGGAAGGATGGGATTTGCAGGTTGAGGGAAATCCCATGTTTGTCGTGGCAAAGAAGCTTCAACATACAAATATGTGCATCAAGAAGTGGGCTACAGAGAAATGTAACATGGTTAAACTCAAAAGAGATGCTCTCTGTGAGTTTGACAACGTCAGTATGGGACTACAAGAACAACCGATGAACCAACGACTCATTGAGGAAGAACGAGGCTTGCGCGCTCGATTGGAGGTGTTGGTGAAGGCGGAGGAGTGCTACTTCTACCAACAAAGTCGCACAAAATGGATCACCGGTGTTGAATAAAATACCTCCTTTTACCAAGGTGTGGTCAAGAGGAAGGTGATCCGTGACACCATCCACGAGCTCATCTTGGAGGACGGCCGGAAGGTGAGCGTGCATGATGCATTGTGCACGGAGGCTGTGAAGTTCTTCACGGAGTTATACAATGGACATCCACAGGAACATTAGGAGAGAACGATGACACCATGCGAGCGCTGACTCAAACACAAAACATGAAGCTTTGTGATAAGGTATAACCGCTGGAAGTGAAGGAGGCATTATGGTCTATAGGGTTGGACAAGTCCCCGGGCCCAGACGACTTCAACGCTAGATGGTATAGGGATGCTTAGCCGGTTATCTGCAATGACGTCGACAAGGCAATCTCTTGGCTCACGGAGGGAGGGAGCATGCTGTGGGAGTGCAACCATGCATTTCTTGCCCTCATTCCAAAGACGACATATGCATCACCCATGAGAGATTTACATCCCATTACTTGTTGTGGGGTGCTATACAAGATTTGGGCCAAACTCTTAATAGCAAGACTCAAGGTGGTGCTACCCACGCTTGTGTCACAGAACCAAGGGGCTTTCATCCCAGGAAGAAACATAGCAGATTGTGCACATCTAGCGGGAGAATTTCTGCATGGTTTTGAGTTGAAGCGGGACAAGCCGAAGGTGTGTATTAAACTCGACGTCTCAAAGGTATATGATCATGTATCATGGATGAGTCTTTGGGCACTGCTGGAGGACTATGGCTTCCCACCTACATGGATTCAGTGGACACAAGAATGTATACAATTTTCATCTTTCTCTGTGTTAGTCAATGGCCAACCGAGCAGATTGTTTGCAAGCAATCGGGGGTTAAGGTAGGGTGACCCTCTCTCTCCGCTACTCTTCACCCTTGTGATGGAACAACTAATGTTAATTCTTGAAGAGATGGAGGGATGTGGCAATGCATAGTGGAAAGAGGCTAAAAGCAGAAGAGTTGGCGGAGCTAGACTAGGAAAGATTGAAATCTTTCAAAGTGAGAGGCATACCTGTGCTTTCCCACTTAATGTTTGCAGACGACGTCCTTATGTTCCTTGACAGCACGGTCGGTAACATTCACGTAGCAAGAGAAGGGCTTGATAGGTTCGCCTCCATCACCGGGCTGCAAGCAAACTCGACTAAATCAATGGTGTTCCTCTCAAAGGCGGCGAGACAGATGGGTGGGCTGCTATCCAGCGTGATCGGTATGCCCATCCATGACTTACCTTGTATGTATTTGGGATTCCCACTCATGGCTGGAATGGTGTACGCTAGGCACTATGGAGCATGCACAAATAGACTCAGGGCGATGATTGATAAGTGGCCAATCAACATGACGTCCTTTGCGGGTCGGTTGATGCTCACCCGATCAAACATCATGGGACTCATCACGTTTTGGGTGATGCAAGGATATGTACCTAGCGTCGTTATGGAATGAATGCAGACAATTACCAGCAAATTCCTATGGGGGGAAGCTCACACTCTATCCTGGGAAAGGATGGCATACCCTGTAAGGTCCCTAAACTTTCTTAATGATTTGAGACAAGATAATTAGTATGTTTTCATGCCTTGGGGTTGTAGTGGATCTTATGCTCGAAAGTTTGCAAAAGAAAACTCTTGAATCAGACTTCCGAGGCAATAGTTATGATGTTTCCAGTTTTTGGTCGAATTTGCAATTTTTCCAGTTGTTGGCCTTTTATTCCTTTCTTTTTCCTTTCTTCCTTATCTCCTTTCTTCCCCAAAATGAGAAATGCCCAGAACCAACAAAGCGATGCCCGATAGACCAGCAACAGAGGGGGGCAACGCACAGGCAATTTAGGGCTTGGTAGCTTCGATCCGCAAGCACCCTCTCCTTCTTCTTCCTATAGATCGCCCTAGTGGCGCCCTAGTAGCACCCATCACCAGCCGTCCTAGCAAGGAGTAACGCCGGCTGACTTGCAGAGCCACGCCAGCAACGTCAACGGCCGTTTTAGGCTCGAGAGGGGTCATTTTGGTGGTGCCCAGCTGCACATCTCCTTCCTCTACCCTTCCTTCACATTCTCCAGCCCAAACGTGCCCTAGGGGCGGCACCCCAGCAAACATCAGTAGTTGTTGCAAGAAGCAACAACCATGGGCATCTAGGGCGAGCAGCAGCCCCAAGCAATGCCCGCCTTGATTCCGTTTTGAGGTCCAAGCTTGCAACCGCAACCACGAACAACGACAACCACCTAGGGCGGCACCCCATCTAGCTGTAGCAGCAAGCTGTGTGTGGGCAGCAGCTAGGCCACCTTGTGGTGCCCAGCAGCAGGGGGAAAGCTGCCCTTGAGCTTCACCCGTAAGGTCCAGGCATGATTTCCCAAACCTAGCCAAGTTTCAGCCACCAATCAAGCTCTCTCTTCAACCTGAGCATGTGTGTGAGGTTGCTGTGTGCAGCAAGTCTATAAATAGAGTAATCCAAGGTTGAAGACAACCCCAGGAAAGCCTGGAAATAGGCTCTGGACGTGTTTCTAGGTGAATTCGGACATCCCGAACCACTGTGAGTAGAATTTCACTCACTATGCAAGATTTAACTCTAGAAATCAAAAACATTTGGTTAATTGCCCATTTTTCACTGATAACAGCAGTTAAGGCGTTGGGTAGTATTTGGCGTCACCTGACTTTTTATTTCACGATTTGCTTCTTTATGCTTTGGATGATCTAGTTTATCATCCGATCAGTGTGGTTTGGACCAGTGGAATTGCATGGTTAATCGAAACCTAAATTGCTCAGTTTGAATGTTGAAATCAGTAGCTCACAACAAATAACATTATGGTTTGGGTATAAACCCAGGTTGTTCCATGGTAGAAATTGCTCTAAAGCTTTCAAACCCTACTTTTCTTGCTCCTTATGCTTAGGGTTTGCTCATTTGATGAAGAAAGGTTCTAGATGGACGAATTCATAGCTTACACTTGGATTTTCTACCCTACCTGCTCGAGATTTCTTCTGTGTGGGGTTTCATCTTCTCATTTGAGGCAAGTTTTATAACTTACTCCATGTTTATTGCTTGCCATAAGCTTTCTAGATCATGTTCTTGCTTGAAAATGATGATCCATGCACTAAAAAAGCTATGCTTGGCTTGGATTTCGATTTTCATAATGTTCCTTGTTCTGATTTCAGTTCTAGATGAACATGTGATCATGTGTATGTTATTCCTAAGGTACAATATGACTTGGATCAGGTTGGTTTGACAACCTATGGTGCTAAGAACCTATCAAACAATGGTCAATTTTAGGGTTTAAAGTTGATTTCTTCTATAAACCATGACCCGATGATGGTACCATTGCAACAACCCTATGGTGTTGTATTCATAACAATTGATGGTCGTGATCAAGGGTGTCAAATGATGGTGACAACCTATGTTGACCCCCTTAGGTCAGCTTTTGGATCAATTAGAAGTATAATGATCAACCATTAAGCACCTTACTGATGCTATCAATCAATGTTGACATTAGCTTAATATTTGATGTTGATTAATGAATTAGTGTTGATCTAACAACATATGGTGACTTAATGGTAACTAATGATGGTGGGTCAGGTTTCTACAACCTATGGTGAGTCAAGCATTGTAGTTTTAGCATCAATTAAGCCTTAGGTCAATGGTTTCTTGGGTCACTTGATGCAATGGGCAGACCTATACTGTAATTGATGGTTTTAACATGTGAACTTGACCTAATGGTCGAGATCTACTATTTATTCCTCCATTAAGGTGGAATGATGGCTACTGTAATGTGTTGGTACTAATAATGTGATTTAGATGGTTTCTTTTATATGATCAACTTAAGGAGCTTAATTGTTGACAATGTATGGCTTGTTTTAACCGAATAGTCGATTGTGGGTTTTACCCTACTTCCAATGGAACATTTTGTGTTATTAATCAAGGGATGCATAGGGTTAGATGGTGACTCTTTATAAAGAACAAATCAAGGACTTCATAGGTGGTTTATCTAAGGTGTTTACTTATGTAAACAACCAAAGGTCTTACCTTTTAAACATCCAATGGTTCTGGGTGACATGGTGGTATGGTGATACGAGTTGGATGATGATGAAACAAATGGAGGGTTACCCTTAATAAGGTAGTCTTACCTATTCACTCATATGTATAGAAGGGATGATAACCATATTGTGTTGATATGTAACCCTAATGAGGTATAGCTTGTTATACCTAGCTTTCATATAACTAAATGATGGTAATTGGGTATGAATAGTCCTTGAATGACTAATACAATAATGGAGTACTCTATTATTGTTGAAACCCTAGTATGCTATAACCTGATGGTTACACCTTGATTTATGTGTGGGTTCATACTTGAGAATAGTATGGAATGTGATGGTGATGCTTCACCTTATGCACCCACGATCCAATGGGGATGTCATGACTTAGGGTTTGGGTATGAGTGTTGATTAGTAACATTGATATAATTTATCATATTGAACCTAACTCTAATGCAATCAAATAAAGATGAGTATTCATGTTTAACATTCTTATATGATGGAATGATGGTGGAATAACCTCCTTAACATGATCATAACCTTAATGTGTTAATGGGTGGTTATCATAGCCACATGGTTGATACTTTCGTATGCTAAACATGTGCATTATGAATATAATGAGTGTTAATCATATCTAGGTTGATGTAATAAAGGAATGTTCTTAATGTTAATATAACCCTGTTATGATTTTTTATGAATACCATCTAGCTCATAAATGCAATATTGTGTTGGTATGTATGCCCTGAGAGCCAATCATGGGATGATTGGTAGGATACATTAAGATTGATTTGATAAACATCAAAGGCAAGCTTCCAATTCTTTCTGGTTTAGTCATATGAGATAATGATAAAACAGATTGAATGTCTAGATAATGACAGTACTCAATGACGTATGCTTTCAGGTTGAGGACATGAATGATGAGATCATACGGATGCTAAGAGTTTGTACATTCTTATTATGTCCCTAGTCAGATATCATTGTGGAAGGTAGATAGACAACAATCACACACAAGACTAGATTGTGGTGTTGGTTGATGACAGAATCTTATTAATCACGATATGGAGATATCAAACCAAACACATAGGTACTTGTTAGAGAACAAGTATACCGGACAGACCCACCATGAGTTTGACACATGGAACCATGACATGGTAGTCACAGTCAGTTCTCACAGTGATGGTGGTGAGTGTGATTCTTTGACCTGAAATCACTACACTCAACACATGTCGTTGGGTACACTTTGACATCATCAAACGCAATCTTGAAACATGGGTTGTTATAAAGGTGATGATTGGGTGGCTTTGACACATGGGGCTTTTGAGGGGTGAGTGATAGATATGGGATTTGTCCCTCCTAAGGGAGTTTGATATCCATGGCCACTTGATGAGTAGGATTGAGATAGGCATGTGCACGCATGTGTGAATCAGTATGCGATATTGATGTCATACATATCTCCTCCAATCTACTCTGAGATCAAGAAAGTGAATGAATGTTAATAGGATGACTGTTCCATGCCTTGAGTTCATTCGGGATATCAGTGACAAAGGAATTATACATTCACTATAACACCATTCACAGATTGTAGGATTGAAAGTTGTTCTCCAACTTTCTATTTCACTTGGGTAGCACTGATGTGCGACTAGGCACCACTCTTTGCTTGTGAAGTCATAAGTGTTATGGACTTTCACTGCCAACGTGAAATGGGCCTGTAGGGTCACACACATATGATTTAACCTAGAAGAGGAGTTTATCCACAAACGATGTTTAGATTGATTACTAAAGGAGTTTAGTAGTTCAATTAAACACTCAATCAATTAATAGCTCAATATCATAGTGTTCAAGGTGTTGGACCGATTGATTAGAGTATCAGATTGATTGAAACTGCAATTGATTGATTTTGCACATTCTCCACTCCCAACCAATCGGTTCATATGATGAACTGATCAACTCAGCTTGGTGAACCGATCGGATCATGTGATGAACCGATCGGCTCAATAGGTCCAAACGAGCAAGTTGGGAAAGTCAGGTTGGTGAGAAATTTATTTTTGTTTCACTTGTCCAATTTGATTGGAACAAGGATTGGTATTTAGATCAATTCGAAACAAAAGAGGAAAAGTCAATCGGGAACTGATCTGGGGAGTGAACTGACTGGTTCAGACTTGAACCGATTAGATGAACTGCCTCAACTGACCGGTTCAGGCGTGAACTGATCGGCTCAGGTCTTCAACCGATCGGTTCATGCTTGAAACGATCGGTTCAGCTGGCGCAGTTGGTTGTTTTGTAGAAAATCTTGAACCCTTCTACTTTGCTTTAATCCCACTTTGCCCGGGGTAGAGAACCCTGTCCCATGACCCTCCTATATATAGGGGTATTGGGGGCTTCTCAAAGAACAACTCAGAACATCAGTTGCTCTGCAAAGTTGTCGTTCTCTCTGGTTGTGGTAACCACGAGAACCCGAGCAAGTGCTACCCGATAAGGGAGGCACAACAAGGGAAAGACAACTGTAGAAAAGTGACTGGTTGCAGGAGAGTGTGTCGGTGACTAGTACACCGACAGGAGGGTGCGACTCCTTCTGGTGCCTTGTGCGACAAGGTGATGGGAGTTCCAGGTGGTCAGTATGGACTACTACAGAGGTGGGAGATTTCTACTTCTCAGAGGACAGTTGTCAATCCCGACAGTCCCAGTGAGACCAGGAGCTGCACAGATCCCGTCCAAGACTGGAGGTGAAGACCGCGCAAGCCAAGAGGTAACGTTGTCGAGCAAGCCTTGAGACAAGGTATGTCTCTATAAACCATCCTTCCTATTGTATAGACGTTGACGTGATTCCTTTATTCTGGGTTTGGGAGAAGAAAATTTGTATTTTCACTTCCTTCGCTGTCTCCCCTAACACCCAATAGTGGTATTAGAGCAAGGTTAACTGCTCTATACTTTAGGATTATTGATGTGATCGATTTTGGATTGTCACCTTTATTTATTGCATACGATGCGAATAAAATTGGCTTTATGCATGTCCAATCCTAAACCCACAAATCCCAATATACATATATGATATGTAATATGAATGCACTCCATATGCGTCGCCCTTAAATGAGTTTTGTGGTGGATGTATAGCGTGGTTATGGCCAATAAACCCTATGTATGTGTACTTGGTTGAATGTGGTTTCTTGCTTCTCAGTCTGCGCACTGATTCCCTATCTCTTATTCCTGATGTAACTTGAGAAAACTCAAGATTTCTTTCTTACCTTTGTTCCCCCCGAATGTAACTCGGGGTTTCTCAATTCAAATGTAAATATGATAGAACTTTTATTTCCTATTATGTCAAAGAACGGAGGACAATCTGACGACAACTGAGACGATTGATTCAAGGTGTGAACTGATCGGTTGGCGATCCAGACGACCGGCTCGAGGATCGAGATGAGCGGGTGACAGCCATGAGGAGATACACGATGACCAGACGAACTGATCGGTTGGAGGAGCCAATCGATCAGCTGGTGGCACCCAATCGACTGGCCTGATGGCGAGCTGATCAATCATGGAGATGAGTTGATCAAACCCAGAATGGAAAAGTATAGAGTTCATCTTATATAGGTTGCATGTGATGTGGACCTAGATGACCGTGATTCCTCTTGGCTCGAGGAATCACATTAGGATGGCCATAATCATCGCTTTTGTCATTTTGAATGTTTTCTGCGAGATATAGCATGTATATGATACGTACTATGTATTGTAGTGATTGGAAATATATATGTACCTATAAAATCAAATCGCGCATTAAATATTAAAGTTTTATATGCCTTCCAAATGTAACACACGTGAAAAGCTTGATCGGCCAAGTGTGGGCACGCCCTAGCGTGGTGCACCGTCTATCTCATGGAAGCGTGAAGGATGGATATGTGGGTCTGCCCTAGTAGGGTGCATATTCACCGTCTTGGCTTTGGGTCGGACTTAACAAGGTGACCTAGATAGGATCTAGCACCTTGAGGCATGGAGGTGATCATGGCAAGGAGTTGCATATGATATCTTTCAAGAGTTGCATATGATGCAATTGGCAAAAGTTGCCTACCTAGAAGATCTAAGTTGTGGGTGACAGCCCTAGCTGGTCCATGACTCAGAGGATTTCAGGATCTTGACCCACTAGAAGATTGTACGCTGCAATCTTCTGAATTGATGGTGAGGGCTATCAATTTAAACAAAATAGTGGGAGAAATAATTAATTAAAGTCTTAATTATATCGTCAACCTTTCAAATCAATCAAATAAGTTAAAATTGAGTTTTGGACTAAATTGCATATATTTCCTTTTGTAGTACGAATGACAACAAACAACAATCACTTTTCATTGTGATCGGTCCTTGAAAAGGACAACCTAAATGGGACTAACTTCCATGACTGGTTTAGGACATTGAGAATTGTTCTCACTCAAGAGTGAAAGCTCTATGTCTTGGATACTCCAGCTCCAGAGGAACCTGCTCCTACAGTACCAAAGGCAGAAAGGGATGCTTATAAGAAGCATTCTAAAGATGCCATTGATACAAAGTTCTTGATGTTGTGCTCCATGAACCATGAGTTGCAAAGACAACATGAGAACATGGGTGTCATTGAGATGATTCAGCATCTCAAGAACATGTATGAAGATCAAAGACGGCAAGAGAGATATGATGTCTCCAGGGCGCTGTTCAAGTGTGTCATGACAGAAGGAGATCTAGTTGGTTCTCACACGCTCAAAATGATTGGGTATGTACAGAACCTGACAAGACTGGGATTTCCCCTAAGCCAAGAGTTGGCTACTGACGTGATACTGCAATCATTGCCAGAATCTTACAGTCAGTTTGTGATGAACTACAACATGAACAACTTTGACAAGCCGTTGACAGAGTTGTTGGGCATGTTGAGGATAGCCGAGGCACAGATGAAGAAGGACAAGCCTAAATCTGTGATGATGATCAGCAACAAGAAAGGCAAGTCCAAGCATAAGGGCAAGGGCAAGGCTAAGAAAGGTTCTGATGCTAGCCAGCAGCCCAAGTCGTCTTCAACTCTCAAGGCCAAGGGAGGCGTGACCAAGAGAGGTAATTGCCACCATTGTCAAAAGCCAGGAGATTGGAAAAGGAATTGTCCTCTCGATCTGGAAGAACTAAAGAAGGAGGCGACGGAAGTCTCCACCTAAAGGTGTCATGAAATAAACTTGTAACATTTTTGAGGTATATGATACCAGGATATAAAATGTAAAGTACCCAATAAATGGGGCAAGTATTGCTGCCATAGATAGGAGTACTTTAGTTTATTTTCAGTCTTGAAGACATGTAATAGAGTTATGAACTGCTATTTCATATTTGCCAATGGATAGAAACATCTTAATTTTTGCATATTGTATGACAATGATGGCAATTAATAAAGTTGATGTTTCAATCTTTGTGGCAATGCCTTGTTTATCTTGTGGTACTTGGTATGCATGAGATAAAATGATACCTAAAAGTTATTGATAACTCAAACAATCAAATTAGCATAAATCATGAAAAATTCATTTCTAGTTTCCATATGATGGATAAATCTATACTCTTTTGGTTAGAGAACCAGTAAGAGACATGAATCTTTTGGACATGATCAATCTTCACTAGTCATAGTGGGAGATTGATTATCCTATTAGGTATAATACATGTGATGTATTGGACTTAATGCTAGTACTTCAAATGGTGTTTAGAGAAATACCAATATGAGTATCTTGAAGTGTTCAAGAATATCATTGATGAAGTACGAATTTGGTAAAGTGTTAATTCTTGATGAGATCAATGAATGAAATACTTGAACCAAATGTTTGAGATCCTTATGAGTGATTATGATAGTGTATCATAGTGAGCTCGTAATTAAGGCATGGTGATGTCTAAATAAAAAAGGGAGTCATACTCTAAGGAGTTAGAGGATGATTATCAAATAGCTAATTTCTTCTTAAATAAAGAATACCCTACACTAATAAAGGACATTAAGAATCACAAGGAGTTGTGAGTTCTTATATCCTTGACAGATACACCCCGATTATCTATGTGATGAGTCAACTATCTAGACGAATATGAGGAACTGGATTTTGAGTTATGGTTTATGACCATTACATCCTAAATGACTTCCATGTGAACCATAAGGTATGACCTTAATGGTAGCACCCATTGGGATGAAATCCATAAGTGCGAATGAGTCTTAAGTGTTAAGACACATGGATGAAATTTTGAGAAGGATGATGCTTGTTGATTGCAACTTAATGACTAAGATATTTGGCATACAGATACTAAAACTGCATTCCTATAAGGAATAAAATGAGGATGTACATGTGACACAACCTATAAGGTTTATGAATCCATTAATGCAAATGAAATCTATAAGTTACAATGGACTAATCAATGTGATTGATTGAGTACAAGCAACTCAGAACTATGATCTTTATTTTGATAATATAGTCAAAGGGTTTGACTGATATGACAAAGATAAAGAAGGGATCTATGATTTAGTGGGAGCGTATTTGCATTCCACATGTTGATGGAAATGTTCTAGAATGGAAATCCAAAGTGGAAATTATCTTTAGGAAAGATAGAGACCTTTCCTATATGACAGGAATAGTGATATATAGAGATAGTTCTCAAAAACCTCTTGACCTAAAAAGAGAGAGCATACATTGGCAATCTATACTGAAAGGTTCAGTATGCACAGATCCAGTGGGAGAAAACTTGTCCATGTTACATGGAGTTAGTATCCCAAGGCCAAGTGTCCAATTCTTATGAAGAATGGGAACACTAAGAATAGATATGGATCTATCATGTATCTAATCATCCCATTATCTTGTATGTATGGCCATAGCAAGAATAAAATGCATTCATCATATTGTATGTAGGACATGACAATATGATCCTGATAACTCATATGTGGGACATGACGAGTGGATGACTGTCTAATTCCAGTAAAGGTTACTGAAATACCATAACAACTTAATAAGTACTTGAGAAATACTAGTTCTATGGAAATAAGGAAGGGTTCACTGTAAAGAGTTACACTGATACGAACTTCTAAAAAGGACAGAAAATTAATCGCAAAATATATATGGGATATATAAAAATGAATGTTTGTTGATAAATGGAAATGTTTCAATAAAGCCGTTTAAAAAGAAAAGTCGTGTATCCGTGAGTTAGAGAACATTAGTGGATTCTATATGGATCTGGAAGTTCATGAGATGAACTTATAGATATTTTGATCTTTGATGACAAGAAAGAAGTACTTGGTCATGCAATGTGGCTAAAGGTTAGCAAATGAATACTAGATCGCATATTACGGCAACTCCATCTCATACGTGTGACGTACAGTGAAGAGATGACAAACATGTAGTTAATACCGATTTTGGCAAGGTGTTGCCATAACTCACAATGTTAGCACTAGAGTATAGTAACATGTGGGACATGTTTGAAGATCACTATGAATATGATTCAAGGGTGATTGGCTCGCAGTGCAAGTGGGAGTTTGTTGGTATGTATGCCCTGAGAGCCAATCATGGGATGATTGGTGGGATACATTAAGATTGATTTGATAAACATCAAAGGCAAGCTTCCAATTCTTTCTGGTTCAATCATATGAGATAATGATAGAATAGATTGAATGTCTAGAGAATGACAGTACTCAATGACGTATGCTTTCAGGTTGAGGACCTGAACGATGAGATCATACAAATGCTAAGAGTTTGTACATTCTTATTATGTCCCTAATCGGATGTCATTGTGGAAGGTAGATAGACAACAATGACACACAAGATTAGATTATGGTGTTGGTTGATGATACAATCTTATTAGTCATGATATGGAGATATCAAACCAAACACATAGGTACTTGTTAGAGAACAAGTATACTGGACATACCCACCATGAGTTTGACACATGGAACCATGACATGGTAGTCACAGTCAGCTCTCACAGTGACGGTGGTGAGTGTGATTCTTTGACCTGAAATCACTACACTCAACACATGTCGTTGGGTACACTTTGACATCATCAAACGCAGTCCTAAAACATGGGTTGTTATAAAGGTGATGATTGGGTGGCTTTGACACATGGGGCTTTTGAGGGGTGAGTGATAGATATGGGATTTGTCCCTCCTAAGGGAGTTTGATATCCATGGCCACTTGATGAGTAGGATTGATATAGGCATGTGCACGCATGTTTGAATCAGTATGCAATATTGATGTCATACATATCTCCTCCAATCTACTCTGAGATCAAGAAAGTGAATGAATGTTGACAGGATGACTGTTCCATGCCTTGAGTTCATTCAGGATATCAATGACAAAGGAATTATACATTCACTGTAACACCATTCACGGATTGTAGGATTGAAAGTTGTTCTCCAACTTTCTATTTCACTTGGGTAGCACTGATGTGTGACTAGGCACCGCTCTTTGCTTGTGAAGTCATAAGTGTTATGGACTTTCACTGCCAACATGAAATGGGCCTGCAGGGTCACACACATAGGATTTAACCTGGAAGAGGAATTTATCCACAAACGATGTTTCGATTGATTACTAAAGGAGTTTAGTAGTTCAATTAAACACTCAATCAATTAATAGCTCAATATCATAGTGTTCAAGGTGTTGGACCGATTGATTAGAGTATCAGATTGATTGAAACTACAATTGACTAATTTTGCACAGTCTCCACTCCCAACCGATCGGCTCATATGATGAACTGATCGGCTCATCTAGGTGAATCGATCGACTCATGTGATGAACCGATCAGCTCAGGACTGGTTGAGACAACCGGTTCAAAGGTTGAACCAATCGACTCAATAGGTCCAAATGAGAAAGTTGGGAAAGTCAGGTTGGTGAGAAATTTCTTTTCGTTTCACTTGTCCAATTTGATTGGAACAAGGATTAGTATTTGGATCAATTCAAAACAAAAGAGGAAAAGTCAATCAAGAACTGATCTGGGGAGTGAACCGACCGGTTCAGACTTGAACCGATCGGATGAATTTCCCCAACCGACCGGTTCAGGTGTGAACTGATTGGCTCAGGTCCCCAATCGATCGGTTCATGCTTGAAACGATCGGTTCAGTTGGCGCAGTTGGTTGTTTTGTGGAAAATCTCGAACCCTTCTACTCCTGCTTTAATCCCGCATTGCCCGGGGTAGAGAACCATGTCCCATGACCCTCCTATATATAGGGTTATTGGGGGCTTCTCAAAGAACAACTCAGAACACAAGTTGCTCTGCAAAGTTGTCATTCTCTCTGGTTGTGGTAACCAGGAGAGCCCGAGCAAGTGCAACCTGATGAGGGGGGCACAACAAGGGAAAGACAACTGCAGAAAAGTGACTGGTTGTAGGTGAGTGTGTCAGTGACTAGTACACCGACAGGAGGGTGCGACTTCTTCTGGTGCCTTGTGCGACTAGGTGATCGGAGTTCCAGGTAGTTTGTGTGGACTACTACAGAGGCGGGAGATTTCTGTCGCTCAGAGGATAACTGTCAATCCCGACAGTCCCAGTGAGTCCAGGAGCTGCACAGACAGTGTCCATGACCGGAGGTGAAGACCGCGCAAGCCGCGAGGTAACATCACCGAGCAAGCCTCGGGACAAGGTATGTCTCTACAAACCATCCTTCCTATTGTATATACGTTGACGCGATTCCTTTATTTTGGGTTTGGGAGAAGAAATTTTTTGTTTCCGCTGCCTTCTCTGTCTCCCCTAACACCCAACATATTGTGTTGATCCGATGTATTATATATAATTGATGTTGTTGAGCCTTGTTATAAGGCATGCAAAGTTAATGATGATCTTACAGGGAATACTATGATGGTCTCAATGACCTTTGGGCATGGTTGAGCCCTGAATGAGGTTTAATCCTCTTATGTTTATAAGGGTTGATACCCGGTGATATTGTGAAAAGGATATATATCTTGTGCTAGTATGATGACTAGTGTGATCTCATGAATAGCAAGTGAATAGTACCATGTGATGATGAGATGAGAAATTATGCTTCACACATTTCATATGTTTTCAAGTTTTGATATTTATATGATTGCTAGAAGTGAATTAGGGTTTTTATGTCCACTTGTTTGATGCAGCCTTAATTCACCCAATTGGCATAACTAATCAAGTGCAACTCTAATCATATAGTGCCATGTGTCGTAGAACCATCTTTAGTGTCAGAACTTGCTGGATGGTGAAACGAATATTCCTAAGGGAAACTCGGAGCGTATATTGTTGAGTATGCGGGGGTGGCAGGTTGAGGATATATCCTTGTCATCCACAATGTAGATTGTGGAGGTTGGCTATGGTCATGCCTCATACATCTGATGTGATTGAGAACGGATGTGGTTGTGTCTCGGTGATTATAACATGATGTGATTAGAGGACAAATGCAGTTGTACCTCAGTGATTGGGTTTGAATACCCTGGTTTCTAGTGTTGTGACCTATACCAAGGTCGGACTAGTGGTTTTTAGCTTGACTATATGTCGTTGTGGTGGCAGCTTTGACTAATATGTCACTGCCTTTTTACTCGTATTGACCGAGGGGAAGAGATCTTAGGATACTGACACTCCTAGATCTTGTACGGAACCGAATAGCCCTTCACAGGGATCAGTTGGACTTTGAATGGTATGATTCAAATTCCCTAGGGCGTAATAAAAGATGTAATATAGCCATATAGTATATTTGTTTAGGGTTATACACAACATTTCACATTGGATGATAACCCTTGTTTGTTCTCTTTACATAAAGATGATGCTTAGTGCAATTATGAGATAGTAGATATACTTATGTTGTGGATATGCTTAAGATTGTAGATGCATACATACAATATCCATGATTATGTTGATAACTATACTGCTACTGCTGATAATAATCATGATGCTAGATATCTCATGTTGTTAGTTATGTTTAGCATGCTAGACATGCCTTTGTAACTAGAGATGCATATACTGCTAATCATGCTTATCTAGGTAGTTGTGCTTATGTTGTTAGCTCTTCTTATAATGTTGATATGTTCAAACAATTAGACATGCTCATGTTGTTAGCTATGTTATGTTACTAGACTTGCTCATGATGCTAGAACTGCATATGGTACTGAATTGCTTATATTGTCAACAAGATAAAGGATGATAGTCTGGCTAATGATGATAGTTATTATTTGCTCCTTTATGTATTTTGTTAATCATCAATACTGTTGATCTTATTTGTTATATCTGATTAAACTGCTTAACTGTTTAATTACTTAAAAATGTTGTAATCAATAAATGTTGTTGGAGGTTATATCTCTTGTGGGGACATGGGTCTCACCCTTGTGGTTTGCCACATTTTTTAGGTAATCGACAATGACGACAACGAAACCATGGAAGTAAAGAGGAACTACAATAATGAATATTTGATAAAGTTGATTAGATGCCTAGTTTGTCCTAGAGTCGTCCCTGTACTCTCAGGTCTGGGCAGGAAAAGTTTATATATGGTGTTTCAAATGAATCAAACTTTTGTTAGAATATTAATGCTTGTTTGTGTGGCATATACAAATATTGTTCTCATGCGTATATATGTTGTGGCTAAGGCAATAGAACATTTGTATCAAAGTCTTGGCCTAGTATGGATAAAAGAAAGATGTTGGGCTCTTATGCAAATGTTTCTAAGTGGGTGCTGACATTGAAATCAGTTTTAATTTACCCATATTTTTTGGTATGTGATTAATTAGTGATTGATTGTGTTTTATGTTTTGAGTAATCTCATTTAGTGTAAATAGACCCCTTGGTTAACGCAAGAATCTCTAGAAAATTGCTCATGACTAAAAAATGGAATAGAACTTTCAAAAATTACCAAGCAAACCCTATTAAGCCACTATGAAATCTCCTCCAAAATCATTTTACCTTATATCTTAGATCGCTTTGGATCCAAATATTATTCAAACTTGGGATGGATATTGATAACTAATACTAGAATCTCACTTTCAAAATAATTGATTAATCACTATAATAACCACAAATCTAAGACTTTTACTAATTAATGTCCATATCCAACTAAAATCAAGTTTGCACTAGTGTTCTATTACGTAATTACTATATTCACACTAAATATGGGTTACAAGTATCACTTAATGATTCATAGATAAAATAAGAAAGAGATTTTGTGAAGAGATTTCATAAATATTATATTGTATTCCAAAAAATCAGATCTTCTCAAAATTCCATATAATATCTAGACCTCTGGAATCAAACATGAACTTAATCTAGTACTAAAAATATCAAAACTCGCTCAACCTTAAATATATGAATAACATTCACATATTAGATTCAAATTATTTGATTTCCTTGAATCAAATTCCAATCATCTCAAGAGAAGTTTCATACACTAGAAAGGGTGCTTTCCAAATATGGTGTTGTAATTATATAAAAGAGAGCTCCAAGAAAGAGACTTTGCAAATAATACTGCTAACCAAAAAATTAGAAATCCTACAAAGATTATATAATATCTTGTCATCTCATATCAAACATGAATCTATTTAGTTGCTCCAAGGATCAAAACTCCCTTAACATCGAATTCATGAATAAGATCCAAATATTGCATTCGTAAAGTTTGTTTTTCTCAAATCTCATTTCAATTATCTCAAGATTTCACTTTCACTTCCCATTTGAAGTTTCTTACACTAGAAAGGCAGTGTTCAAAATTTGGTTTTGTGACTAATTAACCAATTTGGCATTTTTGTTTACATATGTAATAATTCAGTTATTATTCACCAAGTATTGTATGAGAGTTAAATGGACTCTTTTACTTATATTTTGAATGTTTCTTGAAATTAAATGGAAAATGGTCATTTAGTTGGGTCTATTTCCATTGAGGTCCAAGAATGGATTTTGTGAATTCTATTACCTTAACTTTGTGATTAAGGTTCGCATTTAGTACTTAAAATGTCTAACCTACAAGCTCTTCAAGCATACCCTCAGTTACCACTATTCGGCTGGTATAGGATAAATATGTTCATCTTGAAAGAATTGGGGTTAGAACTAGGTCATACCTTCTTCCCTGTCTTCTTCCTCACAACTTAATCATCAAGGTATGGGGCATCTAACGTTGGCATGATTTATGAATATCTAACTACATCATGCTAAATGGCTATCTACTTTAGGCTAATTTATAAACTCTTTTGGTGGCTCCTCCTTGTAAGTGTTGGACAACTAGATATCAAAAGGTGTGAGATCTCATCATACTACTCTCAAGTTCCTATATGCCCCATAAAAAATATGACCAAGAGGTATAGATGCATAATAACTATTTTTTTATGATAATTTTACTAAAGTGCTCAATTAGTTAGCCACAATCATTGAGAAAAAGAGGTGACATGTCACTAGTTAATATTATAATCGTGACATGTCACTAGTTAATATTATAATACTAGAGAATATCTAACCTAGATAAACTCTTATCCCTAATACATCTTTCCTAACATACATACACCTTAATACTTTTATTCCTTTTATGGTTCTAATGAATAACCATTCCTCAAATAATAGGAATATTCATCCCAACCTATGAGTTCATTTCCTCAATATATAAAGCATTTAACAATTGATGTTTATCCCAATGGACCAAAAGGGGATACTAAACTAAATGAGAATCTTGAGAGTGAATCTTGACCAATTTTTTTTTTCTCGTACCAAATTATAACACCCCAATTTTTGCATAATAAGTTATATGCGCAAAGAAATCAATTCCTAACTCATACATTGATAAGGTATCACATACATTGGATATCTTGCACAAACAATTATTAAAAAACCATCATAGATATAAAGTACCATTTCACATTCTACAATGTTTGACATAGAAGGGAAAACCCATTATAATCTAGTATTATTGTTCATAACCTAAAATTAAAGAAACTAAGGTTAAAATTTGGAAGTAAATTGTATGTGGAGAATGGCACCCCACCATGGAACTTATACTCTTCTGTTGATTCCTCTTCAAACCTAACTGAAGTCCTTACGCCTCCTTTTGCTTTATACATATGAACATCTCATTTATAGTGATGCTAAGAAAATAGGGAAAATAAGTAAGTGGCATTGGGCAATAATATAAAAAGAAAATGAATTATATATATTTAAACAAGGACGTGTAAGGAATAACAGAATTAAACGTATCATATGTCTTATCTTTAAATTTAACTAATATTTTTCTAATATTTTCATTATCTAGGTCGATGGTTTTTTCCTTCATCTGTAAGTGCTCTCATGTGATGTACTGGATTTTTGACTTAATTCCGAGGATGAGATTTCTTTTAAAATGTATATGATGTGATGGACTGGATTTTTGACTTAATTTCGAGGAAGAAATTTCTTTTAAGGTGTGTAGGATATGATGAAGTGAATATTTGGATCTTTGGATACCTAATGAGATAATCAAATTCATGTGTCTAAGTTATATTAAGAGTTCCCAAGTATTTTGACCAAACATGGATGTTAATTGAGGCTCATATCATGCTTAAGATCCCTAAGTTATATGCTCTATTGAGGCATATATGTGGCTAATCAAACATCTGACTTATGATACCAAATTTAATGGAAAGTAGATTTGGTGGTGATAAAACTATGGTTAAAATACCATGCAGATTGGATGTTCCTAAAAGGAGTTACAAGTATTTGAATATCATCAAATAATGTGTAGTATTAATGGTTTATAGACCTAAGTAATGGTTTTAATTAGTTCCATGCACCCTTGGATTCTATGTAATTGACATGGCATATCTCTGGCCATGGGTCGTTTAAGTGAGCCACAGATCCAATCCTTTGAAGGGTCTTTCACAACCGCTGCATGTATTTTGGGCAGCACTGAGATTGTAACATCCTGGCCCATTGCCCAAGGCTCTAGTAGAGTTTTAAGAATGACGACTGACCCCACAGACCACCACTAGCCTTAATTGTACCCTTTATCCTCACTCATGTGCAAGCCAGGATCAACTTTCCGATTGGTCACCCATCCTAATACTACTCCCAGATGAGCACGCTTAACTATGGAGTTCTTTAGTGATGGGATCCTGGAAAAGGAGGTGCACCTTGGTGATATGGGTAGCCCAATCATTCCTTATAATATCTTTTTATCCAAGGCCTCAAATCCTGGGACATTACAATCTCCCCCACTTATACTCTTGACGTCCTCGTTAAGGCTCAACTATATGGCCTCATAATACTTCCCCATTTCAGTGTAGACCCATAATGGCCCATGGACACACAGCTCCCGGTCATAGAATAATAGCGCAAAGATGGCTACGTCAACCATGGACAACCCTTTCCAACATGCCTAGACCGCACGGCTCAAAAGTGGCATGCCACATGCCCATATGGGCCCCACCTACTGGAGGTGTTATAGCTCTGATACCATTTGTAACACCCATGCCCACTGCCCAAGGCTCTAGTAGAGTTTCAAGAATGACGACTGGCCCCACAGACCACCACTAGCCTTAACTGTTCCCTTTATCCTCACTCATGCGCAAGCCAGGATGAACTTCCCGACTGGTCACCCATCCTAGTACTACTCCTAGTTGAGAATGCTTAACTATGGAGTTCTTTAGTGATGGGCTCTCACAAAAGGAGGTGCACCTTGGTGATATGCGTAGTCCAATCATTCCTTATAAGATCTTTTTATCTGAGGCCTCAAATCTTGGGACATTACAATTTCCCCCACTTATACTCCTGACGTTCTCATTAAGGCTCAACTATATGTCCTCATAATACTTCCCCATTTCAGTGTAGACCCAGAATGGCCCATGGACACCCAGCTCCCGGTCACGGAATACCAACGCAAAGGTGGCTACGTCAACCATGGACAGCCCTTTCCAACATGCCTAGACCGCACATCTCAAGACTGGCATGCCACATGCCCATGTAGGCCCCACCTACTAGAGGGGTTATAGCTCTGATACCATTTGTAACACACAAGCCCACTGCCCAAGGCTCTAGTAGAGTTTCAAGAATGATGACTGGCCCCACAGTCCACCACTAGCATTAACTGTGCCCTTTATCCTCACTCATGTGCAAGCCAGGATCAACTTCTCGACTGGTCACCCATCCTAGTACTACTGCTAGCTGAGCACGCTTAACTATGGAGTTATTTAGTGATGGGCTCCCGAAAAAGGGGGTGCACCTTGGTGATATGGGTAGTGCAATCATTCCTTATAAGATCTTTTTATCCAAGGCCTCAAATCCTAGGACATTATAGAGATCAATATGGAGAGTCATAGGAGCAGTGTGGCGCACAAGAATCCACACCACCACGATCCATGGATGTGCGTTCAAAAGAAAAAGTGACCGAGCAGTCAAGATCAACTCATCGAGTAGTATTGTATGACCCCTTACATGTTCCTATTTGTAAACAGATGAGAGAGAACCATCTTGTCCTCTTCATTGCTTCTCCATTGTGAAGAGAAGTTTGGGCATACGAGAATGATACAGAGTTAGAAGAGGATTCAAGGAAGATGAGGAAAGGGAAGTCAAATCTTGAGGTTTGAGTTCATTATATGCGTTTCTATGCCACTCTATAGAGGTTTTGCTTGTCGAGGACCTTAATTTTATTAAGGAAGAAGGTAGATCACAACCGCAATTGTAGGGCTTCCCTACAGCAAGCAAAGGTTGTGGATGAATCCATCCAGCCTGAGCAGAGATCTGTGAGGCATCAATTTGGATTTAAGCAGAGAAGAGTCACTTTTCCTCTTTTGCTTCACCGTACTGAGAGCGGGTGGTGGTGAGCATGGGTTGTTATAGATCGAGAGACGAAGCACCAGATCTAGTAGCTGTGGATGTCTCTCCAAACTCCAAAGTCACTGAAGCTGAGGGAGGCCTTACTGTTGATAAGGAGCATCTTGGCAGCGCATGATTCAGACCTATTTTAGGGCTTCATCTTGTGTCTTATTGCACTTCAATGACATCTATACCTATTAGATTACATGTTATTCCCCTCAATATACATATTTGTATAAAATGCACTTATGGACACTAATGCATGTTTTTCAAGCATTTGGACCACGCTTGATGGAAGAGAGAGAGGAGTGATCCTAGGGTTTATCTACCCTTGGAGAGACCTAAAGTGAAGTTTGATGCTCCCTCAACCGACCCCTAGTGGCCAAAGATCCATTGAAGCAATGATGTCCAAGAAAATCCAAAGAAACAAATGCAAGTGTTGATCCAGAGGCCAACACAGTCGTGCCACACAGAATAGACATGGTGAACGGACCTAGAACGGTCATGCCACCTTGTACAGCCATGTGACAGTTGAGGCAGAATGGTCGTGGAGCCAAGAACGGGTTGTGCAATCCGAGCCACCATGGCCGTGCTACCCTAGCCCCACCACGGTCGTGGTGACCACAGTCGTGCCATCTCCAATACAAAATCAACCAATTTCCTGCAATTTTTTCCCATTTCTCACCACAGTTGTTCCCATCCACCACGACCATTCTCACTCCTCCCCACCATGGTTGTGGTGACTACCACGACCGTGCTACTCACAAAATCCTAGCTATTTTTGCACTGCATTTCCCATACTACCCTTACTTGACCAATTGCTTCCCGCACACCTATATATACATAGGTGGCGGCTGGAGCACAAATTTGACCACCCCTAGCTCACTCCTACCACCCCATTTTTCCCCCTTAGTCAGTCCACTTCATTTCCACCTCCATTCCACTCCATTTCACCATTTCCACAACCAAAACCCTAGTTTCTTCTTGTTTCCACTCATTTCCACCATCATTCCACACCATTCCATCTAAGAAGGAGGAGGTCGACCTTGAAGTTGTTGGAGAGGAGGATTGACTCATCTACACCGAGCTCAATGCCTACTTCTTCCTCTTTCTCCACCTTCTTTTCATATTTTGCATTTCTATGAGTAGCTAGGCCCCTTGGGTGGCCTGTTCGAGGTCAAAAATGTTATTTTGATACCATGTTGGGGGAAAATGATATGTAAACATTATAATTTCAATTTCTAATAATTATGTTATACTTCTATCTCACTCTTCATGAATTTGTTGTTGGTTTGTGCTTGAAATCACCTAGGAATTTAGGGAAATTGCTTATATGTGTGAATCTTGGGATTTTCTCCTAGGTCCAATTCTTGGATCCCAAGCTAGCCACCCATCTTCATACATTTGAATCAATTCTCCTAACCCTGGTTGAGAGATATAAGTAGCTACTTTAGATGAATTTGTTGTGCTTAGCATGGAGCTTTCTCAATGTAGGAATTTGGGTGACGGGAGGCCTAAAACCTCACTTCCACACCCATTACTGACCTCAACCCCTAATCATCCTAAGATCATCTAACCTAGAAACCTAGGCTTGTTTAGATTCTAATTGAATTACACCTAAACCCTAACTTAATTAAGCCTCACAAGGATAGTAGGAGTGTTAGGAACTAGTTCCCCTATACACAACCTAGCATATCCATGGCCAGTTAGTAGTTTAGGATACTTCATTAGACTCTAGCTTGTTGTTTGGTTTGGTAATTTAAATGAAATCATTATGTTCATATGTCACCCCCAACTTAATTGATAAGTGCATCCCCTGAACAGTCCACATTTCCCTTACTTTCTTTAAAACCCTAATTGCCATCTTGCTTAGTTAGTGTTATCTTAGTTAGTTATTCACTTGCTTAGTTAGCTTCTTGCATTGTTCTTGCTTTGCTCTTTCTAATTTAGGTCTTTAATTTCTCTTTTGCCCTGTTTGCTAGCTTAGTGTAGTATAGACCTTTTCTTGCTTGCCTTAGTGTAGATTGTTCTTTTCTTGCTCTCTTTCCTTGTCTTGCCTTGTCACTTCTGTCTCAGTAGAATTGACTATCTAGGGTTAACTTAGGTTTTGGTCTTATTTGTTCTCCTTTACTTGTTTTCTTGTACAACCCTTAGTGTAATCAATCAATCACTTTTAAACCCCTAACCCTAGACTCTGCAGTAGAAACCTAGCCCAAAAACTAACCTAGATCTTGTGCCCCCTTTTATCCATGTGGATCAACCCTATAGTTTCCGCCATCCTATACTACGACACGACCCTATGCGCTTGCGGATGTAGTGTTCAGTTTGTGCGAGTGTGTTGAGTTTAAGTCTATTATAAATTTTGAAATTGAATCTACCATGTGTATCTGTCTATAGAGTTGCATCTATTCAAAACTCCAATTGAGTAGTGTGTAACACCATTGGTAGAAACACACCAAGCTTTATGGCGCCGTTGTAGGGGAGTAGAGGCGCTCGGCCTAGCTAGTTAATTTTTCTTTGACTTTTCCTACTGCCCTCACCATTGCTATTATTTATTCTTTATTCTTTACATTCTTTGTGCATATTGGTTTGCTAACTTGTTCTCTTTTGTTTGGTTGTTCCTTGTGCACGTGACAAGCCACTCGGGGGAAGACAAGATAGAAGACCAAAATGCACCCCACAAGCAACTTCAAGACTACTTGATGCCTAGAAAATATAAATCGCTAATTGCTAGCAGGGTTGATCAAATGTCAGGGGAGAAATTCTCCATCCCTCTAGGTCTTCTTGGGCTCCTGCCCATCTTCTATGGCTCGGAGAGTGAGAACCCCTACAAGCACTTGGACTCTTTCCTTGAAGTATGCTCCACCGTCAGGACGCCAACGGCTAGCGATGACACAATCTGGTTGACCTTGTTATCATTCTCCCTCAAAGATAAATCCAAAGATTGGTATGACTCAAGGAGAGATATCATGAGTTGGGAAGTGATGAAGAATGCATTCTTAAGACAATTCTACTCTATATCAAGGTTAACACAAATGCGGCATGTCGTGACAAGTTTCAGTCAAATGGGCATTGAGCAGTTTCACAATGCATGGGAGAGGTTTAAAAAGATGTTGAGTGAGTGCCCACACCATGAGATCCCTTTATGGATGCTAGTTCAATCATTTTACTCCGGTCTATCTCCAAAGAGCCAAACCTCAGTAGATTTCTCTTGTGGAGGAGTTTTCATGGCCAGAACACCCAAGGAGATATGGCCCTTGTATGAGCAGCTGGTAGAAGGCTTAAGAATCCGAGCTTCAAGCATGATGAATGACCGTGTCCATACCTTTGATATGACATCTCTGACTCATAATGACTCGAGCCCATAAGTGATGAATATTATTGGCGAAATGGTGAGTTTCATGAAGAACCAAGTGACAAATGTTCCTTGCCACCCGTCCAATTCTATTGAGTTCTATGGTGATGAAAAGAAGACACCTCAATCCTATAGCTACCAGGAACCAAAAATTTCAAGATATAGCTCAAGATTTGAGGAAGAGGTCCTCTCTAGGTTGAAGAGCTTTGATGACATAAAAATGAATGTGACAAGGCTTGAAGAGAGGATAGAGTATCTATCTTCCATAATTTCTCTCCAAGAAGAAACATTGTCTTCAAAACCCATTTTGAGTTTCAATGAAGCAAGTAGACCAATGCCTTCTTCATAAGTTTTCTACATGCCACCTCCCATGCAAGTGCAACATATATACCACTTTCAAGGTGATCCCAAGCCTTATACTCCTCCCCCCACTACCACAAATTTCTCAATAATTCACCTTTCAACCTTAAGTCTCTCCACCACCTCAATTTCAACACTTAATGTCACCTTCACCTCCTCCACAGTCACAACTAGCTCCCCCTCTCCACCATGAGAAAGGAAGTGTCGTGATAGTTCTAAGGAGTGGAAAATATCTTTGCATCCCGCTAGTCAAAGAAAGGTTGATAAAGCAAAGAAAAATCAACCAAGTGGTGATACTATGATTCAAATTGTTGAAGATGATTATGTGATACTGCCTGTTGGTTTTGGGATACCATGTGCTCCACCTCACACTCCTTTTGCATATTCCACCATCCCTAGTGTTCCATCTCATGTTGATGCAAGCAAGGCCAAAGTAAGTGAGCCACCATTCATTGAAGCATTAGATGAGCCACCGGAAGTAAGGAGGAGACAAAAGCACAATGTTGACATTCTTGAGATATTTCGCCAAGTGAAGGTCAATATTCTATTGTTGGGTGCTATTAAGCAAATCCCATCATATTCTAAATTTCTTAAGAACTTATGCACTATGAAGAGAAGGTTAACGGGGAGGATACCAAAGAAAGTGAAGTTGACTGAACAAGTGAGCTCTATCCTCCAACACTCACTCCCCGTGAAGAGGAAAGACCCAGGAGCCCCAATCATACCTAGCTACATTGGGAAACATCACATAGGAAAATCCCTACTTGATTTGGGATCTAGTGTGAATTTGATGCCATATAGTGTCTATGTTGAGCTGGGTTTAGGCAAGATGAAACTGGCACATTACACTCTACAATTGGTAGATCGCTCCATCAAAGTGCCTAGAGGATGAGAAGATGATGTCTTCATGATGATTGACAAGGAAAGACGAGCAGTGTTCTCAGCTGATTTCATTGTTCTTGACATGGAGGTGATGATAGGAAGATTCCCATCATCTTGGGAAGACCATTCTTATCTACATTTGATGCCAAGATACATGTTCACAGTGGCATAATGACAGCCTCTTTCATGGACATGAAGATAAAGATCAACATATACAAGTCCTCAAATTGGCAAGTTCGATATGAGGATATTGGATATGGTCACTTCAAGAGTCTGATTAGTCATTCGAGAGAAGAAGGTCAAGACAAAGGATTTGATGATAGCTTTGGTGATTAAAGGGATGAGGAACATATGTTGAATGTAAATGAGAGATGTATTTATTGCAAAAATGGGCACATGAGAATGCCAAATGGATGAATGATTGAAGAATCTCCAAGAAGCCCAACTCAAGGCATGAAACTCTGTGCTTGTGGGAGGCAACCCACCTATGTTTAGGAATTTTTCACCCAACCTTCCATTTTTTATACTTTTGTTTTGTTTCTACACTTTCCAAGAAACCACACACACACACTTGTTTTTAATAGTTTTTGTTTAGTTTTAAGATGTGCATGTGAAAATAGGGTGAAATGAGGAAAAGTAGATGAAATTTTGATAAGTAATCCATGAAAAATCATTTTGAATCAAAGATTTGATGTTTTGATGAAATTCAAGTATGGATCAACTGCCACAATACTCACCACATCCGTGGTGACATGGAATGGTCGTGGTGGTGTATTCACAATTAACACGGGAATCAAGAAAAATCAAAGAAGTTGAGAACTGAAGAACAGACCTACCACGGTCGTACAAGGCAGCACGACCATGTAGCCACCCACTCAGAACGGTCGTGTGGGGGTACCATGGTCGTGCAATAGGCAAGCCACCACGGTCGTGCCGCGTAGCACAGCCGTGCTGCAGCCTGACTCCAGCACTTAAGTCAACATTTTGCAAAAATCACAAATCAGTTCTATCCTCAACTCTGTGAACACCATGATCATTCCCCATGAACGGCAATCGTGCAGCACCTCTCAGACACTCCACCACCCTCAAATCAACCAAATCACCCCCAATTCATCTCCAATCAATCCCCCATCATTTCCACTACCTTAATCTCCGAATTCCACCCATTTTCATCCATAAAATCTCCCATTTCTCTCTAATCCGCCCAATAGCCCCGTTCTTCAGAGAAACCTAAAATTGCATTTCTCCACCAATTTTGATCCAAAATGAAGCAAATGGATAAGAAGGTTGTAGATAAGACTAAGTATGTGAGCTCCTACGAACATCGGCCCAAGAACGCATCATCTTCGGCTCCGTTGGCACCTCTTGCCCTTCCGGCACCATTGGCAGCCTCCGGTTCACAAGGGGAATCACCCCATGCGGCGACGACAGTGGATCCCATGATGGAGGAGTCCTCCATACTACCCATTAGAGGTAGGGTAGCAGCCCGACCATCATTCTCAGAAGCCCACCCATCAATTTTGGCAGCTCGACCGTCATTTTCAGCTGTACAACCTTCGACGTCTATGGCGCTGCAACCACAACCACAACCACAACTGAGAGCACGACAGCAGCTACTGGTATATGATGCATATGAGGCAATGTCAAATGCACAACAAGAGGATGCACCTGAAACGCATCATGAGGCAACACCTGACGGACAGAGCAAGAAAGGGAAGAAGCCAAAGCACCCAAAGTGCTTGATATGCTGAGTGATTGCCACTCACTACGCATGCCAAGAGACAGTGAAAACTTTGGGCATCTTTTATTTTTTTTCAAGATATCTTGGAGTCCATTGGGCTAGTTGAGGTGTTGACTACAGTTTAAGAGACCTATGTGGAGCTTACACAGTAATTCTTTGCAACACTGGAGAAGGTCTTATAAGATTCCATTAGTGTCACTTTGGGGAATAACACCTACCTCATTACTGCATCCTTTCTGAATGGCATTTTTACTCCAACTCCTGAGGTAGTAGAATCACTTGATCAAGGAAGCACAGATAGATAAACCAATGCGAACTACACTACAATGTTGAAGAAACTTATAGGGCAAAGTAGTTTTGTGGTGGGTAATTCAAAGACTATTTTGGTTCACAATCTCGTCTTAAGATACATTCAAAAGGTCTTGGAAAACACCATCTTTGCCCGATATGAAAATCAAGGTAGTTGTACCAAGAAAGACCTCTTTGTGTTGGGATGGATGGTGTAGGGAAAGCTTGTAAATCTGGGGTCACTTATTATTGATCACATGAAGACAATCTCGTCCAAGAGAAAGCATCCTTTTATTATGGGAGGATAATAACTTCCATTGCTTTGACCCTGAGGCAGGATGTATTTGGATACACAAAAGCAGAAGGAGGAAAGCTTGTTGACCTGCACTATTTGACTCGCTCATCGATAATATCAGTGGTTGATTAGAATATTTTCTACCAGGTCAACCCTCCTTATGTAGGGGTTTCAGTAGAGCTCCCCTACCATGACACACCTCTCCTAGAGGGAGGTGGTCCATCTCCAGATTTTCTAGACATCTTGAGGAGGTGGGAAGAGGAGCACCCTAGAGATACAGGGAAGCAGTAGCTCAGAGATCTGCCTGAAGGGCTTGGAGATTCACAGGAAGCTGCCGAGAGGAGGAGGACAACTGAGGAGCGAGAGAATCGTAGGGTGAGGCGACATGAGGTGGAGACATCACAACAGCATCAGCAGCCCACAACGAACGTGTATGACATGTCCACCATACATGCACAACTGGACGGCATCCAGAGCACCCAGGATCATATATTGAGCACCCAGGAGGGTATTTTGAGGGCACATGAGGGCTTCCAACACACCCAGGATGATATGTGGTTAGACCATCAACATATGCATTATTAGGTCAACTACTTGTATCCGTTCTAGCATGCCCAGTCACAGAGGAACCCCCCGAGGGGGGGGGGAATTGGTGGAGTTCACTGTTAGCATTTCAGAACAACTACCCACCTCCACAGTCAGATTACCAAGGTTTCTACTACCAACATCCTCCACCACAGGGAGGAGCACCACCACCGCAGTGATCATCTACCCTATCACTCCTAGACTTTAGTGTCATGCTGAGGACAACATGATTCAAAAGTTTGGGGTGGTAGGGTGGTATCCCTTATCTCATTTTCACTCTCATTTTGCATTTTCACCTGCCATTTACTTTTGTTTGATTGCTTTTGTTCGTTTTAGTTTAGAATTTACCTGCTTTGCATACATGCATGCCATGTAGTCACTTTCTTACAACTTTTGCGTAATTTTCAAAAAATTTGCTCTTTTTGCCATGCATTACATCATGTAGATTTTTTATAATTCTTGCATGTTTTAGCTAGGATTTGCTTGTTTCCTGCTTTATGTTCAATAATATAGGCTTAGATGTGATTGAAGGCAACTTGGCACCATTTTGGCCAATTTTGCCCAAATTTGAGATTTCTTGCCTGAAAGTGTGTTTTGGCCCAATCTCTACACTTTGAATTAAAAATGATGACCTTTGACAAATGCAAGTGAATTATCATTGTTTATTGCTAAATAGTATCAATTCTTGACTTTTTACATAAGTGTCACCTCTCTTGTGTTTGTGACTGTGTTGGTTGAATTGTGACTTGAGAAAGCTATGAGCTCTTATTGCCTATGAAATCACTTGATAGAAGTATCAATTTCAAGTTTTTCATACATGTGGTGTGAAATTATTGGATGAAGTGTTGGATTAATTTTCATGTAGGAGACCTTATGTTGTGAATCGCATCGATGACCCCTCTTTGACCTGACTCTTCACTCACCATCTTCTTACCCCTCTACCTCATAAAAGGATGTTAAAGTGCACATATCATCTGTGGCCACCTCCAAAAGTTTGGGGTGGCCACATCTAGATCTCACCGCTTCACTCTCATCACCATATGTCATATCTACTCCAAGGGCAAAGAAAAAGAAAAAAAATGCAAAAAGGAAATAAAATATGCACATGTTTAAGAGCATCTAAATAAAGAAAAAATGAGTGTGTAAAAGCACTCCAAAAGCTTCCTGCAATCCTTTCGTCCATTTTCATACCCATTGAGTTAGGAAACATGAAACCTAGCTCACTTTATACTTTTTCTAAAGCCACGTGGGTCACTTGGTATGGTTTGAAGCATAAGGATGAATGCTTGAAGGTGAAACAACACTCCTAGTCATCCTTGATTAACGTCATCATGAAATGGTCTACCCGGAACTACATGAAAGAAATATGGATAGCTTGTGTGTTCTATGCGCTATATTTGAAGTTCATATGCTTTGTGCTCTTTTTATGATTGGTTTGTGAAAGCAGGAGAGGAGAGAGGTGGAATGCATGCACTTAGTCATTTTTTATCCCATTCAGTAATAATCATCTTTTGCATTACATTTTTCAATTTTTTATTGTAGAAAAAATGCAGAGAGATTGAGTTGGGGCATACTTGAGGATAAGTATGTTTTAAGTTTGGGTGGTAATTCAATCCTATTTTAGGGCTTCATATTGTGTCTTATTGCACTTCAATCACATCTATACATGTTAGATTACATGTTATTCCCATCAATATACATATTTGTATAAAATGCACTTATGGACATTATTTGCATGTTTTTCAGGCATTTGGACAACGCTTGATGGAAGAGAGAGAGAGGAGTGATCCTAGGGTTTCTCTACTTTTGGAGAGACCTAAAGTGAAGTTTGATGCTCCCTCAACCTACCCCAAGTGTCCAAAGATCCATGGAAACAATGATGTCTAAGAAAATCTAAAGAAACAAGTCCAAGTGTTGATCCAGAGGCCAGCACCACCGTGGTACCATAAAACGACCATGCTAGCATACTTGCAAATCAACAGAGTCATCTCCAAGCAAAGCTAGAATCACCACAGTCATGCCACACAGAATGGCTATGGTGAATTGACTAGAACGGGTGTGCCACCTTGCACGGTCGTGTGACAGTTGAGGCAGGACGGTCGTGGAGCCAAGAACGGGTTGTGCAATCTGAGCCACCACGGTCGTACTACCCTAGCCCCACCACGGCCGTGGTGACCACCAAGGTTGTGCCACCTCCAGTAAAAAATCAACCAAGTCCCTGTGATTTTTCCCCATTTCTCACCACGATCGTTCCCATCCACCACGACCATTCTCACCCCTCCCCACAACGATCGTTCCCATCCACCACGACCATTCTCACCCCTCCCCACCACGGCCGTGCTATTCACATAAACCAAGTTATTTTTACACTGCATTTCCCATACTATCCCTACTAGACCTATTGCTTCCCCTACACCTATATATACCTAGGTGGTGGCTAGAGCACGAGGTTGGCCACCCCTAACTCACTCCTACCACCCCATTTTCTCCCCTTAGCCATATCACTCCATTTCCACCTCCATTCTACTCCATTTCACCATTTCCACCATAAAAACCCTAGTTTCTTCTTATTTCCACCATCATTCCAAACCATTCCATCCAAGAAGAAGGAGGAGGTCAACCTTGCAGCAGCTAGAGAGGAGGATTGTCACTCATCGACACTGATCTCCATGGCTACTTCTTCCTCTTCCTCTCCCTTCTTTTTGTATTTTGCATTGATATGAGTAGCTCGGCCCCTTGGCTGCGATGTTTGGGTCAAAACTGTTACTTCAATACTATGTTGGGGGAAAATGATATGTAAACATTATAATTTCATTTGCTAATGATTATGTTCTACTTCTATCTCACTCTTCATGAATTTCTTGTTGGTTTGTGCTTGAAATCACCTAGGAATTTAGGGAAATTGCTTATATGTGTGAATTTTGAGATTTGCTCCTAGGTCCAATTTTTAGATCCCTAGATAGCCACCCATCTTCATACATTCTAATCAATTCTCATAACCCTAGTTGAGAGATCTAAGTAACTAATTTAGATGAATTTGGTGTGCTTAGCATGGAGCTTTCTCAAGGTTAGAATGTGGGTGATGGGAGGCCTAAAACCTCACTTCCACTCCCATTACTAGCCCCAGTCCCTAATCATCCTAAGATCATCTAACCTAGAAACATAGGCTTGTTTAGACTCTAATTGAATTACACCTAAACCCTAACTCAATTGAGCCTCGCAAGGGTAGTAGGGGTGTTAGGGACTAGTTCCCCTATACACAACCCAACATATCCATGGCCAGTTAGTAGTTTAGGATAATTCATTAGCCTCTAACTTGTTGTTTGGTTTGGTAATTTAAATGAAATCATTATGTTCATATGTCACCCCCAACTTAATTGATAAGTGTGCCCTTTAAATAGCCCACATTTTCCTTAATTACTTTAAAACCCTAATTGCCATCTTGCTTAGCTAGTGTTACTTAGTTAGTTTTTTACTTGCTTAGTTAGCTTCTTGCCTTGTTCTTGCTTTGCTCTTGCTAATTTAGGTATTTAATTTCTCTTTTGCCCTGTTTTCTAGCTTAGTGTAGTGTAGACATTTTCTTGCTTGCCTTAGTGTGGAATTATTCTTTTCTTGCTCTCTTTCCTTGTCTTGCCTTATCTTTTCTTGCTCAGTAGAATTGACTGCTATGGTTAACTTAGGTTTCGATCTTGTTTGTTCTCCTTTACTTATTTTCTTGTTCAACCCTTAGTGTTATCAATCAAATCACCTTCAAACCCTTAACCCTAGACTCCATAGTAGGAACCTAGCCCAAAAACTAACCTAGCTCTAGTGCCCCCTTTTCTCCCTATGGATCGACCCTATACTTGTTTCCCTCCTATACTACGACATGACATCGTGGGCTTGTGGGTGTAATGTTCAGTTTATGCGAGTGCATTGAGTTTAGGTATATTATTGATTTTGAAAGTGAATCCACCATGTGTATCTGTCCGTGGAGTTGCATCCATTCAAAATTCCAATTGAGTAGTGTACAACACCATTGGCAGAAACACACCAGCACACACCAGAACAGAGTCTCATGGACTTATCTACTGAGGAGACTGATCGTGTGAGAAAGTGAGAGGGCCAGACCGACTCAAGGAACCAAACAACCGGCCTAACCCTGGCCCAAGTGAAGAGCACGCCCTGAGGAGCCAGGTGGCAGTGTCCTTTTGACTGCAAAAAGATAAATACTCAATTAAATGACCAAAACCTGCATAATTCATAATAAATAGATCTTGTGTCTAATAATTTCCAAAAAAAATATTAGTGTTCTCATAAAATGAGTAGAACAACAAGGAAGCATAATATCAGTCCTTTAATGTTCAAATATCAGTTATTTCATGTAAGATGTATTACACTTGTATCATGCGTAATAAATATCAAATGATGGCCTAAAATTATGAGAATGTGTCAGTAACTTTGAAATATGATACATAATCTGTAATATGTCAGATATGATCATGTTATGACATATAATCATTTAATTGTCTTAGTATCGCTATCTAGAGATAATAACCCTAAATAAAATGTAGAAAACACATATATGGTCAATAGATATTAGAATCTACAGTATATATCCATAACACTATATGGAACACGGTATGCAACTAATAAATTAGTATTATGCATGATATTCGTGTTATATGAATATGACTCTTAATACATAGGTTGTAACCCTAATTTGACCAATGAATGTAATCTATGATTAATACATGTGCACAACAATATGTAAACGAATGGTCATACAATTGATTCTAATTTATAATACAACATCAGTAACATCAATCCCAAATAAAAAGAAGAGTAAGAAAAGAAATAGTGATGGGAATATCCTAATGAACTAAGCTAAACCCTAAAGTGGACATAACTAGGGTTAATGATGATAAGAACTTGATGGTGATGTATGACCTTGTCTTTATCAGGGTTTGACCAAGTTACAGTTGACATGAGGGATATCTAATGATTAGGTTATCTCAGTTGAAGGTAGGCTTTACCTCTTACTTGGCTTATTATACAATATGCTTGTATTATATGTGTAGTAAAATACTTGGCATATGATATTGGATGAAATGATTGTTCTTGTATGATATTTTGCTTGTTATTCCATATGTATGGCTATGAACACATGAAACATAATATATTTGTTCCATTATATCTAAGCACTTCAACTCTTTGGTAATCAAGTGTTGGAAATAAAGTGCTTCAACTCTTTGGTAGTCAAGTACTTGAAAGTGATCCAACTCTTTGGTAGTCTGATCACAATATAAAATGATCCAACTCTTTGGTAGTCGATCATAAGGCCTTCAGTGTATTCAACCTTCGGTGGTCAATGCATGGATATATAATGGAAAATGTGCTTAAAATATGTATTCTCTTTTGTTAATAAGCATATTTGTTAAAGTATGTGCTGAAAAAGGCTCATAATTTGGAGGAATACACTGAAGGCTCACCAAAAAGGCCTTCAGTGTGTCAACAAACTTTTATGTAACATGGATTCTGTGATAAGTAGCTTGAAATCCTAGAATCAAGAGCAATGGCAATGTAATAATCATGTGAATATACTGAGAACAAAGTGGAAATCATATTTCAATTTGTTGATAGCATTGCATTTACTACGTTGAACTTGTTACTTTGAACCGATAAATATCAATTTGTACGCATATAACGAAACAAAAAGGCATTACGCATACCAATTGCCCATTATGTCACTCCATTTACAATGTGACTGGAGACCATATATTGAGTCTTTAAACCTTGTCCAATCCTAGGTGTCTAGTTAGTACACAACATCCATTAATAACAAATACTCAACCTTATTTCTAGGATATATGATCTCTTATATATGTCATGAAATCTTACAAAATCACTAATATGGTATCATTATATAAATTTTAAATATAATCTAGGTCTAAAGATTGCATTTTTATTTTAGAAATATAAGTTATGTAATTTAATATCATTATTTATCATCAAGCACCATGCTTTGCATACCTTTAAAATATTATTTTGTAACAAGTATCATATCCAAAGACTAAGGTCACATGGTTTTAGATCTCATTTTTGATCAAATTCATATTGTAGTCAAAAAATGAAAGATTCCACAATTTTATACAATTATTTGAAGATATACCCTATCATAATAATTATGGTCATAGATATGGTTGTCAAATGCCCTGGGATGATTTCTTGTGGCATCTAAGGACACTTAATGCACCCTTACATGATGTGGGTTGCATCCTCAGCCCTTTTAGTTCAACTAACCCATCTGATATCTAGGGCATGTGCCCACATTGGGCCCAGATTTTGGCTTTGATACACCAACTATCAACCTATGATAATGGAATCGACTAGCATGTTGACCAGATCCAACCCTAAACTCTTTCATCTTTCTTCCCTTGACTCACAACTACATGTTTTTTCTTCTGTATGTCCATGGATAATCATGTGTTTCCATGGAAGCATGCTCTAAGGCATAGCTATATCATGAAGTAGTATTGGCATGGGGAGAAAACATATATAGGAACATGCCTTGGGCCCCCATGACCCACTCTAGAACCTTGCCTTAGCCATTTGGGGTTGAGATGTTGGGTGGAAGATCCATTGTTTCCTATCACTACCAAGTTCCAAAGAGGCTCAAAGAGGGATTTATGCTCATTGTTGAGATTTTGTTGGGTTGAAGCAGAGTCTGAACTAGTCACTGATATGCCCGTCTCCCCAGATGGGTAGGAAATCCTCCTCAGCATCAAACACCCTAAGTGATGCCATGAATGTTGTGGATATCTAATTGGAAACACAAACATAGGGCATGGGTCAAATGACCTTTAATTTGGGTGATCTTGAATCTTATTGGAGTAAGAACCACCTTTAATATTAGTTGTTTGGTCTTTACCATTTACCAAAATCAAGGATCCCAAAAAAGTTGATAATTTCATTTATCACATCTTATTTCCTTATTAATTAAAAGGTTAGAGAGGACTTCCTTTATATCGCAATGGGTCTAGCAAAACATGATCAAAAATCTACTTTCTCATTCTGAGTTGACCAATCAATCATTCTCAACATCAATGAAACATTTTTATAGACTACTAATTTTACCCTATCAATATCCACATAAATCCTTATGAAAAAATACATACAATTCAAGAAAGTTACAAAAAATGACAAAAAAAATACCAAATCCAATATTAAATCTTCTCAAAATTAGTTTACCTTCATATATCTCCTATCACTTTCCATCCACAAAATACTCAAACTCAAGCATGGAATTGATGACTCATTCATCAATATCACTTTCCAAACAATTGATTAACCACTAACAACCACAAAAATTCCTTTCCAAATCCAACCAAAACCTAATGTCACCAATGACTAACTAATCTGCCACAATATAAATTAGCTTATGGTTATATATGGGTCACAAACATCACTATTTGACTCATCAAAGTAAATATAAGAGGCATCTAAATCAAGTTAGTACCCTCTTATTGATTATGAATTTCACATGTTGAGATATGCAGAAAGTAACGCAATAAATTGCTCACCTAGTATGTATAATGAATTTTTTTATTTTGTTGAATGTGTTCTCATAACCAGATATTTATGTATAATTGAAACTGTAACTTTTTAATAAGGATTGGTCATATGGGAAGGAAGATGAGACTTAGCATCATCCTCGAACCATGATTGAACAAGAGAAGAAGGATCGCAGTCCTATAAAAATAGAAAGAACACAGATTTATGTTATAGTGTAGTGATCTATTGCCTTGATTTTTTAAATAAAGTTTCTATAACAAGCTTTGAAATTCTCTTATTCTGAGATCTTTTTCTTATTGTATATCCAATCATGTTAAGTTACTCATACATGGCCAAAACACTAACTTAGCCACATACCATCATATTTATGCGACTATTTGGAATTTAATACACTTTTGATCAGAGCCAGGTTGGGAATAATGTTGATATGTGATCTATGTCAATTTGTCCCTATTGTCATTAAACACTAACAAGTTAGTATGCATGTTCTGCATGTTGTAATTTTTCACTTTCGCTAACATGTTATACATCTATAGTTGTTCACTTTCGCTAAATGTGGATTTGGATGAACCTATGTACATGTTGATTTTTGAAAAATGTGCATTTGGTTTTTACTTATTCATATGATGTCCACTCATAATTCCACGTTTTATGTTCAAATTAAGTTTTATCATAAAACCTACTATCTAGTATTGTAAAAGGGCATCTCGGCAAAAGCTTATTTCTCCACCTCAATCTTGGGATCCCATTATTCCTCATTCTCATAGGACTGTGGAAGAGGGCACTTAGGTGGTGGTGGTCTTGGTATGCACCATTGTCGCACCTAGTGATCTATAGGGCAGATGCATGGTAAATGGAATTTGAGGATGTTCAATATGGCATGACATGTAGGTCATCCGTCCTTACCAATCCAATAAAGTTGTGATGAAGAAAAAATGATGTCTTTGCATTGGTGATCCTTTTCTAGATTCTCCTAGGCTTCAATCGATAATATGGGTGAACTGGTGCAAGTTGGGGCTTGAGCATCGAACAAGAACAAGATCGTTTAGCATTAGCTCACGTTGAGTGGTCTAGTCAATGTAATTGTAGCAAGATCATCATGTATTGGCTCATGTTGAGTCACATGGTCAATGTCATTGTAGCAAGTCAGTTGTTTGCTTAAAGTGATGAGAACTAATTATAGGGGACACCCAACAACAGTATTTCCTTTAGTGCTTGCACTTATCATTTTGGTCAATGTCAATCTAAAATAGCAATGTAGTTGCAACATCGATCAACCATGGATGCAAAACATATATAGCATGCATCATGCCCACGCCAATTGGCATGGTTGATTCCACCTTAGGATCTAAAAAATTTCAAGGTTGTGAGCATCTCAATGTATCAATGCAATTAATTTTGGCAGTTGTGCCAAAATAAAATAAAAATTGAACTGTATGTGGATTATTTAAGAAAATAATGAAGCAGGGTGGAGTTAACAAAAGCTTATGGGTGTCATCTTGGAATGTGAAAGGAGTTACTTGAAGCCACCACTCAAAATGAACTATAGCTTCTACATTGAAACTATAAATTGGGTAGTGTTGTCTATAGAAGCTTTTGCAAATGTTTACAATTTCATCATAGTAATCATTATCTCCACATTCAACTTCAAAAGGACCGCCAAAACATTTAAAAGACACAATAAACTCTTGAGAAGTATTCATACTATGTACGTCATCTCTTCCATGCATTACGTAGTCATGACCGATTATAACCAAATTACCATACTGCCCTCACTTAAGTGTTCGGCGCTTCATACCCCAGAGGGGTAAATCCGTCCAACGCATCTTGGTCATCTTCCTCCTAGAAGAACCCTCCACTGCCATTGCAGCAGGGATCAGGTGTGCCCTGTCGCTCTTTCCAAACCTCGACGGCCACCAGGGGTGGTTCCCCTGCCTCCGCCGTGCCCCTTCATGCACGTACCTGCCTTCAAAATGTGGCTACAGCAGATGGGCTTCACGCCCGCAAGGTCTGCAACTGTGGACAACCAGCGGCCATTCTACTTGGCATTGTGCAGGTGCAGATGGTGGTTTTGCCTCCCTCTGGTGACGTGGGAGAAACTTGCTTCCATCATCCCTCCTTCCACAGCCCCTCGCCGCTTTAGGGGTCGCGCTCCTCCCTACTATTTAGGGCCAAGATGGATGTAGGGTTTGGAGAATATGGGAGATACTCGAGATCCTCTTGGACTCAAGGCTATGTGTCCAAGCCTTTTATAGGGATAGATAGCAATTCCCTAGCACGTCTATCCACGAGGAAAACAAGTCCCTCATCAACTATGGCAACCATACTTTCCTTGTTTAAAAAGTAACTTCCCTTTTTAATTATCTTCTTAATAAACCATATTCCTTAGTTATTAGGAATTAGAAAATTATCTCTCTTACCTTCTTTGCTTGGCTTTTAAATCATTGGCCATGAAAAAAATACTTCCTTATAGCAAAAGTATTTCTTTTGGATAATACCAAAAGTCATTAATTATATAACACATTATCCTTATATTAAGACTTTTGTATTATTTGTATTTTCTCTTTCTTCTTCATATTGGGACTTCTTAGACCTCAAAAAATCCTAAGATTTCAAAATCCTTTTTGAAGGATACTTATTATCCTTCTAGATGCATCTACATTCTTCATTTCTCATTATCTTACTTATTTCTTCATTAAGAATCTTCAAGGATTTTCTCTTTAACTTTTATTTCCTTTCCTCTTTTCCTATTTCCTTCATTAGAAATCACATATAAACAAAATTTATTCAATTGTGGCCATTAATGCCACTTTCTAGAGATTTCTATGTATTTCTCATAAATATATTGCTTAATATTCATTATCTTTTATCTTTTTCCATTATTTGGACTTTTCCTCTTTTCTTCTATTTTATATCCATTATTGGATTAATCTAATATTAGGAATCACGAAATTCCTATCTAAAGGAATATTTGCAAAGAAATCCATCTTTTAAAGCATACAACCTTTTTAATTAAGTCCATATTCATAAAAACATTATATTTCAATTAAGAAAACATATGCAAAATTGAGGTTGTAACATCCTTCCCCTCTTATAGGAATTTTGCCCTCAAAATTCCACGAAACATATAAACAATTCACGATAAGACTTTTCCATATTCGTCATTGGCTCCCATGTGGCTTCATCCTCTCCATGGTGCTTCCAAATAACCTTTATCATCTTATATTCTTTACTCCTAAGCTCTCTCTCACCTTGGTATCTTGTACCCTTATAGGTGACTCAGGGTAAGTTAGCCTCCCTTGGGAGCTCACTAGGTTCATTGCTCAGCCCATAGCTCGGGCACCTCACATAGTGCTCTAGATCGGACTTGTGGAACACATCACACATCACATTATCCTGAGGGGTAAGGCTAAACATAACCATCTCCACCAATCCATCTCAAATGGACCCATGTATTAGGGACTCAACTTTCTCAGTTATAGCTCAGAGGGGTTAGATTTTCACATCACATATTCTCCCACAGTGAACTGCATGTTAGTCTACTTTGCATTAGCTCACGACTCATGTTGCCCCTGGGCTCTCTTTCAACCATCGCACGATCAAAGCGACTTCATCTGCTCACATTGTGGCCTTTTTTTTACCTTCACCAGGTCCCTTCATCCATATCATCTTAATGAAGCGGTGATCGACACAGCCTCCCTTACAGAGCTTCTTACATCCTGATACTAGCTATGGTGGATAACATCACAACTTTCATAAGACAAGAACTGTCTCCATGTATCACCCTAAACGAGCACACACGCTCTCATCAGACCCTCTAGTCTAGATCATACTAACCATCAGTTAGGGGTGATAAGTTGTACTAGCAACGAGTTCTTCATGTATCTACTTCCACCTCATGGAAGTGAATCTTTAGGTCATACTCAAGAACCTTTGAACTCACATCATTGTGTAGTTGAACCATCTCTCTTCCATGTAGTTCAACCGGATCTGTCTTCCGACAGTATTCTCTCTTTCTCTTAGATCATGTCATCTAGGTAAGGCGATCTACCATAACCCATACCTTCTTCGCTCCATGCAAGACTTACCTCAACATCCATAGTGTTGAACTCCCATTCCCTCTCGGGGACTCTTTATCCTCTATATCAACTCATTGGGTCATTGGTGTTCATCCTTCACTTCCTGGCATGCATGGCGATAAGCCACATGCAACTTCATCTTAGGTATCTAAAGTACTACTGCCACTTACTATCTTAGTAGTACCATGGTGTATGTTGAACTTAAAATCATGATCTCTTGTATGTCATGATTCCTTAAGGTTAATTCCTTAGAAACCCTAAAACTCTCTAGTTGGGGTTTCATCGCCTTCTTTTCCTTAGAAGTGCATCTGAGGTTCTACAACCATCTTTTCATCACAACAAGCCCTAGGCTAGCTAACCATGCAACCACTAACTCGATCAACGGATCTCGTTACATACAAGTTTTAGCCAAACATATCTCACAACTTAGGGTTCACATAGCCACCTCTTCCCGCCTTTCCACTAGCTAAACTAGGCAGCTACGTCTCAACAAGAGCATCCATTACCACCTTTCATCTTTATGTGTTAAGTAATGTTGAAGACATACACCTCCATGTATTCCACTTATCATCTCATATCGGACTTTAGGTCTATCTTCATCAAGAAAACTCAGAGCTCAACTTCTTGGTTATCAAACTCAACCTTATATAACTCATATATTCCACATAGCTCATGATAAAAACATCCTCATAAGATGACTACCTTAGTTCTCTTGGTGTTTGTAAACCATCCACATATCGTACACCCCACAAAGGTACGCTATCATCTCTATCATCATATCTCATAGCAACGTTTCCACTCACATCATCTTTATCCTTGGTCTAGGGCATGCGTATTGTCCTGTCTCTCACTACCATAACAAGAGGAAATAAGCATTTGGCTGCAGTCCAAATACAAAGTTCTTCCCATTCCAAGAGTAGAGATGATACATCCCACATTGCCAGTACACCTACAATCTAAACTGAAACGTGCAACACGTCCCTACATTATGAACATCTTGACATCAGGGTTACTTTCGTGGAAAACCGGTCTCGAACCCACTTGGGTCACCACACAATCCTTGGTCATCTCCTCTATGTTTGTAGGGTGCCGGCACTTTTGGGGTCATCCCTCTTCCCTTATGCATCCAGAGAGTGCCCTCCTCATCTACCCTTTGGGTCTCATGAGTTCATGAAGGTGATCAATCTCCTAACCCATGGCCCTCAGACAATGATAGTTGTTACCTCCCAACCCTATAGTCATGTGCAACTAGGGAATTAGGCAACTCCTACTCCCATCGGTCTTATCCCTACCTGACCCTAGGACAGACTTATGATTCAACATAGTACATGTCCAATGTGAAACCTTACCCAGGTCTCCATCATCTCTCTCGACATTCGTGGTCTGACTTACATCCTTTCATAGGGATCATGGCGACCTACCTACCTTAGTCAGGCCCCATACCGGTTACCTCCATGGTAACACATCCATGTGCACTTAGAGATGATTATCTATGGGTGTGTGGGTTCATTCTCATACCATGTACTCTCCACTTAGCTTCTCAAGATCGTATGAGACCTCTTAAGGTTACCTCAAACCCAATAAAAGTTGATCCATACTCTACAAAAGGGTCCCTTTCCCAGGATGGGAGGAAACTACAACTTAATAGCAGTAAAGGCCACAAACGTCCTTATGTCCAGGGTTTACATCCACATGAGCATGTTTGACCCTAGCAAGCTACTAAGGCATGTAGCTAGCAAGCAGACCACCTACTAAACCAGGCTAGGTCTCCATGATAAGTCCTACTTGTTTCTATTCCTTTATATTGGACCACTATATGTCACTAACCTATATGTGAGAGGTTCATCCAACATACACCTTAATCCAAGGGGTTTCCCATTCCTCCAAACATGAGGAATGCCATGCTCAAATCTATGGCAACTCAAATCTCGTCATGAGCATCAGGTGCACCTGGTACTACTGCTTCCCCTCTTATAGGTCTAGGAACCCTAGGTTCACCTCTTATACAACAGTTGTCCAACTGCATGCTCATCAATCTAACAACGAACCAAACATGTATGAGGTGCATCATGCACGTCCTATTATCCTTCCACTTGAACAACACCTCAGAGGTGAGTCCTCCTCATGGACAACCAACTAAGTATAAGACCTCACAACTTGTAACTAAACCTCCTCAGGGTCTAAGGAACTCTTCTTTCTATCCTTAGAAGGTAAGAACCTATATCATTTGCACATAGGTACCATCAGCCTCATCCTTCTTCTAGGTTTAGTTCCTTTAAAGGCAACCCAGATACCATGTACGAGGCAACCCCAATCATCCACTTAGGTCGCATCAAACCTGACTTCTCAGGGTTCCTCATATCCTGGAGTCTAAACTTCCAACCTGCTAGCTCGAGTCCTACTCTCTCTCTCTCTCTCTCTCTCTAGAGCTTAACCCTACAAACAACTGTATTACTATAGGTCCTTTCTCGAAGGTGGATCAAGCTTACCAGCATACACCTACATGGGTGAAACCCATGATCGATCAAACCTATGTTTTCTTAAGATTATCTATAGCTCTTTATGCTCATCTCATAAGCTATCCATCATACTCTCCTGGCCATGGTTTTAGCCTGCTGTTAGCACTACTGACGTACTTTGGGTGCATACTATGCCATGATCATATAAGCCCATAGAGTTTCTATATGGTCATCACTAATCTCATCAATGAAGGAGCTATCCTTCACTCTACCATGCACGACCCTTCCCAGGGTTGGGTCGCCAAAGGTACTAGGCCAGTCAACCTCACACGGTTCATATCATCCTGGGTATCCAAACCAAAAGCATGTCCACCCACACACCTGATCTACCATGCCATCTAACTCATGGTGTCATCCCTCTCTAACCACCACTTAGGGTTAAGGTTAGCATCATCCTTAGAGGATGTGTCAGGTTTCTACCGTTAATGGAGATCTCTGCATCCAAGACCAACTCTCTACTCATCCTCCGGACCAGAGGGTCTAACCTCAGGTCTCTCCTGAGAGCATGACAACACATGTCATACGACCTAAGCATACAACTATTCTTTAGTTTACGCTTAAACTATTAAGCTTATGTCCATGAAATCTTATTTACATGATTTTTATTAATTTTGGTGGAGGATTCCTTAACCTTATCATGCATACCCTATCCTCAAGAGGGTGAGGAAGAGAAAGAAAACCCTAACTCTTAGAATCCTTAATAGAATTTGAGTTGAGAAGGGATGAACAAGATGAGAGAGTCTTAAAGGTATCTTATCTCGAGTCAGATCCTAAGACATTGGTCAGGTAGTCACACTGATCTGGGAGTCCTCGTATTCCTACTAGCAGTGCGGAGGAAAATATTGCCAGCTCCCAGATGTGATCCTTTTCTAGACACCTCTGTCTTTCAGAAAATCCTCTAATAACTCCCTCGGTTTTATGGAATTTGTAAAATTTAATAATTACTAAAGATTAAATGAGGAACCTATACTCTGATACCAAATGTAATGACCCCTCCTCCCGGTAACCCCCAATTAAGGGAGACCAAGAGGTCAGAGTCGTTATCCCAATTTTCCGGATCAAAGGTTTGACAAATAATCAATAATAATTATTAAATTCTACCATGACTATACTGAAATCTGGAATAAAATAAGACTTTGCATACTTTTTTCAAAAAAACTTGGATATCGAACTTCTATCCACATCTGAACTCTATTCTAACTAATCCTCCTTGCACTTTATTTCTTATTTTCACAATATGTCATTTTAATGTTTGTCCTTTTCAATTTGTACCTAAAACGCCGACAAATAAAACGTCGATCTGCATAAATAAATATGTTGGTATGTGGGAGAAATAATAATCGTGCAATTAACAGTAACAACATATTGCAAGCAATTATGGTTTAGCAAGAAAACTTTACATCTTAAACATAACTTCTCAATCCATACATATACTAACCTCTGCGTTGTCCCTACAGTGGACCTGGATACTACCTCTCATATGGTAGATCACTATTAACCCCGCATGATCCTACCTAACAGGTAGATCAATACCTAGGGTTGATGAGTCGCATGGCACAACCCATAGGTATCCCAATCCCTAACTTATGATATGCTAAAGAGTCGCATGGCACTACCCAAAGGTAGCCCAATCCCTAACTCATGATAGCCTAGACCATGCACTAGGTTACCCTTTCCATCATTAGCAAAGCCACAGAGGAGGACCAGGATCTGAGCTAGTCATGCATACATATTAATGGTGATAATCATAGTCACTTTATAGTTGCATGAAATAAAAGTCATCCAAGCAGTTATTTTTAGGAAACTGATAAAACATCCAGGAATCGCCGTGAAACTAAAGTGATTAACTATAAACGTAACCACATACCTGATCCAGAGTAACTTGATGTCCAAGCAATAATAATCAAGAACAGTCAATCAAGCAATCAATCATATCCTGAAATTAATGCGTAACATCCAAGTGTCATTATTTTATCCAAAACACTCTTAAGATCGACTTGGATTCCGCCTTAGGATTTCTAGGCCAACTTAGGGTTTTATTAGGGTTTTAGCCTCCATAAAGCTTTTATCACTTTTAATGCTCTTTTAGTTCACAAACCCTAATTTCAACATCATAAGCACAATTGAATGTCAATTAAGTCTATTATGCCTCTTTTACACTAAAACTACCATCTTTATCCTTTTAAATCATGACATGATCATTAGGGTCAATTATCATCTTTAGTTTCTTCCGTTTAATAACTCATAATTCAATTCATATATGAACTCTATTTATCACCAATTCCACATTAATCCACTAGAAAACCCCAATTACCAAATTAAGGGTATTTATCCACAATTAAGAATTTTTTTATACTTGAAATAGCTTGAAAATATCATATCTCAACTTTATACATGAATTTGACCAATTAAAGCCATTAAGAAACATAATTACCAACATTAGGGTTTCAAGGCCCATTAAAGCTTATTTATGTACATGAAACCATATATTAATAAAATTACACATAAAGTTCATCCTTTTAGATCTAATGCGTCTTTATATAATCAACAGGTTAATATCAACTTTAATCATCCATGTAACCCTTCTCAATACATTAATCATCATAGATTAGGGTTTCTTAAGCATTAATGCATTAAAGTTGATAACTTCAACTGCTTTTCGAATTGCAAGAGGAATTAGCTCCTAAATCTATTTGTAGTGGATTCCTCACATTTTTCTGAGCAAAATACATATATTATATGTACCATTCCAATCTACCAATATTTATATATGATTTTTGTAAGAATTACTTACTTGGACTAATAGCAGGCTGCCACGTCATCTCTTCCATTCATTACGTAGTCGCGGCCGATTATAACCGAATTACCATACTTCCCTCACTTAAGTGCTCGACGCTTCATACCCTGGAGGGGTAAATCCATCCAACGCGGCTTGGTCATTTTCCTCCTAGTGGAACCCTCCACTGTCGTTGCAGCAGGTATCAAGTGTGGCCATGCCGCCCTTTCCAGACCTCGACAGCCACCAGGGGCGGTTCCCCTTCCTCCACCGCGCCCCTTCGTGCATGGACCTTCCTTCAAAATGTGGCTACGGTAGATGGGCTTCACGCCCGCAAGGTCTGCAACCGCAGACAACCAGCGGCCATTCTTCTTGGCATTGCGTAGGTACATATGGTGGTTCTGCCTCACTCCTGTGACGTGGGAGAAACATGCTTCCATCATCCCTCCTTCCACAGCCCCTCGTCGCTCTAGGGGTCACGCTCCTCCCTGTTGTTTAGGGCCAAGACAGATGTAGGGTTTGGAGAAGACGGGAGATACTCGAGACCCTCTAGGACTCAAGGCTATGGGTCCAAGCCTTTTATAGGGATAGATAGCAACGCCCTAGCAAGCCTATCCATGAGGAAAACAAGTCCCTCGTCAACTATGGCAACCATACTTTCCTTGTTTAAAAAGTAACTTCTCTTTTTTACTATCCTCTTAATAAACTATATTCCTTAGTTATTAGGAATTCGAAAATTATCTCTCTTACCTTCTTTGCTTGGCTTTTAATTCATTGGCCATGAAAAAAATACTTCCTTATAGCAAAAGTATTTCTTTTTTATAATACCAAAAGTCATTAATTATAAAATACATTATCCTTATATTAAGACTTTTGTATTATTTGTATTTTCTCTTTCTTCTTCATATTGGGACTTCTTGGACCCCAAGAAATCCTAAGATTCAAAATCCTTTTTGAAGGATACTTATTATCCTTCTAGATGCATCTACATTCTTCATTTCTCATTATCTTACTTATTTCTTTATTAAGATAACTCTTTTCAAGGATTTTCTCTTTATCTTTTATTTCCTTTCCTCTTTTCCTATTTCCTTCATTAGAAATCACATATAAATGAAATGTATTCAATTGTGGCCATTAATGCCACTTTCTAGAGATTTCTATGTATTTCTCATAAATATATTGCTTAATATTCATTATCTTTTATCTTTTTCCATTATTTGGACTTTTCCTCTTTTCTTCTCTTTTATATCCATTATTGGATTAATCTAATAATAGGAATCACAAAATTCCTATCTAAAGGGATATTTGCAAAGAAATCCATATTTTGAAGCAAAGCATACAACCTTTTCAATTAAGTCCATATTCAAAAAAACATTACATTTCAATTAAGAAAACATATGCAAAATTGAGGTTGTAACATGATGTTTCTTGAGACTAGGGAAAAGTATAAGATGGAGAGGCAAATTCTACCTCGAGTAGCAAGGATCTGATGAGATCCTATGAGTTGCTTAATAAGCTTAGAGGTATTGAGTTCGTTTGAACTACGAACCCTGTAGTGGTAGATGAATGGCTGAGACAGTTAGAGAAAGTGTTTCGTCTGATGGAGCTGTCTGAGGAAAGACAAATCAATCACGTAGTTTATTTGCTTAAAGGTGATGCAGAGCTCTAGTGGCGTGGAGTGGAAGATAAAAGGAGGAACATGGTATTGACTTGGAAGGATTTTGTTGTTGAATTCCATCTTAAGTACTACCCACCTACCTTTTTGAGTGAGAAGATAAGACAGCTGCAGAATATGAGACAAGGAAGTATGACAATTGGTGAATACGAGGCACATTTCACAAGGTTGGTAAATTTCTATCCGCAACTTATTCCTAATGATGTAGAAAAGTGCAGAAGATTTCAAGAAAGATTAAGATTAGAGATTAGACACACCGTTTCAGCCATTGGTCGAAGAGATAGAGAAAAATTTGGAGAATTTGTGGAAGCAGCAAAACATGTAGAAGATTCAATTAATGTCGATAAGCAGTCTGAGAGTAAGAAGAAATCTGGAGACTTTATTAGAAGGGGACAAAGCAGTGGTGGATACCAAGGGGGTGGTGGTTTCTTTTCAAAGATAGGATGAGGACTTGGCTGTTTTGGTAGACAAAGATCTAATTTTTCATCAAGTGGAGGAAGACCCAATTCCAGAAGATTGAGTACACAGTCTACATGGACACCTCCAACTAGGTCTTCTGGATAATCAGTTTTAGTGATAGGTCCACCAAGGCGAGAGACGCGAGCATGTGATATATGTGGAAGACCACACTCAGGACAGTGTCGGGGAACAGAGCTTTAAGGATGTCATTAGTGCAGACAGATGGGACATTTTAAGAGGAATTGCCCCCAGTTACAGCAAGTGGCAACACAGAGTTCCCAGTCACAGTACCAGAATGTCCCGAGACAGACTCCAGTTGGAGGACCTGATTCCTCTGTAGGTTTAGGTTTCCAAGGTGGTGCAACACCCAGTGCTAGGGAAGGACAACGAGGACATCGAGGGAGAGGAAGAGTTTTAGGACGCTTCTTCTCTTTGACACCACAAGAAGGTATTGTTTCTTCTCAAGTAATTACAAGAGAAATGCTTTTCTTTAACAACATTTCAATTACAGTTTTGATATATATTTGGGTGTTATTCACTCGTTTATACAAAGTTCTTTAGCTTGTGAGCTTAACCTGTTAACCCAGATGTTACCGTTTGAGTTGTTGTTGAGGGTTCTGTTAGGTGAACCGACAGTGTTAACAGAATTTTGTCCCAGGTGTTTGTTAACCTTTGGTGGTTACACCATCACGGTTAATATTATACCCCTAGATATTTACTCTTTTCAAGTTATCTTGGGTATGGATTGCCTAGAGACGTATTCAGTTCAACTCGACTGTTGGAAGAAGGAGGTTGTATTTCAATAGGGTGGATTTTCTTGTGTATTTTATGGAGACAGGAAATTTTTGCCTACGTGCATCATATCATCCGTTGTAGCTGATAAGATGTTGCAGAAAGGTTGTGAAGCGTTCTTGGCACATGTAGTAGATACTAGAGTAGAGAAGAGCACAGTCAACCTATGGGATGTGTTAGTGGTCTGTGAGTTCCTAGATGTTTTCGCAGATGAGTTGTCAGGTCTACCTCCTGAAAGAGAGATAGACTTTGAGATCCAGGTGTTGCCAGGTAGTCACCCTGTAGTGCTGCCAGCCTACAAAATGGCACCTGTAGAGTTGAAGGAATTGAAGATCCATCTATAGGAGTTACTGGATAAGGGTTTCATTTGACCTAGTTCTTTGTCATGGGGAGCTCCAGTCTTGTTTGTGAAAAAGAAAAATGATACTATGAAGCTATGTATAGACTACAGATAGTTGAATAAGATCACCATCAAAAATAAGTACTCGTTGCCAAGGATAGATGATCTGTTGATCAGTTGTGTGGAGTGACAATCTTTTTTAAGATAGATTTGAGATCTGGATATCATCAGTTGAGGATAAAGGCTTCAGATATTCCTAAGTCGGCTTTCAGAACAAGATACGGGCATTATGAGTTTCTGGTCATGTCGTTTGGACTGACTAATGCCCCAACAGCTTTCATAGATATGATGAACTGGATTTTCAAACCGTTTTTGAATCAGTTCATAGTAGTTTTCATAGATGACATTCTAATTTATTCCAGAGATGATGAGCAGCATGAGCAGCATCTGGGGATGGCGTTACAATTTTTGAGACAACACTAGTTATATGATAAGTTCAGTAAGTGCGAGTTTTAGTTAGTTGAGGTGTCTTTTCTTGGACATGTCATCTCAGGAGATGGAGTAAGTGTTGATCCTAAGAAAGTCGAGGGAGTAGTCTAAAACTCCTACTGAGATCAGAAGCTTCTTAGGATTGGCAGGTTACTATAGGAGGTTCATCTAAAACTTCAGTGTTGTAGCGTCACCTCTGATACACTTAATGAGAAAGAATGCACTGTTTGTCTGATCAAACAACTGTGAGAAGAGTTTTCATATCTTGAAGAAGAGGTTGACTACAACACCAATGTTGATCCTGCCCGAGATAGGTAAAGGTTACACAGTGTTTTGTGATGCTTCAAGGAGAGGTTTAGGCTGTGTGTTGATGCATGAAGGCAAAGTAGTACCTTATGCATCTAGACAACTTAAGAAGAATGAGGAGAATTATCCGACACATGATTTGGAGTTAGCGGTTGTAGTTCATGCTCTTAAGACATGGTGTCACTATCTTTATGGTGATGCATGTCAGATGTTTACGGATCATAAGAGTTTGAAATATATCTTCACCCAGAAGGATCTAAATCTTAGACAGCGAAAATGGTTAGAATTGATCAAGGATTATGATGTGATGATAGATTATCATCCTGATAAGGCAAATGTGGTAGTAGATGTCGACATCATTCGCCTCCACAATTCTATATTATCATCTTAGGTTCAATAGCATTGTTGTGTGCATCTTATTTCTGGGTCATCCCAGATTTTAGCCTCAAGCCCATGCTTTATGCAACATATAGTTTTACTTTATTGTGATTTATGTTAAAATAAGATAACATTACATAATAGAACTCGTGCAATCTAAAATTGTCTACGTAATGGTTAGTTCCTTTCAACACTATGTCTAGGAAGAAGAGAATTGGCTTGAATAGCTACGGATCTCTCTGAAGAGTAATGGCAACATTCAAGTTAACCATCAATCGTGACATCTATAGAGAGACTCCACATGGCAACTGGACACAAATGGCCTAGAATGGTCATATTGGGAACCAGAACCAGGACTCTCACCCACTCTACAATGGTTTTACTGAACAACTCACCTTGGAAGGAGAAACAATTATTGAATGATGTTCAAAATCTTCTTTTGTTAAGATATCCAATAAAATTGGTCGAAAGAATTGATAATGTCTAATTTGAGTGTTGAATCCTCAGGAACTAGCAATGATTCAAGTGAAAACAAAGCAAACCACATCAAATTGACACCTCAACATAAGGAGGAGCATGCCTATGATAACTCAAAGAAGGATCGTCTAAGGAAGGAAGTCTCTATTGAAGAAGAATCAAATACATCATGAGGAAGTCATAAACACAATGACAGTTATTCATAATGCTATATCTTGATAATTGCTAGATCTATAGGGTCCTCGATAATGCCTCTTGTGGCATCATTTCACTCTCCCTTTAGGACTTATCAAGAACCATACTACATGAAAGCCTAGTAGGATGGTGGTTGCTAATGACATTACTTTGAAGTATAGTTGGAAAGTGAGATATCAATGATAGGACTAAAGAAGGATCATTGGAGGATGTGTGGATAACTATATATGTCCCCAAGTTAATGAAGAGACTAACTTTAAGTCAACGGTCAAGGATGTACACTAGCCTTTGTAAATAGGGTCAGTAGGTTGTCAAAGGTACTTTTGTATGAGTATGGGACAATAAACTAGCCACTCTCCACATGGCCAACCAAGAAGATGATTGCATGGTGGTAATGGCTAATTACAATGACAATTGCATGAGGTAGCATTCTAGACTTGGTCAAATAAATTAAACATGCATGAAGATCAAAGCAATGCTGAGGTGTTGACAAAGGTGAAATCGAAGAATATCGACCTCCATAAAAATGGTGTTCTCAGCAAAGAAATATGGGTTACTTTCTCTATGTCAAGTACTCAAAAGCCAAAAGACATTACATTTAGTGCATATATGTCCAAGTTTTTCCATGTGTTCAATCTCTAGGGGATCTACTACTACTTAGTCTTCACTTATGCTTGTTCATAAAAGATGTGGGCTTACTTTCTAAAAAGTAAGTATAGTACATAGGCTACCTGAAAGAGTAGATGGTCAAAAAGATTAAGCACCTAAAACCTACTAATGGTGTTGAATGGACAACCGAGGTTAAAACTTAATATGGGAAAAGCAATTTAAACAATTTAGACTTTACCTAAAACCCCATGACAAATAGCTTTCTAAATATAATGCATGAAGCTGTGAATAAGCATGGCAACCGGTTGTGAAACGACCCCGCCTCCCGGTAACCCCCACTTAAGGGAGACCGAAAGGTCGGTGCCGTTATCCAATTAACAGGATCAAAGGTTCGACAAATAATCAATAACAATTATGAAATTTCACTAACTAACTGGAATTTGGTATAAAATTGAAACTTTACTTACCTTTGAAAACCTTGGAAATCTATCTATCCTGGTCTTGACTTACTCTATCTAATCCTCCTTGCACTTTATTTCTTTTTCCGCAATGTGTCACTTTACTATTTGTTCTTTCAATTGTTGTTCCTAAAACGCCGACAAACAAAACGTCGGTCAGTATATCAAAATATACCGGTATGTGGGAACAACCAAAATCTTGCAAATATGGCTAACAATTTAATAATCACAATCAAATTAATTAACAAGCCAATTTACACTTTTCAGTATGACATTCTCCACCGCTTTTGCCCTAACCCTGACTTAAGGCCACCTTCTCAATCCCGAACTTGGTGCCTGGGGGTCACCACTCATGGTGCCCACTAGTCATGCAATATCATAGGCCACCTTCTTGGTGCCTGGGGTCACCACTCAAGGTGTCCATTGGTCTACCCATCTGGGCCTGACCTTTGGCATCATCCATCAGGGTGGCATGTAGGTGTGATAGTACATACTTCTATTTTTAATGTGATAATCATAGTGACTTTATGATTTTACAAATATGAACATCCAACAGATAATTTGCATTCAATGCGATTAATCATCCGGAAAATCCTCAAAAAACTAAGACGGTTATTCATAATTAACCACATACCTGATCTAGAGCAACTTGATTGTCCAAGCAATAAGGATAAAGAATCAATCATCAAGCAATCAACAATATCCTGAAATTAATGCATACGATCCAAGTGTTATAGTTCATCCAAAACATTCTAAAGCTAGACTCGGATTCCACCTTAGGCCTTCTAGACCATATTAGGCAATGTCATACTGAAAAGTGTAAATTGGCTTGTTAATTAATTTGATTGTGATTATTAAATTGTTAGCCATATTTGTAAGATTTTGGTTGTTCCCACATACCGGTATATTTCGATATACTGACCGACGTTTTGTTTGTCGGCGTTTTAGGAACAACAATTGAAAGAACAAACAGTAAAGTGACACATTGCGGAAAAAGAAATAAAGTGCAAGGAGAATTAGATAGAGTAAGTCAAGAGCAGGATAGATAGATTTCCAAGGTTTTCAAAGGTAGGTAAAGTTTCAATTTTATACCAAATTCCATTTAGTTAGTAGAATTTCATAATAGTTATTGATTATTTGTCGAACATTTGATCCTGTTAATTGGATAACGACACCGACCTTTCGGTCTCCCTTAAGTGGGGGTTACCGGGAGGCGGGGTCGTTACAATTGATATCAGAGCCAAAACCCCTCCAGTAGGTGGGCCCACATGGGCATGGCATGCCAGTCTTGAGTCGTGCGGTCCAGGCATGTAGGAAAGGGTTGTCCATGGTTGACGTAGCCACCCTTGCGCTGGTATTCCGTGATTGGGAGTTGGGTGTCCATGGGTCATTGTGGGTCTGCACTGAAATGGGGAAAAGATTATGAGGCCTTATAGTTGAGCCTTGACGAGGACGTCAATAGTCTAAGTGGGGGAGATTGTAACATCCCAGGATTTGAGGCCTTGAATAAGTTGATCTTAAAAGGAATGATTGGACTACCCATATCACCAATGTGCAGCTCCTTTTTCGGGAGCCCATCACTAAAGAACTCCATAGTTAAGCGTGCTCAACTTGGAGTAGTATTAGGATGGGTGACCAGTCGGGAAGTTGACCCCAGCTTGCGAGTGAGTGAGGACAAGGCGCACAGTTAAGGCTAGTGGTGGTCTGTGGGGCCAGTCATCATTCCTGAAACTCTACTAGAGCCTTGGGTAGTGTGCCTCAATGTTACAGGTTGAGATCACATAGTTTACCCAAGGAGAACGGGTTCAATGAGTCAAGATGGAAACATTTGTTATCAACAACAATATTCAACATAACTTGGTTGATATATATATATATATATATATATATATATGGAATTTAAAAAGGTAAATCGTACTCATTTGAAAACATTATGTTGTTGTGTTGAGTACCTTAAGTTTGGGTTACTTCTGTGAATGTAGCTTCTAGCATAAGGCACAAGTTTGATCTCAAGGCTATATAATGTTTCTTCACTTGTAATGTTTGTGCTAGTTTTGGCTACTAATATTGAGATGATCAGAATAGGAAAATTGCCTGAATGAGGTTGCCCTCAATTAAGAAGCTGCATACAATGGCATGCATGGGTCAATATGATAAATAATAAGTCTACAAAAAGTAATGATGAAGTTGGGGGTATGCTAATTACTAACTCACTCAACTCCTCCAATTTGTCTTGGCATTTTAATTCACGTTACCTAAACTTTGCTTATATTTTGCTAGTCTTTTTCCACAATTTACAATATCATAGTGTCTCACAGACAATATACGATATGTCATATTTTCACAACACCATTTTTATAAATGTTTAAGCTTTTTATAGAGAAAAACAAAAACATGAGCTATGACCTTAGTTATCAAGCCGCCTGCTTAGGCTTGAGGCAAGTCGCCTCAAATTGGGCTCCAAGCCCCTTCATGATCTAAGCGGCCGCCTAAGGCTTTTTAGGCCCAAATTAAGGCACTTCAAAGCTTAATTAGCATAAATTAGGTGTGTATTTGATCGAGTCATTTTATGGTTGAAATGAGTCCAATCTATCCCAAATGAGGTCAAATTAGGGTAAAATTAGGTCTGATTTAGGGAAACATGCCTAATTTTGGGGAAATGTCTATTTTTAGAGATTATGTCATATTTGACCATGTAAGGCCTCATTTAGATCAATATAGGGAATATTAGTTAGGTTTTATAGGTCATGTTATGGAAAATTGGGTTTAATTTTTGGTCAAATTATTTTAAATTTAAGCATATTAGGTTTGTTTCGGGAAAAAGAAGTTTGATTTAGAGGAGATGGGTCTGATTCAGTTAGATTAGGTCTAGTCTGGCCAAATTAGATCTTGTTTCGGTCAACATATGGAAAACTTGGGAAAGCTAGGTCTGATTGAGTCACAATATGCAAAATTTGGTTTCATTTACACAAAATCATGTCAAATTTGGGCATATTGGGTCTAATTTGTGGGAAACAAGTATTTGAGAGAATTAGTTCCAACTTGGGAGGATTAATGTGACCAAATTTGGTCTCATTGAGGTCAATATATGAAAAAGTTAGGGAAATTATGTTTAATTAGATCATTTTATACAAAATTAAGTCCGGTGTAGCAAAATTAGGATAAACTAGGTCAAATTAGATCACATTAGGATCAATCAATTCTGGTTTAGGTAATATTAAATCCTAAACTATATGTAATACTATACAATAATATCATAATATAATATCTAAATATATGAATATACGAATGTACATATCTAATAATCAAGCGGCCTAGAAACACCTAGACGCCAGCCTAGGGTGCCCTAGGCGCCCCCTCAAAAATTCCTAACGCCCGACAACCTCAACAACTATGGCTATGACAATACAATACATTATCAAAACCTCCCAATCTGTAGAAGAACTAATATCTTCAGGAGTATATCAAAGCTTTATTTATGACCAAAAAGATGACTTCCAAGTTTCCGAACTTCTAATTTTGACCAAAACTATAAGGTTACCAAAATTAAACATACAAAATGTTCAACTCTAGTTGAAGTCTGAATTGGAAAGCAAGGGTTGTTGATGAATTGATATCCAGAAAACATATAATGACCATAACTATTAGCATAAATTATCACAATGAGAAACTGCTTGCTACAATATGTGATGTCACTGTCCCTTTTTCCTAAAATGTACAATTAAATCTTTTCTCGTGTGCCTGAAATGTACAATCAATAGCTTGCTATAATATGCGATGTCGCTGTCCTTTTTTCCTGAAATGTACAATAAGAAGTCTTTCCTCGTGTGCCTGAAATGTACAATCAACTGCCATAGAGCATAATACAAACATCTTGATAGTGTTACTATAGTAAGTCTATAAAAGTACATATGGCCAAAGCATGAAGTTCAGAATTGAATACGCATGCTGTGCAAGAGTTGCAAAGCCAAAACGGCAGAGACTACAAACCCTTCATGCTAGATACATACAAATAAATTAATAAATCATATAAAGAAATATTAGTATACAGAAGACTAAAATACAGCATCTGATGTATGGGACATGAAAATTGACACTTCAAGATGATGACCGCATTTCGGGGAGAAGAAAGCTTTGTACAAAAGCCAGCAGACCCAGCTCAGTTTTCAAAAAACACTGGAACTGGAGTCTCAAGCATAGCCTTATCAAGATTATTCTTTATAACAACTATTCCCATTCATAGTATCAGCATTGATGGCCCACTCAATGTGTATGCAGATAAATGGAATATTTCCTGAAAGAAAGGCTTCTAACAAAGTTACATTGTGGTTGCCAAGCAAATTTAACGCAGTAACTAAGTCAGCTACAAATACTATATAAATAAGAATGAAATAAGATTCAAGTAAAAGATAATAAGCAAGACTGATGACTAAACAAATTGCTGAAAATATTAGTATGGTTTATGTTATTCGGAGCCTACTACATGAAGCAATTATTGAAACTTAATAGAAGCACATACGTATGGAACATGAGCCAACAAAACAGATCTGTCAACGCCAATACTGAGCCCATCTATGAATGGTCTCAACCATTTGAGGAAATAATGCACTAACACTCTCAGTAATGAGATCTTGGAAAAAATGAATGGAATCTTCGTCGTCCAAGTCTAGACGAAATTTCTCTTGTAGCTGTAAAAATAAATATTCTAATGTCAAACAAGATATATGAACTCTTACTAAAACTGGAAGAAAAAAAAAAAGCAATCATCAACATTGTCATTAAAATGGAAAAGATTTAGAATTGCACATTCAGAAAAATACCTTTAGAATTCCTTTTTCTGGATCAGAAGCAATGTCGGGGATACTTGAACCAGCCATCAAATGAAATAAATTCAAAATGAGATTGCTAGACTTGCGAAGAATGTTGTATGCCTCGCAACAGTATGATTTAAATCTGATATAATATTGGCTGCAGAAACCCAAAAATCACAATGTTAAATCAAGAGATGACAATAAAAAATAAGGGCAAAAAGAAAATGTGAGCGAACTGTCTATCAAAGTTGGCAGTGAGACATGACTTAGCACTAGCTCATTTAACTTCTATCTGTTCTTCCCCTTGGAAAGACTGCAGCAGCCCCAGACCAAATCTCATGTCTACTATTACACCTTTTTTATTCAAAAAAGACAACTTGGTGATACAGCAAGAACAACAAAATAAAGTAGAGGGGATTACAAATTATTGGAGCTTGATTGGTATTGCTAACAAATGACAATTAACTGACATAAAAGGGGGCACCTTCCTCATAAACTCCACAGCATAAACAACAGCCAACTATGACTAGACAGTCTTGGAGCTCAAGGATAGAATATTATTAGGTAGTCTGCTTACTCAAATACAAACTATATGTTGCCAGATTATATAACAATATCTACATCAATGCAGCTGACGAATAACTTGTCTTAACTGATAATGAGAATGATAGTCACTCGTTCTACATGACTGTGACTACAGTTGCATGTGCAAATTTTATAAGAAATGGATTTAAGTTTCTGTTTAGGTTTAGTCTGCAGTTGTTTTTTAAATATCCATTTCAGGAACATTTTCTTTTCAATTTCTTTTTTTTATACAAAAATTCATGGGTACATCTTTTGAAATCATATATCCAGATAACATAAGTCCGGTTCAACAGACATCTTTTCATGGGTACATCTTTTGAAATCGTATTTCCAGATAACATAAGTCCGGTTCAACAGACATCTTTTCATGGATCCGAGTGTAAGCAAATTGTGAAGATCGATCAAGTCTAAAAAAAGTAATATGGATTGAATTTCATAATTATGGTTTGAAAATACTGATAGTGAGCATTAGAGCTTTTCTGTTCATTTTACTTTCAAACCTTGTAAAAGGGAATACCTTTCTGCCCCACCCATGGCTTCAACCATTTCTTTACAAAGTTTCATAGGTGGTGGAAATGGCTTTGGATCACGACCCAAGATAAAACCAAAATCCACGTGAAACAAGCGCCCATCCTCCCGGAGAAGAAGGTTGTCTAAATGCCTGCAAAACATTGGGGAAGTATTAAAAATGTAACACAAAATCCACTGAGTCAGTAGACCACAAAGCAGCAATATTCAAAATGAGAGTTTCACCATTTAGTGAAGTTTAATTACCTAGATAGATCGTTAACTCATAATGCTAAAAAATACAAGACTACTAGTTAAATTTCGATAAGAGAAAAGCTAGAAGAAAAATTATCACGCCCAGAATGAAGGTTTTGCTAGTAAAATAACATGTGGAAGTGTTCCCTAAACCCTAATTACATGTAAAAGTGTAACAAAGAAAAGAGTGCGCAAAGACATGATATGTCAATTGTCTTTGACAAGCCCAAAAGATCCTCTCTTATTTTACATTTACTCAAAGACAAATCTGTAAGTAAAATGTGCACTCACAGATGACAAAATCTCCAAATCAGACCCTAGTATCTACAAAAACGACTATTTTAATAGTAGTCTTATGTTTGGAAAAAAAGACACATACCTTGGATGGTCAAGGTTACATCTTTGATGACCGAACTTTTTTACAGAGCATGAGTGAATATCCTAAACTAGGCTCGAGCAGACTGCTTCAGGTCATAGAGAGACTTGTGGAGCCTACAAACTAGGTAAGACTTTCCCTAAGCAACAAATAAGGGAGGTTGCTCGATATAGATTTGTTTAGACAAATCACCATGTTGGAAGACATTTATAGTAACCAGTGATACTGTTGAAGACTGCATATTGTTGGTAGTACCGACATGGCTGCAGCCGACAATTCTGTAGTTAGTGGGCCTTTGGTGTCTCGGCCCGATTAGATTACTTGAGTCCCAAGTTTCAGGGTTTCTCTCTTGCTCCTATATATAGGACAGGGCTGTACCTCTTTTATTAATCGAATCAATACAATCATTCATCATTATTTCTCACAGATACAATGGCTAGGAGAGGTATACTGCCAGAGAAATGAAATTTCTAATATATGTCATCTAGGAGAGGTATACAGCCAGAGAAGGAGGCTTATGGAGAAGTACAGAGAAAATAAAACAGATCTTCATATTGTGTTTATTGATCTGGAAGAGGCCTATGAGCGAGACCTAGGGAAGTGTTATGGAGGGTTTTGCATAAAAAGGGTGTGCATATCCAATATAGACATGTATGATGCAAGTATTAGGCCTCCTGGGTGAGAGACACAAACTTTTCCTATCACTGTTAGGGTACATTAAGGATCAACACTCAACCCTTATCTATTTTTTCTTGTTATGGATGAATTGACAAAGCATGTTCAAGACAAAATCCCTTAATGCATGTTACTTGTTGATGATATTGTGTCGATTGATGAAAGAAAAGAAACATTGAATGATAAAGTTGAACTTTTGAGAAATGCATTGGAATCTAATGGAATTATGATCAGTAGAAGCAAAATTGAACATATGCATTGCAATTTTAGCCAATCTAGAATGGTGAATGGTGGAATCAAGTCAGATGGAATGGATGTACCGATATGTGATAAGTTTTGTTACTTGGGCTCTATCATTGAAAGGGAGGGCGAGGTTCAAGATAATGTTTGTCACAGCACCACAGCAGGATGGTTAAAGTGGAGGAGTGCAACTGGAGTAGTATGTGCCCAGAAGATCCCTCTTGAATTAAAACATAAATTTTACAGAACAGCTATACGGCAAGCCATGCTATATGGGAGTGAATATTGGGCAGTGAAGAAACAAGGTCACAACAAGATGAATGTAGTTGAAATGCGTATGTTGGGATGGATGTGTGGGAAAACAAGAAAAATAGTTTGAGGAATGATTATACCAGAAATAAAGTAGAGGTGGTGAGCATCGAGGACAAGTTGTGTGAAGGTCAAATTGGGAATTAGGCCAAATCAGGTAATTTTTTGGCGAATTGGGTTTAATATGGAGAAAACGAGTCTGATATGGGGGAAATATGTCTGATTTACGGAAGTGAGGTCTGATTTGGCCAAATTGGGTCTCATTTAAGTCAATAGGGTAATTTGCAGAAGTTTTAATTAGGTCATGCTAATGCAAAATTAGGTTTGATTTTGGGAAACAGGTCTAATTTGGGGGAAATATATTTGATTTGGGGAAAGTAGGATTGGGCCAAACTTGGGTCTCACTTAGGTCATAAATTAGGGGAAGTAAGGTTTGTTTAGGTGATGTTATGCAAAATGTCCAATTTAGCACAAATCCGGTCAAAATTGAGCAAAGTAGGTCTGATTTGGGGAATCTAATTTGGGGAACTCGGACTGCTTTGGGGAAATTTGGTCTAATCTGGAAAAATTAGTTCGCATTTAGGTAAATATATGGTCAATTAGGGAAAGTCAGGTCAAAGAAGTTTATGCTATGAAAAAAATAGGTTTGATTTAGGTCAAATTAGGTTCAATTTAGATCAAGATAGGTCAAATTAGGGCCAATCGGGTCTAGTTTAGGTCATGGTAGGTGTGATTTAGGTCAAATATAATTCTTACAACTTTTTTTTTGAGTTAGAAGGAGACTTAGTCTCCCCCCCCTCAAAAAGGTGCCAGAGCCCAGATGACCCAAGGGATTATAAATACAATGCGCAACAGGAGGTTTCAAACCCGGGTCCCCGGGGGAGGACAGGCCGGGCCGAACCATCTGTGCTACACTGGCCGGGTTAATTCTTACAACTTAGATATAACCATAACAAATAAACACGGTAATGTATCTATTTGAATAAATCGAAATATACATATGTAAGTGTTACTATATATATGTACAAAATAAAGAATAGCAAAATGCCTGGAAACATGTATGCTCCAGCCTAGGCAATTAGCCTCCCTAGGCTCCTCTTGGAAAAAGGGACCGCTATCTGCCTAGAATACTATGGATGAGCAGGTGAGTCTTTATGAGAAACGTGAACTTTTAATACATGCCTTGTTGGGATAATTATTCAAGCCATCAACAGTCTCCTTTTCGGTATGATTCTTGGTCAAGATGGAGGTTAGAGTGTAAGGAAACAATGGTCAAATTTTGGTTTCATTTGGATTTAGGTTTTCCCAAATATCGAAATTAGAAGCTAAATTATTGGCAATGATGTTGATTGGTTGTTGGGTTTTTGCCATAGTTGGTAATCAACATTACATATAACCGACAACCCCTAGTTTCCCTCTTTAGACGCGCTTGTTTAACGTGTTAGAATAATAAGTGTTATTCCCTTTATTCATTATTCTTTATTTCCATGTATATTCTCTGTGTATATAGGGTTAGTCCCACACATTGTAATCGGGTATTGGATTTGTCAATACAAAGGCATCTCATTTCGCACATTAGTTTTCCTGTCTACAAGGTATCAGAGACAACGATACCCTAATTCCCCCGAGAGTGTCCCGCAACAGCAGTAGCCGTCATGTTCATCGATGTTGACGTCATCCTCACCATGCTCCTTCGTTGGGGTCGTCCCTCCTCCAATGTGGAAATCATCTCCATTGTGGAAGTCTTTCTCCTTCCCCATCGTGGTTATCATCTCCACCGTGGAAGTCTTTCTCCTTCCCCATCGTGGAAATCATCTCTGTAAAGAATAAGATAAGATTGAATGCAATGGGATGGATACAAGACTGGACGCCCTCTCCTTTATATAGGAGAGGGGAGACGCCCTAAGACTTAAGACGCAAGTAATCTAAACAGGATGAGATACAAAAGCCCACTAACTAATTAACCTATTAACTAAATAGGCTAATATATACTCTTTAACACTCCCCCTCAAGCTGGATCATGGGTGAAACACATGTCCAAAGCTTGGAGGTTACAAGACTCGATAAAACGATAAAAGAAATGATAAATAAAAGATAAAAGATAAACACCACTCCCCATACAAAAATTGATACTCCCCCTTAATTAATACTCCCCCTGAACCATGTGGTGACAATGCCTTTCTTCTTTGAAATTGTATTCTGCAGGCTGGAGATCCTCGAGCTTTGAAGGTCTTTGGAGTGCATCTGGAATGAAGAGCATCTGAAGAATGGAACCTGATACTACAACAGTAATTCGCCACTTGGAGCAGACGATCCTCAACACCATCACTATGTCATCTTCATTGGATTACGTACTTAACGCGGCACGAGCGCGGATGCCCAATGTCGATGTAGCAGTAGAGGAATCTACAAATTGTCTGAGAAGACATGCATAACGTAGCACGAACACGAATGGATGATATGTTGGTGATACGATGCAGGTACCATAAAACTCTAACGCATGAACCTTGGGGGCTTGATGGGAAAGGAGATCATCCATCAACGAAAGTCCCAAGTAGATCAGCAACAGGTGATGTCGAAATAGCAGATGCGGCTCGGAGAAGACGTGATGAAGCAGCTCGGTGAAGATAAACTGGATGAATCAACCTTACAAAAGTAGATTGGCAGGCTTGCTGAGCTTCTGAAAATCTAAAGAAGCACCCATCTGTCTCATGTGAATGCAGCTGAAGTACACCATCAAAACCTGACGTACATAACGCGGTATGAACGTGGATAGCTCGGTGTTGATGTTGAATGAAGATCCTTCATTGTTGTCTGGAAGTAGAGAACGGATGTGCTGAATAATGCGAAGCTCCATGAAGATAATAGCCTGAAACATATATAGTCTGAATACATATATCACTCTTCTCATACTCTCTCTCTCATACATATTCTCTCATTCTCTCTCTCTCCTCATCTCTTTCTCTCCTCTCTATCCCCCCCTCGCACACCAAATACGACGAGAGTGAGTGTTTGGTGTGGAGAAATGGACATATGACCCCCCTGCACTGTGGAAAGGGATACACACATTATATGGGTGGGTGGGAAAGGAATTGGTGGATTTGAGAGAAATTTGTGTATATGGAGATGTGTAATATGTGGAGAATGTAACCGATAACCAGACAGAATATGCTAAATGGGTCAATGTAAGATTCGGATAGAAAAATTAAATGGATCTATTCCTGACCCGAAAAGGGATTTATTTGGCTAAAACTTGGATCTGATTAGCAAAGATATGACCGATTAAGGATCCGAATAGGCATAATGAATATGGGGGGGAATTAATAACTGGGAGTAGACATAGATGGGAGGTGATGGTGGAGTGATGAAGATAGACGGGAAGGTGACGAAGAGCAGCAGCTTGCGGGATGTAGCAAAAAAAATGATCGGATTATGTCACTCAGTTGATGTAGCACTTGGTCGTAACGGAGCAGATGACAAAGGGTCTCCTGCACGGCTCTGGAGATATTGCATGCGGAGCCAAGGGCCGAGCCTCTCCACGAGCGACGATGAAGGCAGATGATGAGGACGTCAGGAGATGGCATGTGCAGAACTCGGTACTACCGAGTTGATGTCGGTAGTAGTGAGATCTTTATGGACGACGGGTAGCAGGTTGGCGGCGGCTATTGCTGCTTGATGGCGATGATGGCTGCTGCTAGATGGTGATAGTGGCGTCGATAGGCGGCGAAGGCGCGGAGTTGGTTGCTTGGAGGCCGGCGGTTATGGCTGTTGGCCAGCGGCAGGATTGCTGCTGAACAGATGTCGATCGAAGGCGCTGGGAATATAGCGACACTGTTGCGGTTCGTGGAATGTGGGCAACAGAGGTGGAAGGCGGCGGGTAATGGTGCAGCGATGGCAGTGGATATGTGATGGCCAGCGGCAGGATTGTTGTTGGACGGATGTCGATCGGAGGCGCTGGGAATATAGTGGCACTCCTGCTGTTCGTAGAATACGGGTAGCAAAGGAGGAAGGCGGCGGGTAATGGTGCTGCGATGGCAGTGGATATGTGATGGTCGGAAAGGAGATCACCGGCGGTAAGGTTTGGATTTGGAAAATATAGATCGCAAGTCGGGAATCAGCGCCGACGTATTGATCTATGTGAAAGTGGAAGGAGAGCCATGGAGGCCGGAATTGCCTAGCGGGCATCCGACCTAAGCCATGGCAATGGCGACGGCCGCCCGCAGGCGGGGGTTCTCCACCTCAGTTGCTCTCTAGAAGACAAGCGGCGGCTAGGGCTGCGTGTGCGTCGGAAAGAAGAGGGAGGAGGGGCGGCAGCTAGGTTTCCCTCAGGAGCGAACGCGCTCTGTTCACGCAGGAATTACTGTTCACGTCGCGTACTATTCACTGCTTCGATACCATGTAAAGAAAAAGATTAGATTGAATGCAATGGGATGGATACAAGACTGGACGCCCTCTCCTTTATATAGGAGAGGGGAGACGCCCTAAGACTTAAGACGCAAGTAATCTAAACGAGCTGAGATACAAAAGCCCACTAACTAATTAACCTATTAACTAAATAGGCTAATATATACTCTTTAACAATCTTCACCATAGGAACCATCTCCATAGTGGTGGAAGTCAACTCCATTACCTTCCAAAGCATCGTTCCCTTTCTAGGAGACATCACCATCCTCTCCTTTAAAGGACCTTCATCTAATTCCCCAAATCGTCACCAACTCACCATCGTCATAGTGGTAATAGATCTACGCCTAGGAGGTTCTTTCACCAAGAAGATCCATCCAAGGGGCGATATGTGGGGCAGAAGACCTACGATTTCTGAGCCGACAACACGACACACATTTTGTCCATCATCAACACGGCGTTTGACAGGAGACAGGGTTACACCCCCGACAAGTCACACATGTCCATCACTGACATGTCGTGTTGACGGGAGACAGAGTTACGCCTCTAACAAGGTACACGACGTGTCCATCCCTGATACACCGTGTTGACGGGAGACGGAGTCACGCCTCAGACAATGTATATGTAGTGTCCATCACCGACACGCTGTGTTGTCAACAGTCTGTCAAGAGATCTATTCAGTTCTTTGTACACACCGTGTGGCTTTCCGTACACACGGTGTAAGGCACATGTTGCCCAGTTTCATCCATTTTCTTCATCATGTCAGAAAAGAAGTGCCCCTCCTTTTAAGTGATCAGGTCATCACCACTTGGAAGCTCAATGAGAAAAACTTCACTCGATGGAGCCGAACAGTCAAGACCTAGTTCAAGGGACAAGGAAAGTACAAGCATCTCGCAGAGGGTCCTTCAACCGATGCCACTCTGGAACAATGGGAGCAGACCGATGCCAATCTTCTCGCCATCCTATGGAATTCCATGGAGCCACAAGTTGTTGATCACATCGGTCACTTTGAGAAATGTAAAGATGTTTGGGATCATCTTAATCGCATATACGAGTCAAACATCGCCTGCATGTACGAGATGAGCGTAGAGATGTACAGTCTTCAACAAGATGACAAACATCTGACTCAATACTTCGAGAAGGTAACTCGCATTACTGACGATCTCAATTCTCTTCTTTCGCTAACAGTGGACCTCAAAGAACTTCAAAAGCAGAGGGATCAAACGGCTATCATCAAAGTTTTGGCTAGTCCTTGACGTGAATACGGAGTTGCATCCAAATCCTTGCTAAGTATGAACTTCCCAAATTGGCAAAAGCATATCAGCGTGCATCCCACACTTTCATAGAAACAGCTCCACATTCTACCTCGGACAAATCTGCCATGGTTTCTACCATGAAGGGTCACATCAACACTAGCCCTGCTACTCGTGGATGAGGATGAGGACGAGGAGGTCGTGGTCCTCGTGGAGGCAAGTCTATTGGATGATGTAGACGCCCACCATGCTCTCATTGTGGCAAGATGGGGCATTATAAGGAAAACTGCTACGAACTGCATGCCTTCATGGTTATCCTCCCAAAACCACATTTGCAGATGTGACATCAATTGACGACGCTTCAAAGGACACCAGTCGTCAGATTCAGGTGATAGATGAGGACTACAATCAATTCTGTCAGTACAAAGCTTTTAACAAGCTTCATCTTCAATTTCTTCAATGGCTTTCTTTGCACTGCATCCTGATGGTCCTACTGCATGCATATCTCAATTTTCTAATGCGGGTTCGTCTTCTTAGGTACTTGATTCAAGTGCAACAGATCACATTACAGGTACAACTCATCTTATATCCAATCTAACCACAAGCAAAACACCTTTGCCACCTATCACCATTGCCAATGGATCCAAAATTTCAGTGCATGGTATTGGGATTATCAAGCCTCTACCTACAATCACCTTGCAATCAGCGTTATTTGCTCGAGTTTCCTTTCAATTTAATTTCTGTTAAAGAGTCTATATTAGCCTATTTAGTTAATAGGTTAATTAGTTAGTTGGCCTTTAGTGTCTCGGCCCGTTTAGATTACTTGGGACACAAGTCTCAGGGTTTCTCCCTTGCTCCTATACATAGGACAGGGGTGTCCAGTCTTGTATTCATCTATCACAATCACATTAGTTCAATCCTCTTATTTCACAATTTCCATTAGCAAACTAACACGCTCTCTTCAAGCCTCGGTCACATTTAACCATGATGAGTGTGATACAAGACCTCCAGACGCAGATGGTGATTTGTGGCGGGTGTGAACTTGCAGGTCTCTACTATCTTGGCCTGACGTCCAAGACGTGTGTGGCGGCTTCTCTTCTCCATATCCATAATCGGCTTGGACACATGTTCCTAGACAAACTTCGGGTTCTCCACCATCATCTATCTAGACTTAGTACACTCCAGTGTAAGTCATGTCAGTTAGGAAAGCATCATCTATTCACCTTTAAGTCTGGGGATTAGATAATTGCTAAGTCAAGTTTCCAAATTATTCATTCAGATGTTTGGGGCCCATGTTGGGTTCCGTCAAAACTTGGTCAAAAATATTGTCACTTTCAACGATGATTTCTCTAGAGCCACTTGGTTGTATTTGACGAAAGATCGTTCTAAAATTTTATCAATAATACAAAACTTTTATAATGAGATTGAAGCCAAATTCTCTCGGTGTATTCGTATTCTTCGAACGGATAATGCCAAAGAATATTTCAGTAATGCTCTTGCTCAATTCTTATCTTCCAAAGGGGTTATACACCAGTCATCTTGTCCTCACACACCTCAACAAAATGGGGTAGCCGAGAGGAAAAGCAGTCACATAGTTAAAACCATAGAATAAAATTTCGATCGAAATTGCGTAATTTCGGTCGAAATTTAGTTTTTTTTTTTTTGCAATCGGGCATCAAAACGTCAGTACGCAGGAATTGGTTCGCAATTTTGCAAAAAATTCACAGCTACAGTCAAAATTTTGCAAAATAGGGGGTATTTTAGTGCAAAAAAGTCCAGTTTGGGCCGTGATATTATGAAATCAGTGCGAAATGCAACATTGTTTCGCGAAACACTGTTCTGTCGACTGAATTTGCTAGGACTTTGATTTTTTCGCAATTTTCTTGTGATATCTTGCTCTCGAAGGTTGCTCTACTGGATTCTAAGGTATGTAACCCCTCTCCCTAGCCCGTCTACTCCTATCTCTACTCCCTTTTAAGCATATCTTAATAAATACTCCGAAAATCCTAAATTTCTAAGTGACATTTCTCTTCAAATTCTCAAGATCTTGAAGTGAAATTGTAGATCTCAGAAACACTAGTGTGAAATACGTATATCTATACTTATTTTGAAAATCTAATCAATATATTTCGTATAATTACACAAACTGGCTACAAAAGCTTTTTTAATGGAAGTTCTTATATTTTTGTATTTTTCACTTATGTAACCCTAAATATATTATAATAGTAGGCTTATACAAAATGTTAGGTGTAAGTTGTTACTTGTAACCCTAAATATATTTTTTATTACTCACTTATGTAACCCTAAATATATTATAATAGTAGACATATACAATAAATATATTAACCTAAAATATTGTAACATGTAAGTTGTAACTCTAAGTTATAAAGTCTAGTATTCTAGTTGTTTTAACTTGATGTTTGCAAGTTTGTAACAGTCTAACTGTCTAACAGAATTGACATTTCTGTTCATTTGTGCACTCACTCATCAAGACATGGATCCCACCCTAACCTCTAAACATATAAATTTATTATATAATCTAGTGTGTCTATGTTTAAACATTGTGTTTGCAAAATTTCATAACTTAATTCCTTCATTTTGTCATCGGAATTCTGGGCGAAATTGTTCAGCTTCCTTCACTTATAGATGTGGGAGACCCCCCACATATCCAATATGAAATATTATTGCATATTTGAGTAGATCTTGGCGTTTAGATCGTCTCGGTAAATTTTCATGATTTAATTCGCTTATCTGGTCGTCAAAATCGTTAGAGCCGTTAATAACAAAATTTCGGCCGAAATTTCAAAAAAAAACTACTTCTAGGCCATCAGACACGATATCGAAATCAGACATTTAATTCTATGGTCAAAACTGCCAATACTCTACTTTTGCGTACGAGTGTTCCCAAGGAATTTTGGGGTGATGTTGTCCTCACTGCCACAGATCTTATCAATCGCATGCCATCGTCCGCCTTAAACAAACACATACCCTTTGAAATTTGGTATCCAGGTGAGCCCATTTATACTCTTCCACCAAAAGTAGTTGGATGTGTCTATTTTATTCACAACGTTGGGATCGACCTTGACAAACTTAGTCCAAAGGCTTCCAAGCGTGTCTTTCCTGGTTATTCTAGGTTTCAGAAGGGATATCGGTGTTATGATCCAATTAATCACCATTTTTTGGTTTCAAGTGGTGTCAACTTCTTTGAAGATACTCCATACTTGGTTTCAAGACTTTTTATCATGTTGCTAAAATATCATTTGTTCGTCTTTTTATTTCTTTGGCAGCTCATTTCTCCTGGCCCTTGCACCAACTTGATATCAAGAATGTTTTTCTCCATGGTGACCTGTCTGAAGAAATCTATATGGAGCAACCTCCTGGGTTCGTTGCTCAAGGGGAGCCACGCCTAGCTTGTCGTGTTCATAAATCTCTTTATGGGCTCAAGCAATCCCCAAGAGTTTTATTTGGGAAATACAATCATACTTTGGAGATCCTCAGTCAGTAAGGGATCTTGAAGAAGCTCTCCCATGCCCGGTTGTCATTGAGATCTCGCCACCTGAGCCCCCTATCCAGGGAGAGTCATATCCACTTGTGTCCCAAGGAGAGAAACGCCTCACCACTCATGTGTGCACACGTCGTGTGAAGGACAACAATCAAGAGCAAGGATCAGACAACGCAAGTGTCAACCCTCCTTCAATCACCACTCAGTCTAGAGCTCCAAGTAGCAGAGATAGTTCCCTTGATCTACCAATTGCTATTCAAAAGGAAAACGGTCATGCACTCTTAAGTCCTATTTCTAACTTTATTTCATATGATTGTTTATCTCCCTCATATAAAGCCTTCATATCATCCATAACTGATATTTCCATTCCTAATTTTGTATGTTTCCATGAATCACCCAGGATGGCATTGTGCTGTGGAAAATGAGATGAATGCTCTTCGCCAAAATCACACCTGGAGTTTGGTTCCTACTCTAATAGACAAGGTTGATGTTGGGTGTCGATGGGTTTACTCAATCAAAATCAGGCTTGCTAGTGTTGTTGATCGTCTGAAGGGTCGTTTGGTAGCCAAGGGTACACTCAAGTATATGGCAAGGACTATCTTGAGACTTTTTATCATGTTGCTAAAACATCATTTGTTCGTCTTTCTATTTCTTTGGCAGCTCATTTCTCCTGGCCCTTGCACCAACTTGATATCAAGAATGCTTTTCTCCATGGTGACCTGTCTGAAGAAATCTATATGGAGCAACCTCCTGGGTTCGTTGCTCAAGGGGGGCCACGCCTAGCTTGTCGTGTTCATAAATCTCTTTATGGGCTCAAGCAATCCCCAAGAGCTTTATTTGGGAAATACAATCATGCTCTTACTTGAATTTGGTCTTCTACAGTCAGGTCTTGATCATTTAGTCTTCCATCAGCGAGGATCTTCAGGTTTTGTTCTCCTTATGGTCTATATTGATGATATTGTCATTACTGGAGATGATCAGCAGGGTACTCTGCAGCTTAAACAATTTCTTCAAAAGTAAATTTCAAACTAAAGATCTAGGCCTCCTAAAATATTTTTTGGGTATTGAGGTTGCTAGATCTAATGATGGTATAGTCATCTCGCAAAGGAAATACACTCTTGATCTACTTGAAGAGACCAGTATGCTTGGAGCAAAGTTTGCAGATACTCCAGTGGACCCCAAAGTCAAGTTGTACAAGGAGGGGGGGCACTTGAAGATCAATGGAGATATTGAAGACTGGTTGGAAAATTAAATTATCTTACAGTCACTCGTCCAGATATATCTTCTTCTACTGATGCGGTTAGTCAATTCATGGATAAACCCTGTAGTAGTCATATGGAGGTTGTTTATAAGATTCTTCGCTATCTCAAGAAGAGTCCAGGCAAAGGTATATGGTAACAAATCATGGACATCTCAAAGTGTAGGGATTCTCATATGTTGATTAGTAGGATGTGTCAAGACCGCAGGTCAATTTCTGTATATTGTGTCTTTTGGGGGGGCAATCGCATGTCCTGAAAAAGCAAAAAGCAAGCAGTGGTAGCCCGATCTAGCTCTGAATCTGAATACAGAGCAATGGCTCATGCAACCAGTGAACTCCTATCGACCAAGAATATCCTAGAAGAACTAGGAATCAATCAGTCTAAAGCAATGGAACTTGTGTGATAATCAAGTTGTTGTCCACATTGCTTCCAATCCGGTTTTTCACAAACGGTCCAAACATATTGAAGTTGATTGTCATTTCATTCGGGAAAAGGTACAAGATCACCAAATTGTACTTATTCCAGTCCATTCAGAAGATCAAGTGGATGATCTTTTCACAAAATCCCTCAATGGATGTCGAGTAAAATTCCTATGTAACAAGCTTGGTGCCTATGACATCTATGCACCAGGTTGAGGGGGAGTGTTAGAAAAATAAGTGTTTATTCCCTTTATTCATTATTCTTTATTTCCATGTATATTCTCTGTGTATATGGGATTAGTCCCACACTATGTAAACGGGTATTAGCCACCACTCGTGCCCATATATTTAGGTGTGCCATGTCAATACAAAGGCATCTCATTCTGCACATTACTTTTCCTATCTACATATGTAACAACCAATCTAAGCCTCGAGACAGAGATATAACGAGACTCCAATCGTCAACTATATTCGTAAGTCACAAGATTGTAAATGGCGACAATGGTGAGATATATGTTTATCATGGAGGCAATGCCTTTTTGAGGATTGGTTACTCTAGCTTGAATCATAGTGCAAAACCAAATCGCCAACCCATGACTCACCACAAATGACACCTTCTCAAGGGAGATCGACCCCCCTTTCAAGTCGCCCCTCTCTTTTGTTGCAAACAACAAGCACTTCAATGGGTTGTAGATCGTAATGGGAGGATGAAAGCTGAAGGGAGGTAGGTGAAAAAGGATCATCAAGCCTTTTTATAGCCTATGGGCACCTCCAATAGTTGGTAGGCAAAGTGATTGTAGTGGTCAAGCCTCACCTTCTTGGGAAGAAAATGAGTGTTGGGGTGATGAGCTCTAGGCTTTCCCACCCCCTACTTGTTGTCCCAGGGAGTTCAAAAGGTATTGTTGGAGCTTCTCCTTTCTTTTTTGGAGCAAATAAGTGCAAGGGGAGCAAAGACCAACGCCATTCTACCTATTCGTTGCCACTGCACTGGCGAGGAGGTTTGCAGGGAGTTGCAATGCAAGAAGTGGCCTTCGTGAGCTAAGAGGCCATTACGAAGGCCTATGGGCTCATGACCCGGACATTGAGACTAGGAACAAGAGTTGTGGCTTCCCGAAGTTAGGAGTTGAAGAGCCACCCTATTTTTCTTTTGAAGCAAAGCCACAGGCATGTGTTGGGTGGCGCTGATCGGAGGAGATGTGAGAGATGGGAGGGTCATCTGATATCTACAACATTCCCACTATGTCGCCTTTTAGGATCCACCACGGGCGCCCTTGCCCATTGACCAAGTCGTGTGGTATTTGATGGGTCGCATGGTGGAAGGTCCACTAATGCAATCTGTGAATGGGGATTTGCATAGGAAACAAGCCCAGATCCAAGACAATCATGATTAGAGCCTATTGGACTCAAGTTGGGCTTTTATTTAGTTCATTATACACTTAGGCAATTTATGTTCTATTTAATTCCGAATTTCTTTATTAGGAATTTAATTCCTTGTTTTATTTGCTTGCATTAGGATTTTAGTTTCCTATTTTGTTAACTTGCACGTCAAGTCGTAGAGTCTTATATAAGCCAGCCTTGGGGCCTTTGTCCAGGGAGTTGATTATGAATTAGAATTTGATTTCCTTGTTGCAAATTTGTCTATCTCTTCCTTCTTCTCCGTAACATGGCTACATCACCCAATGTTGTTCCTTCTCGGCCCATCAAGGTAAATCCCTTTTTAAACCCACAAGAGTAGTCTAATCCTGTTAGAATGATTGAATATGCTAGGTTTGTCCAATCATATAAATTTATATATTATTTTGATTAGGAGAATGAGACCTATGATTTTATGACCATATGTTGAGGTATTAATGTTTATGGACTGAATTTTGAAAGGAAAACTATACATGTGTTCCATAATGTATAATGAGGTTCGAATGATATATTTGGAAGTCTAATATTAAAAATTTATCCTTTTGAACCTTATTTCGATTATCGATTTTTTTGCAGCTATGGTCTCAATGTGTTTGCAAAGTCTACATGAAATGGGTCTAAGAAAATCCTAATGTAGGTGTAATTCTAGTTAGGGCTGGCAGAAATACTGCAAACCCGACCCAAACCGACCGGGCCCGACCCGGCCCGAAATTCAGATTTTTAAGTCTTGAAGTAGGGTATGGGTTTTAGCTGGGCAGACCCGAGTTGGGTCTTTTGTCTTTGGGTCGAGCACACAGCTGCACCCTAAGACCCGAGACGGACCCGAGAGACCCGCTCACTAAACCTAAAAGCCGCGAGAGGCCGCGACTCGTGTCAAGAACGAATGAAGGATTCGGTTTCAAGACCGAATGGATTGATTCGGTTTCAAAACCGAATGAGTTGATTCAAATTACAATTGATCTTAGAACTAAATGGGTACTATTAAAGTAAAGGTTAAAACCCTCGGTTCTATCGATCTCACTCAGTGTCTCTCACTCACTCCTTACCCTAGCCGCCGCAAACGCAAAGAGGAGAATCGGGATCGGGATTCTCAACGCCCGCGGGATCGCGACCCTTTAATAATGGAATATCTTGATATCTTTTATTTGGTAATGGGGAAAAAGGCAAGAAGTTGGTCTTTCGGTGATTCTCGGAAACAGCGAGCTTGTAGAGAGATAGGTGTTCAGGTGATTCTCAGCGACAGAGAGTCTGCAAGGAGACGAAGAAGGGCGAGACTTTGGTAGTTGATCCTTCTTAGGAGGTAGCGTCATACTTGTTAAGGCGGCAAGGCGACACGGCATTGGGGCAGGACGCCTTGCGCCAAGGCGCGCCTAGGCGACCTTTAAAAAAAATAATTTATGTATATATTTTATGTATATATACCAGTGAAATGAAAAACGGGCTGAGCGCCCGATTAAACGGCCGTTTAATCGGCCCAATGGCCCAGCCGTTCGATTTTTGGCAAAATTTCCGTTTAATATTTTTGTAATTAATCGGCCGTTTTTGCCCGTTTTTTTGCCCGTTTTTTTCCCGCTTTTTGGCTGTTTTTTTTAAATTTTGCTGTACACCTGTAACTTTATATAAACTATATGGTCCCAAGTATTACTGACTATAATATATTAAACTTAAATATCCTATGATAAGCCTAGTCTAATAGAATGCATACTTGTATGCAAGTTGGGATAATAGGGTACTGTTGTAAAGTGTAATTTATACAAGTAAAATATATGTAATGTAACTATTATCTAATTTTAGAATGCATACTTTAGTTAATTGTACTGCTGAAATGTATGACTAATTGATGATATGCACATATAACAATAAGTTAGAAAGGTATCCAATAATGAGTCTATTGTTTACTGTATGCAAGTTGGGATAATAGGGTACTGTTGTAAAGTGTAATTTATACAAGTAAAATATATGTAACTATTATCTAATTTTAGAATGCATACTTTAGTTAATTGTACTTCTGTAATGTATGACTAATTGATGATATGCACATATAACAATAAGTTAGAAAGGTATCCAATAATGAGTCTATTGTTTACTGCTTAACTATGTAAACATGTGATGCAAAAATATTTCTTAATCATGTATGTGGGGTATTTTATCTATGTCAAATCTATTATTTATTATATTATGGCTATAATTATTGTCTTATAGCTATCTTATAAGCTAATTGGGTGTTTTACTGTTGGGTAGAGTGTTTAGAATCTTTAGATATATATAAAAGTTTCAAAGAGTATTAGTATTTATATACATATGTATGTAATTTTGTATAAAATTATATAGAAAATTTAAACCCGTTTTTTAAAAAATCGACCGCTTAATCAGTCGCTTACCGCTTAACCAGTTACAAGGTGCTGTCCGCACGATTACCGCTTAACGTTTTTTAAAACATTGATATATACATGTGTCATGGTTTTTCCTCACTCATATACACACATTGTATAGTTATATATGTAGTTATCTACATAATTATAGTCGATCTCCCCATATATATATATTTTATTGTATGAAAAAATAACCAATTACATTTCTAATAAATTATCATTGACAATAATGTCAAGAACACGAAAAGAATTATTGTAAAGAATGTAAGAGAGTGATCAACAAATAAATATATATTTATTGTCATACATAGCTACAAGTATTAAGCAATGTAATCACTATCCTTCATAGCATAGCTACTTAGTACAATCTGAATTGAAGGTGCAACCTAAGAAAAATCAAATGTGTACTAAGAGTATTAGAACCAGTCAAACAAAAAAAGAGTATTAGATCCAGTCAAACCCAAACAAGAGTATTAGATCCAATTAAAAGTGTTATTTGGCACATAAAATAGGCAACACTATTAATTTTGAACATTGGTGTGGCCATATCAAACATTAAAATAAGTGAATATACAACCAGACCCACAAAACTAGGTCATTGTAGCATTATAAACAAAGCGTCCTCGCCTAGGCGCAGCCCTGGGGCGCCTTGCCGCTTAGGCGGCCGCCTAGGCGCGCCTAGGCGAGCGCCTTGACAAGTATGGGCGGCGTGGAGACGAGAATCGGGTTATGTGCTTCCTCTTTGTCTCTCCAGGTTGGTAGATTGACACCCACATTCCTCCTTCTTAGGACTATCTCGATCGCGGTCTTCTCCCGTTTGTTTTATTCCTCCCGTTCTTTTTCTTCGCCTACTCCAATGATGATGGACATAAACGACAAGTTGGAGCATGGCAACCCAGCACAGAAGCTCCGGCGACTGGCTCTTCCGTCCACCTCTTCCACGGTCGTGCCCAATTAGATTTGGACGAAGAGGATTGGATCATTGATCGAGTTTCGGCAAAGAGGCGTCCACTCGGTCAACCAAGGAAGCGGCCACGGAAACAACTTTTCTTCGAAACTGTTGTGGAGACGGCAGCCAGGTCCAGCCGCCGTCCTATGCAGAAAGTTCCTTCCAAGAAGAGTCTCCGGCAGATTTTGTTCTGATTCTTCAGTGATGGCAATTGTTACATGATCACCGAGGACAGTTATGTTTCTTTTTCTATTCATCTTGTAATTCGGTGCTACAGAATAGGGGTTGGGATTTCCCCCTTCTAATACAATTATCATTGTTGCTACCGAGGACATCCAAATAGTTTCGTTTGGCAAATACTTACCACAATTTGGGAAATCCATCCACATCTACCGCGGAAATCTACTGTGTACAAAGTTTATATGTATAATTTTTTTTCGATATTTGATATGTATGCACAGGGAAGCAAACAAATTAGAGGTCATTTGTACGTTTTGAGTGGTCTTGCATCTCTTTCAATTCTTTCTGTAGAATGGTTGATTAATTTTGATCATCTATTTATTGAATATGGTTGGATATGTGTGATTGTATGCTGGGTTTGAATTAAAATTTGTTAATCTAAAATTCGTTAATCTGAAGATAGAGATGTAACAATAAAACGCTGACAAAAGCCCGTACAAGTACGTTAAACAATGATTATAATTTGGCAAGTACAAGGTTGTTTTAGGTCAAAGATGGGTTCAATCTTTTGGGTTCGGCCAAAAATGGGTTGGAAAATATAGTTCAAAATGATTTTCGGGTATTTTGGGTCTGGTCAGGTCTAAACTTTCGGGTCGGGTACATTTTGGGTCTTTACTTTTAAAAAAATTGGGTCGGGTCGGGTCTGAGAAACCCGACCCATTGGCAGGCCTAATCCTAGTTGATGACATTTGTGCATGTAATAACAACATGGGTTAAGGGATGGGTTAGGATGACCTCCAAATGAATATGAATAGTAACTAAGTCATAATAATATCCATCATCATCATCTAAGCCTCAGTCCCAACTATGTTGGGGTCGGCTACATGAATCCTTCATTTCCATTCAGCTCTATCATGAGTCATATTCCGGTGAAGATGTAGACATTCAAAATCTCTCTTTATAAGCTCTTCCCATGTTAATTTAGGTCGTCCTCGTCTTCTATTAATTGTGATTGACTCAATAGCATTGCTTTGTATATGTGCATTAGTCGGTCTGCGTAGCACATGTCCATACCATTTGAGTGGGCCCTTGCGCAACTTGTCCTCAATGCTCGTCACCCCCCACTTTATTCCTGATATAGTCATTTCTCAAGTAATCTTTTCTAATCATCCCACACATCCATCTCAGCATAAGCATTTCAGCCACGTTCATCTTGTTGAGACCTTGTTTCTTCACCGCCCGACATTCACTCCCTTAGAGCATGGTTGGTCGTATAGTTGTTCTATAAAACTTATTTTTTAATCTAAGAGCGATCTTCTGATCATATAATACTCCAGTTGCACTCCTCCATTTCAACCATTCTGCAATGATCATGTGGAAAATGTCATTTTGGACATCCCCATCTATTTAAATAATAGAACTCAAGTAACGAGATTTATCACATTTTGGTATATCTACTCCGCCAACTTGGCTCCACAATTCACACTAAGAGATTGGCTCAAATTGACTAATCATCAATCCATTTGATTCCAATGTGCCTTTCTCCAAAGTTCAACTTTATCATTCAATCCATCTTTAGTTTCATCAATCAATACAATCTCATCAGCAAATAACATACACCAAAGAATATCATCCTGAACATTCTTTAACAACTCATCCATAACAAGAACGAACTGATATGGGCTGAGTGTGGATCCTTGGTGTACCCCAACTATGATAGGAAAAGTTGGTGTCTCTCCTCCAAGAGTCTTCACACTTGCAGTAGAGCTATCATACATGTCTCTAATCAAGTGAATATAATAGATTGGCACACCCTTCTTCTTCAAAACCATCCACAACACTTCCCTAGGTACTCGATCATAAGTCTTTTCCAAATCAATAAAAACCATATGAAGATCTCTTTTGCTTTCTCTATACTTCTCCATAAGCCTCCTTATTAGAAAAATAGCATTTGTAGTTGATCTTCCAAGCATAAAACCAAATTAGTTGTCTGATATCTATGTTATAGATCTTAGCCTCTGCTCAATAATCCTCTCTCAAAGCTTCATTGTGTGACTCATCAACTTGATACCTTTGTAGCTTGTGCAGCTCTAAACATCACCTTTGTTCTTGTAGATGTGGACTAATGGACTATAATAATATTTCTCCACTCATCCGGCATCTTCTTGGTCTTCATGATCTTGTTAAAGAAATTTGTTAACCACATAACTCCTCCATCTCCTATATTCTTCCATACATCAATGGAAATTTGTTAACCACATAACTCCTCCATCTCCTATACTCTTCCATACATCAATGGGGTTTGCATGCCTTTCTCATATTCATCTTTTTCAAAGCATTCTTAACCTCAAATAGTGAAACTCGTCGTGTGTAAATGATATCTCTTGTATTCATGTCACACGGTTCTCCAAAATTATTTAGAGTATCTCCATTGAAAAGTTAATGGAAGTAATTTTCCATTAGTTCTTGATATCATCGTCCTCCACTAACTTACCATCTTCATTTTTTATGCATTTTACTTGACTCAAGTCTCTTCCTTTCCTTTCTCTTATACGAGCCATTTTATATATATCTTTTTCCCATTCTCTTGTTTCCAGCTTTTTATAAATTATCATCAAAGTATCTAGACCTTGCCTCCTGAACAACCTTTTTAGCTTCTTTCTTTGCTTGCTTATATCTCTGGATCGTTGCATCATCTCGAGATTTGGGCAAGCTCATATAGATCTCCTTTTTCAGTTTAGTAGCCTTTTGTACTTCATCATTCCACCACCAAGTCTCTTTCTGTGGAGGTCCACAGCCTTTGGAATGCAGGAGCTCATGTTATGCCACATAGTATTAACATCAAACTCCAAGTTCCCTCCTTGATAAGTTTATCATGAAAAGTCAATTTCTTTTCTCCTTTAAGATCCCACCACTTGATCATGTTATCTTGGTTTCTGTTATGATTGCCTTTATTGATCTTCATGTCAATATCCAAAACAACCAACCTATGTTGGATCGTGAGTTCTTCGCCAGGAATCACTTTACAATCCTTGCATAGTTTACAATCCACCCGCCTCGTAAGGAGGCAATCAATTTGGCTACAATTGTGCTCGCTCTTGAAAGTAATCTTATGAGATTCTCTTTTCTTGAAATGGATGTTTGCCAAAATCATACCATATGCAACAGCAAAGTCTAATATCCTCTCTCCTCTGTTCTGTTGCCATATCCAAAACCACCATGAACTCTTTCATATCCAGCATTGCTACTCCCCACATGTCCATTTAAATCACTCCCAATAATGATCTTCTCATCTGTTGGTATTCCCTGCATCAATTCATCCATGTTATCTCAAAAATCCTTCTTATCCACCTCGTTAAGGCCAACTTGAGGGGCATAAGCGCTAATAATGTTAAAAAAAATCCCCCAAGAACAACCTTGATAGCTATGATTTTATCACCCATCCTTGTTGTTACATTATATATTTCCTGTTTTACATAGCATGTTATTTGTTTTGTTATTTTCCTTTCTTTATGGACCTCTCTGTAAATCTCTCAGTATTATATATATGAGGGTGCACACATTGTGCAAACCTGAGCTTTCTGGAAAACCTGACTCTCTCACATGGTATCAGAGCAGGTCGAAACCTAGCCGCCTCCCTCCCTTCCCTTTCTCTCTCTCTCCACCGCCGCCCCCCACCACCCGCCGCCGGCCCCTTCCTCCTCTCCCGCCGGCCGCGCCGCGCCTGTGTGTGCGGCACAACAGCAGCCGTCGGCTAGCGCCGCCGGGGCAACAGGAGCCACCGCCGGTCAGGCCACCCGGGGCAGCAGGGTCGCCGCCCACGTAGGGGCTTCCAGCCGATTGTTCGCCGCTCGTGGTTCCGTCTAGCCTCCTGGCTTGGTGCACCGCTAGTGCTTGAGCAACCGTGGTTGTTGTTCGCACAGCAGGTGCGCTGCCGGGTGGTCGTCTTCTACGGGACCAATGAGCCGTTTGTAGATCTGGACTAGTTCCATCTTCAGGGGGAGATCGGCGCGTTGTTCGTCTGAGGGACAACCTTCGATTTGTGTTCGTTTGTGCCTGCCTGTCCGTGTAGGCTTCGACCTCCGGGTTTCCTGCTACGCTTAGGCGTAGTTTGTATGTGAGGTCCGCGGTGATTTGCTTGTGCCTGCTTCTGCCTGCCTGACGGCGTAGTCCGTCTTCTGCCTGTGCCTACTCTTGCTTGTACCTTCTTTCCTGCCTGTCCTCATGGCGTCTTCTGGAGATGACATCTGGAGAGACTCGCGTCGTCAAGTCACTACTGTTAAACTTGACGGGCGCAACTACCAGCTTTGGGTGTGCTCCTTTGTGATATTTGCCAAATCGCAAGGGAAGTACTCTCACCTGATTCACATTGGTCCGCCTCAGCCTGCAGAGGAGGCGGATGCAAAGGACATTAAAGCTTTTGATGACTGGGTCCGTGATGACTCGACTGTTATGACATGGATTCTCAACAGTACAGTTGAGAAGATCAGTGTCACTCTTCTTCGGCTGCCTGCGGCGAAGCAGATGTGGGATCAGCTCGCCGGTACCTACTCTCATAGTCAGAATCCCAAGAAGGTCTTTGATATCACCAAGCAACTGGAGCGACTACAGATTACGGGATCTGACATATCAGACTACTTCTCCACCTTCACTGGCATGTGGGGTGAGTTGGAGACTTATCACCCGCTGTCTACTGATTTAGCGACTATGCAAAAACAGCGGGTGGAACTTCAGCTGATTCAGTTTCTGAGTGGTTTACCCAAGTCCTATACTGGTGTGGTAGATCAGATCTTGGCGAGTGATCCACTTCCTACCTTGCAGACTGCCAACCAGCGTCTCCAGCGCCTTCCGTCATCGACACCGTCTCCGCCTCCTAAGACTGGAGACTCTACCGCTTTGGCTGCTTGGGGCGGGCGTGGTCGTGGTCGTGGCCGTGACCGCTCCAATGATGGTCGTCCTCCCCTGGGTGTAGGCCGGGGACGTGGACCTGGTACTGGACGTGGAGCTCCTCCTACTGCCCAACCTTCTGCTGCTGCGCGTCCTCAGCAAGGACAGCGCGTGTGTACTTTCTGTGGCCGGTCTAACCATATTGAAGAAAAATGCTGGGAAAATTATGGTAAGCCGGCGTGGGCCAATGCTGCTGCAGATTCCTCCTCTACTGCGTCTGAGGGTGGTAATCAGACACCTGCGCCAGAGCCTACGGGGGCTACCGCAGACTACATTCGTGCTGAGGTGGAGCGTCTTCTTCTTGAGCGTGTTGGGTCTTCTCCTGCTGCGTCTACTAGCGGAGCACACGCTGCATTTTCTGGTTATGATACTGCATTCCTGAGTTCCTCCTCACCTTCTACTTCTGGTAATACCAAATGGGTGATAGATTTTGGTGCATCTGCACATATATCTGGAAATAGATCTTTGTTTAAACATATATCTGCACCTGCCCGTCATTCTTCTGTTATGCTTGCTGATGGCTCCAAGTCTTCGGTCCTTGGAGTCGGTGATATTGTTTCCCACTTTGGCCTCAAATCTGCCTTATATGTGCCTCGATTTTCTCTGAACTTATTATCTGTCAGAAAAATTTTACGGAGTTTAAAATGTAGCCTGACATTTGTTCCTGGTTCATGCGTTTTTCAGGACCTTCGCACGAGGACGAAGATTGGTGGGGGTATGAAGGTGCTGATGGACTCTATTACTTGGACCAGTTACCTCGATCAGAGAAAGCTGCTGTGATATCTGCATTATCGGCTTCTGTTTCTGCTCTACAATGGCACTACAGGCTGGGCCATCCCTCGTTAGAGAAGCTGCGTAGTTTAGTTTCTGATATTGGCAGTTGTCATTTTCAGTGTGAATCCTGTCAGCTAGGAAAACAAACTCGTATTGTGTATCCTAGACATAGTACTGTAAGCAATAAAAACATTTTTGATTTAGTCCACTCTGATGTATGGGGTCCATGCCATGTACCAAGTTTGTCTGGTTACAAGTATTTCATTCTTTTTATTGATGATTTTTCTAGGACTACTTGGTTGTTTCTGTTAAAAAGTAGGTCTGAAGTGATGTCTACTATCAAATACTTCTTTGCTGAAATAAAAACGCAGTTTGGCTTGCCTATTAAAGTTTTTCGCATTGATAATGCTTTAGAGTTTGTTAAGCAAGATGTGGCTGTTTTTTGTAAATCTGTGGGTACAATTCACCAGACTTCGTGTGCCTATACACCACAACAAAACGGTGTTGCTGAGCGGAAGAATAGACACTTATTAGAAGTTACCAGGACGATAATGATGCATTCTCATGTGCCCCGCTCTTATTGGCCTGAGGCTATCTTGACTGCGTGTTTTCTGATTAATAGGATGCCATCTTCTGTTATTGGAAATAAGATTCCCATACAGGTTTTCCAACCTGACACCTCTTTGTTTACTGTGCCTCCTAGAATTTTTGGGTGTACTTGCTTTGTCTGATTGCTTGGACCCACTTCTGATAAGTTATCTCCTCGAGCTGCTAAATGCATTTTTCTGGGCTATTCTCGAACTCAGAAGGGGTACAGATGTTATAATCCCAGCACCCGGAAATGGTTTACTAGTAGTGATGTTGTCTTTTTTGAAGATACACCGTATTATTCTTCAGCCGGAGATAGTTTGCAGACAGACATTCTGGCTCCTCCTTTACCTGTTATTTCTGACTGTATGCCTGACACTGACAGTACTGATACTGCGATTAGTGAAAAGCAAGATCCTCCTCTTATTGTTTATCAACGCAGGAATAAAGCACCTTCTACACAAGTACCCCCCCAAGACAACCAATCTTCTCCTCCAGAAGGTTCTGTTGCACCTGAGGTACACTCTGATCTTGACATACCTATTGCACTCCGAAAGGGTACTCGTTCTTGCACTTCTCATAGTATTGCTTAGTGTGTGTCTACTGCTCATCTGCATACTCATTCTAGCAATTTTGTATCTGCTTTATCTGTTGTGGCTATACCTAAGAATATTCAGGATGCTTTGAAAAGTACGGCTTGGACATCTGCTATGAATGAAGAGATGGTTGCTCTTACTGACAGAGACACTTGGGAGCTGGTGGATCCACCTCCTCAGTGTAAGCCGGTAGGCTGCAGGTGGGTATATGCCGTCAAATATCAACCTGATGGTACGGTTGAAAGGTTGAAGGCATGGTTAGTTGCAAAGGGCTATACTCAGACATATGGCATTGATTACTTTGAGACTTTTTCTCCTGTTGCTCGCCTTAACTCTGTCAGGATTCTTTTATCTGTTGTTGTGAATCTAAACTGGCCTCTCCTGCAGCTTGATGTGAAAAATGTTTTTTTGTATGGTGACTTACAGGAAGAGGTGTATATGGAGCAACCTCCTGGGTTTGTTGCTCAGGGGGAGTCTCACAAAGTCTGCAGACTTAAGAAGTCTATCTATGGGCTCAAACAGAGTCCCCGTGCCTGGTTTGATAAGTTGAGCAGGATCATGATTGATTTTGGCTTTCTGAGGTCACAAGTTGACCATTCTGTTTTCACAAAAAAGACTTCAGCAGGTATTACTGTTCTTATTGTATATGTTGATGACATTATTATTTCTGGCAGCGACACTCTTGGTATTCAGGCTACCAAAGATCATCTGGGCAAGTACTTTGCTACCAAAGATCTAGGCAGACTTCGGTACTTTCTTGGCATAGAGGTCTCTAGAAACTATAATGCCTTGGTTCTTTCGCAGAGAAAGTATGTTCTTGATATTCTGCAGGAGACTGGTATGCTTGGAGCAAGACCTGCGGATACTCCTCTGGATCCCAATGTCAATTGGGATGATGATTCCTCAGTTATGTTTGCTGATCATAAAAAATTCAGGAGGTTGATTGGTAAATTGATCTATTTGACGGTTACTCGTCCTGATATTGCTACTGCAGTAGGTCTTCTTAGCAGGTACCTCGACAAACCCAAACAGTGCCACTGGGATGCTGCATGTCAAGTTTTGAGATACTTAAAAAAGTCGCCCGGTAAAGGACTTCACTATAAAAAGAATGGGCACTGTGTTCTTGAAGGGTATTCTGATTCTGATTATGCAGGAAGCAAAGTTGATAGAAAATCTACTTCTGGTTACTGTACCTTTGTAGGAGGCAATCTTGTCACCTGGAGAAGCAAGAAACAGAATGTCGTGGCCTAATCTAGTGCTGAAGCTGAGTACAGGGCCATGGCCCATACTACCTATGAGTTGCTGTGGGTGCGTTCTCTTCTGAAAGAATTCGGGATTGAGTCTTCGTCTGTCATTCCTATGCATTGTGATAACAGAGCTGCCATCTTCATTGCAAATAATCCAGTCTATCATGAACGCACCAAACACATTGAAGTTGACTGCCACTTCATCAGAGAATCTATTCTTGCTGGCAAAATATGCACTCCATTCACAAGATCTGAAGATCAAGTTGCGGATATCTTCACCAAGCTCTTGGCGAAGAAACAGTTTTGCACGCTGTTGGACAAGTTGGGCATGATTGACATCTATGCTCCAACTTGAGGGGGAGTGTTACATTATATATTTCCTGTTTTACATAGCCTGTTATTTGTTTTGTTATTTTCCTTTATTTATGGACCTCTCTGTAAATCTCTTAGTATTATATATATGAGGGTGCACACATTGTGCAACCCTGAGCTTTCTGGAAAATCTGACTCTCTCACACTTGTGATCTTGCCATAATAATCTTATAGATAATGAATTCGATATATGTTTGTGGTTATAGCTTCGACTAGGTTGATTGAATTGAATAACTCCAATATCGATAGGATTCTAAACTAAAGTATGTAGGACTATCCTCGATGATTGTGTAGTCCATTAGGACTCCAAGCATATATGTTCCCTCATGAAATGTTTGATATTGTATCATATTGTTTGGCATATTCTATAGTTTGAACTATTTTTTTACTATTGTTACAAATTTCTTTTTTATATGAATATGTTGCAAGAACCCAAACATTAAAGAGTTGTCCATGATTCAATATATCAAAATCGATATTTTACATAGGCAACCTCCCCTCTTCACCATATAGGTGTGAGGATGAGTGGAACCTATAATATTGTGAATATTAGAGTTGACTGGAACCCAGTATGCAGGCGACCTTCCCCCTCCCATATTGTGAATATTGGGGTTGAGTGGAACCTAAATGACGATGAGAAATGTATAATGAAAATATGACTTAGAAAGACATTTTATCGCATAATGAAGCCATCTGAACTTAATATTGACAAGTCTTGCCAAGCTATATGTTAAAAAAATAGTTTCCAATTATGTACCTCTTATTTTCTTTATTTGTTGGATCTATTATGTAAATGTTCACACCTTATATAATAAAGGAGAACCCGCTCCAATAGGGTATCGTTTTGGCTCAATCCTTTCACATGGTATCCGAGGAAGTCCTAGGGCTATAACCCTAGCCACTGGCCTCACCCCCTTCTCTCCCTTTTTCTCCGCTCCACCGTCGTCGCGTCACCACCAACGTCGGGCACCGCCGCCACCAAATTTGGGCCCTTGTCGGTCTCTGCCTGTTGGTCTCCATCCCCCTCCACCAAAGAGAAGTTGCTGCTTGAAGAAGAGGAGAATCGTTGTTCTATCATGTAAAGAAGAGGAACAATAACTCCCTTATCGTGCTTCTCTCCTCTGCATGTAGTCCCCGTAATTGGATGAGTGCCTATGTTCTTTAGGGGTTGTTGATATGTAAAATTCGCATCGTCTATTGACATAGGTGGTTGTGCCAATTCACGTCACCATCCAGCGCATCTTCGGGGGCCTTCCATCTCTTTGATGAAGCTAATTCCCATCAATTTCATATTTTCGACACTTGACACAGTGTGTTCCCTAAGTGACATGCCGTGTCGACAGCTACTGAAGTTTACGCCTCTGACTGACACAAGATGTGTCTCCTAAGTGACACGGCGTGTCTCCTAAGTGACACGGCATGTCTCCTAAGTAACACGACGTGTCGACGGTCACTGAAGTGTATGCCTCTGAAGGACACACTACGAGTCTCCTAACGGCATGTCGACAGCTACTGAAGTTTACGCCTCCAAGGGATGCACTGTGTCACTTGCTCACACGACGTATCGAAGAGATTCAGAAAGTCTGCTTCTTGTCTTTGCCGACCGAAACAGCGTGTTGACATCTCAACACGTGTCATTGCCATAACACGAGGTGTCAAGTTTTTTACACTGCGTGTTTCCGGCAACCTGCCTTGACTGTTGTTGTTACCTTAATCCAATCGCACTATGGGAGACAAAAAGCCAGTTGCTTCCGCTCCAATTGTCTACAAAAATCACAAATAACTTTTGTGAAGCTTAATTCACAGAAATATCTCCTCTAGATGAATGCTATATAAATTGTTCTTGAATCTCGAGAGAAGGTGGATATTATTGAGTCACAACCTCTTGATGAAAGTAGCAAAGACTACTCGGTGGAAACACAATGGATTGGTGAAATTCTAGTTATAGAATACCACAGAGACCCAGATTGATTCCAGGTTTATGTTCTACTCCACAGACAAACAAATTTGGGAAGCTGCAGAGAAGCACTTCTCTCACGAGAAGAATGCTATCCATCTCTATATTGTTATTGGAAGTCTCCTTGTAGAAAGACAAGATAGTAACTCTTTAGAGGATTATTTTGTTGCTATCAAGGAATAAGGTATTCGATTTCGATGCCGTTTCGACAGCATGGAAATCGAAATTTATTGAAATTTTGACAGAAATTTCGATAAATGCAACAGTGCCCGTTTCGACCCCAAAATCAACGAATTAAACCATGAAATTTCACAGGCATGATCTTTACTCCTAAATGCATCGATTTATGCAATAAAATTTGATATGGGGATAGGTGGGGGTTCCTTCATGTGGGAGGAAAGGAGATTTTTCTGTTCCCTGAGAAAATTTCAAATTTTTGGCAAAAAAAATCGACAATTTCGACATAGTTGTATGGTTGCATGGTTTCGTATCAGGTGCTGCCGAAATCGGTATTTTGGGGCAAAATTTCGGTGGTTTCGCTGAAACCTTATTCCTTGGTTGCTATACAATCCATCGCTGAGGAACTCATTTCGCTGAAGACCATTGATCAGATGAAAGATAGAGATGATCGAGTAACAGCAAGATTCCTATCAGGGTTAAATTCTATCTATGCTTTAGCTAGAGCGCTATTCTTGCCACAGACAACCTGCCAAGTCTTGAAGAAGCCTTTGTAAGGATTCAACGGTCTTCCTTCAAGTTTGTTTCTGCTACTTTAGGAGGACAACACTCTGAGAATCATGCCTCTCTTGATGTTGCCACCAAAGGAATTGGACAAGGTGATGGTCGAGGACGAAAATCGTCCTAGGGACAAATGTACATTCTTTGTGAAACTTGGACATACAGAAGAAAAGTGTTATTTAGAACATGGTCGACCCCCTATTGGTGTTACATATTGTACAGCTACTTCCTCGAGACCATCTGCATCAGGAGCCTCTAAACAAATCGAGTCAGATATTACAATCTCAAAGGAGGAATACGATTGTCTTCTTTAGGCTACTCAAAAAGCTTCCCTTGGCTCCTTCGTCAATCCAGTCTCAAATTCAGGTAACCAAGGGACTTCGCTTTTTGCCTCCCATCCATCTTCAACGTGAGTGGTGGATTTCGAGGCCTCTCAGCATATGAAAGGTATACGATCTATGCTTCTCTCTTTTGACTCGTATATTTGACATTCTTCTATGAGATTTGTTAATGGGTCTATCAGGCAAGTCCACGGTTGTCAGACTATACAAGCATCATCTGATTTGACTTTACAGTCTGTACATTTGTACCAGACTTTTTTTTAAACTTAATGTTCGTTGTTGAGCTAGTTGATTCTTTGAAATGCTTGGTAATATTTGGAGACTCTTTCTTTGTGTTACAAGATACCATGAGTAGGAAGATGATGGGTGGGGGGATCTAGGAAAGGTGATCTTTACTTCTACAAAGGTGGTTGCCCAGCTCGCCAGATTCCATCTACCGCATCTACCGTTTTAAATTGATGTCCCTTACAATGGCATCGTCGCTATGGAATTTGTCTTTACAGAGTCTTCAAAAGCTTGTTCCAGGCGCTTAGCATCAACAAAGTCGTTAGAGTGTCAGTCATGCCAACTAGGAAAGCATCATGGCATTTCATTTCCGATTTCCGAGTTGCATTGTGAAACGCTTTAAGCATCCTTTTAATCTTATTCATAGTGATGTTTGGGGCCCGCAAGGGTGTAGCTCACTGGTGATCGGACCGTGAACGTAGGCAGAGGTCTCATATTCGAATCCTCACGGGGACGAAGAAACTGGGATTTATGTCTGACATAGTTTGCGCCGGAACTAATAGGTTTGCATACTAGGAAGCACGGATACTCCAAAATAGGTGTCGTACTCGTATCTGATACGTATCAGATACCAATACTCCATGGATACACCTAAATACGTATCAGATACCTCTCCAGCCGTATCCCCTTTTTCTACTTTTATTTGCCTAGATACGGCCTGAATACGTTTTGGATATGGCCCGGCCCATTTAAGCCTTTTTTTTCATTTTTAAGACCTTTTATGGGATTGACCTGCGTTTTTACTGATTCTCTCTGCAAATCAGTAAAACGGCTCCTTCGGCTTGTGCGATACATTTTGCAGCTTGGTTTTGCTTCAATCCACGTCATATTTCTATTGTTGTGCGGCTTGTGCCTCATCTTCTCCAATGGGCTATTGTGGTTAACGTACAGCCTTTGTGTCTCATCTTCTCCAAAGGGATTCAATTTTTTATTGGTAGTTACAGCCTCTAGCCTTTGAATTTCTACCTTAACTCTTTTCGGAATTCTATTTTGGCATTGCCTTTGTTCATCCCTTTTGAACGTAAGCCTCTCTAGCTTTCTCTAATTTTGTTGTTTGGTAGTTCTGATTTTCTCACCGTGTCTTGCTGTTAATATACCTACTTGTCTATCATTGCCTCTGTTGTTTCATATTTCCGTTCATTTTTTAATAGTGGAATTTGGATATACTTCTTGTATACATAAATATTTAATTAGTTCTTATAGACAAAAGAAGATGGTTTGGTGTCACAGATGACATGACACTTTACAACACATAATTAAATGATACATGAAATGTGAATGGTTTAGAATATGATTTTATGACGTCTTTTTGTAACTTCTATCTGACATTAATATGAATGAAAGACCCCTTTTTATATCATTGTTCGATACTATGGAATTGGTTTCCATTTTCTTTAGATTTATTGTGATTTATAAATGAAATTTGACTGCCTTCATCTATTTTTAAAATAAATATACTATCCATTTTGAAAATATTTAAATAAATATTAAAAAATAATTGTACCCATGCCGTACCCGTATCCTATATTTTCAAAAATTGTCGTATCCCCGTACCCGTATCCGTGCTTCCTAGGTTGCATACTTGGTTTACCATACTCCTGTGTCGGGCCTCCACAGGTTACCGTATTCATAGTGATGTTTGGGTCATGTTCAAAAGTCAAGTTATAATGGTTTTCTATATTTTTTTAATTTTCTATCTTTCATTGATGATTTCTCCTCCATGACTTGGGCATACTTTAAGTCTCGAGATGAAGTTTTGTCAGTCATTCAAACTTTTTATCAATTCATAAAAGTTCAGTTTGATGCTTACATAAAGATCTTTCGTACTGATAGAGCCCTAGAATACATGCAAAAGGATGCTTCCAATTTTTTTAATTATGTTGGCATGATTCACCAACCGACTTGCCCTCATACACCTCAACAAAACGGGGTTGTAGAATGCAAAAATCACCATCTACTAGATCAAGAACGCATGGTTTTAAAAACGGTATGCGTTGTACGTTCGAAGAGGTCACTGAATAGAGTATATGTGGTATGTGGGAGTATATGCGGAAGTATATGTGGTTTTCGAAGAGGTGACTGGGATGTTGTCTGCCATATTTTAAAATATCTAAGAAGTTATCCTGGGAAAGGTCTTCTGTATAAGAAACATGGCCACTGTAACCTTGTTGGGTATTCTGATTATGACTATGCTGGGAGCAAAATAGATCGTCGATCTACTTCTGGTTACTGCACGTTTGTAGGTGGTAACTTGGTTACCTGGCGTAGCAAGAAACAAACAGTTGTTGCTCGTTATAGTGTTTAAGCAGAATATCGAGCCATGGCTCATACTACCTGTGAACTCTTCTGGGTCCGTAACCTTCTGAAAGATTTTGGTATCTCTCATTCCAGTTCTATTTCTATGTACTGTGACAACAAGGCTGCTATCTTTATTGCGAGTAATCCTACATTTCATGAACGTACTAAGCACATCGAAGTTGACTGTCATTTTGTACGAGAAGTTGTCTTATCTGGTCAAATATCTACGCCTTATACACATACTTCCGATCAAGTTGTAGATATCTTCACCAAGATTCTTCCGAAGACTCGATTCACTGCTCTGATTGACAAGTTGGGCATGATTGTTATCTATGCTCCAACTTGAGGGGGAGTATTAGTATATATATTTTACTGTGTTGTGTTGTTTCTTAGTGTATTTTTGGCTTTTGTCTTTGTAGCCTCTTGTACTTTTATCCCATATTGCCTAGCTCTACTCTATGTCTCACTCTCTTGTCTTATAAAAGAGAGGGTCATGTACTTGTTTTATTTACTCAATAATAAATAACCTTTAGTATTTTAGAATAGCATCAAAGATTTTGAGGCCCTTCGGATGACAGTTTTGTACATATTATTACAATAATTGAATATCAACTTATGAACTTAAAATACAGGATGAGATTCCCATCATATGGAAAACTTCCATAAAATGGTTGAACTTCGATTAATAAGAGGATTAAAATACATAATTTGGTGATGCCAGTGATATTTTTCTCTACAACTATTTGCATAATGCCACATACAAATTGGATATGTGTAATCATAGTAAACAGCTGATAGGGTTTTCCCCTCCCATGTATGTAGGATCCTCTTGTTGGAGATATTGTCCAACAAAGTATATCTTATGTCGTGTTATTGCTCCACTTATTATAAGAGGACTATATGGAATCCAAGTAGAATTATTTTAGATGGGAAATTTTCCAGATATTCGCATAGATATAAAAATATAGGAAGAGGTACAAAGTCAGATGATAGAACAGGAATTATGTTTGAAATATAGCAAATGATAAGAATTCACGCACCTGTCACCTATCCCTAGTATGTAGGTGATGACAGAATAGCCAGCACAACTCTTGATGAAAGTTTCCAGACATGCAGCAGTTATGCCAAATGGCCCATGTTCATCAGGATGAAACCTCTGAAGATAGTTCACTATGCTCCTATATTCAGATAGAATCTAACCACAAGTAGATACATGTTATAATGGAGGGAATTTTAATACATCAACTCGGAATTCTTGAAAATATATTGGATGATATATACGTCAAATTGATCTGGATATATATATATATATATATATATATATATTAGGCACCAAGCAGTCAACAGAATCATATGGCGTCTTGGACACCTTAGCAGGCACCCAGGTGCCATCAGTTATTCCCACCTTCGGTTTGAGTAAATTTAGGTAAACATGAAGTGTGTAAGGCTGTAAATGAGAGGACTTAATAAGAAACAAGATAAAACAGTGTATAATCATCATTGTTGCATTAAGTGTGCTCCTGATATATATTTATGCTACAAAACAAAACAAATCTGCACATAGTAGACATATGCCTGATTTGTACTGCTGTTTTGTATACTATCACTTCTTCATGTATAAGTTGCAATTAATTATGCTATCATCTTTTTAAGATAGAAGGCTAAGCAATGTTTGTTTCAACATCAACTACAAAATTATTCAGCATTGGCATTTAAATAGTGTTACAAGGTACCTCAAAAATACTAACACAATTAGAATAATATATGTAAACTGGAATCTCTTAGCATAATTATGAATTCGGGATTTGGCTAGGCTGAAAATTCCGTCAGTCATGAATTATGCAGAAAATTCAGATAAAAATCGGCAAAAATACAAGAAATGTTTGGCCAACTGTTATATATATATATATATATATATATATATATATATATAGAGAGAGAGAGAGAGAGAGGATAGAATACACTCAAGTGTATTCCTACCCCAATACAATCAAGTTCTCCACTGTTGGATTCTATATTAGATCACACCTCAAAAAAGATCAGACTCTGCTCGCCCTACTGATAGTCGTGAAGTCTGTGACCCCACCCCACTCAGTCACACTCTCGGTCATCTCTCTCCCTCCCTCCATTTCTTTCAGCGATACCTTTCTCTTTCCTCCAGTTGTGAACGATCTCTTTCTCATTTCTTCTCCTCTCACTGGCATGCTCCCGAAGCACAGGTACACAATAGATGTGTTCAGTTGTTGATCCAGCCACTTCAAGCAACGATAATCCTGGAAATTGAGTCCCCATGACTCCATGAGGATGTCGACCATTTTCCGGTTGGGTATACTTGTCGGATCGCAAGGGTCTCTATGGCAAGACAGGGACCATCAGAGAGAGCACCCAGTAGGCTGGTTTCCAACCCCGAGAATGTGTTGACGATGATGCCTCTGACCTCCAGGAACTTAAGATTGTGGCAGAGCAGCCACTCGTACACGACACCCTCTCTGGCCCTATATGCCGACGACAAGCACGCCAGTAGAAACCGAGCCTTGAGCCCAGGGAAATCCATCACAACGTTGTGCAAGCCTCTTTCGTCACCGGAACCCACTCTGGGACAGGTTCCTTGGTCAAGAGTATGGAGATACATCCTGAGGCCGAGCATAGAGGCTTATAACATAAGCTAGACATGAGCCGGGATGCTAAGAACGTGAGCCACATTCATGATCCGGGTGGCGAATAGGTCTGCGACAATGTCCACGACCACGACATGATTATCATATGTGAAGGATGATGACAGCGATCTGACATGCACTGTTTCTCCCTCAACCAGTTCCCTCCTCGTGCATGCACTCTCTCACAAATGTCCTTGTTACTTCTATCACCCTCCTCTCTCAATCTGACTCGCAATGTGTGTTGGCAAGGCCATGACTAACAAAATATGAACTATGTTGTGGCAGGTGCTCGAGCAATCCATCTCCATCAAGGTTGAACACCAAGTAGTGCATGACTGGATTAATGCAGTAACAAACAACGCCTGGAAGACATGGAGTATCTAAAAGCAGCACTGAAATCTAGTTCTTCACATGCAATGTATACATGTAGGCTAGCAGCATCTGGATGGGGAAGTTCAACCCCATCAGTTGTCCTATCCAGAAATCATGCATTGAATGCAACCTCGCATCAGCGTAGAATGGGAAAATAAACACATCTACGACAAAAATGTATGCGACGTCCAGGCTTGTAGTCAAACAACATGATTTCTTCAAGTTCTTCCACACGTATGGGCTTTGTTTCTTTTACTTGGTGGAGTTGAAGTATATACAATGTATTCGTATATGTGCTTTATTGCTTTATGTTTTTTTTATTTTCCTTTATGAACTTTGATTTGTCTTCTCTCTAGCTTTTTCTTTAATCCCATATTGTTTATCTCTGACTATTGGCTGACTCTCTTGCCCTATAAAAGAGAGTCTATTGTATTGCGTTAGGAAAATTGAATAAACTCTTTTTCTAATCCATATGGTATCAGAGCAACACGATCTACCCTAGCCCTTCTAACCCTAGCCACCATCTACCCTCTCCACTCCCCTAGCCGCCGCTCACCATCCCTTCCCCTGTTGTCGCCGCCTCCTCCCCCTCCTTCCCTTGCCTCCGCCGCCTCCTCTCCCCTTCCTCTAGCCTCCTCCAACCCTCCCCTCCAACCCGCCACTGCCCACACCCTCCACCCCCTCCTCACTCGCCACTGCTAACCCCCTCCCTTTTTGCCGTTGTTCCCCCCTCCCACCATCTCCTTCCACTAGCCATCTCCCTCCCTCTTTTTCCCCTTATTGTTGTCCCCTCCTTCACCCATTAACCCACCACCATCATCAACAGCATCTAGTCACCACATCCACCTTCCTCTCTTCTCCCTTCTCTATCACCATCTTCGGTTACTTTCTAACAATTGCATGTTGAAGTTCTATCGGCCTTCGCTCGTTGCGTGCCTGCGCCTCATGGTGGAGTAACTCTCTCCCCATGTTGGCGTATGCCTTTATCTCTTCTTCTACCCATGTGAGGGTCTTTCAGATCTGATGCGTCAGATATGCTTCTTCTACATACTGCCTCGTTGCAGGTTTTGACGGATATGCTTATCCAGGTTTTTTGCTACTCATGTGTTGGGTTCCTGCTTCTTCTATTGTTTGCTAATTGTTGCTACTACTTGCAGCCTGCTCTTACTACCCATGCATTGGGTTCAACCTACTTGTTTCTTCTTCTTGCTACCTTCTGACATATTCTTCTAATGGCGTCCACTGATCCACTTCGGACACTTTGTGTCACCACTGTCAAGTTGAATGGCTCCAACTTTCACACATAGTCTGCGACCTTCGAGCTCTATGTCAAAGCTCAAGGACGTCATTCGCATCTCATCTCGAAAGGCCCGACTATACCTGTCGAAGGAGCTGACGCTAAAACCAAGCAGGCCTATGATCTTTGGTCAAAGGATGATCTCGGTGTCATGACTTGGCTGGTCAACAGTTCTGAACCTAAAATTAGTCAATCTCTTCTGCACCTGAAGAATGCCAAAGCAATGTGGGACCAGCACTAACAGGTTTACTCTCATCAGCGGAATCCAAAGGTGTTTGAGATTTTCAAACAACTAGCTAAGGAGTACTATTCTACGACCAATTCTGTTGAGGATTATTATAATCAGTGTTCAGCTCTCTAGGACGAGTTTAAAGTCTATCATCCTCTCTCTGCTGATATTATCGAGGTACAATGACAACGCAATAAATTACAACTGGTACAATTTCTTGTCAGCTTACCCCACTCCTTTTCCGGGGTTGTCGATCGGATATTATCCAGCAATACATTACCGACTCTACGCAGCGTCCTCAAATGGGTTCAATGACTACCATCTGTCTCCCCGTTGCCACCTGACCACTCAGATTATGATCTTGCTGCTCGCTCAGGAGATTCCTTTCATGGTTGCAATCGTGGTCATGGTCGTTCTACTCTTGGACCTGGTCGAGGTTCATCTTCTTCTAGCCCTGACTCTTCTGAACCACGCTATTGTAACTTCTATAAAAGACCAATCATATTAAGGATCGATGTTGGATAAAACATGGTAAGCCTGCATGGGTGAATCAGGTACTACTGATGAGCCTGATTTTGCACCATCCTCTTCATCTCAGCCCTCTACGGATTGGATTCGCGTCGAGTTCGAGAAGCTACTCTAGGCCCGCCTTGCTCCCCCCACTATTGATGCCTCTCCTAATGGAGGTTATGCTCTTCTTGCATCTTCTGCACCTTTAGGTAAAAACACATGGGTGATTGATTCTGGCTCCACCTCTCATATATTTGGCAACTCTACTTTTTTTCTAATCTACGTAAAACTTCTTCTATTTTACTTGTTACCCTTGTTGATGGTTCCCAAACGCCTGTTGCTGGCATTGGAAATATCTCCTCTCCTGGGAAATTATTATTGCGTTCAGCTCTTTATGTTCCAAAGTTCCCTTTGAATTTGTTGTATGCCAGTAGAACTGTGAAGAGCCTCCGCTGCTTTTGACCCGGATGGTGTTGTTTTCCAGGATCTGCGCATGAGGATGAGGATTGGTTCGGGCCTTGAGGGACCAGACAGGATTTATTACTTGGGTTATCCAAAGCCGACTGCTCTACTGACTACTTGTGTTACTGGGATCCAATGGCATTACGGACTAGGTCATCCATCTGTTGCAAAGTTAAAGCATTTAATTCTTGTTATTTCTGATTATGTCTTTCACTGTGAAACTTATACTTTGGACAAACAAACTCGAGCTACCTTTTCTAAGAAAAATTGTATTGGATCCAAAGCACCTTCTGATATTGTACATGTTAATGTGTGGGGTCCTTGTTCTGTTCCAAGTACTTCTGGTTTTCGTTACTTTCTGAGCTTTATTGATGATTTCTCTAGAACTACATGGTTGTTTTTATTAAAAGATCGCTCCCACATGCTTGACACTATCATGACCTTTTTCGCTGAAATTCGTACCCAGTTTGATAAACCTATCAAAAAAATTCACACTGACAATGCTTTAGTTTTTGTGCAAACATATGTCAGCCAGTTTGGCCACATTATGGGTACTATTCATCAAACTTCATGTTCATATACTGCACAGCAAAATGGGGTTGCTAAACGCAAAATTCATCATCTCTTAGAAGTTGTTTGCACTCTTCTCTCTTCTTTCTTATTATCATGTACCCCAAACTTTTTGGCATGAAGCTATCTCAATTGCCTGTTACCTGATTAATTGCATGCCCTCGTCTGCTCTTGGAAATCAAATACCTTAGCAAATTCTTTATCCCGATGCTCCTCTTTTTCATGTGCCTCCTCAGATTTTTGGAAGCACCTGCTTTTCAAAACCCTTTTTGCTGGTTTAACTAAACTTGACCCTCGATCTACCAAATGTGTGTTCTTGGGATATTCTCGGACTCAGAAAGGTTACAAATGCTATGATCATGTTGCAAAGAAATGGTTTGTTAGTGTTGATGTGGTATTCTTTGAGGAATCTCCATACTATTCTCCAGCAAGTTCAACATTGACATCTGATTTGTTACTTGATACATCTCTACATATGTCGATTGACACTGACTTGTCTTCTCCGGATGTGGCTCCATCCGTTCCTTTGAAAGTGTATCAACGACGCCTGAGAAATACAACTCCCTCTATGGCCCCTCCATCTCCAGTTCCTCAATCATCGTTGGCAGATCAGCCTCCACCTCAGGTATTTTCTGATATATGTGTTCATAGCCTGAAAAGGAACCAGGTCTTGTACTCAGCATCCTATTGGCAATGTTTGTTCTACTGCTAACCTAGGGATGAGTTTTGCAAATTTTACCTCTGCTTTATCTGCTATATTTGTTCCCAAGAATGTTGCTCAGGCTTTACAACATCATGCGTGGCGCCAGGCTATACAAACTAAAATGCAAGCACTTACCAATCGCCATACGTGAGACTTAGTTGATGCACCTGCTTCTTGCATCCCTATCGGGTGTCATTGGGTTTTTATTGTAAAGTACCAACCCGATGGCACAGTTGAACACCTGAAAGCTCATCTTGTTACATCCCTGAAATTCGTAGATTTCAAGTCTAAATGAAATTAGGGAACATATAACAATGAAGAGTTTTGAGGGATCTTGGTTGATGATTCCAAACCCTAGACTCATAATAAATGTTCAATTTAAGTTAACAATGTACTTTTGAAAATGTGTTCATATGAGGTGAATATAAGATGCAATAGTTACCAAATCCTCAAGTTTGGTGATTAAGAATGTGACTAAGCTCATGGAGCCTTTGGAAGGCCCAAGATGTGGTTCATGGGCCTTAGGGTCACTTTTCAGCCCAGTCGGATAATCAGAGTTTACATATGGGTCCCTGAGATGTGTTTTGGATATTGAGGAGATTCGTGATTATGATAAATATCCAAGATATTTATGGTTGATGGATAATCAAAATATAAGATAATGAGAGGATATCTAGGATAACCCAAGATAATATGTGGTTTAGATAATTAATTAAAGGGATTATCCACCTTTTCTTGGAAGCCAAATAAAGGAACAATATGTGAGATTCCTAAAGGAAATAGGAAACATGGGTTAAAGGAAAGGATAAGTTTGGTATATATAAGGGAACCCAATGAACCCCGATTATGAAGTAAGATGGGAAAAGGAGTTAATGAGTTTCCATGTGGAGAGGACAATTGGAAAGAGAGTCATGATGTGCCTTGCCTTCTTCACATGTTGCTTGTACGCAAAGAATGAGTTTGGAACAAAAAGGAAGTTTTATTATGGCTCGAGGACATCATAGTAGCCCTCTCCTTGAAGGGAAACCAGACCCAAAGAAATAGGATTCGTGGGGAAAAGTTTCATGAACAGCATGGTTATATATATAGATGAGTTTCCTACGAGAACATTTGCCCTTCTTTTAAGATCTGTAGGCAGATGCCTTCCAGACCTTGACCCTAACAGCCGATGTCTTGACCACGCGGTATGGAGACGCAGGCGCTGAAGGCCTCATGCCAGGGAAGGATAAAGACATGAATGTCTAGTTCTTTCCCCCTCCACGAACTCCATTACGTGAGGTTGCCTTGCTAAAGTCTCTACCGCAGTTCGGGTCGCCGAGCACAGCAAAGGGAAACCCTGGCAGGACTCCTCGACTCACGGAGGAGGTCTCTATGCTGGACAGCATGCATATACGAATGTGGAGGATATGCAGCAGTATGTAGGTGAGGATGAACCTAGGCCGCGACACTGCGGGTGTAGGCAGGAGGAGGAGGACAACCAGGTTGGAGGGAGGCGAAGGTAGCACTTGTGGCAGCGTCGGAGATGGAGTCCTCACAGCGGCATCCATGAGGGCGCCCTGCGTGAAGAAGAACTAGGGAGTTGCGGTGGTGAACGCTCGATCGCGGACTCTGGCTCATCTGCGTTGTTACGGTGTACACACAGCGGGAGAGGAGCTTGGGGGGCGACGCTCTCCATTTGGAAACCTGGTGTCGTGGCTCGACAGAGGGGCGCAGCGGCTCGGCACAACAATGCTCGCCACGCAGGGAGAAGGGACGATGATCAAGGAGGATGGTGATAGGAGGCACCATGGCTCACCCTTGCCACCCAAGCCGCAAGAGGCAGGAGTGGGCGAAGACGGGAGGAAGAAGGGCGAGGAGAAGGGCGGACGCCCTTGGCCGCTGACTGTTCAATAGGAGCCCTGGGGGCGACGGCGGTGTTCAGGTCCAGGCCTCGCGCGGCGAATCACGTGCGGGAGTCGGGGACGATGAAGCGAAGTCGTGCCTTCCAGAAATGGCCCGAGCGCGTGGATTGCTCTGTCCACGGCGCCAAGGGTACTTAGGTCAATCAATCTTTTAAATGGACTCCATCATGCGTGGACTACGTTCCAATGTGGCCAGATTCCATTGGCCAGGCTGGACCTACGTGGAAAAGGCATGAGACTCCGCGGTGCTGACATGTCACTTTCCCATTGGCCCAATAAAGGTAATTTTACAATAATTCTAGTTAATTGATGGTAACTCGGAATATAGCGAAACTATATATCAAAATGATCAAAAAAATGAGAGGATTCCAAAGAAAATATAACCAGTTTAAACTCTAAATAGGATCCCGGTTCCAAAAGTACAGGCAATACATGTTTAGATGTGATTAATAGTGTTAAAATATAAGATTGATTGAATAGGAATAGATTGCTACAAGACTAGACACCCTTGTCCTATATATAGGAGCAAGGGAGAAACCCTGAGACTTATGTCCCAAGTAATCTAAACTAGACGGGCCGGAATATAAAGGCCCACTAAACTAATTAGCCTATTTAACTAATAGACTAATATAGACACTTTAACATTTTTATTTTTTATTTTTTACATCATGTTAAAATATAAGATTGGTTGAATAGGAATAGATGATTACAAAGACTGACGACCTCTCCTTTATATAGGAGGAGAGACGCCCTATTACTTAGGACCTAAGTAATCTAAACTAGACGGGCCGGAATATAAAGGCCCACTAAACTAATTAGCCTATTTAACTAATAGACTAATATAGACACTTTAACAGGGTTGATATCACTCTTGCAACAGACAAGGGTTGATATCACTCTTGCAACAGGCTTAGTCAGTCATTATCTGGATAAAACACAGACAGTGCCATTGGGATTCTGTGTCACATTTTGAATATCTGAAAAATGCTCCAGGCAAAGGCTTATTTTACAGATTTGACCGCAAATCTACTTCTGGTTACTGCAACTTTGTAGGTGGTAACCTTGTTGCGTGGCACAGTAAGAAACAAACTATTGTCGCCTGCTCCAGTGTTGAAGTTGAGTATAGAGCTATGGCTCATACTTAATGTTTTAAAAAGTGTGAAGTAGGAAGCGTGCGGACGGGACCTTGTAGCCGATTAATCGCCAGGCGGGTGATTAAGCAAGTGCTTTTTAGAAAAGTGGATTTTAATTACTTATAAACTTTTATGCGAAATAACATAAATATGTACATAAATACTATATTTTTGAAACTTTTATACATATCTAAACATTGTACAAGACAATATAAAACACCCAAATAGTTTATAACCTAACTATACAATAATTATTATAGCTACATAATATAGTAACCAATATACTTGTCAAAGATAAAGCACCTTACACAAAATAATAAGTGTATATACAAGATACAACAACAATTTTGTATCACACGTTTACATAGATAAACAGTATACAATAGACTTATCGTAGCTACCTTACAAACATATTGTTACATTTGCACAACATCAATTAGTCATATACTACACCACTACACTTAATCAAAGTATGTGTTCTAAATTAGATAGTAGTTTACTTGGATACATTATAGAAGTACCCTATTATTACAGCTTACATACAAAGTATGTATTCTAAACTAGAACTAGGTATATCATAGAGCATTGAATGTATGTTGGTTTAATATATTATAGCCAAATACTAATCAGACCATATAATTTACTTAATGTTACATGCTTACAATAGTTTTTTTTTTAAAAACGGACAAAAACTGGGAAAAAAGCAGGCAAAAAGCGGATGTTTTTCTTCAATCCGCTTCACAGCCGCTTTAGGGGGTTTTTAAGCAGCCAGCACCTGTTGGCGATTAAGCGGCCGCTTCAGTGCAATTTTTAAAACACCGGTCATAATGCATGTGAACTTTTATGGGTCCGCGGTCTTCTGAAAGAATTTGATATATCTGACTCCGATCCTATTCCTATGCATTGCGATAATAAGGTTGCTATCTTTATTGCTAGCAATCCAACATTTCATGAGCGGAGTAAACAAATTGAGGTGGATTGTCATTTTGTCAGAGAGGTTGTCTTGTCTGGTGCTATCTCCACTCTGTATACTCACACGTCTTATCAAGTTGTTGATACGTTCACTAAACCTCTTCCCAAGGCCAGATTCAATAGCATGGTTGACAAGTTGGCAATGATTGATATCTATGCTCCAGCTTTAGGGGGAGTATTAGTATATATGCTTTATTGCTTTATGTTTTTGCTATTTTCCTTTGTTATGGGCTTTAGACTTGTCTTGTCTCTAGCCTTTTTCTTTTATCCCATATTACCTATCTCTGTCTATTGGCTTACACTCTTGTCCTATAAAAGAGAGTCTATCGTATTGTGTTTGGAATATTGAATAAACTCTTTTTCTAATGTAAATACAATGCACCCTCCAATGCTTCAACAGGCTTCAGCAACGCACATGGCCTATGCATATACAGTTCAAAGTGAGGAATGTACTCGACCTTTAGCTCCACCTCTTCTTAAACATATGCTTTCAACCAAGGGCAAAGTCAATCACTTGGTTCAGCTAATAGTTACACAAGGTTGCAAATAGACAATTAGGATGAAAAGTATGACTGGAACAATAACTTGTATTTGAATAAGATTTTTCTCCGGAGTATAAAAATATGACTATATGATTCATGATTTCTAATTTATATCTATTTAGAATGGCTGATCTAGATTCGTTCACGGAATCTCACTATTTACTCCTTACGTTATGTGGTCGCTAAAACCAACACTCAGAAAACGCACACACACAAATTCTCTTACGAATCATGTATGTAGCAGAAAACATAGGTCCACGTGACAACACTATACACAATGAAGCTTGAAGTGTTCCAATACTCCTCAGTTATAAATAATCTATTCATGCAGGTCAATTGTATACCAAGACAAGGAGTAGAATACTGCAAAAGATGAAGGAAAATCAAAAGGGGTACTGAAGTAATGAACTGGTCATCACATCAATCATCCAATAGAAATCTATGTCATGGGCCATGTGTGCTCAACTAGGAGGGAGAGATAGGCCTCCCTCTCGCGTTGTGCTGCTCATGGGGTGGAATGAGACATTGTGATCAGGCAGCACCGGAGTCAATGGAGGAGCTGAAAATCTAGTTGGTGCTACTGGAGTTGGATTGTTGTCGGTTAGAGATGATAAGAACAGTGGTTGTGGAGTATACCACTGTATGAGGCACTTGGTGACCTCCACCATTGGGATTAGGTGGCCTACTACAGGGGTGAGAGGAATATGAGATGGAACGCTTCTTCGTGCTGCCATCTCTGAGCGTGAAATAGGATGCAGGTGGTTAGTGGTTGTGGATATACACTAGGCATGGGGGATGAGGATAGCGATCATATTGATGACTAAGAGGAAGGAAATAGGTGCAAAGGAGATAAGCGGAGAAAGGGTGTACGGCGTAATCTGTACACTCGAGTGTATTCTAGCCTGACTGTATATATATATATATATATATATATATATATATATATATCTACATATGTATGTATATATATCTACATATGTATACATATGTATATCTACATATGTATATGTATGTATGTATATATATATATATATATATATATATATATATATATATATATATATATATATATATATATACAGTCAGGCTGGAATATACTCGAGTGTACAAATCGCACGCTACACTCAAGTGGTGTTTGCATATCAAGACTATTTTTTTGTAAAATGTAAACCATTGATCTTCGTTGTTATACTATAATTAGGCTACATGCAAATTTTGAGCTCATTTGGATGAGTATAAGTCACTCATTTGAGGACAACAAAATCAACGCACAAAACTAATTTGACATGCATGATTCTTGCCTCCTTTAGATGCACGACCTATAAGTATCCAAATGAGCTAAAATTTATTATATAGTATGTTCTTAAGATATTTAAGAAGATCAACGGTTTAGAATTTTCAAAAAATTACTGCATCTTTAAAAAGGACTGAGGTGTACGGTGCCTCCTTGGATGAGTGACTTACACTCATCCAAATGGGCTCAAAATTTGTATGTAGCCTAGTTATAGTATGACAGTGAAGATCAATGGTTTAAATTTTGCAAAAAATAGTCTTGATATGCAAATACATTTGAGTGTATTCGTGCAATCTGTACACTCGAGTGTATTATAGCCTGACTATATATATATATATATATATATATATATATATATATATATATATATATATATATATATATATATATATATATATATATATATATATATATCCATCAGTGTGTGAGTGTGTGTACATCATCATCATCATCTAAGCTCAATCCTGACCATGTTCGGGTTGGCTACATGGATCCTTCTTTTCCAATATGGGTCATATTCGGATCAAGATGTAAAGATTTAGAATCTCTCTTTATAAGCTCTTCCCAGACTTAGTCTTGCCTTTTTTCTTTCAATTGTGCTTGACTCAATAGCATCGCAATGTATAGGCATGTTAGTCGGCGTGCGTTGCACATGTCCATACCATCCAGTCAGCCCTCGTGCAACTTTCCCTCAATGCTCGTCACCCCCACTTTGTTCTTGATATAGTCATTTCTCAAGTGATCTTTTCTTGTCTTCCCACACATCCATCTCAGCATACGCATTCCAGCCACATTTATCATGTTGAGACCTTGTTTCTTCACCGCAAACATTCACTCCCATATAGCATAGTTGGCCATATAGCTGTCATATAAAACTTATTTTTTAATTTGAGATGGATCTCCCGATCACATAATACTCCAGTTGCACTCCTCCATTTCAACCATCCTACAGTGACCATGTGACAAAATTGTGTCTAAATACATATGTAGATATTATTAGAATATAGGAGTGTTTATTTTTAACATGGGCCCAGATGTGTCTTGACCCATTAAAGTTTTTCTTCCCATCTATGAAAACAAGAAACATACAGGGGAATATTCCCATTATTATGTTTTCTAAAATAGTGGCATGTATGTGTTTATACATAGTGCATCATGATATACATTTTGAAATAATAACATAAGCCAAAAATTAGATGAATGCACGAGAAATAGACTTGAAAAAAATGGAAACAAGGGAAACTCCAATAGGGGAGGGATGACTAAGACAAAAGCGAGAAACTAACATTAACATATGTAAACATTAGAAGGAGAGAAAGCTATGTTAGAACTTAGAAGCACAAGGGTTGTGTCCTATGTTAGGAGAGGAAGATATGCTAGGAGAAGAGGTTGGCGTGGTGGACTGCAGAGCTTCGTGGAGGAGAGGAGGTTGTTGACTCTCTGTTATCGGCAACTCTGAGGGATCACCATGCGTCACGGAGCAGTCGTCCTTGCTTACTCCCTGGCACCATGATATTCGTTTTGTCACTTGCGGTCGAGGAAGGGGATAGTGTTTAGCAGGGGGGAGGCATGGGGAGGTGGAGGGCGAGAACGGGATTTAGGAGAGGAACTTACGAGTGCAGATGTCCCTTTGGGCATTCGATCTCTTTTTTTGAAAAGATATCAGCAATAATCCGTCATGCCCATGAACAAAACACAAAAACAAGCGGCTAAGATTAATATATTTAATTCGAGAAACATAAGGGAACCATGAGAAATTCAAGTTCAACATACATCTAGGAAATAAATTCACGAATAATACGCCAATTCTTCAAACAAATGCACTGAACGTTGTGACTATGTCTCTTAGTATCCAAAACTTACAATTAACATGCAATCCCAATAAATATTCATCTTTTTTAGGTTGCATGCATGGACGATGTGCAACAAATGCTATGTTTCTAATAAGGAGGCTTATGAAGAATATGATTGTTGTATTTTTTTGTTGACTTGGAAAAGGCTTATGATTGAGTTCCAATGGAAGTGCTTTGGTGGGCTTTGGTGAAAAATGGTGTCTCAATCCAATACATTAATTTGATTGCAGATATATAGGATAACTCAACTATGAGTTTCAAGACTCGAGGAGGGGGACTCTAAAATTTCCAATTATAGTTGTATACATCAAGGATCTCCTTCGAACCCATGTTCAGATATATAGGATAACTCAACTATGAGTTTCAAGACTCGAGGAGGGGGACTCTAAAATTTCCAATTATAGTTGTATACATCAAGGATCTCCTTCGAACTCATGTTCATTTGTTCTTAGTGTAGATAATAGACAAAGCATGTTCAAGATGATATTCCGTGGTGTATGTTATATGCTAATAATATTATTTTGATTAAGGAAACTAGAGACAAACTGGATTACAAAGTTGAATTTTGAAGAATGGCATTGGAATGGAATGGATTTAAGATCAGAAAGAAGCAAAACTAAGTATATGCATTGCAATTTCATCCAGTCTTACTTAGAGAGTGATACCGCTAAGTTGCACAGAGTAGATGTAACAAATTCAATAAGTCTCGTAGGTTGTATTACGTTATCCATATGGATGGCAATGGGTAAGATGGTGTATGTCACAGGATTACAACAGGACGGATGAAATGCAGGAGCGAATCTAGAATAGTTTGTGACCAAAAATATCATCTAAATTTTAAAAGCAAGTTCTATAGAACTGGTATACGACCAGGCATGATGTATGGGAGTGAATGTTGCGAAGTGAAGAAACGCGTTAACAACATGGTGGTTGAAATGTGAACGTTAAGATAGATGTATAGGAAGAAAACCAATGGTCGTTTGAGAAATCAGTATATGGGGAGTAATGGGGGTGGCGAGTATTGAGGACAATCTGCATGAAGGACACCTCAAATGGTATGGACATGTACAACGCAAAACGACAAATGCGCCTACCCGAAGTGTTACAATATATGTTTTTCTTATTCTTAATTCTCTACCATCTTTTATTTTGTACCTTATTGGTTGTTTTCTCATATAATCCATCTTTCTTTCTATGTAAAGAGAGCACATGTAGTGCATTCAAATCATCCCATAATATATATTCATCTCTTCATGGTCTAAAGCAGGATTAGATCCCCTCTCTCCCTCTCTATCCAACATCCCCTTCTAGGGTCAATGCCTCCGCCATTCCCTGAGGGAGCAGCAGTCGTTGCAATCTGAATGAACCGTGGGCACTAGCCACGTAAAACTCGCCAACGCCAATAGATAATGAGGTAGTCACTGCTCCTAATCTCTCTAGCAGCCACTGCTGTAGGGTCCTCCCTTGAGGACGTCCCTGCTCCCATATCCTCCTTGGGCCTCTAGTATCACCTTCCCCTGGGGGGGCTCTTGCTGTTGTCACTGATGCATACACAAAAGTCACTATCTCTACTTAGTTTTCATATAATGTCATTGATAATCTAAGCATATTGCATATCATTTGATGCAATTGCTAATGAATAGAGAACATTTGTGAATGTCCATATTATTGTTTTAGAAGTGATAACGTGAGAAACAGCAGAAAATCCTCTTGAGATCTAAGATCTCTTAGATAGTCAGTTTTATAATGATAGTACTACTACCAATTTTAATTATATTGATGATATTAGAGATTGTAATGAAACTTAAAATTTGCTTGCAAGAGGGTGGGATGAATAAAATGCCTCACGACTCTCCCCGTCCAAACAAAAAAATGATAATGTGAGTATCTGATTATGTTTAATTTATATACTTATAGATATATGTTTGATTGCAGGTGCGGTACGTTCAACAAGCTGTACAGACTCGGATTCGATACATCGACTCTCAAGTCAATGCATCGACCACAACATATCGAAGCAATTACAAAGCTCCTCAGAGTTGATCCATTGACTCGGCTGCATGGATTCAAATTTCGGTCGAAATTGCAAAATTTCACACAAAAATTTTGATTTCAACCACTACTAGACATTGACATCGACGTGCCAACTTGCTCAAATTTTTTATATGCAAAAAAAAAAACTTTAAAAGCTTAAAAAATGTGGGAGACCCCCCTCTGTTAATTGAATCCAAAATATAAGATATAACAAATTATTTGCATACGAATATATGTATGTGTACATTGCATGATCGAAGTCCTGGTCGAAACACTTTTGTATACTTTCACTTGCACATGTAGGAGCCCCCCAGGCCCCCACCCTATACCAACATAATATATTATTACATAATTAGGTGTATTTATGTATGTAGATCATCATGGTGAAATTTCATGACATAGTTCCTTTATTTGGTTGTAAAAATCTTGTGTCGACATAAGTGAAAATATCAACATTTCTATAAAATTATGTTTCTGGACCATCAAAAACGGCGTCGAAATTGACATTTTAAACTATGTTCGGTTGTCGATGCTATCAACACCAATTGCCTAGCCAACAAAATTACAACTGACTCGGGACAACAAAAAGTGCAAGTATATCGATGCATCGACCATGCGGTCGATGCTATCAATGCAGACTCAATTGCTATATGTTTCACAGTCTAGTTCCATCAATATATAGATAGGGTTGTGACCGTTGTCAATAGCATGCATTCTAAACAGCCCATATTTTCTTTGGTATACTAATCTTGATTCGAAGGATGGCGCATACTTGTCAAGGCGCTCGCCTAGGCGTGCCTAGGCGGCCGCCTAAGCGGCAAGGCGTCCCAAGGCTGCGCCTAGGCGAGGACGCTTTATTTATAATGCTATAGTGACCTAGTTTTGTGGGTTTGGTTGTATATTCACTTATTTTAATGTTTGATATGGCTACACCAATGTTCAAAATTAATAGTGTTGCCTATTTTATGTGCCAAATATCACTTTTCATTGGATCTAATACTCTTTTTTGGGTTTGACTGGATCTAATACTCTTTTTTTGTTTGACTGGATCTAATACTCTTAGTACACATTTGATTTTTCTTAGTTTGCACCTTCAATTCAGATTGTACTAAGTAGCTATGCTATGAAGGATAGTGATTACATTGCTTAATACTTGTAGCTATGTATGACAATAAATATATATTTATTTGTTGATCACTCTCTTACATTCTTTACAATAATTCTTTTTGTGTCCTTGACATTATTGTCAATGATAATATATTAGAAACGTAATTGGTTATTTTTTCATACAATAAAATATAGATATGGGGAGATCGACTATAAAATGTAGATAACTACATATAACTATACAATGTGTGTATATGAGTGGGGAAAAACCATGACATATACATAAAATATATACATAAATTATTTTTTTAAAGGTCGCTTAGGAGACACCTAGGCGCGCCTAGTAGCGCCTTGGCGCAAGGCGTCCAGCCCCAACGTCGTGTCGCCTTGCCACCTTAACAATTATGGGATGGCGTCAAACGATGTGGGATATTAACTTAAGATCTAAAAGCATTGTTTTAGAGGGGAGACATATCTTTTGACGGAGAGTGACGTCAGAGAGCACAAGAGAAGAGAAAGGAAGCGAGCTTGGCGACCACAGAGCATACATATGTGTATTTGAGAGGAATTGGATTAGAGACGCCCAAACATTTGTGCTTCACTCCAAGTTTTTTCTCTTTCATTGTACCCTCATACATTCCGTTTTCACTCCTATTGATTGTATTGTGCAAGTTGAAAACATGGGGAACTAATATCTTTTCTCTAGGATCTAGGAGTATCCTGACATGAAATTGTTGTCATTGACTTAGTATTCATTTATACATTGATATGTTTTTAGTTTTATGAATGGAAGAGTGATCTCCGTGGAATATGATTGATCACCATCTTTGATGTCTTAGGGAGAATTTGTCATTGGAAAATGATTGTGCTATCGGATTTCCTTTCATGAACAAAAGTTGCTAGAGCATGGGTGTAGCCTTATGCTTGTGGGTTTTCTAGTTGTAAAATGACTTAAGATGGGCTTGGTCGCGTATAAGTGTCACGGAAGTAGGGCTTATTGCCTCTTAGCATGGTATTACACTCTAGAAGGACACAATGCTTTTTCTACTACGCCTATCTAATCAACTAATACCAATATTTATTCAATTAAATCAATTGAAAGTGGTGGATCATCATCGTGAGTGATGTGAGTCTGGTGTCTTACATATTCCTCGTTTTGCTATTTGATCAGTTTTTATCATTAACTTAAGTTAATTCTTAATATTCTTGTAATTAAATCCAAAGTTTTAAACCAGCTAAGCTAATCGGTGAATGTGAATCAGTTTTTAATGGTACAAACCTTGTGGGTACGATAACTCGAGGTCCTATAGCCCAACAGACTTTGACCGTATACATGCATGTCTACGCATCGTTAACATGTATTCGTCACTCCTACCCAAGGAAGAAGATATCGACGATATCGTCGATATATTGCTCGATATATCGATATCGACGCAATCTGCCATCGGTTCACGCAAGTTTGTCGTTAGGCTCGCAAATATCGGTAAACCCACCGGTTTACCGGTAAAACCGGTCGATATCGGCGGTTTTCGAGGGCTGCAGTGCAAAATTTCCCACTTAAGGGTGGTATACGCGGTATGCCGCCCCGACATACCGAGATTTGCGAACTAGAGTCTGTTGCTGCCGTTGGAGTGAAGAAACAAGGAGATTTTGGGTGATTTCTTTCCTTGGAGCTCAAATCAGGCCCTAATCAAGGTATATTTTCTTAATTTCTTTCATTCTTCATCATTTCCAACCCCTCCCCTCTATTTCCTTCTATTTTTGCCATAATGCTCTCCAAAAATCTCTAAATACACCCAAATCTTAGATCCACTCCAAAAAATTTAAGATTATATGTAATTTTGGGCAGACACTTCCATACCCATCTAAGAGACTCAGACTCCTCAGTCCCAACATGGGTATTCTGGATATCAAGTTGAACAACCACTAAGATTACAATTAGAAGTTGGTTTGGGATATCATAAAGCATACTTTGTCCGTAGCTCTTATGGATGCTTTCGGGTGAACACCGAAGCATACTATAAATATGGAGGGCAAACATGGAGTGGTGCACATACTACAGTTTTTCCTATTGTCAGTGTTCCATTACAACCTCCTTTTCCTCAACCTCAAGCTCCTCGAGCATGGGCACCTCCTCCCGCTTCTTCTTAGCCTCCCAGGAATTCAGCAAACAAGGAAAAATATCTCAAAGATTTAGAAGAACATTTCCCAAAGATTGGGATGATGCAGTATGTCAATCCTAAAGTGTATGAGGAGCATGTTGTTTCATACAACAAGTCTTGTAGAGCTTTGATGACATGGGAGCAATATGTGGAACAACAATATCCATATTAGCAGCGTATGTATAGTGAACCAGCGCGCCACTCAATATACAACTAATGTGAGTTAGTAACTTACTATGTTGTTATATGTTTGTTGTAAGTTGAATATTATTGCATAAGTGTGTAAACATGCGTTTATGGATTGTGCTACTAAAATTTCAGATCTTAATTCTTATATTTTGTCATCGAAATCTCCAAAAAACAGGATTGATTCCTTACCTCCCACATGATTGACCCCCGCCTCTCCACATACCCAATATAGAATTTTATTAAATAAAACGTTGCATCTAGGTGTTGAGACCACGCCTGTAAAATTTCATGATTTAATTCGTTCATTTAGGCGTCGATAAGTCCAAGATTGCATCTGTCGATATCTCCGTCGGTATACCTGTAAATATCTATTTCCATGCCGTCGATAAGGCATCGGTATCGGCATTTAATTCCTTGCTCCTACCTAGGTCGTCAAGAAGCTCGATCCCTTACGAGTGTCTATTGAGGTTGACCGTGAGTCTGTGACTCCTCTGGTTATTGTTGACTTCCGCACCTAGAGAACTGCTTATGTATGGCGATTGTGTTGGTATAGGGGATGCTACTTCTTTCTCTTCTCTCTCACCTGTCCATGGAACAAAAATTCGATCAAAATTGTGAGATTCTAGTTAAATTTTCATTTTTTTGGCCATCGAACATAGAAGCTTACAATCAGACATTGAAACGCACAAATATTGGGAATGGGACGTAATTTGGCAAAAAATTCAACCCTAGGTGCCAAATTTCGTCAAATAGGGGGAAATTTTGCAGCAAAAAGCCCAATTTGGGCCATAATTTTGCGAGATAGCACAAAAAAGAAAACTACATTTCCAAAAGTTTGTTCCTAGGGCTGCTACTACTACAGCTTGGGTATTTTGGCAAAAAAATATTTTATCTCTTGCTTCTAGACGCTATTTTTCTTAACTCTAAGGTATCTTTCCCCTATTCGTAGACCACCTATACATTACATTCTTCAATTTCTACACTCTTTTGTAGAGATCTAGTAAAACACTCCGCAAATAATAAACTTCTTTCTGGGATTTATGTGAAATGTCCCATGTAACCTAGTTAAATGGTAACACTAGACTTATACAAGTTGTAGTTTGTAAGTTTGTAACTTGTAACTATATGTTCTAAATTTTGAGCTTGAAGTTTGTTAGTTTGTAATTGTCTAACAGACTTGACATTTCTATTCATTTGTGCACTCACTCATCAAGACATAGATCCCACCTTGACCTCTAAACATATAAATTTGTTATATAGCCTAGTGTTTTTATGTCTAATTTCATAACTTAATTCCTTCATTATACCATCAAAATTGCCATTCAAATTCTGTCAAAATTGTCCAGCTTCCTTCACTTACAAATGTGGGAGACCTCCCTAAACATATTCAATACAAAATATTATTTTAATATGAGTAGATTTTGGCGTTTAGATCATCATAGTAAATTTTCATGATTTAATTCACTTATTTGGTCGTCAAAATCGTTAGGGCCGTAAATATTGAAATTTCTGCCGAAATTTAAGTAAATGAATGCTTCTGGGCCGTCGGCGTCAAAATCGGACATTTAATTCCTTGATCATGTCAACAGTAATCCTGCCTCAACACCACGGGGGCTTCCCCACCCCTGTTTTCCATGTCACCAACCTATGTGAATGATGGGAGTGATGTGTATTATCTTCTGCCCCTATTGTCCATATCATGGGCCCCTCTTTTGTTGTTGTTGCATGTTTATAAAACACATTGATCTGTTGGACCGTTTCTGCATGGGATCAGAGCTAATACTATTTACATATTCCAGGCGCAACAAGTTACTAAGGTAAAGTTGGATGGTTCCAATTTTCACATGGTTTGCTTCCCTTGAATTGTATGTGAAGGCTCAAGGGAAATATATTCCCATCTTACAGATGATGCTCCTATAAAGACCGACTTGCCTCCTCATCATCTAATGTTGTTGTTGACGTTAAGAATGCATAGGATTATGCCAAGGCCAAACAAGCCTATGATCAATGGGTCAATGATGACTCGAGTGTGATGACATGGACGGTTAACAATGTTGAGACGAAGATAAGTATGTCCTTGCTTCGCCTGACGACCGCCAAGGAAATGTGGGATCAACTCTTGTGAGTGTATTCTCACGAGTAAATCCAAAAGAAGGTTTCGATATCTTCAAGTCTCTTACTAAGAAAGACTAAAATGTTGGGACCTTTGTGAAAAACTTCTATTCCCAATCTAAGGCGCTTTGCGACGGGTTTGAGATGTACACTTGTTAACTGTTATATCACCGAGATGAGGTGTCAGCACAAGGATCTCTAGCTGGTTTAGTCTTATGTTGGTATGTAATTATCCTTTGCAGGTATTGTTTATCAAATCCTAGCAAGTGAACCATGTACTTGTTTCTGATTTCCAACACTCATATTTAAGATGTTGCCAAACCACGTAATTCAGGCCTTCTTTCTAATCACTTTTCTGCAGCAGTTCATGCAACAGATACAAAATCCAGTTGTAGCCTATCTATAACTAGTCGAGTTTTTCTTCAACATTTGAAACGAAATTAGAGTGCAGTTGGAAGCCGATGATGCTACATACATATTGGACCAACACCTACACTAAATTTTGAATTATATGGTTTCTAGTTGTGTCCACCAGCACTGTGTCAATGTCCTGTTGAAAGTTGTTATCACATGCCTGAATTAGTTATGGCCAGAATTTTTTCTGTAATTCCCAACTGTATTAATCTTTTGTCTACACTTTTCTAAACAAAAAGGTTGCACTTTTGCAAGGGCCAGTGAACTTGAGAGGCCAAAATTCAGGTACCAATCCTCACACCTACAGTAGGTATATGCTACTATGGCTGCAGTAGTCCAATTCTTTCTCCAAACCTTATATTGTAACAGATTAGAGGTCGGTTTCTTCCAGCACAAAAGATGACACTGACCTGATTCTTGAACTACTTGAAACGATATGGCAATGGATCAAAGAGAGGTCTATGAGAATACTAGAACATAATAGGGGTGCATGTAAATTGCAATCGGAACATAAGTTATCCATTCCACATAAATCAGAAATGCATAAAAACATGCAAAGATTAATGTGCACCACATAGACCAGCAAGATTTAAACTATCAGCCATGACTGGCTGGGTCCCAAGCCACAACAACAATCAATTTACTTTCTCGGAGACATATTTCATCCAGTCATTTTTCGTGTTGTATTATATATAAAAATTGCCTTCGGCTTGTAAGTTGTGTTGATGGAAGTTCAAAACTGATCTTTTACTGCTATATGCAAGTCCAAACAATAACGAGAAAGTTGTAATACCTGAGCCAAGGAACTAGAAGGAATAAATTCTAGCATTCCTTCATCTTGCCCAGTTGCCAGCACTTTATATGGTGTCAACTGCAAATCAAGATTCTCTAGTTTAAGCAAGCGATCCATCAGGGAAACCATTTGAACAACCTAGACATGTATAACCCATAACAAGTCAGTGCTCCGCAGATAAATATATACATAGGTACAAACATATACTATATGGCTAATAGCAATCTCAGTAAAAGTAACATGAAATTAACTCTGTAAGCATCAACTTCTCTGACATCATGCAGAACTCGGTAGGGATCATCAATATTTCTAAAGTTTCATGTAATGCAAAGCATTGATATTGTTGACGACAACGACTATTGGAGGCAGAGCCACTTGTATATTGTATTATGGACAAGGCACGCCTATTTATGTAGACTTGGGTGGTGGCCAATAGCCAATTACATGGTATGGAACTAATCCCATTTGCACAAAGAATAGGAATAAGGAATAAAGAATAAAATAAAAATAAAAAATAAAAAATTATTATCATTCTAACACTCCCCCCCCCTCAAGTTGGTGCATATATATCATAAGCACCAAGCTTGTTACACAGAAACTTGACCCGACAACCATTATAGGACTCAGTAAAAAGATCTGTGACTTAGTCTTCTGATCAAGGAATGAGATATCGTCGATATCGACGTGATATTGCGATCAAAATACCGATGTTAGGATCACAAATACCAATATTTCAGTGGACTTGCTGCCGATAAAGGCTACTTTTACGCACCCAACTAAGGCTGCCTAAAGTAAGCTAGCAGCTAGGCCCAAGATATTTTCTTCCAAATCTCAAAATCACACTTCTATTTGTACTTCTATACATGTATAGTAGCATTTAGTATAAAATATTAAGTATAGATATGCAATATCTACCATTACAATAATTAATACTCATGTATAATATATTGAACTATTGTCACTATAATATATGTATTGATATTGTAATGTAAGCATTATCTACTGATATATATGGTATTGTATATTATCATGTTAGTGTGCATTACTAGTATGTTGATATATATTATTGTCTCATCTACTACGATTGAATATCTAAAACTCTACATTACAATATTAACATTATTGGATTATGTAATCAATCGCATATAATTGTTTTATATAAGGTTCTATATTTGTATATTCTATGTTATTGTTATAACATTACTGAGTATTGGTGTATATCTACATTAGTATTGTAAGTTTTCAAAATAAAAGTATTTTTGTATTATCTACACTAGTATTGTGTTACCACTATTATGGTAATATGCAATAGATTGTTTTACCTAGGACTATATTACTCGATTACCAACTTTTATGGTAGTACAAAACATATTGTATATGATATTACTAGGTGTACCACATTAAATTTATTAAATTGTATAACAATCAATTTTCCACTGTTACATGGGTTTAGAAATGTATTAAAAATCAAAATATATGATTATAAACGCTTAATGTGTAATGTATAAAATATGCAAATACTAAAGCATCAACTTTTCAAAAAAGCGCCCGCTTAAGGGATTACAAGAGCCTGCCCAAACGCCTCCCGACTTTGCGCTTTCTAAAACATTGGCAAGGTGTCATGCAACTCAAGTAGTTTCTTCAAAGCAAATTTCAGAGCAAAATCTAAAATACTTCCCAATTATTGAGGTAGCTAGATTCCAAGATGGAATTCCCATATCATTGCAAAAGTACACTCTTGATTTTCTTGAAGAAAGGAGCATGCTAGGGGAGAAACCATACACTAAAATGGATCCTAAAGTCAAGCTACATAAAGATCAATGGGAGTCACTCGAAGATCAATGGAGGCACAGGCTGGTCAGGAAACTTAATTATCTAACCATCACCCGTCTTGATATATCCTTTGCTAATAACGCGGTGTTAGAGAGTCTATATTAGCCTATTTCGTTAATAGGTTAATTAGTTAGTGGGCTTTTGTATTTCAGCCCGTTTAGATTACTTGCGTCTTAAGTCTTAGGGTGTCTCCCCTCTCCTATATAAAGGAGAGGGTGTCCAGTCTTGTATTCATCCCATCCCATTGCATTCAATCTAATCTTATTCTCAACACGCGGTTTGTCAATTCTTGGACAAACCATGTACTCGACACATGGAGGTTGTCATTTGGGGTCGTTGATGTCTAAAAATGAACCTAGAGCAAAGAAATATTATATTCTAATCATGGCCATCTCAAAGTGCAAGGATTTTCTAATGCAGATTGGCCAAGTTGTGTGAACGATCGGTGGTCTATTTCAGGAAATGGGTTGGCTCAATCGAGTGCTAAATCTGAAAGTAGATCCATGGCGCATGGAACCAGTGATCTTCAATGGGAGAGAAACAATTCAGATAAACTTGGATACAATCAGTTAGAGGTGATGGACTTACAATGCGACAATCAAGCTGCTATGTATATTGCATCGGATCCAATTTTTCACGAACAAACAAAACATATTGAAGTCGACTGTCACTTTATTCACGAAAAGAGCCCAGGCCAAACAAATCAACCTTGTTCACGTTCAGTCAGAAGATCAACTAGCACATATATTCAATCTTGGTTCTTAGGATATACATGCACTAGCTTGAGGAGTGTTGGAATACATATGTAACTAAGTATTATTACTTAGTTTGTATTCTCTGGATATGTAGTTTAGTCCCATACTGTGTGATTGGGTTATTGGCCACTGCCCAAGTCCGTATAAGAACCTATTCATAGTAAAGTCAAGTTGCTCTGCAGTTTACAATTATTTAGGATTTACATTTATCATGTTCCATTTGCTTATATTTCAATAAAAACCTTCTAAGCATAGTTACGCCTACTCGATCAATTAGCTAGCTTAAAATCAAAAACGGTAATGAATATGATACATGCAGATCAATAACAGGTAAGCAGCAGTTTTTCAGGTGGCAATATAGAAAACAAAGGTAACTTGGAAACTGTTAGAAGTAACAAACTGAGATTGCTGGAGCACAGGTTAGCAGATTTTCTACAGAGAATAAGAGGATAATCAGTACCAGCTGATCTTGCCGAATATCATCTCCTTTTTTAAATATCACTTTGCAGCTTCCGCCACTTGCAGTTCTAAATGTAAGGCGAAGAGGATGTAGAGCACTTTTAAAAATAGATGATTCTGCTGGCACTATCCCGGTTATGAGAACATCAGGTGCCAAAGGTGAACGGATTGGCTGAACAAGAAACCGGAAAAAAACAAACCATCAAACTCAAAACTGATGACTTACTCTTAATGCCATAAGACACCAACTTTTGATATGGTTGTGTAACCATGAAAATAAGAAGTGCCAACTTAATTTACACTGAGAGCATACCTCGTCAAAGTATGTGAGCTCGCTGAGGAGGCCAGAAAGTAGCTGCCTAAGTTTTTCGATTTTCTTTTGAGTGCTTCCTCGAACATTTCTCACATCCCTCATTATAGAGCATAACTGGGCAGTTAGTTCAGTCTGACGCAATAGGTTATGCCACAACTTATTCCCATCTTCACCACCATTCACACCAGCTCCCTGCTATTCAAAGTGAAACAGTATTCAAATTTCAATAGAAAAGAACCTATAGGAAAATTTTCAATAGAAAAGGACCTATAGGAATGTATTCATATATGAACAAAAGCTAATCAGGTCAACAGATTATCCAAATTATCATGTTATGCATGTATGTCAACCGTCAAAGCAGGTGACTACATTCAAGAAAATATCAAATCCAGTACTACAAGAATCGGAATTCTATTCTAACAGTTTGACTAGCGGAAGCCACCATGTTTTCTTCTCCTTTAGTTAAGCAGATAGGATCTACATGTAATGCAGCGTTCTCCACATTTTGTCCTCAACATGGTGGTTACTTTAGCTATATGTTGATGCAAATGCAGCAAAGGGGTCTCACATATGATTTGGAGCATGGCTTAGAATATGAAAGGAAAATCAGCATCTGACATTTAACTGCAAAAAAATCAAAGGTTGGGACTGAGGCTTACATCATCATCATCATCATCATCATCATCATGACGAAGACGATGACAATGATGACGATGTCAAGTGCTTGCATTATAGTGAAGATAAATCCATGATTTACACAGCCAATGAGTACGACTACAGGAACTCAAAAACGTAATACCATTGTGAAGCCTACTCCAAGCTTGCAGCCAACCAAAAGATCCATAGTGCAGATGACCAATCACAAAGCTACTGAATAAACTCAAGCGTGTATCCAACTACAACCTTTTGGCTGGCAGAATAGTCACTAAAATAAATGGGACCATCGACTTTTACGGTTCGATGATTATCCGTAGCATTTTAATAATGGGAACATTTATAAGAATGAAAAATGTGCCTCTCAGTCCAATAATTAAATGCCAGATGCAAGGTCTTATTGCAGTAACTGTTCTATACAAACGACGTGATGGAGAAGAGCGGGAGGTTGATCAGCAAAAATGCAAACATAACCAGCATCTATAGACATTTCACCTGTCATCGGCTAGAAGAATGTTGCTTTTGATAGCATCATCAAATTCTTTTGCTGCTTTTGGTAGCATCATCAAATTCTTTTGAAAGTAGTAGCCAAAAGATGCTTGCTGACCTACTTGCAATTGCAGTCGTCAAATGCAGTTCCGGCTAACTTACCCATGCCAACTATCAGTAAAGACACCATATGCGCCTCAAGCTCCCTGCTGACCCATCCAGATGTGGGCAGCCCTAGTCAAGTTAATTTCATATTAATCCATTAACACCTACTACAGCAAAGATGACCACAGACTACAAAGAATCTGGATGAGGTGCTCATGTATGTTTCCCTTTGGTTGACTTCCCTTAAGTTGGAAGGCATTAGGGTGATGAGAGAAGGTGGGTAGAGAAACAATTAGAGAAACATTAGTTGTTGTATATCTTCCACTACACTGCAACATAGGATGCATCTGGATTTCTGTGGCATCCCCATCAAAGGCTACTGATCTACAGTCATCATGCAGCAGTCACGTTCATCCTTAGGTGGCAGGAGTTAACTCCAACGAGATTGCTTCTGTATAAGCACCGCACATCATACAGAGAGTATCAACCACCGGTCCAGCCGCTCTCAACCAATGTTGACATCAACAAGACAAAAGACATTCTCCCAAGGAAAGAGATATCGACGGTATCGTCAGTATACCGGTCAAAATACCGATATCGACGCCATCGGGCATCGATTTGAGCAAGTCTGCCGTTCATACCGCAAATATCGGTATACCGGTGGACTTAACAGTAAAACCGCCACTTACCGCCGAAAACCGAGGGTTACCGCTGCAAAAAGGCCACTTACGGGCGATACATGCGGTATGCCGCCCAGCATGCCGATTTACGCGAACCTGTTGCTTGCTGTTGTTGTTTGAGTGGAGCAACTTAGAGATTTGAGGCGATTTCTTTCCTTGGAGCTCTAATCAGCCCTGATCAAGGTATGTTTTCTTAATTTCTTTCATTTCTCATCTTCTCTAACCCCTCCCCTCTCTATTTCCTTCTATTTTCACCATAGAACTTCTCCAAAATTCTCTAAATACACCCAAAATCTAAATCTACTCCAAAAAACTTAGGATTAATGTTATTTAACAATAGATCTATGATTATTTTATGTAGATATACTAATTTATCACTAGATCTACTACTATTAATTAATATTATCACATAATTTCACTAATTAATATAAAATTCGTAATAATACAATAAGTACTATTAATAATAGGTATCTAACTTAGGTTTAGTAGAAAAAGTTGAACCAAATACTAATATGAATAAATACAAACAAAAATATAGTACAAATATATATATTTTTCGTTTTTTTCATTTATTAAAATGCTGAAAATTTTAAAATATGCATTTTTTTTTGTTTTTTCTACAGATTTATGTGTGTTAGTGTAATATAAGATGGAATGAGTAATTTGTAACACAACACTTGCCGTAATACTAGATAAATGACAGATTTTTTATTTTTTAAAATAATTTCAAACTTTTTAATATTTATTTAACCCTTTTTTCTTGTTAATAAAAATCTTAAAAAATATTGTGTTTGCTTCTATAGATACATGTAACATTTATACAGTTAAAGTATTGTTTTTTATTCTATAATACATAAAATAGAATAATTTCTTCATTTCTTGCAACTTAATGGGTTATTAATTTCATACACCGAATTTTTGTTTGTCTTTGTCTTTTTGCAGTGTTGATTTTTGATTTGAGAAGATGTCTTCAAGCGATGGTGAGGATGTTGGGGCCGGTAATGTTGGAGCTAAGGATGTGGATTTTGCATGGAATCACTACACGTCTGTTGACGGGAGAAAGATAATTTGCAATTACTGCAAGAAGACACTTGGTGGAGGGGGGATTACCAAATTTAAACGTCACATTACTGGTGGTGACAAAAATGTGGCAATGTGTCAAAGGTGTCCCCAAAGTGTTAGAGATGATTTCAAGAAACTGATGGGCGCAAAGAAACAAAAACAACAAAAGATGAAGGAGGCTGAAAGGGCTTATACAGATACATTATTTGATTTTAGGCCCACAGGTTCTTCTGCTGAATCTGATGATGATATTGGATATCCTCCTGAATGTGATACAACTTATTCACGTCGTATGTATAGACGTGCTATTAGAGATTCTCATAGAATTGAGTGGGAAAGGGAGGAGGCAGCTCGAATTATAAGGAGGTATGGGCCATCTGGTGCAGGTGGAGGCAGTGGGACTGCACGTATTCCTATTGTTGACCTAGATGACGACGATGAAGACCGAGTTGGTTATGGTATAAGGAAGAAAGGAGGCATTGATACACTTTTCCGTTCTACTAGTGTGAGATTGAGGAATGTTGATGAACCAGGGGTTAGGAAGCCTGAGGCTAGGCAAAAAAGCCTCAAAGCAATGTTTATTGGTGCAAAAGAAAAGGTTGGCAAGGCAGTGGGTAAGTTCTTCTTTGCTCATGGTACACCTGCACATGTTGCAACTGAACCCTATATGCAGCATATGGTAGATGTGATAGGGGAGTCTGGTAGGGATATCAAGGCCCCTAGTTCATATGAACAAGTATCTTCCACTAGAGAAGAACGATCTACAAGCATGGATTTCAGACCAAAAACACGTGGGCTGAATATGGCATCACGCTTATGTGTGATGGGTGGACTAGTGGAAATAGAAGACAAATTATCAACTTTCTTGCATATTGTCGTGGATCCACAGTTTTTCTAGATTCTGTTGATGCTTCAGGTGAGGTCAAGAACCACAGATACCTAAAGAAATTAATGAAGACATACATGAAGCAAATTGGTGTGGAGAATGTGGTGCAGATTGATACTGATAATGCTATTGCCTTTAAGAAGGCCGGCGAGAGTTTAATGAAGAAATATCCGATCTACTGGACACCATGTGCTGCCCACTGCATAGATCTCATTCTGAAGGACATGGGATCAATTAATTTCATCCAATTTGTTGTCATTGATGGTAGGTTGATAACGGGATTCATCTACAACCATTCTTTTCTGCGAAATGCCATGAGGCGACCTGAGTACTGTGGTGGTGATCTTATTAGAACAGGGGCAACTAGATTTGCAACAAATTTTCTTGCCTTACAAACGTTAAAGTCCAAAAAGGATGGACTTAGGAGGCTCTTCAATGGAGTGGAGTGGACCTCCATGAAGGAGCAAAACACCCCTGTTGGCAAAAGAATTGAGGAGTTGATTGCCAGCCGACCTTTTTGGGATAAGGTTACTAGAGTGCTGAAAAAAATGGAACCCATTGTCAAAGTATTGAGGCTCGTAGATGGTGACAAAACTGCTACAATGCCTTTCCTTTATGATGCAATGACCTCAATGGTGGAAAATATCAAAGAAGCAGCTCCTAGGTCCAATGAGCAATACATAAAAATTTATGAGAATCGTTGGACAAATATGCTTTTGCATCCATTGCATAAAGTAGGTATATGATTCTCTCAATGACTCAATTATATTCTAACTTCTAAGTTATTGGTCTAATTCATACTTGTCAACAATAAATGTCATTCTAATTTCCTTATTTATATTTGTGACAGCTTACTATTTGAATCTGAGGTTCCAATACTCACGAACACTAGGCTTGAATGCGACTCTAATGAATGCAGTGAGAGAAGTCACTAACAAGTTCATTACCTCTCAAGAAGAGCAATTGCTAGTACTGGAAGAGGTATATAACTATATGACTTAGTTACATTCTTTATTTCTCATTAATTTTTCCTTTGATTTCATCATCTTAATATCGTATATATTATTTTTGCAGTTGCACCAGTTTCGTGAAAGCACTGGATGCTTTGGCCATCCAAATGCGATTGCTGACCGCGATGCAGGTGATCCTTGTGAGTGGTGGGTTTGGAATGGAACAGATGTCACTCATTTAAGAAAATTGGCTATTCGCATCCTTTCTCAAACAACATCTGCAGGGGATTGTGAAAGAAACTGGAGCACTTTCAATCTGATACACTCCAAGAGAAGGAACAGACTTGGTGCAAACAGGTTGAGGGATCTTGTATACGTTCATTACAACATGCGGTTGAGGGCTAGAGCAATACGTGATGCCAACTACAAGGTAGTGGATTTTGTTGTTGTCCATAATCTCATTGACACCGCATATACTTTTAACACTGAAAGACGTAGAGGACTGGAGGATGATTCTGAAAATCCTTTAGAGGAATGGATGAATGAGATAGGCCATCCTGTTCTTGATAGTTTAGATGGACATCCAATTCCATATATAGAAGAGCAATTTGATGCAAATAATGGTGATGATATTATTATTGATGCCCCGCCTGAAAGACTTGATCCTGAAGTTGCACATGTTAATAATGATATGGAAATCAATAGAGAAGTGGAAGAACAATTAGGTAGCTCACATTCTTCTTCTTCTACATCTGGTTCTAAATCTAAGTCTGATGATGGTGGCAATGATGGTGACAATCGCAGCCAACGCTCTCCAGAATATCCTCCAGCTGTTGATCCTCAAAATGATGATCGGACTTATGTTAGTCATGATGTTACTAGGGTTGCACCTCCACAAGAACAGGGAAACCCCATGGCTGAAAAAAGATTTCAAAGAAGAAAAACTCGAACTGGGAAAGATTATAGCGATGCACCTCCACCACATGCCAGTGCCACAATGCCCACAACTACAAGCCCATACCCCTACCCATGCAATCCACAACCACAATATCATTATCATTTTGATCTTGCTGATACAATGGATAGCATGAGCATATCTGACTCTCAATCTCAACATTCATTCGGAGATATGTTATTTGGGCAGACACTTCCATACCCATCTCAGCCCCAACATGGGTTCCTGGATATCATGTTGAACCACCACTAAGATTACTATTAGAACTTGAACCTGGTATGGGATATCACGAAGCATACTCTGTCCGTAGCCCTTATGGATGCTTTCGGGTGAACACCGAAGCATATTCTAGTGATGGAGGTCAAACATGGAGTGGTGGGCATACTACAATTTATCCTATTGTCGGTGTTCCATTACAACCTCAAGCTCCTCAAACATGGGCTCCTCCTGCTTCTACAGCTACTCAACCTCAAGCTCCTCGAGCAAGGGCACCTCCACCTGCTTCTACTCAACCTCCCTCTATTTCAGCAACAAAGGAAAAATATCTAAAAGATTTGGAAGAACATTTTCCGAAGTTTGGGATGATGCAGTTTATCAATCCTGAAGTGTATGAGGAACATGTTGTTTCATACAACAAGTCTTACAGAAGTTACATGACATGGGAGAAATATGTGGCCCATATGAACAACATATTGTATAGAGAACCAGCGCACCACTCAACATACAACTGATGTGAGTTAGTAATTTACTACGTTGTTATATGTTTGTTGTAAATTGAATATTATTGCATAAATATGTTAACATGAGTTTATAGATTGTGCTAGTAAAATTTCAGATCTTAATTCTTGCATTTTGTCATCGATATCCTTCATTGAAATCTCCAAAAAACAGGACATATTCCTTAACTCACACATGATTGACCCCCCCCCCACATACCCAATATAGAATTTTATTGCATAAAATGTTGCATCTAGGTGTTGAGACCACGCCTGTAAAATTTCATGATTTAATTCGTTCATTTTGGCGTCAATATGGCCAGGATTGCATTTGTCGATATTTCCGTCGGTATACCTGTAAATATCTATACCCAAGTTGTCGAAACGGCATCGGTATCAGTCATTTAATTCCTTGCATTCTCCATTCTCCACAGTCCTAGCATGCAAGTCTATAAAAGAAGTGTATGGATTTCTGTAGTTCGTCATATGCATGTTCAGCTTCCTCCATGATGGAAAACATAAGGGCAACTCCATCTGAGGCAGTCCTAACTAATTTATGTAAGAAACACGATAGAACCTATTATTTGTTTTACATGCCCTTCTTATGTTACTGATAATTTAAACCCTCCTGTTAACTGCCAATCAATATGGCTTTTCCAATTACTTGTTGGGTTGGATTATTGCATATAAGACAGCTGAATGACGATATTGATTCATCCATATAACTACCCTTTATATACATTGTTCTATTTTGATAGTTGAAATTTTCGTGTGTACATGCACACACATACATTTACTAAAACGAGCCAAGGTTGTGAATGTGATCAACAGTGCTGTAAATGATTCACACAGTTTTTCATGAGTCTCTTCTATACCATGTTAATAGCAGGTGATCCATCGTCACACTTATATAAGTTAATTAAGCACGAAACCCAAGAAAGAGATCCATGAACGTTTTCTTCCTAAATAGTATACAACAATAGGGCACAAAAGTGACATATTCAAGGACAGGATTGGATGTGAAGAGATATTTACCAAGAAACTACTACTACTAATAAGATTATAGGAGAGCCAAGCCAACATAAAAAAGGGTCTTGAACCTGTTGGGGACTTGAAAAGGGGATGGACCTGAAGGATGGTCTGGAACCAGGTAATCCATTGGTGGCTACTGGCCACAAGTAAACTGATCGATTCGTCTATGTTAAGGACAACAACTGTTGGGGTTTACCTCAAAGGGGGACCTTCGTTGAGAATTGTCTTTCTGTGGTTGCTCAAGAGGCTTAGGGCTTGAAAACTGCTGAAAAGTTGTGATTAAGTAAAAGAAGGCTATGCGATATATTTGATAAGAGGAATCCTCCACCTATATATAGGAAAAGGGGGAAGCGTGCCTACTTTAGACTAAACTCTAATGGACAAAGACACACTTGGTCCCATATACAAATAGACTCAAATAACTTCATTAACTAAATTACCCAAACTCTCTCACAGAAGTCATTCAAGCCTAGTGGTTATAGGAGCCATCCATGGAAAATAATTGGAACTTATAGGCTGATCAGGGGGAAGACAAATTTGCTAGATGGATGAAGCTTGAATGTGATACATAATTGTGAAAGTACCCACTTACGAGATTACCTCGGCATCAAAGCAACAGAGAAGGGTGACAGCTTGGAATGTCCTTGACAGAAGGGTGATAAATTGGATTGTCATCGACATGTTTGCCACCTTATATTCATTGTGTGGGTCACCAGGCCTGTGGAATACAAGCATCAATGTCTTTGGGTCATATGTACAAATTAAGCGTTGTTGTAGAATCCCAAAACCACTATAAACAGGGATCAATACCATTAACTTTGAAAGATTTGTCTTGGCTTGCACATTGAATTTGGGCTTATACTTTTAGGAGTATTTAACCTTATCATGGTTTCATTTCCATGTTAAAGTTCATAATATTTATACCAAAGCCCCTCTTTCAATTCATATAAATTTCAAAAAAGATGTTGATATAAGATTTAGTTGAAGTTAATGGGCTGAGGCCAAATTATGTATTTTCTTAAAGTGTGCTTCTTTATTCCTCTTACCTCGTACACATGGTATATAATACCACAGTGTGTTTTAGAATCCTTAAGTCGGTCCTGCATTAAGAGAATAACCATAATTCTTTAGTGAATTAACAATCGTAAACCTAATTAGTATCATATCCAGAGCAACTTACCTAAAACCCTAGTAGCTAAGGATATCAGTCTTCCCTTTTCTCTAAATATGCTGATTGACATTATAGTAAGTTATTATAGTGTCGTCAAAGACAGAGAGGAGAGGAGCACCCAAAACCATTCAAATCCCTGATCCTAAGAACCCTACAGGATCTCTTCATCCCATCCCCACCCCAGAAGGAGAATCCCACTCAACTTAATCAATTTGGGAGAGAAAAGGGGTGTCTCCCTCCCTATACAGTGTACAAGTCTGCTTTCAATCAACCCGTGGTCGTTACACTTTGAAGAGCACTGCCCCTTTTAGGGGTGGTTTACTTTCCCGCGACAATGCCTCACTCTTTTAGAAATATCCTTTGCTTCCCATTCTGTCTGTAAACAGAGTAACCGCAATGCTGCGTGCAATGCAGCGTAAGGAGAGGCAATGTGCCTTCTCACTTTTTATTAATAAGAGAAGTTGGAGAATTTACGTAGAGGTCCAGCAGGATATATAAATTACAAAATAGAATAAACAGCTGAATATAATGAAATATATTAACACTCCCCCTCAAGCTGGAGCGTACACATCGTATATGCCCAACTTGTTGCAAAAACTCTGAAATGTTGCTGGACTCAATGGCTTTGTGAGAACATTTGCAAGTTGATCTTCAGATTTGACATGCGGAGTCACAACAGTCCCATTCTTGATCTGATCTCTAATAAAGTGGCAGTCAACCTCTATGTGCTTAGTACGTTCATGGAAGACTGGGTTCTTGGCAATGTAGATAGCAGCTTGATTGTCACATCTGAGTTCTATAGGAGACAAAACAAGAATCGTTAATTCAGAAAGTACAGATTGAACCCACTGCAACTCGCAACATGCATGTGTCATTGCTCTATACTCAGCTTCCGTGCTAGATCTTGCCACAACATTCTACTTTTTGCTTTTCCAGGTAATAAGATGATTCTCTAGAAACGTGCAATATCCAGACGTAGACCTCCTATCATTCAGATTACCAGCCCAATCTGCATTTGCATAACCAGTGAGAGACAGAGTGGATACAGAGGTTTTCGGCCTATAATAAGTGATTCCCTTACCATGTGCACCTTTCAGATATCTCAGAATATGACAGACTGATGTCCAATGAGACTGTTGTGGTGAGCTCATATGTTGACTCACCACTCCTACACCAAAGGAAAAGTCAGGACGTGTAACTATCAGATATATCAGTTTACCAACAATTTTCCCGTAATATCCTGGATCTGGATAATCAGTGTCATCGGTCATCTCCTTCACATGATAGTCTATAGGAGTAGACACAAGCTTGGACTCACTCATACCTGCGTCCTGTAGTAAATCCAGCACATATTTTCTCTGAGACAAATTGGTACCTGCATGAAATCTAAGTACTTCAATGCACAGAAAATATCTCAGTTTTCCCAAATCCTTTGTATGAAAGTGCCCCTGCAAGCCTTCTTTCACACGAGATATGCCTGCAGAATCACACTGCCAGTGATAACTATATCATCAACATACACAGCAATAATAATAGATCCACCAGAAGAGCTAGAATAAAATAAGGAGTGATCAGTCACAGAACGAGAAAAGTCCATCTTTAGCACAACATCACTGAACTTGTCAAACCAAGCTCTAGAGATTGTTTCAATCCATAGATGGCTTTCTTCAATTTACACACCTTCTGACACTCCCCCTGAGCAACAAAACCAGGCGGTTGCTCCATGTATACCTCCTCTTATAGACCACCGTGAAGAAAGGCATTCTTGACATCGAGCTGAAATAGAGGCCAATCAAAAGTAGTAGCCAGAGAAATAAGAATACGCACAGAATTCAAACGAGCCACTGGTGAAAAGGTTTTAAAGAAATCAACCCCATATGTCTGAGTGTACCCCTTTGCCACCAGTCTAGCTTTCAATCTCTCCACCGAACCATCTGGATTATGTTTTACTGTAAATACCCATCTGCATCCCACAACATTTTTATCTAGAGGTAAGTCAACAAGTTCCCAAGTGTTGTTCTATAAAAGAGCAGACATTTCCACATTCATTGCATGTTTCTAGCCAATATCCTTCATAGCATCAAGATGATTTCTTGGAATGACCACAGAATCAATCCCAAGAGCAAATGAGCAGGTCTGCTTAGATAATTTAGACAAACAACACAATTTTCAATAGGATGTCGAATAGTACAGGAGCGGGTACCTTTGCGGACAGCAACGGGAACATCAAGGTCAGATGGTTCTCCAGGAATTCCTCGAGTAGAGGAAGGCGGGGAAGACTCAAAGACTGGAATCGCTACCTCCTCTGGATCTTGTCTGCCTCGTCTGCTGTAAACATGTGAATATTGTTGAATTAACGGACCATCTGCTGGCTGCTCTTCCTAAATTATAGTATAGTCAGTAATGATAGGTGGCACTCTCTCACTTTGATGTGGTGGTGTCACTCTCTCACTGATATCTGATGGTGGCACTCTCTCACATAATTGTTCCCCCTTACTGGGAACACTAGAGAAATATAGAGTAAATTCATGAAACGTCACATCCTTGGATATAAACATACGACGGAGATTTGGACAATAACACTTGTACCCTTTGCTAGTGTTGGAGTACCCAAGAAAAAGAGTCCTAATTGACCTAGGGGGTAACTTATCAGCCTTAGGATCAAAATTGTGGACAAAGGAAGTACAACCAAACACTCTGAGGGGAACAAGGAAAGGCTGATCTTTGGGACGTAAGACAGAGAATGGAGTACGTCCTTAGAGCATAGAAGAAGGTTGCATGTTGATAAGGAAACAAGCAGTAAGTAAAGCATCAGACCAGAATCTCTTAGGAACATTAGATTGAAACATAATTGTCCTGGTAATATCAAGAAGGTGGCGATTTTTCCTCTCTACTAACCCATTTTGCTGAGGGGTGTGAGGACAAGATGTACGATGTATCATCCCAACATAACTACAAAAATCAGCCATAACATTTTGAACATACTCCAAGGCGTTATCAGATTAAAGAATTTTAATATTGTAATCAAATTGAACTTTTATTTCTTAATAAAAATGCTTGACAATGGATAGCACGGACTCTCGACTCTTCAACAAATAAATCCATGTCATACGCGAAAAATCATCCACAAAGGAAATAAAATAACGAAAACCATTATAGCTATGGTCTTTTACTGGACCTCAAACATCACTGTGGACCAACTCAAAAGGACAAGACGCCCGTTTATTGACACGACTGGGATAAGACATTCTATGATGTTTCCCCAGTTGACAAGACTAACAGTCTAAAGAAGACACTTGAGACAACTCAGGTTCTATTTTCCTCAGGCTCTCTAACGAAGGATGTCCATATTTGTAGTGCCACGGTAAGGGAGAACCACTCAAAAGGATAGCTGGAGTAGGAGCAGATACTTGGCGAGGCAGACTGTCACCGTGGAAGAGTAAGAGATCACCTTTCCTAGCCCCCCCACTAATCGTCCTCATACTCTTGAGATCATGTAATACAAAACAAGAAGGTCCAAAAGTTACCGTACATTTCACAGTATCAATCAATTTAGCAACAGAGAGAAGATTAAATGGAAATGCAGGCACATAATGTACAGATTTAAGATCAATTTTAGGAGTCAGGGAAACAGATCCACTAGCTAACACTCTCCTCACTGAACCATCTGCTATTGTTACAAATTTGTGAGGAATATGTGAGTCAATGGAATGAAGTAGTCTCCTCATACCAGTCATATGTTGTGACGCTCCAGAGTCAACCACCCATGAAGAAGTAGAACCAGAAGCCAATAAAGAGGTAGCCTGATTACTAGTGGTGGACGCCAAGTTGGCTGAAGAAGATGACCCCAAACTCAGATGTTGGGTAGCCAGAATAAATCTATCATATTCCTCCTTGGTGAGTGTGATGCCAGAAGAACCATAACTCGAAACATGAGGCTCGGAAGACTCAGTGGTGGTGGCATAATTTGCTGCTCCCATAGGTGGTGCAGCAGGTCTACCATGCTTCTTCCAACATTTCTCAACTGTGTCCAGGTTTGTCACAGAAAGTGCACTTAGGATGAGTGCCACGTCCTCGGCCCATACATGCCCATCCTCCTCTCAATGCAGCAGCTACAGAAGCATGGGAATCTCCAGGAGATAAGACTGTTGTAGGATCAACAGGTTCAAAATTTGCCTATAAAATCCTTGAGTAAGCTTCTTCCAAGCTGGGAAGTTTGTCAGAAGCTAGGATGGCGTTGCGGGCTGAACTTCACAAAGAACTCAGACCAGATAAGAACTTTGTTGTAATCAAGTCATCTCTGTCTTTGACTTGTTCCTGGACAGTCATAGGATGATAGAAGCTCAACTCTTGTGCAATACCTTGGATCACTCCAAAGTATTCTTCTAAAGACATGTCTCCCTGTCGTTCTGCAAAGAGGCGGTCATATATCATGGACTGACGAAGAGCATTCTTTTCTTGAGAATAATGTTTCTTTACTGCATCCCATATCTCTTTGGCAGTAGTGTAGAACATGAACCTCGAGGCAATCCTAGGTTCCATGCTCCCCCACAGCCATGTCTTCACCAGACTATTATGACGCTTCCATTCAGCATAGTCTTTGTCAGTAGACGCAGGAGGATCAGAATCAACATGTCTCGTCTTGTCTCGTGACTCCAACATTGTATGGACAGTTGTGATGACCCTGATTTTAGGGTCTTGATACCCAATATGGTGTTTAAGGACTATGACTATTGTGTAGATGGTTGAACCCAAATTGAGTGATTGGTTATTCAATGGCTGATTCTTGTCACAATAAAATTCCAATTTATGATCATGACACATTTTATGTCAATGATGAGGAATATATTTAGTTAATAAAATTGGGTATTTATGTGCTTATATAACCATTCACGATATACATGAATATGAATAGTTCATTAGGAACTCTAGGTTGTATCATGATCACCGTAAGTGTATTGAAGTTGTTTGGTTACAACTCAAATATAATTGAGCATTTTATTTGACCATCTACCCCTATATTGATGTTATCGGAGGAAGCAACTAATGGACAAACATGTGGACCTCCAAATTGGATAAAATATACTTTACGATATTATTAGTATGCGTCTAACCCTCCATGAACAAAGAGGTTCCTATTCGAGATTATGCAAGTGTGAAGATATTAGATATTTTGCTTAAAGGAGTGGCCAATGCAATATAGTTCATGCCAAGGAATGAGGTTTCGGCGAAATCACCGAAAATTTCGCCCCAAAATACCGATTTCGGTAGCATCTGGTACCGAAACATGCGACTATACCGATTTCAATCGAAACTGGCAACAAGATTGCATTTATCGAAATTTCGATAAAAATTTCGACGGTTTCGATGAATTTCGCCAATTTCGAGGTTTTTTGTACACAAATTGAAAATTTTCGATGGAAATTTCGATGGAAGTTTCGATAATTGCAATCCTTTATGTTATTGTTGTTTTTTGAATAGGACTAAAGGGGGATTGGGGTTATTTCACCATTTATTACTCATGCATAGCATATACCTATAATATATCATAATTACATTGCATTCCCTAATATTTGCTACTCCAATTATCAAACACTAATACGATGCATGCTTTATGCTATATTTTATTTTCTTCAATGCGGACGACATGTATCCTAGTGGTGGTTTATTAGACAATGAGGGTCCTAGGAAGCCAAATACACCAATAAATAATGATTTTACTTGGAAACGTTGCATTAATGTTCTTAGGGCCAATGAAATGGTTGACTGTCGAGTCAATATCAACAGCAAACTATCAACCCAAGTAAAATGTGTGGGGGACGCCCTACATATCGAATATGTGATGTTATAGCACAAATAAGTACATGCATGTATATAGCTCATAACTGTAAAATTACATAACTTAATTCCTACATTTTGTCATCGAAATCCTTCATCGAAATCCTCAATAAACAGGACAGTTCCCTTACCTCCCACATGAAGGACCCCTCCCTAACCTACCCCCACATAAAATTTTATTGCATAAAACGATGCATATAGGTGTAGAGATCACACCTGTAAAATTTAATAAATTAATTCGTTCATTTTGGCGTCGAAACGGGCACAGTTGCATTTATCGAAATTTTTGTCGAAATTTCCATAAATTTCGGTTTCCATGTTGTCGAAACGGTATCGAAATCGGATACCTTATTCCTTGGTTCATGCTACCATTACATTTGTGGGCAGTGTGGAACCCGAAACCATGCCAGCCGCTGATGAAGGCCAGATAGCTCCCTGGTCATCACTGACCTCCGAAAAAGGAGGAGCAGTACCAGATTGGTTTCAAGTAGATCCGAAGAGGGTGGGTGATCATAGGGAATCCAGTTCCCATAATCATAATCTACGCAACCGCCAAAGCTATCGACCCATTCCTACCCCTAGTCCCTCCACCTAAACTTACATGCCATGCCTTAGGCAGGATCTCGACGCATCCTTGTCGTGTTTACATGAGCCCAGCTAGGCTTGCCGAATACATCATCATCCTGGAGCAGGAGGCTCTTCCTGGCCATAATAGCAAACCAGACGAATCAACCCACCACCCGCAGTGGTTGTCTTCCCTCAGACGATCATGAGAAGACCTGGAGCCATAATGCCCTTGTCGGTGCCTTCTGTCACGGCGGCGGTTTCCGGTTATGGAGACGGAGTGTTGAGCCTAAGTTCTAGCTGCCATCTTGTCTGCTACCACCACGACATGGAACTCTGGAAGGAGATCTCGTCGAGGCGATAAGCTAACATGATGGTGCCACCGTCAAACAAAAAGAGAGTAGGGACGTTGGTGGGTTTCTAGCCGCTTCTTTCCTCTGCAGTGTTGTTTCCCTCTTGAGCAGAGGGTGCGAATCTTCAGAACCAAAATCCAATGGACTCCTCGCCGGAATCCATGTTCTCACAACGACGCTCCTACAACCTAGCAGGCGGGGACGAGTGTTGGCCCATGGGAACCCTTACAGAGGCAAGAGCGAAGCACAGGGCGACGAAAGCCAGACGGCGTCGGAAGGGGCGACAGCCTCACCCTCCTAGCGACCCAACGTTTTTCAGGCCAACCACTTGCAACGATGCAGACTGAAGAGGAGTAGAAGATTGAGACGGCGATTAGCAAGACGCGAAGGCAGCTTGGAATCGTCGGAGTCTTCCTAGGCGGCGGCTTCATCAGGGCAGGAAGAGAGAACCGACGCTGCCCTTCTTCACCCTGGATCGTCGGAGATTCACTAAGGATGGACGCTCAGTTGAGGAGCCAGTGATCACTGATCACCACCTCCTTGACCACGATAGCGTAGGCTGCAACATCGTTTCTAGCCAGCGTAGCCAAAGCTAGCAGCCGTAATGGGTTGTGAGCATTGCATTTGTGGAGAGGCCCGGGAAGAAGACGACGCATCGCGTCTGGCGGCGCGGAACGAGTCACGCAAGAGGAGAAATCGGGCAGTGTTCGGTCCAGAAACCGGATGAACTGGTCGGCCCAAGCTATCAAAACTGCTGAGCCACGCTCCACCCTGATGGCCAGCATGGACCAACCAGATGCCGCCACGTTGAGCAGTGGGACCCACAACATAAGGTAATTATCATTTAATCTTGGAAATGCTTAGACACGTAGAAAATGCCTAATAAATAGCCCCCTTGCCCTAAAAATACCCCAAAAATACCTCTAGACTCAGAAAATGATCCCCTATATTACTGAACCCTTAGTTCTGGATTTTGAAGCACAACTATTGATGATATTCAATTTAGGGTGAAATGCATCTTTTAGGGTACATTTTTTTTGTATAATTAGAAAATGATGGATATAAAATACGAGAAAAATACTCTTGAACCCTAATACCACTTGGAAACCAAATGTGAACTATGATATGAGAATTATGTCAAAATACTAGGTCTTTTCCAATTTATGTTTTTTTTAGATTCTTTTAATCTTATACTAATTATAGAAAATAGCGCAATCATCAGAACAATACGAAATGTGGATCAGACCTCTAAATTGATCACATGATCAGTAGAAAAATATCAGATACCATCCTAAGATTAGATGGAACCTAGATTTGGCCAAACCCTAATTTGGACCTAAAATACCAAGAATATGTATGAACCATGTGTTAATGATGAATAATTGTTAATAATCAGGTCATGGACAAAGTTGTAGATGATCATGGATGTCTAAAGAATCTCTGAACTCAGGTACGTGGTCTTATAAGTATAAGACTAGATTTCTTGGTTGCTTATGATATGTAATATCATGAATGCTATTATTTGGATATTCATTGCTTGGTTGAACTATTATTAGTTATACTTCGCCAAAATAAAAAATAACATAAAAGGATATGGATGGGTTGTAGCTACTAGTGCACCTAGCCCGGTATGGATGTATGTTGCCTAACATGGATGTATGATGCTTTGGCCCATGTTAGATGTATGATGATATAATTTTTGCCCATACTGGATGTAAGTCAAGTGCAGATAAGTGTAGTACAACCGCATCAAATAAATGTAATAAAAAGGATGTTTACCTGATTATCGCCTTAAGAAATGGTTTTTCTCTCTTTCTTCCTTCTTCAAGTATTTTCCTTTATGCAACCTTACTAGTGTATCTTTTACCACGTACCAACTTTTGTTAATGATTTTTGTTTCTCGTATTTTCTAGGTCCAGAGCTAGAATGGGATAAAAGAATAAGATGTGAGCAAGTTGTACAGGTTGTACCTATTGTCTAAGATCCTGTTAGCATACATGTTCATAAATTGTAGAATCTTCATTCAATATGTAATTGTAAATCATTGTGTAATAATTCATGTTGTATAAATATACATATTGAATGTTGAGATTGTTCATGGTGTATGCATTATATTTGAATGTTCATGTATGCGTATTATGCTTCCGCATCGCTCTCTGAAACAATTGCCTAACGTTTTCGGATTCATCCTCTCGGGCCTTCTAAATCTCGAGATGGTAGAATCTGGGGACGTTACAGTTGGTATCAGAGCATGAACAATAGCTACACCTAACAATTGCTCACCATGAAACATATAAACTAAGCCTCACCTTTCACCTTAAATCCTAGAAGCTTAGTAAGTTGTTCTATAGGAATAAGTTTTGACTTAGCCTCTAGGTTAGAACCTAGATGTCCAAGAACTAGGTTTAGACAAGTGTAAGAAACCCTTTCCATATAGAGCTCATATGTATTGGGTAGCTACACTAGTCTACATCATGTTCTCACCATTTCATTAGGTAACATGGAACTAGACTATCTACTATGTGTGGGACACTCATTTTGCTGATTTGGTTTTGTTTTCCAAACGGCTCGAGCCTCGACAGTTTTCTCTGACGTCTTCTTTCTCGGAGAAAAACTATATAATATTTTATTATGTATATGTAAATATAAAATGTGTCCCTCGCACTGGAGAGTAGTTAGTATTCATGTAACCTAAGTGAAAGGGAGTGACATCAGTCTAGAAGAGAGAGTAGTCTAGATTAGATGTCTAGAGCTTATCAAGATAGGTGATACATAGAGTACATGATAGAATGATAGTTGAAATAAGCATGTGCAATCTTATCTAAGTTTGATCTCTAATGGTATAAGTTACCTTATAAAGATTTAAGTTGCATATGAGATGAGTTCATTTTTTTTTAGAAAATCTAAGCTAAGTCTTGTTGACGAAAAGACATACTCCTTTCTTATTAAGGCAATCTAAGTTAAGATAAAGTTGAATATGCATGAGCCTCAAGCTCTCTTACAAAGGAGGACCTCAGTGTTAGGAAAAGATACGTGGTGAACTCCAGAGAGTGAGACCCACAAGGAGAGGGTCATAGGACCTACCCTTCAATATATGAAAAATATGTGATGTATATATGAAATGATGTGTCCTAAGTTGGGTTACTCCTGAGTAGACGAGTTGAGTCCTTTTTGCATGATTCAATCCTATATGTGAGAATTGGGTGAAAGAAAAGGATGGGTAGATGACCAATATGATAAAGTCAATCCTTTGGCTGAGTTAGGTCCTAGTTGGAGTGAGATATTTTGTGAATTTCATCATTAGTTGCCAGTGAGGTAATATATGAACTCTAGTTATGAGAGTATGATGCTTTGTGCAAAAGATACTCAAAATACATGTTCTCCCTTCTTCTTCTCCTTCTTAATATACGATGATAGAAGCCTCACTTGTGCTATATAGATGATTTATTTATGAAGAGTCACTCGTGTAAGCGTGGCCTAATATTGTCTATATTTCCTCCCTATATCATACATGTGATATCCAAGTTTGAAAGCATGATAAAATTGGCTTAGTATATTCTCTTTCTCTCTATATCATGCATGAATGATATAAGTTTGAAATCATGAGCCAAAAAAAAAGATATCTTTGGCTCATAGATTAATAATCACAAAATATAGTGCCTAGGATCAATCCTTCTAAATCTAAGCTTCTTCTTGAGGATAACTCCCTGAATAGGGTGAAGCCCTAATATTTAAGTATGATAAGCAAGCCTTTCTCCAATGATGAAATCATGGTATGATGCTGATCATAAACCACATTAATGATGTAAACATGATAATTCTAGTGACTGAAGATGTGAGATCTTGACATCATCTTACATAGGCAAGTATAATGAAAGATGAAAACTTTAGTAATACCTCCTTAACTTCTTGCGAGCAAACAAAACCCTTATCCTTAAGGGACTATGAGGATGTAAATCATAAAATATAAGAATGCATATGATGACTAAGACACTAAGTGATGCTACGATTCCTTAAAAAAATGCTTTCACCTATATAAGGTGGGGTGGGTACACCCTTGCATGCTTAAATATCCTAAGATAACAACTTAGGGTATATCCAGAACTATGATGGCTTTGAAGCCTAGAAGTGTTGACTTGTATGAGGTTGAACTCCTTGTTTTCACCTTAAATATGAGATTATTTGAATTTCGAGGACGAAATTCCATATAAGGTAGGGTGAATGTGATGACCCTGATTTTAGGGTCTTGATACCCAATATGGTGCTTAAGGACTATGACTATTGTGTAGATGGTTGAACCCAAATTGAGTGATTGGTTATTCAATGGTTGATTCTTGTCACGATAAAATTCCAATTTATGATCATGACACATATTTTATGTCAATGATGAGGAATATATTTAGTTAATAAAATTGGGTATTTATGTGCTTATATAACCATTCACGATATACATGAATATGAATAGTTCATTACGAACTCTAGGTTGTATCATGATCACCGTAAGTGTATTGAAGTTGTTTGGTTACAACTTAAATATAATTGATCATTTTATTTGACCATCTACCCCTATATTGATGTTATCGGAGGAAGCAACTAATGGACAAACATGTGGACCTCCAAATTGGATAAAATATACTTTAGGATATTATTAGTATGCGTCTAACCCTCCATGAACAACGAGGTTCCTATTCGAGGTTATGCAAGTGTGAAGATATTAGATATTTTGCTTAAAGGAGTGGCCAATGCAATATAGTTCATGCTACCATTACATTCGTGGGCAGTGTGGAACCTGAAACCATGCCAGCCGCTGATGAAGGCCGGATAGCTCCTTGGTCATCACTGACCTCCGAAAAAGGAGGAGCAGTACCAGATTGGTTTCAAGTAGATCCGAAGAGGGTGGGTGATCATAGGGAATTCAGTTCCCATAATCATAATCTACGCAACCGCCAAAGCTATCGACCCATTCCTACCCCTAGTCCCTCCACCTGAACTTACATGCCATGCCTTAGGCAGGATCTCGACGCATCCTTGTCGTGTTTACATGAGCCCAGCTAGACTTGCCGACTACATCTTGGAGCAGCAGGCTCTTCCTGGCCATAATAGCAAACCAGACCGATCAACCCACCACCTGCGGTGGTTGTCTTCCCTCAGACGATCATGAGAAGACCTGGAGCCATGATGCCCTTGCCGGTGCCTTCTGTCACAGCGGCGATTTCCGGTTATGGAGATGGAGTGTTGAGCCTAAGTTCTAGCTGCCATCCTGTCTGCTACCACCACGACATTGAACTCTGGAAGGAGATCTCGTCGAGGCGATAAGCTAACATGATGGTGCCACCGTCAAACAAAAAGAGAGTAGGGACGTTGGTGGGTTTCTAGCCGCTTCTTTCCTCTGCAGTGTTGTTTCCCTCTTGAGCAGAGGGTGTGAATCTTCAGAACCAAAATCCGATGGACTCCTCGTCGGAATCCATGTTCTCACAACGACGCTCCTACAACCTAGCAGGCGGGGACGAGTGTTGGCCCCTGGGAACCCTTACAGAGGCAAGAGCGAAGCAGAGGGCGACGAAAGCCAGACGGCGTCAGAAGGGGCGACAGCCTCACCCTCCTAGCGACCCAACGCTCTTCAGGCCAACCGCTTGCAACGATGCACACTGAAGAGTAGAAGATTGAGATGGTGATTAGCAAGACGCGAAGGCAGCTTGGAATCATCGGAGTCTTCCTAGGCGGCGGCTTCATCAAGGCAGGAAGAGAGAACCGACGCCGCCCTTCTACACCCTGGATCGCAGGAGATTCACCGAGGATGGACGCTCAGTTGAGGAGCCAGTGATCACTGATCACCACCTCCTTTACCACGATAGCGTAGGCTGCAACATCGTTTCTAGCCAGCGTAGCCAAAGCTAGCAGCCGTAATGGGTTGTGAGCATTGCGTCTGTGGAGACGCCCGCGAAGAAGACGACGCATCGCGTCTGGCGGCGCGGAACGAGTCACGCGAGAGGAGAAATCGGGCAGTGTTCGTTCCAGAAACCGGATGAACCGGCCGGCCCAAGCTATCAAAATTGCTGAGCCACGCTCCACCCTGATGGCCAGCATGGACCAACCAGATGCCGCCACGTCGGGCAGTGGGACCCACAACATAAGGTAATTATCATTTAATCATGGAAATGCTTAGACATGTATTAAATGCCTAATAAATAGCTCCCTTGCCCTAAAAATACCCCAAAAATACCTCTCGACTCGGAAAATGATCCCCTATATTATTGAACCCTTAGTTCTGGATTTTGAAGCACAACTATTGATGATATTCAATTTAGGGTGAAATGCATCTTTTAGGGTTCATTTAATTTGTATAATTAGAAAATGATGGATATAAAATACAAGAAAAATACTCTTGAACCCTAATACCACTTGGAAACCAAATGTGAACTCTGATATGAGAATTATGTCAAAATACTAGGTCTTTTCCAATTTATGCTTTTTTAGATGCTTTTAATCTTATATTAAATATAGAAAAATAGTGCAATCATCAGAAAAATACGAAATGTGGATCAGACCTCTAAAATGATCACATGATCAGTAGAAAAATACAAGATACCATCCTAAGATAAGATGGAACCTAGATTTGGCCAAACCCTAATTTGGACCTAAAATACCTAGTATATGTATGAACCATGTGTTAATGATGAATAATTGTTATTAATCAGGTCATGGACAAAGTTGTAGATGATCATGGATGTCTAAAGAATCTCTGAACTCAGGTACGTGGTCTTATAAGTATAAGACTAGATTTCTTGGTTGCTTATGATATGTAATATCATGAATGCTATTATTTGGATATTCATTGCTTGGTTGAACTATTATGAGTTATACTTTGCCAAAATAAAAAAATAACATAAAAGGATATGGATGGGTTGTAGCTACTAGTGCACCTAGCCCGGTATGGATGTATGTTGCCTAACATGGATGTATGATGCTTTGGCCCATGTTAGATGTATGATGATATAATTTTTTCCCATACTGGATGTAAGTCAAGTGTAGATAAGTGTACTACAACCGCATCAAATAAATGTAATAAAAAGGATGTTTACCTGATTATCACCTTAAGAAATGGTTTTTCTCTCTTTCTTCCTTCTTCAAGTATTTTCCTTTATGCAACCTTACTAGTGTATCTTTTACCAAGTACCAACTTTTGTTGATGATTTTTGTTTCTCGTAATTTCTAGGTCCAGAGCTAGAATGGGATAAAAGAATAGGATGTGAGTAAGTTGTACATGTTGTACCTATTGTCTAAGATCCAGTTAGCATACATGTTCATAGATTGTAGAATCTTCATTCAATATGTAATTGTAAATCATTGTGTAATAATTCATGCTATATAAATATACATGTTGAATGTTGAGATTGTTCATGGTGTATGCATTATATTTGAATGTTCATGTATGCGTATTATGCTTCCGCATTGCTCTCTGAAATAATTGCCTAACGTTTTCGGATTCGTCCTCTCGGGCCTTCTAAATCTCTAGATGGCAGAATCTGGGGACGTTACAACAGCATTCATCTATAAGAGATAATTCTTCCCGTTCAGCTTGATGGAGGGAATAGGTGACATCTCACTATAGATGGTAGACGCCTTGGTGTCCTTCATGATTCAACGAGAAGAAGAGTGACGGATTGATACACGTCACAGGAAGATTTGAGTGACGGAGAGATACACGTCACGTCAAAGAATTAGATGTGTATTTGACGCATCCACAGCCCCCAAACGGAAGTTCCCTAATTACACATTGAGGAGATGTGATTAGGTATTTCCTACGTAATGACGGACCCTTCGGTTTGGGATTTAAAAATCCGTTGGAACAACCGAAGGACCCGACGATCTGGAGAGGGAGGGGCCTGCAATGCACGTGCTCCCGACTGCGGCTGTTGTGCCTGCCCCGATCAGCGGCTGTTGTGCCCGCCTTAACCGGCAGCGCGGCTGGCCTGCGGCGGCTGGCTGCTGCTGTGCCCGCCTTAACCGGCAGCGCGGCTGGCCTGCGGCGGCTGGCTGCTGCTGGCGCCGGCGGCGCCTGCTACGGCTGTTGGTGACCGTCGGCGGTTGCGTCGGCTGTTGGTTGTCGGCGGCTGCGACGGTTGGTGGCTACCGGCGGCGGGCTGGTGGCTGCCGGTGATGGCGTTGGCGGCGGCTACGGGAGAGTAGGGTTAGGTCACCTGCTCTGGTACCATGTAAACAGAGTTGTCGCAATGTTGTGTGCAATGCAGCATAAGGAGAGGCAATGTGCCTTCTCCCTTTTTATTAATAAGAGAAGTTGGCAGCGGCCGCCTCCGAAATGGTACCCATCGTGCAGGCCAGCCAACTGTCCGTTTTAACTGGTTCTCGGGTGGGCAGAGCGCTCGAGGCCAGAGAGTTTTATGCTATCTGGGGGGATCACAAAAGTGGCGTTTCTACAGGGGCGGTTCTCTCGATAGTTAAAAAAAAAAGAGAAGTTGAAATATTTACATAGAGGTCCAATAGGATATATAAATTACAAAATAGAATAAACAACTGAATATAATGAAATATATTAACAGTGTCTATAGTTTGGTACTGATATCTGACCGCAACCACTCGAATGTCAATGTGATGACTAAAATTATAGTTCAAACTATTATTATCTATGATGATTTTGTTATATCTTTTCCTTTGGTATCAAGGAATCTCTCAAACAGGGCCTTATTGAACCCACCCCAGTAGTCGAGACCCTAAGATCACACACATGGTGGCAAGCACCCCTGCGCCACACCCAATAGCGTGAAATATTGTTACAAGGCCAGCCCCTAGTCGGTACGTCTGGCAGGAGCTTTGTCCCTAAAATTCATCCCCGAGAGCATTCGAACTGAAGACCTCATGTACAGCACAACACTCCGTTTACCATTTGAGTCAACCTTAGCTTATGTTTAGGTGATCTCACGTGTGCTAAATTAAATAAATCAAAATACGTGTTATGGATTAATGTGGTCATAACTTTACTGGGGTCTCAAGACAAAATAAAGCTTGTGAATTCGTTCCACCCATTGAGAGAGAATTTGATCAAGGTTATCAAACAGTATGGAACCTCACAATACAACTAAGTGTGTTTTCTTCCACTGCACGTGTAATTTAGATTACTACCAAGATGGCACCACACACGAGAGCAATGTTTCCGTGTATATGTTGTCTGGATTGAAATATTTCTAAGAAGATGGGGAGTGAAAAGTAGTCAATGTTATGTTGATGTAAGACGGACCGATCTCTAATCTATTGAAGGAGATACAAGGAAGCGGACAAAAATCTGAATGGGTCTAATACATTGAGGCCCATATTATCAGAAACTGAAGTAGCAGGAAAAGAGTAACCAAGAAGTACATAAAAAATATAGACACATTTCGATACCCCCCCTCAAGTCTGAGTATAGATGTCAATCATGCCCAGCTTCTATATACCTATATTAAAAGGGAGTCAGCTGGCTGCTGTCGAGCTGCTTCAGCTGCTCCCTTTTTTAAATGTTATTATATTGAATCTATTGTGTACTTTCCATTGGACTAAATGCTTTTCGAACAGCCCATGTCTCTGCTTCCTAGCTCATCGCACATGCCTACTTGGTAGCCTAGACTTTACCTCTCCTTACAGTCAAGTTAATCTACGAAATACACCCGTCAGGTTTCTTTTGATAGGCTTCACTTCTAAAGTAAAATCTATATTTAAATCTATGTTATGCTCATCAGAATGTCTCTCAATTTGTTTTGCGTTGGTAAAAAAGCCATTACTGCATAGAAGGCTTTATGTAACATCAAAGCATATGCGTTGTGAAAAAATTAATTCACTATTTTTTTAGGCTTATCTTGATGTGGAAATTCAAATAGGTTGTCTGTATTTGTTGTCCTCATCGTACATGTATGTTTATCTGTTTTAGTACATTTCCGTTGAGTCATGTTTATCCAAGAAATACACCCGCCAGGTTGCTTTGGATAGGCTTGACTTCTATAATAAAAATCTGTATTTAAATTTCAGGTTTGTTTTGCGCCCGTAAAAAACGTTATTATTGAAATAAGGCTTTATGTGATAGAAAAATTTATGTGTTGTGGAAAAGTTAATTCACTATTTTTTCAGACTGATCTTGATTAGGAAATTCGATTAGTTTGTCTATATTTTCTATTCTCATCATGCAAGTAGATACGATATGTATGTGACTCAACAACACATTTATGTGCTTCAATAATTGTATGTGTGGTCGATATGCTAAGTTTATCTGTATACTTACTGTAAAGTGATTTCAAACATTACATATTTTCGGTTAGAGGGAGTCAAATGATAATGAATTGAGTTATTACTTTTAATGGACTGTGTTAATTACTCGAATATGAATTATATTTGATTGTCAACAAGAATGTACTGGCTAATGAAGCACATGTAAAGTTTCGTGTTGGAAGCAGACTGCAGAGAATTAATCGAGTCTATTAGTATATAGATTTTCCTGCGTTTTTACTTAGTCTATTTTTTCTCTTTTCTTTGTTATTCTTATGTCTTGTTTTATCCCACATGGGTTATATCTAAACCCTGTGGCTTTCTCTTGTCTTATAAAAGAGAACCCTGTACTCCTTTTTAATCATCTCAATAATAAGACAATTAGCCGCAACTTCTAGATGGTATTAGAGCCTCCCGATCCTCCCTAACCCTAATCCTTCTTTTCCTCCCATCAACCCTAGTCGCCACCCTTCCCCTTCTTCCCTGCTGCGCCGCCCAGCAGCAACCCCCTGGTCTGCCGCCGCCGCCTAGCACCAACCTTGGTGCCGCCGCCACCACAACAGGCCTCTCCAGCCACCGCCAACCTCTTCCCTGCCTTCCTCCCTCACCGCCCACTACTTCTCTTCTTCTCCTCTCCACCGCAACCCCCCCTTCTTCTCCTTTTTCCAGCAGCTATCTCTGCTGCCCGCCGCCAACAGACCCCTCCATCTTCTTGCCGCCACCACCATAGCCCCACCACCATCAATTTCCGCAGCCCCAAGCACCCACCCTATCCTCCCTTCTCTTCTTTCCATCTTCTCTAGCCCTTCGCTGACCATCTCGTCCGGCTAAAGACTTCTTTTCGGCCTCCGTACATTTTCCGAAAAAGTTACGTACAGCCCGGTCGTTTTCCAGATCTGGCACGTTGAAGGCGTAAATCAATTTTTCACATCTGACTGCCTGCGCCTCATGGTGGAGTGATCTTTCCTCCATGTTGGCGTAGGTTCTTTTCTTCCTTTCTGCCCCGTGAGGGTCTTCTGAGGTCCATGATTGGATCTCCTGCCTACTATTACTGCTAGTCCATGTGTTGGACTCCTGCTGTTGACTTCTGCTACTACTGATGCATGTTGTTATCTGCGTCTGTGCTACTGCTTATTCTACTTTGGTCCGATGGCGACTCCAGATCTCCCTCGCCCTCTCTGTGTTACTACGGTGAAGTTGGATAATTCCAACTATCACCTCTGGGCGGCCTCCTTTGAGTTGTATGTCAAAGCACAAGAGCGCTACTCTCACCTGACTACCGAAGGCCCTGCTCTTCCTGCTGCAGACGCTGACGAGAAGACGAAGCAAGCCTATGATCTCTTGTCCAAAGAGGACTATGGGGTCATGACATGGATGGTCAACAGTGTTGAGGCAAAGATCAGCCAGTCCTTGCTCCGCCTCCAGACTGCCAAAGAAATGTGGGACCAGCTTTCCCATGTTTACTCTCACCAGCAGAACCCGAAGAAGGTCTCTGAGATATTCAAACAGCTTGCCAAACAGGAGTTTTCGACTACCGACTCCGTTAAGGACTACTACAACTCCTGCTGTGCTCTCTAGGATGAGTTCCAGGTGTATCATCCCCTGACTGCTGATATTGATGAAGTGCACCGACAGCGGAATGAACTTGTGTTAGTTCAGTTCCTCGCTGGCTTACCTGCTTCTTTCGCTGGTGTTGTGGACCAGATTCTCTCCAGCGATCCCCTACCTACCCTTCGAGATGTGCTCAAAAGGGTCAAGCGCCTACCTTCTGTGTCTCAGTCCGCGCCCGATTCTTCTGATGGGGCAGCCCTCGTTGTCCGTTCTGGTGAGTTCTTTCGTGGCCGTGGTCGTGGTCGTGGTCGCGATCGTGTCCGCGGAGGACGTTTTACTGCACCTGGTCGTGGATCTGGAGTTGAGCCCATGGAGTCTCGTTACTGCACTCACTGCAAGCGCACCAACCATACTGAAGATCGTTGTTGGATCAAATACGGCAAACCTGATTGGGCTAATAAAGTGACATCTGAACAAAGTGAACTTGCTCCACCAACAGTTTACTGGATTCGCTCGGAATTTGAAAAACTACTACAAGCTCGTCTGGCGTCTTCTACTGAGGATTCAAATGCTGGTAGTGCCGCCCTTCTGACCAAGACTGGTAAAAATTCCTGGGTGATTGACTCTGGTGCGACTTCTCATATATCTGGCAATCCTGATTTATTATCTAAACTGCACAAGACTTCTTTTATACCTCCTATTACTTTAGCTGATGGTTCTAAATCACCTGTTACTGGCATTGGTGATATTTGCTCCACTGGTAGTCTGCCTCTGCGATCCACTCTTTATGTCCCGAAATTTTCTCTTAATTTACTATCTGTCAGTAAACCTGTGAAGAGCCTTCGTTGCTCAATTACGTTTGACCCGGATGATGTTTTGTTTCAGGATCTGCGCACGAGGATGACGATTGGTTCAGGCCATGAGGGACCGGATGGATTCTACTACTTGGACGAGCCAAAGACAGCTGCATATTTGACATCATCTGTAGCAGGCATCCAGTGGCATTATAGATTGGGCCACCCTTCTGTTGCGAAGTTAAAAGCATTGTTACCTGATGTAGTTAGTTCTGATTTTCATTGTGAGACATGTCAGCTTGGCAAGCAGACTCGTGCTACCTTTTCCCCAAAATTTTGTATCAGTTCTAAAGCACCTTTTGATATTATACATGCTGACGTTTGGGGTCCCTGTTCTGTGTCGAGCACTTCTGGTTTTAAATATTTTCTGAGCTTCATTGATGATTTTTCTAAAACAACATGGCTATTTTTGCTTAAAGATAGATCTACTATTCTTGAAAAAAATACTGACTTCTTTGCTGAGATCCGCACTCAATTTGCTAAGCCTATAAAGATTTTTCGCACTCATAATGTGTTGGAATTCATGCAAGCCTCTGTTAGCTCCTTTTGTCGTCGTCAGGGCACCATCCACCAAACTTCCTGTGCTTATACCCCACAACAAAACGGTGTCGCTGAACGCAAGAATCGTCATCTTCTCGAAGTTGCTTGTACCCTTCTTTTTCACTACCATGTTCCCCAGTCTTTTTGGCCCGAGGCGATATCCATTGCCTGTTATCTTATTAACCGCATGCCATCCTCTGTGCTTGGAAATCAGATTCCATATCAGGTTCTGTTTCCCGATGCGCCTCTTTTTTCTGTCCCGCCTCGCATATTTGGGAGCACATGTTTTGTTAAGAACCTTCGGCCAGGCCTTACTAAATTAGATCCTAGAGCGACTAAATGAGTTTTCCTAGGGTACTCTCGCACTCAAAAGGGGTACCGATGCTATGATCCTATTTCTAAAAAGTGGTTTGTATCTGCGGATGTGGTATTTTTTGAGCATATGCCTTTCTATTCTTCGGCTGGTTCTGCGCTCACTTCGGATTTACTAGTGGACACGCCTTTACCTGTGGTGGATGATCTGACTGATACTTTTGATGCTCTGATTGAAAAGTCACCTCTGAAAGTTTATCACAGAAGACCGAAGCCGACAGCTCCCTCTGTGGCCTCTCCATCGTCCTCATCCTCTGTGCCAGATCAAACACCTCCGTAGGTATTTTCTGATCTTGATATTCCTATCAGTCTGAGGAAAGGGACAAGAACTTGTACTATGCATCCGATTGGCAATTTTTTCTCTACTGATAATTTGGGTGCTAATTTTGCTAACTTCACTACGGCTCTTTCTTCTATATCTGTTCCTAAAAATGTTGCTCAGGCTCTTAGACATCCTGCATTGCGTCAGGCTATGGAAGAAGAAATGAAGGCCCTTACAGAACGTAATACATGGACCCTTGTTGATCCACCTGCTGATTGCTCTCCGATTGGTTTCCGCTGGGTCTTCACAGTCAAATACCAGCCAGACGGTACTGTTGAACGGCTTAAGGCGAGACTTATGGCAAAGGGGTATACACAGACCGATGGGGTCAACTACTTCGAGACGTTTTCTCCAGTGGCGCGCCTGAACTCTGTGAGAATTCTGATTTCTGTTGCTATAAATTCTGACTGGCCTCTGTATCAGCTTGATGTCAAGAATGCTTTCCTGTATGGTGATCTTCATGAAGAAGTATACATGTCACAGCCCCCCGGTTTTGTGTGTCAGGGGGAGTCCTCTAAAGTTTGCAGGTTGAAAAAGGCAATTTATGGCTTGAAACAGAGCCCCAGAGCTTGGTTTGACAAGCTAAGCACTATTCTTCAGAAATTCTCTTTCCGACGCTCCCAGTCAGATCATTCTGTTTTTGTGAAAAATACTACTGCTGGCATTGTTGTCCTTATTGTTTATGTTGACGACATTATTCTTTCCGGAAGTGATCTTGCTGGTATTCAGTCAACAAAGTGCTATCTGGAGAAATACTTTGTCACCAAGGATCTCGGCTCGCTACGGTATTTTCTTGGGATAGAGGTGTCCCGGTAGGGCTGTAAACGGTGCGGGTACGGTGCGGGTATGACCATACCCAGAACCGTACCCAATTGTTTTTGCGAGTACGGGTACGGGTCCAGACCCGCATTTCTCAGTAACCAGACCCGCACCATACCCGGACCCGCATGTAATGCGGGTACACGGTGTGGTTCCAAGGGTATACGGTTCCGTGAAAAAAAATTAGTACTAAAATTGATGGCTGGACTTATTTGTAGGCCCAAATTGATGAATGCATTTGCTGAAGTTCGAAATTTTCAACAATGTGAGCTGCTAGAGTAACAGAAAGCTGCTGTTTTGAGGAGCTTTGTGCACTAAAAAACCATTCAAGTACCTACTTTTGGGCCAAAAATCACATATCAATAGCATTTAACGGATTTGAGGCAAGCAAAGAAACTAACAGAAGAGGTTTAACCATATCACAGACCATATCAGCACACATAGTCACTGACCAAACACCAACTAACAGAAGAGGTTTAATCAAGTTTAACGGATCAGACACCGATGACAGACAAGCAAGCAAAGCAATGACAAAAGAAAATAGAAGAGTTGAGATGAACAGACAAGCAAAGCAAACAAGGCAGTACCTTCTCCAACGGCCACACAACACTGTCGATCAACAGAACTGGAGCAGAGCTGAAATGGAAGACTGAAGAAGAAGAAGAACGGCCACTGCAAGGATGAACTGGAGCAGGCTAAGCGGATTTGTTCGCTGGTCGCTGTCCCTGGGATGGCGGTTGGCACACTTCGAGCTAAGGTGGGCGGAGCTGAGGCAAACGCAGCAGGACTTGAGCAGAGCTGAGCCGGCATCCGGCGGCGGCACTGAGGCAGTCGAGTTGGAGTTGTCGAAGCTCAGCCGAGATGGAGGTGAGGCGGCGACAGTGAGGCGGTCGAGTCGGAGCTATCGAAGCTCGGCCGAGATGGAGGTGAGGCGGGCGTCGGGCGTCCAGCGGCGGCGGGTTGATGAGGGCCTGCGGTCGGCGTCCGACTGATGAGGGCCTGCGGTCGGCGTCCGACTGATGAGGGCCTGCAGACGGCGTCGGGTTGATGGAGACCTGGTGGGCCGATGGCATCGACGACGACCTGCTTCGTGACTCAGTCGAGCAGGGTCGGCTCAGCGATTGGGGGCGTCGGGTTGCTGAGGGGCTGAAACGGGTAGCGGCTCAGGATCTCAGCGATTGGGTGGGTGCGGAGCACCAAGGGTTCAGGACGTCGGCGGACGTGCTCAGCTGAGGCGGATCGTGGCTATGGCTGGCGCCCGGCGATTGGCGGCTGCATTGTTGTCGCTGGTCGCTGCTGCCCTAGTTTCTTCATCCAAGTCTCCAGGCGTTCAGCGGAAAGCAGAAGACTAAATGAGACCGGGTCGAAGAGTCTGAATGTGTTAGGGCCACAGTAGTTTTGATATCTAGGTTACATTAGGTTAGAAATATCACCGTTAGATCATATGTCCAGTAGCTTTTAGCCATAGATTCTAACAAACTAATATATATATGTATAATTTATATTTATTTATTTATTTTTGCGGGTACACGGGTATAGCGGGTATGGGTATAGTTATACCCATTAGTGGAACCGGGACAATACGGGTACGCGGGTATGCGGGTATGCGGGTATGCGGGTCTAGAAAATTAGACCCATGACGGGTTTTGGCGGGTACGGTTTTGCGGGTATGCGGGTATACCCGTACCCATTTACAGCCCTATGTCCCGGTCTTCTTCTGGTCTCTGCTTATCTCAGCGGAAGTATGTTCTGGACCTACTATCTGAAATTGGTCTTCTAGGTGCTAAACCTGCTAGCACACCTCTGGATCCGAACACCGACTGGGATGATGAGAATTATCCTGTTTATCCTGATAATCATCAGTATCGAAGAATTGTTGGTAAACTCATCTATCTTACTGTTACACGGGCTGATAATACTGTTGCGATTGGATTGGTTAGTCGTTACTTGGATAAACCTCGGCAATGCCATTGGGATGTTGTCTGCCATATTCTGAAATATCTGAAAAGTTCTCCTGGAAAAGGCCTGCTTTATAAGAAACATGGGCACTGCAAACTTCTTGGATATTCTGACTCTGATTATGCTGGCAGCAAGGTTGACCGTCGCTCTACTTCTGGTTACTGCACCTTTGTGGGAGGCAACCTTGTCACTTGGCGAAGCAAGAAGCAGTCTGTTGTTGCTCGCTCTAGTGCTGAAGTTGAGTATCGTGCAATGGCGCACACTACTTGTGAACTGTTCTGGATTAGGAGCTTGCTGAAGGACTTTGGTATTTCTGATTCGTCTCCTATTCCAATGTATTGTGACAACAAAGCAGCTACTTTCATTGCTAGTAACCCTACTTTCCATGAGCGGACCAAGCACATTGAGGTGGATTGTCATTTCGTCCACGAAGCTGTTCTATCGGGCCAAATCTCAACTCCCTACATTCATACGTCAGATCAGGTGGCTGACATCTTCACAAAGATTCTACCAAAGACGAGGTTCACTGCTATGACATCCAAGTTGGGCATGATAGACATCTACGCTCCAGCTTGAGGGGGAGTATTAGTATATAGACTTTCCTGCGTTTTTACTTAAGTCTATTTTTTCTCTTTTCTTTGTTATTCTTATGTCTTGTTTTATCCCACATGGGTTATATCTAAACCCTGTGGCTTTCTCTTGTCTTATAAAAAGAGAACCATGTACTCCTTTTTTAATAATCTCAATAATAAGACAATTAGCCGCAACTTCTAGAGAGTCGTTCCCTTTTGACGAGTTATATGTAAATTATTGTGAGTACTAATTATATATTCACCATTATATATTTATGTTGTCGTTGGAAACATGTCAAAAAATGGTGACACATGTAATTTTGATAATGACTTGATATAAATTAGAGGAAGTCAGTTGGTAGCTTATCAAGTTGTTCTCTGAAAAATACACTTAACGGGTGTTAAAGTAATTCAATTAGTAAGACATAATTATTTTGACCATCACACGCTTTAGGTTAGAGGGAGTCAAATAGCAGTTAATTGAGTTCTTCCTTTTAGTTGATTGTGTATAAGTTATATATATAGTAATTATAATGATATTTTAATTGTCAATAAGAACATACCGACTAATGAAGTGCATGTAAAACTTCATTCTCTATTGAGTCATTCTCTCTTAACGAGTTACATTAGAAATTATTGTGAGTACTAATTATATATTCATCATTAATTTTTGGTGATAACACAATGAAATGGGAGTTAGCGGTAATTAATTGAGTTGTTTTGGAGGTTCAATACTAAAGTTACTAGACTCTCTAACACCCCCTCAAGCTCGAGCTTGGGAGAATCTTAAGTCAGTTTGCAAACATACTAAAAAAATAAAGAAGCAACCCGTTCATTTTGGATCCAATTCAGGATTTTTCTTGGGAGGTATCGGGAAGGAATTTGAATGTAATAATATCGATGAGTTATTCCTCCTATATCCCTTCCTACTACTATGTGCATATTTCTTATTTTAGATTTGTCCGATGTCTCCTGCTCCCAAATTTACTACTTCTATGTGCATATATCTATTCTTCTTTTTCTGATTTCTTCCTCCTAAATCTCCTCTCACAGATATTGTTGTTTGCATGTTTTCATTTATTTTTACTGAGCTATTCTTCCTCCCTGTATATATTCTATTTCCACAGCACCTGCTACTGCTTTTTTTTATTTTGTTTTGTTAAATTTCTTCCTCTTTCAATCGCCTTTTACTGCTGCTGTTGCTGTGTTTGTCTTATTCGACTTCTTCCTGCACAACTACCATGTGCACGTTTCTTTTTATTCTGTTGTCTCTCCAATTCCCACTTATCTTCCTCTTATGGTTGTTTCTTTTCCCTCCTCTTAATTCTCTTGCACGTGATTCTCCTATAGCTATTAATTTAAATTATACGTATAACAACATTTAATGAATAATTAATTACATTAACACATATTTCTCCTATATTAATGTGTATAAACCATGGAACTAAACTTTGGCAAAGTTGGGCGAAGTTTTGCCAAAACTTCGAACTTCGACCATGGGCGAAGTCGAATTCCCAATACTTCGCCCTCGTCCAAACTTCGGGGCGAAGTTTCCCTGTTTTCGTCGAAGTTGAATTTTTTGTGTATTTTGTCTTCTCCGAAATTGTCGAAGTTTCCTCGAAGTTGGCAAAGTTGGGACGAAGTTGAGACGACGTAGAACATTAATCCTAATTAGTGCTCTAACGGCCATATAAGGCATAAGTGTCGCCTCCAACCCTCTTCACAACTTCTAATATCAACTCCTATGTTTGTTGTTGCCACTCTTTCTAGAGAGGGTCTTGTAACTACTTTTTGGTTGTATATTGTATATAATACATATGTTCAACAATTGAACTATATTTGTATGTGTATTGCACCACGTTTGACTATTGCAAGCAACGCATTGTATTATCAACCTACCTAGGCTTGAGAGTCATGAATCGTGTTTTTGTGTTAAATTAACAATTATAAGATAGAGGTATAACATAATTAGAAGTTTTCAGTCGAAGTTTTCTTCAAAGTCGCATCATTTTCTTCAAAAATCGGCATTAGAGTTTGTCGATGTTTGTGTCTAAACTTCCTCAAAACTTCCACAAACTTCAACTTCCACACCTGGCGAAGTTGACACAAAGTTGAAGTCCTGCACCATGGTACAAACATATAAATATGTAACTTTAAAAAATGCCCAGAAAAATTAGGCACCCGCCTAGGCGCGTAGGCCGGCTAGGCACCCCTTGGCCTAAAACCACCGCCTAAACGCATGGACAAGGGCTCAACACCAGAGATGAAGAAGAGAGAAGAGCCTTCTAAGGAGGAGGCATAGTTCAAAGCTCAAGTAGAAGCTCTTTTTAAAAATCAAGTTCAAGCACAACCCTCCTACTCAAGTGAAGAATGCTTCCTATTGACATTGAAGCTCATATTACAAAATTGCATTAAAATTGGCAAAATCTTGCCAATAATTTCGATGCCGACAACCATCAGACATAGAAATGACCAAATATGTCTTTATGTAGGGAATTTTGCCAGAAAAAAAAATAAATTTCACTTTTTTTCCTTTTCAAATTTGACGAAATGAGGTAATTTTTTATAAAAAGGCCGATTCGTCCACTTTTGGGAGAAAATTCAAGAAACATAGATTATATAATCGAGAATTGGGGTACAATCTCAATAGATTTTACTAGTTGGGCTTTTTAGGGGCAATCTAAGATATGTTTCTTCTCTTCCTAGCCTAATTCTACCTCTCTCCTATTTCTCCCACTTCTATAAAGATCTACAAAGGAAATTGTGAATGGATTTGGGCCAAAGCGATGCCCGGCTATAGCAGGTTCTCCTTTATCATATAGTGTTATAACATTTACATACTAGACCCAACAGGAAACAGAGGTAGTGAAGAGATACATAAATGTGGAAACTATTTTCTAACACTCCCCTTCAAGTTGGAGCATACACATCATGCATGCCCAGCTTGGAATTCATATATTTAAGAGCTAAAGATGGAAGTGGCTTGGTGAAGATATCTGCCACTTGTTGTCCAATTCTGACATGAGGAGTTTGAATCTTCTTGGAGAGCACTAATCACGAACGAAGTGGCAATCCACTTCAATATGCTTGCTCCGCTCATGAAGTGCCGAATTGCTAGAGATATCAATGGCTGCCTGGTTATCGCACATGAGAGAAATTGGTGTCTCAACAAACACTCCCATTTCCGAGAAAACAGACATAACCCACTGTGACTCACAACAAGCATGTGCCATAGCTAGATACTCAACCTCTGTGTTGGACCGTGCTACCACATTCTATTTCTTGCTCCTCTAAGTCACCAAATGTGACCCAAGATACACACAATATCCAGAAGTAGAATGTCTATCTCCAGCATCACCTACCCAATCAACATCAGTGAACTCAATGAGCTTGAAGGATGTACGAGATTCTACCCTATAAATTAAGGCCCTTCCTTGGCGATCCTTTAACATAACGAAGAATCCGGGTGACTGCCATCCAATGTGACAACTTTGGCGCACTCGTGAGATGGCTAACAACTCCCACAACATAAGAATTATCAAGACGAGTAACTGTCAAGTAAATCAGTTTCCCTACAATCCTTCTAGACTTTGCTGGATCAGAAAAATCATTGTCATCAGAAATAGACGTCTTGGTATGATAATCCATAGGCGTGGAGACAGGTTTGCACTGTACCATGCATGTTTCTACAAGGAAGTCAAGGACATTTTTGCTGAGAGAGATTTGTGCCCTTCTTGAAACGTAAAACTTCTATTCCAAGGAAATAGCAGAGATATCTTTTGTTTGAAATTGTGTTTGCAGCCATTCTTTGAGCTATAGAATGCTAGTAGAGTCATCACCTGTGATGACAATACAAACTACATAAATAGCTAGAATAATAGTTCCTGAAGACTTAATACACAAATAATGAACGATCAGTAGAAGACCAGGTGAACCCAAAATCAATAAGTGCAACATTGAATTTATCCAACCATGCATGTCATGACTGTTTTAGACCATACATGGATTTCTTCAACTTGTAGACCTTCTGACACTTTCAACACACCCAAGAGGTTGCTCCATATACACCTCCTTCAGTAGATCACCATGAAGGAAAGCATTCTTGACGTCCAACTGAAGTAGAGGTCAGTCAAAGTGAGTAGCAACAGAGATAAGGATGCACACAAAATTAAGCCAAGCAACTAGGGAGAAAGTCTCAAAGAAGTCTATGCCATGTGTCCGAGTGTACCCTTTTGCCACCAAACAAGTCTTCAAATGATTGATAGACCCGTCTAGTTTTGTTTCACAATATACACCCAACGACAACCTACAACAGACTTGCCAGGAGGAAGTTCCACCAAGTCCCATTTAGAGTTCTCATTAAGAGTTGCCATCTCACTGTCCATAGCCTGGATCTAACCATCATGTCGTGTTGCTTCCTTATAGGAACGAGGAACAACCGTAGAATCAAGTTGAAGAGCAAACATGCAGGCTGTCGGTGACAGATGAGACAAGAAACAAACATTCGCAATGGATGGCGTATAGTGCAAGAATGAACACCTTTATGTAATGTGAATGAAAGGTGTACATCTAAAACTGAAGCGTCAAGAGAACTCTCAATAGGAACAACTACCTCATGAATGTCAAACGAGGAGAAGGCATACTGCTGGACTGGTGACACTACATCCTCCTGGTGATGCCCTACTCGCCTGGAGTAAACCAGTGGAAAGGGTTGAATCGGTGGAGGTGGTCGTGAAGTGAGGGTGGTTTCTAAAACAGTCTCAGCACATGGCACAAGAAGTGGTGGCTCTCTTTCACGCTGAAAAATGTACACTCTCAGGATTGTGCTCCCCCTTACTCTGAATAGAGTCACAAAAGAACGAAGTAGACTCATGGAAAGTAATGTCAACGACACAAAAAGACGACGAAGACGAGGGCAATAACATATGTATTCCTTCTGTGTGGGAGAGTATCCCAAAAGGACGGTGCAAATTACGCGAGACAACTTGTCAGCACGTGGATCAAAATATGAACTAATGCAGTGCACCCAAACACACGAAGAGGATTAGGAAAAGGTTGCTCGTTAGGTCGTAACACAGATAAATGGGTAGCCCATGTAAGACGGTATATAGATGACACTTAATCGAAAAACATGCAGTGAGAAGAGCATTAAACCAATATTTCTTTGGCACAAACATCTGAAAGAGTAGGATACGTGCTATATCAAGTAAATGGCTATTTTTGCATCCAACAACCCATTCTGTTGGGGTGTATGAGGACAAATCTCTAGTGAATCATGCCAACAGAATTACAAAAAGTGGAAACAACCTTTTGAACGTATTCCAGGGCATTATTAGTGTGAAGAATCTTTATATGAGCATCAAATTGAATTTTTATTAACTGATGAAAACTATTAATGACAGACAAAACTTCATCCCGAGACTTAAGTATACCCAAGTCATGCAGGAGAAATCATCTATGAAAGATAGAAAATAACGATAGCCAATTTAATAGGACCCCAAACATCACTATGAATAAGGTCAAAAGGACACTTAGAGCGTTTCACAGTGCAACTTGGTAAAGAAATGTGATGATGCTTGCCTAGTTGACATGACTGACATTGTAACAACTTTATTGATGCTAAGCCTGAATAAGCTTTTGAAGATTCTGTAAGGTTGGATACCCATAGCGACAATGCCATTGTAAAGAGAGAGCAACTGAAAACGGTAGATGGAATCTGGCGAGCTGGGTGACCACCTTCAAAAAAGTAGAGATCACCTTTCCTAGATCCCCCACTAATCGTCTTTCAGCTCCTGTGATCCTGTAACACAAAGAAAGAGTCTCCAAATATTATCAAACATTTTAAAGAATCAACCAGCTTAGCAACAAACATTAAGTTAAATGGAAAGTCCGGTACATGATGTACAGATTGAAAAGTCAAACCAGACGATGGTTGTACAATACCACACACCTAAACTCGCCTGATACAACCATCAACAAGTGTCATAGAAGAATGTCAGATATACAAGTCAGAAGAGAGAAACATAGATTATATACTTGCCATATGCCGGGAGACCCCGAAATGCACCACCCATGTAAAAGATGGATGAGAGGCAACAAGTGAAGTCCACTGGCTACCTGTATCTGAAACCAGATTGACGGAGGACCTAAGAGAAGCTTGTTGGGTAGCCTGAAGAAGACGATCGTACTCCTCCTTGGAGACCGTGACATCTGATTGCACATATTTCGAAGCTCCAGATGTAGATGCTCCTGATGAAGTAGCCGTATAATGTGCAACACCAACAGGGGGTCAACCATGCTTTGAATAACATTTTTCTTCTGTATGTCCAAGTTCCCCACAAAAAGTACATTTGTCTCTAGGACGATTGCCTCGTCCGCGACCAACACCGCGTCCAGTTCCTTTTGCAGCAGCAACTAGAGAAGCATGATTCTCAGAGTGTTCTCCACTTCTCCTAGAGTAGCAGAAATACACTCAAATGGGGACTGTGAAATTCTCACAGACGCTTCTTCAAGGCTTGTGGTAATTTTTCTGTGGTAAGAATGATACTCCTGGCTAAAGCATAGACAAGATTTAAGTCAGAAAGAAACCTTGCTGTTACAAGATCATCTCGATCTTTCATCTGATCATCAATCTTCAGCGATTGGTAGAAACTAAGTTCCTGGGAAATGGATTGTATAGTTCCAAAATAATTCTATAGAGAGAGACTATTTTGTCTTTATGTAAAGAGTCAGTCATACACAATATAAAGACCGAGAGCATTCTTCTCGTGAGAAAAGTGTTTCTTTGCAACTTCCCATATTTGTTTGGCTGTAGAATAGAACATAAATCTTGAGGTAATTTGGGGTTCCATGTTGTCTCATAACTAGGATTTTACCAGCCCGTTGTTTTTCCTCAAAGTAGGATAGTCTTTGCTACTCTCATCAGGGGGTTCTAATTCAATAAGGTCCACCTTCTCTCAAGATTCAAGAACAGTGTAAATAACATTCATCCATAGGAGATAATTTTATGAGTTAAGCTTCACAACAATTATCTGACATTGAAAGCATCTAGCTTTTCATCTCCCATCTTGAGATTGGATCAAGATAACAACCACAGACAGAACAGGTAGCACGTCGTGTCAAAGCTGTACCACGCCGGGTATGGAAACCTCACGACGTGTTGAACACTGGGCACGTCGTGTGAGTTGGCATAGATAGAAACCAGGCTCCTCTGACTAATTTTGACATGTTGTGTTGGATTCAGGATGTGCCGTGTTGGTTGATGATAATGGAAGGCAGGACTTCTGACTTATTTGTACACACCGTGTGGATGAGAGATACACAATGTCATGGATTGTTAGACAACTTCTACGTTTGTTAACACATCGTATCTTGGACGAGACACGCCGCACAGCTTTGGAGGCGTAACCTTAGTAGTTGTAACACGCCATGTCACAGATGTGACACGCCATGCAGCTTACGATCTACGTCGTCAGAGCAAAACCTGGACAGCAAAACACGGTGTTGCTTGGGTTACACGCCATTGAATTTGACGGGAATTAGCTTCGCCAAAGGGAAAAGAAGACTCTGGGAAGATGCACCGGAGAGAAGATAACCCTGGGAAGACGCGCCGGGGTGGGGGTGACTGCAATTAGCACCGTCACTAATCAGTCGAAGATGTGAATCTGATGCATTAATAAACCCTAAAGATGTTGGCACTCATCCACGTAAGGGAACTATGTGGAGAGGAAAGGAGATGAGAACGAAGGTACTCCTCTCTACAGGATAAAACAAGAGTCTTCTCCTCCTCTCGTTCAAGCGGCTACTGTGTCCTGACGGATCAGAGGACGACCGATCTGGTAAGGAATGTCGGCGGTGGCGGCGGTGTACAGCGGCGACAGTGGCACAAGGTGCAATCGGAGAGGGAGAATGGAGAGAGAGGGCGACAACTAGGGTTACGATAGCCGGATGTGCTCTGATACCATGTGAATGGATTTGGGTCAAAGCAATACCCGACTAGAGTGGGTTCTCCTTTATTGTATAAAGTGAGGACATTTACTTAATAGACCCAACTGGAAACATAAATAGTAAAGAGATATAATAGATAAGGAAACTATTTTCTAACAAAAATATTTTAAAATGGGTGTAGGAGTTGTATCTATGGCTATGATGACCTGCTAGCTTTCGTTTCTGAGGCTACATGATTGTAATGATAGTGCGCACAACTAGCATGACGACCGAGTATTTTGTATGTATGCCATTACTAAGCACACCTCTAACTGCATGGTTTTCTCCTATAGGCTCGAGCTATAAAAGCACACGACCAAGAACAATGTTGGAATATACATGAGTATGCATTTTATCACTAGTAAGCATATAGAGATTACATTGAGACACATCTATGCATGTATAAAACAAAATTAACTTGAACCAATGTGTGATAGGTATAACCAATGAGGATGACAACTATCACGGTTCAGCTAGATACACAAACCATCATTGTCTCATGCTTCCTCAATACTCAGATATCACTACAAACTATTTATGTACTACAACCTCTCATCCTACCATCCTAGATCATATTATGTTTCCATAAATGTTTGTCTTTAAGTCTATACGTTGTGCTTGCAAACTATAATGTCTTAATTCATTCATTTTGCCATTTAATTTGACTTCAAAATCCCCACCAAGATCCCCATCAAAACAGTTCAACTACCTTCACTCACACATGGGGAGCCCCACCCCCCACATATCGAATATGAAATATTTTGATTATTTGAGTAGATCTACACTAGTAGTAAAATTTCATTAAATAATTCGATCATTTGGTCGTCGAAACACTAGGAATGCATTTGTCGAAACTTCTGTCGAAATTTGTAGAATTTTTTTTGTTTTTGTGGCCTCCGAAACCAAGGAATGAGGTTTCGGCGAAATCACCGAAATTTCGCCCCAAAATACCGATTTCGGTAGCATCTGGTACCGAAACATGCGAATATACCGATTTCAATCGAAATTGGCAAGAAGATTGCATTTATCGAAATTTCGAAAAAAATTTCGACCGTTTCGATGAATTTCGCCAATTTCGAGGTTTTTTGTACACAAATTGAAAAATTTCGATGGAAGTTTCGATAATTGCAATCCTTTATGTTATTGTTGTTTTTTGAATAGGACTAAAGGGGGATTGGGGTTATTTCACCATTTATTACTCATGCATAGCATATACCTATAATATATCATAATTACATTGCATTCCCTAATATTTGCTACTCAAATTATCAAATACTAATACGATGCATGCTTTATGCTATATTTTATTTTCTTCAATGCGGACAACATGTATCCTAGTGGTGGTTTATTAGACAATGAGGGTCCTAGGAAGCCAAATACACCAAAAAATAATGATTTTACTTGGAAACATTGCATTAATGTTCTTAGGGCCAATGAAATGGTTGACTGTCGAGTCAATATCAACAGCAAACTATCAACCCAAGTAAAATGTGTGGAGGACGCCCTACATATCGAATATGAGATGTTATAACACAAATAAGTACATGCGTGTATATAGCTCATAACTGCAAAATTACATAACTTAATTCCTACATTTTGTCATCGAAATCCTTCATCGAAATCCTCAATAAACAGGACAGTTCCCTTACCTCCCACATGAAGGACCCCTCCCTAACCTACCCCCACATAAAATTTTATTGCATAAAACAATGCATTTAGGTGTAGAGATCACGCCTATAAAATTTCATAAATTAATTCGTTCATTTTGGCGTCGAAACGGGCACAATTGCATTTATCGAAATTTTTGTCGAAATTTCCATAAATTTCGGTTTCCGTGCTGTCGAAACAGTATCGAAATCGGATACCTTATTCCTTGTCCGAAACAATGTCGAAATCGGACATTTTCTTCTTTGTTGAAGCAGTCTACTCTAGAGGCAAGCCATACAAGGACACACCTTCCTCTTATACTAGATGCTATGAATATGACTAAAAGGGACATTTTGAAGAATGAATGTCCCAAGGTTAAGAAGCCAATTCTGTCATAATGGTTTGTTAGAAAATAGTTTTCTTATATATTTATCTCTTTACTATTTCCTTTTCCTGTTGGGTCTATTATGTAAATAGTCTTTGTCCATATAATAAAGGAGAGCACACCCTAACCAGGTATCGCTTTGACCCAAATCCTTTCACATGGTATCAAAGCATATTCGACTGTTGCAACCCAAGCCGCCACCTCTTCCTCCCCTCCGCCCGTTCTCCTTCTTCTCTCCTTCTTTGGTTGTATCCTTCGTCGGCGGCGCAATAGGACAACCGTCGGAGGTTCTCCTCATCGGGCAGCTTGTCCTCCGATCCGTCAAGGCACAGTGGTTGCTTGAAGGAGAGAACCCCTTGTTCTATTCCAAAGAGAGGAGCACCTTCCTTCTCATCCTCTTTCCTCTCCACATAGTCCCCATACGTGGATGAGTGCCTACGTTTTTCGGGGCTGCTAATGCGTCAGTTTCACATCATCAAGTGACTTGTGACGACGCTAATTCCCATCACCTTTTCCTCGACACGGCTTCCCGGGGCTATCCTCTCTCCAACGTGTCTTCCCGGAGTCTATTTTCACCGTTTGACGGAGCCAATTTCCATCAACGTATACATCTTCCGCCGCTGTACACAACGTGTATCCCAGGCAACACGGCCTGTTGCCGTTGAATACTTCTGTTCTGATGACACTGTTCGCAGAAAACACGACCTGTCTCATTCTTGACACGTGTCCTAACTGGTGAAAGTTACGCCTCCGAAACTTGACACGACGCGTGCCCCTTAGCAACACGGCGTGTGAGAATTCCGGAAGGAGTCTAATAGAGAACCTAATGACTAAAATCTAAGACTAATTATCAAATATAGGTGTTTCAACCGGACTCACTAAACAACTAGCTAATGTGGGACTAAACTACATGCTTTACAAGACAAATTGGGAAAATATCAAATAACCCCTAAAACACAAGGAAACCGATAAAGCATTGTAAAAACTATTAAAAAGGCTATGGTCATCGTACATCAGAGTCTCTGGCAACTCACACGACGTGTGAAAAATCAGACACGGCTTGTTGAGCTGTGGGAGTATTTTTCTGCCTACTCACACGACGTGTAGAAAAACAGACACGTCGTGCACTACCCAGACACAACGTGTTTTGTCCTCGACACGATGTGTTATTCACTCTGTTTCCTATTGTTTTCTTGATTCCTCAATATGGGAGATGCTAAGCCTTCTTCTACTACAGTTGTCTACTACGACCAATCTTAGATAACTTCTATAGTTTTGTGAAGCTTAACTCACAGAACTATCTCCTTTGGATGAATGTTGTATGCACTGTGCTTGAATCTTTTGAGAAGGTGGACATCATTGAGTCGGAACCTCCTAATTAAGGTAGCAAGGACTACCCTACTTGGCGGAAAAATGAGCTGGTGAAGTCATGGCTATGGAATAGCATGGAGCCTCAGATTGCATCTAGATTCATATTCTATTTACAGGCAAACAAATCTGGGAAGCTACAAAGAAACATTTTTCTCATGAAAAGAATGCTCTTCGTCTTTATATTGTTTATGGTCGCCTTTTTGTAGAGAAACAAAATAGTCGCTCTCTTTAGGATTATTTTTGTACTATCCAGTCTATTTCTCAAGAACTCAGCTTTTACCTGCCATTAAAGACTGATGATCAGATGGACCGAGATGATCTAGTGACAACAAGGTTTCTATCTGGCTTAAATCCTGTGTATGCCTCAACTAGGAGTTTTATTTTGGCTACGGACAAACTACCAAGTTTTGAAGAAGCCTTTATACGAATTCAACAGTCATCATTTGAGTCCTTTTCTGCCACTCTAGGAGACCTCCACACTGAGACTCAAGCTCCTCTTGTTGCTGTTGCGAAAGGAATGGGCCGAGGTGCTTGCCGAGGATGAGTTGTTGGAGGAAATCCGTCCAAAATGTACTTTCTGTGGGAAACTTGGACATGTAGAGGAAAAATGCTATTCTAAGCATGGTCATCGTCCAACTGGAGCTGCGCATTATACTGCAAATTCATCTGGAGCATCTGCATCCGGAGGTTCTAAGCAAGTGCAATCAGATTTCACAATCTCCAAGGAGGTGTGACCATCTTCTATAGGCTACCCAACAGGCTTCCCTTAGCGCCTCCGTCAAATTAACTTCAGATGCAGGTAACTAGGGGACTTCACTTGTCACCTCTCATCCATCCTCTACATGGGTAGTGGATTCTGGGGCCTCCCAGCATATGACGAGTATACGATCTATGCTTCGTTCCTCTGACTCATATATCCCACATTCTTCGGTGACACTGACTGATGATTCTGTCAAAAGCGTCCAGGCATGTCGCACTGTACAAGCATCGTCCAATTTGACTTTACAATCTGTCCATTATGTTCCAGACTTTCCATTTAACTTAATGTCTGTTGCTAAGCTGGTTGATTCTTTGAAATGCTTGGTAATCTTTGGAGACTCTTTCTTTGTGTTAGAAGATCCTGGGAGCTGGAAGACGATTGGTGAGGGATCTAGGAAAGGTGATCTCTACTTCTTTGAAGGTGGTCGCTTAGCTCGTCCGATTCCAGGCACCTCATACACTGTTTTTCGTTGTTCTCCTTTGCAATGTCATTGTCGCTATGGACATCCATCCCTACAGAGTCTTCTGAAGCTTGTCCCAGGCTTAGCCTCAATTAAGTTGTTAGTGTCAGTCATGCCAGTTAGGCAAACATCATCGCATTTCTTTTCCGAGTCACATTGTGAAATGCTCTAAGCGTCTTTATGATCTTATTCATAGTGATGTCTGAGGTCCTGTTAAAGAACCAAGCTATAATGGCTTTCGATATGTCTTGTCTGTTTATTTAATGCTCATATTTATGATTTCTACGTTTATCATGACTTGGGTTTATTTACTTAAGTCTCGCGATGATGTCTTGTCTGTTATTCAAACTTTTCATCAGTTAATAAAAATTCAATTTAATGTTCATATTTAGATTCTTCGTACTGATAATGCTCTTGAATATGTTCAAAAGGTTGTTTCTACGTTCTGTAATTCTGTTGGCATGGTTCACCAGAACATTTGTCCTCATACACTCCAACAAAATGGGGTTGCTAAACGCAAAAACTGTCACTTACTTGATGTAGCCCGTACTTTGTTGTTTCAAATGTCTGTGCCAAAGAAATATTGGTCTAATGATCTTCTCACTGCCTTTTTTTTATTAACCGTCAGCCATCTTCCGTCTTACAAGGGGCTACCCCCTTCTCTGTTTTACGACCTGACGAGCAACCTTTTCATGTTCCTCTTTATGTGTTTGGATGCACTGTGTTTGTTCACGTGGTTGATCTACGCGCTGACAAGTTGTCTCGTACAGTTCACACTGTCTTTCTGGGATATTCTCCCACACAGAAGAGATACATGTGTTATTGTCCTCATCTTCGTCGTCTTTTTTGTGTCGACTGACGTTATGTTTCATGAGTGTACCCCCTTCTTTAGTGACTCTGTTCAGAGTGAGGGGGAGCACAATCCCGAGAGTGAATACATCTTTGAGCGTGAGAGAGAGCCACCACTTCCTGTGTCGTGTGATGAGAGTGTTCTCAATATCGGAAGGTGTGCAAGCTAAAGAAACCCTTGTATGGCCTGAAGCAGTCACCTCGGGCATGGTTTGATAAATCAGTGAGTGCCGCACTTATACAGTTTGGGTTCACCCGGTTTTCTATTGATCACTCACTCTTTGCGCATAAGTTTTCAAGTGGCACCATTATCTAGCTGTTTATGTAGATGATATTGTCATCCCCGGTGATAACTCTACTGGCATTCTACAAATCAAGACATGGCTGCAAACACAATTTTTGATGAAAGATCTGGGTAATCTTCGCTATTTCATTGGCATAGAAGTCCTACGCTCCAAGAAAGGTACAAACCTCTCTCAGTGGAAGTATGTCCTTGATTAACTTGTAGAGACAAGCATGGCACAATGCAAACCTGCCTCCACGCCTATGGATTATCATACCAAGACTTCTTTTTTTGATGACAGTGAGTTTTCTGATCCAACAAAGTATAGAAGGATTGTAGGGAAACTAATCTACTTGACAATTACTCGACCTGATATTTCTTATGTTGTTGGAGTTGTTAGTCAGTTCATGAGTGTGCCTAAGATGTCACATTGGATGGCAGTCACCCAGATTCTTCGGTATATCAAAGGATTTCTAGGGAAGGGCCTTACTTTACGGGGCAGAACCTCACACATACATCCTTGAAACTCATCAGGTTCACTAATGCTAATTGGGTTGGTGATGTTGGAGTTAGACGTTCTACTTCTGGATATTGCGTGTTTCTTGGGTCACATTTGGTGACTTGGAGGAGCAAGAAATAGAATGTGGTAGAACGATCCAGCACAGAAGCCGAATATCGAGCCAAGACACATGCTTGTTGTGAGCTACAATGGGTTGTCTGTTTTGTCACAAATGGGTGTGTCTGTTGAGACCCCTATTTCTCTTATGTGTTATAACCAAGGAATAAGGTTTCGCCGAAACTGGCGAAATTTCGCCCCAAAATACCGATTTCGGTGGCATCTGGTACGAAACCATGCAACCATACCGCTATGTCGAAATCGTCGAAATTTTTTGCCCAAAATTTGAAATTTTCTCAGGGAGTAGGAAAATCTCCTTTCCTCCCACATGAAGGACCCCCCACCTATCCCCATATCAAATTTTATTGCATGAATCGATGCATTTAGGTGTAAACATCATGCCTGTAAAATTTCATGGCTTAATTCATTGATTTTGGCGTCGAAACAGGCATTGTTGCATTTATCGAAATTTTTGTTGAAATTTTAGTAAATTTCGGTTTCCATGTTGTCGAAACGACATCGAAATCGGATACCTTATTCCTTGGTTATAACTAGGCAACCATTCATATTGCTAGCAATCCAGTGTTTCATCAGATGACCAAGCACATAGAAGTGGACTGCCACTTTGTTCGTGACTTAATGCTCTCCAAGAAGATTCAAACTCCTCATGTCCGGACTGGTCAACAAGTGGCAGATATCTTCACCAAGCCACTTCCATCTTCAGCTTTCCAGCATATGATTTCCAAGTTGGGCATGCATGATGTGTATGCTCCAACTTGAGGGGGAGTGTTAGAAAATAGTTTTCTTATTAATGTATCTCTTTACTATTTCCTTTTCATGTTGGGTCTATTATGTAAATAGTCTTTGTCTATATAATAAAGGAGAGCACACCCTAACTGGGTATCACTTTGACCCAATTCCTTTCACATGGTTATTTAGTGCTTTTCACTACTATTGAATTTTTATTAATAGACTGCCCCACCTACAATGTTGTTTATAAGTGAACCAGGATCAGAAACTTATATGCTATTGCGTTTAGTTCTCTAAAACCTATTGATGCAAGACAAGTCCTAGTCCCAGATCCAAAAGCTAAATAGCATCCTTTTATTATGTTTTTGTTTTTTAGGATTTATTACGCAAATGTTTCAGCTTTACGACCAAAGTGTAATATTAGAGACTTAATTGTAAGTTCTTAATTAATTAGTTATATTTTTTCATTTCAATATGTTGTTAGCGGATTTAAGTTAATTAGGGCTTCTTGTGAGTTTTTTTATGTAAGCCTATGTTTGAGAGTATTGTCCGAGATAGTTGAGTTATATGAATTTGTTTCGTTTGCATCACGTATTGTTAGCAAATGCATATTAGTTGATAAAAATGATATATCTCTTTGGCACCACGGGTTTGGTCATGTAAATATGCATCAGTTGATGAAATTGAGTAAAAGAAGGAATTAGTCAAAGGTCTTTTGTGATAACCTAGATTTTTGAGTTTTAATAACTAATACAATTTTTGAGAGACAAGCATTCTATGTAGAGGTTAAATACCAAATTGAGGAATTGGTAATACAATCATGGATTCCCTCACCAAATTAGGTGTTTTGAGATATGATAGAGGGTTATGACGCCTAAATGAATTCAATTGTGAATGAATACCCTTACTAATTGATTAAACTCTCATGAGACCAATCATTCATTTAGTGATCCAGTGAGTAGTGAACTAATTTCTTTTGAGGAATCATATACATATGAACCAATGTTGAAGTTCTGGAGTCAACTTTGACTAAATGGCATATCATTTTCACATAAGGTAATACCCTAAGTGTCAAATGAAGGTGAACTTTAGGTTTTAATGTGATTAGTTAATAAGCATGCCTAACCTTCGAATTTCATTCCCAAACTTATGCCACAGCTACATCATGACATTATAAAGCTGCTCCTAAATTTTCATTGAAATTGGATTATCTAATTGAGAGATATAAGCAAATTAAATTCAATGTACATAATGCCCTTTTAACCCTAATTGGATCCTGACCCGAATCCGGATCTGATGGGAGAGACGACTGAGTCGTCCTCCTCACCCGCTTCCCGCGGATGCACAGCCAAAACGTAGTGCCTATTCTCAACTTCACATCTCTCTCATATCTTGCTCAAACCTCGTCAAAGTTGGTTCCTCAGATCCGGCTTGACCTCCTCTTTCCAACAAGCCCAAGAAATATCCCTAACAATCAGGGATTAGAAAACGCCCAAATGTTGGCACCATGGACCCGTCGGCCACAGTAGGGGAGGCAATGCTAGGCCTCGTGGTGCCTATTTAAGGATCTCAGTAGCTCCGCAACCCTTCCTTTAGCTAAAAAGAGCCCTCAATTTCTCGACATCACTCCCCCTCTTCTCCAACCAACTCCATCTACGCCGGCCTAAACTGTTGCAACCAGCTCACACCTCAAGGATCCTCACCCCAATTAGTTCTTCCTGGAGCATCCTTGCACCGAGGCGGAGACATCCCAGCACTCGCGGAAGAGTGCGCTGGTCCAGAGGCTGGTATCGACTAGCGCAGCCGCCGACGTCACCGGACTAAGCTCCAACCAGTTCGAACGGACCGTCCATCACATCTGCGCTGCACTCGGGCACCGCGCGGGACTCCAGGAAGGATCCCGGATCGTCGCGTGGACCCAATGACCTAGCAGGATCAAGACCATGAGGTATGTCTGAGGAGCCAGGTGACGGCGACGCTCCTACCCGGATGGAGACCTGGAGTCGTGGCCAAGAACTGGAGGAGCCGAGGAAGTCTACAAGGCCATGAAAAAGATGATGGTGCGTCTATTGGTTGATGAGGAGGTCAGGGCAGTGAGGTGTTGCTCACCGAAGGAGAGCCCGTGCGGCGGTGCTCTGTTTCACAGAGGAAGCAGAGACCGCGGGTTGGATCGTTGAACGAAAGAGAAGGATGAAATAGATCGAGACCATGAGGTCTGTCCGAGGAGCCAGGTGACGGCGGCGCTCCTACCCGGATGGAGACCTGGAGTCGTGGCCAAGAACTGGAGGAGCCGAGGAAGTCTACAAGGCCATGAAAAAGATGATGGTGCGTCTATTGGCTGATGAGGAGGTCAAGGCAGTGAGGTATTGCTCACCGGAGGAGAGCCCGTGCGGCGGTGCTCTGTTTCACAGAGGAAGCAGAGACCGCGGGTTGGATCGCTGAACGAAAGAGAAGGATGAAATAGATCGGGTCCAGCCGCATGAACCGCCAGAGAACCAGGCAGCCAGAGCTAGAGTTGCGCAACCCCAAATGGCCACGTGGCGACATACAATTGGTCCGACAAGGTAAAAATCCCAAAAATACTCAGTCCGTATATAATTCCTAGTAATTAGCTCAATGATCAGAAAAATACAAATAAGCTACCGTTTTCCTCAAAAATACGTAGAACGCAATGGAAGCATAATATCAGGATTTTGATGAATTAATCTCAGTGATATCATATAAGATGTAAAATGGTCATTTCATGCCTAATAAATAATAAACAAAGACCAAAAATTATGGGAATATGTCAATAAGTCTATATTCATGTTTATAATGCATATGATGCCAGTTATGGTCATGTTGTTGTACGAAATCATGTAATTTGCTCCATATGACTAATTAGGGCTAATAACCCTAAAGAAAATGTAATAAATACATGCATGCTCAATAAATGATGAAATTTACAGAGTAAGCTCATATCTGTATTTGGAAACTCAGTTTTAATTATGAGATCATGATGATGCATAGAATGCATGTTATATGAAGAGCACCCTTAATACATGTGATGTAACCCTAATATGGTTAATGAAAGTGACACAATGATTAATATGTCCACATAATAATATGACACATGAGTATATCCAGTTAATGAACTGTAATCTGGAAAATGACATCAGTAAGATAAATATAAGGTAAGAATACAAGTAATCATGAGAATAACATAATGATCTAAGTAAACCCTAAAATGAACACGACTAGGGTTAAGATGATCAAGATCTGATGCTAGTATATGATTTTGTTATTAATCAGGTGCTGACCAGTTTGTCTAGATGATCAAAGATATTTATGAATCTCTGAACTCAGGTACGTGGGTTTTATTAAGTATAAGACTAGTTTTCTGGTTGCCTATGATATGTGATATCTTGAATGCTCGTATTTGGATATGATTGCTTGGTTGAACTAGTATGAGTTATACTTCGCCAAATCTAATAGAACATAAATGAGTATGATGGGTTGTAGCTACTAGAGCACATAGCCTGGTGTGGATGTATGTTGCCTAACATGGATGTATGATTCCTTGGCCCATGTTAGATGTATGATGATACTATATTGCCCACACTAGATGTAAGTCAAGTGCAAGTATGTGTAGTACAACCGCATCAAAGTGAATGCAATAAAAGGAATGTTTACCTGTTTATCGCTTTAAATAATGTTTTCCTTTAATCTTTCTTTCTCAAGTTATTTCAATTATGCAAACATATTCGTATGTATCTTTCTACCCACGTGCACAACACCTTGTGTGTTGATTCGCTGTTTCACGTATGTTTTAGGTTCAGAGATAGCATGGGATAAAAGATGTGAAGTGAGCACTGTTCAAGTTGTACCTATTGTAGATCCTAGTTTAGCATACATGTTCTTAGACTGTAGAATTTTCATTCAATATGTAATTGTAAATCATGTTGTAATAACTCACTTGTATAAATATACATGTTGAATGCTGAGAAATGTTATGGTTGTATGTTCATGTATGCGTATTATGCTTCCGCATCGCTCTCTGATATGATTGGATGATGTCTTCGGATTCTGACATCTCATTCCCAATAGGGTTTGGAGAAGCTAAAAATCTGGGGACGTCACAACTTTTCAAGTTGGATTCCGAAAAGAATGAAGAATGCCAACCTTATACCCAAGGCGAGCAAGCAAAATCTTTCTTCAAGTCCAAGGAAATTCTGAGCACTAATACAACTCTTGATCTTCTTCATATTAATCTATTTGGACTGGTGCTTACACAATCACTTAGAGGTAGTAATCATTGTTTGGTGATTGTTGATGATTTCTCTCACTTCACATGGACTTTTTTTTATATCCAAGAGTGATGCACAACATTCTTCCCCTCATGGGTGAGAGTTTGAAAATGATCTTTTTGTGATAAATCCAGGTATATGCACAACATTCTTCCCCTCATTATACCTCAAAGATATGGGTTGTAGAGAGAGAATAGATAATTGCAAGAGATGTCAAGGGCTATACTTTTGGAATATGACACTCTAAAAATATTTTGGGCCGAAGCCGTACATACTACTTGCTTTGTGCAAAACCTGATTTCCACACATCCTCTTTTGAAGAAACCCCCTATAAGTTTTGGCGTGGCAAACTCCCAGATGAAGAAAAGAAGGATCTCGTCTCCCATTTTGTTAAATGTCATCCTAAGGAATTCATTATAGGTGATCTTTATGAGAAAGTGAAGACACATGCTGCTTATAATAAAGATCAAGCAAATTGTGCTCATCTCACAATTGGAGCCTAAGAATGGCAAAGAGGCTCTTGGGGATGATGAATGGATGCCAGCTATACGAGATTAGTTAGACTAATTCGAAAAGAACAAAGTTTGAACTCTACTGCCAAGACCAAAGGAAAGAAAAATATTGTCACCAAATGGGCCTACTGCAACAAGCTAATGAACAAGGAAAAGTGGTAAGAAACAAAGCAATGTTAGTAGCACAAGGTTACAACCAACAAGACAATATAGATTTTGATGGAACTTGCGCTCCAATAGCTAGATTAAAATCTATTCATATGCTCCAAATGCAGATTATGTAGGATGTCATACTGATCAAAAATCTAATTTTGGCGATTGCTCTTATGTAGGTGGCAATCTTGTATTACGGCGCAGTGAAAAGCATAATGTGGTTTCTTGATCTAGTGTTGAAGTAGAATACATGGCTACGGTTCATACAACTTGCGAGCTTCTCTATGTTAGATCTCTCATCAGAAAATTTGAACCACATATAGCTACTCCCTACCCCCATGCAAATGTTTCGTACAATGAAGTTGCAACCTTCATTGCCAACAATATAGTCTTCCATGAGCAGACTGAGCAAATTGAAGTAGATTGTCACTTCATCAAGAAAGTTGTGATGAAAAATATATGTACCCCTTACATATTAGAAGATTATTTTGCTAAAATATTTTCTAAATCACTTCAAAGGAAGAGATTTACAAAAGCCGATTGACAAGCTGAGCATGAGTGATATCTATGCTCCAGCTTGAGGGGAGTATTAATATCTTCTCTTTTTTGTTTATTGTTATTTTTTAATCTTTACTCATGTATTGTCGGGTTATCTAGTGTCTCTAGGGCCGTTCGACCGCCACTATTTGGAATCCAGGTAGTCCTGCACGAAGATGCTACCTAATTTCAGGAGCAGTTGGCTGTTCATAGAATACGTTTGCAGACTAGTGCCACATCTATACAAACAGGGTATGCGCTTGCTGGTTGGAAGTGTGAATTGACAACACTGCCAAAACAGGTGTGGCTCCATTTACTACATTTTTATTAAGCGTAACTACCACACGAAATACAGACTAACATATTACCTATTAACCCAGGCTGCTGTTTGTACATAACTACCTGGATTTGAAATGGATTTATCCAAATGGCCCCTTTGTGTCTCTCCATCCTATATTGTACTTCTTAGTTCATTCCAATGCTTCCTATTTTATTTCAGTTCTAGAATCTGTTCAATAGGTATTTTAACACTTTGAGTGTAAGCAAGCCACAAATGAAGAGATAAATGCTCTTGAATCTTGAAGGGCATGGGATCTTGTTGATCTTCCTCTAGATAGTAATCATGTTGGTTGCCACTGGGTCTACATAGTTAATATTTGCCAGTGAAAATTATTGAGCGCCTGAAAGCCAAACTTGTTGCTAAAGGAAACACACATGTATCTACGGTTGATTATTTGAACCCTTTACTTCTGTTGCTTGCCTCAACTATGTTCATATTCTTATTTATATTGCTGTGAACTAAGGATTGCATTTAGCTGGATGTTGAAATGCTTTTCTGGATGGAGACTTGCAAGAGACTGTACATGAAGCAACTTCCTTGGTACGTTGTTTAGGGGGAGTATTCTAGGAAAGTGTGCCTCCTTAAAAAGGCTATCTAGCATGGTTTGATAGACTATCTCTTATATTGAGTTGATTTTACCTTTCTCGATCTTAGTAATGTCGATATGTTTTTTTTTTGAATTATTAGTGACGACATCACCATTCTCATTGTTTATGTGAATGATATCATTTTCTCCAGTAGTGATGACACGAGTATTGCTAAAACATAGAATTATCTTATGCAACCCTTTGATACCAAAGACCTCGGGAGTCTGTGATATTTCCTTAGCATTGATGTGGCACACAACAAGAACTGGGTATCTTTATCTCAATGGAAGTATACTTTAGATCTATTCATTGAGATAGGTGTGAAAAAATATTGTATTGAACTGATTCGATTAATAAAAGAGGTACAACCCTGTCCTATATATAGGAGCAAGGGAGAAACCCTGAGACTTGTGTCCCAAGTAATCTAAACGGGCCTAGACACTAAAGAGCCACTAACTAATTAACCTATTAACTAAATAGGCTAATATATACTCTTTAACACTCTCCCCTCAAGCTAGATCATGGGTGAAACACATGTCCAAGCTTGGAGTTACATGACTTGATAAAAGAAAAGATAGAAATGATAAAAGATAAATATCACTCCCCATACAAAAGATTGATACTCCCCCTTAAACAATACTCCCTCTGAATCATATAATGGCTCTTTTCTTTGAAATTGTATTTTGCAGGCTGGAGATCCTCTAGCTTTGATGGTCTTCTGGAGTGCATATGGAATGAAGAACATCTGAAATGGAACATAAATACTACAACAGTAATTCGCCACTTGGAGAAGACGATCCTCAATACCATGACTACGTCATCTTCACTGGACTACGTACTTAATGCGGCATGAACGCGGATACACAGTGTCGATGTAGCAGTAGTGGAATCTTCAAATTGTCTGGGAAGACGTGCATAACATGGCACGAACACGAACGGACGATATGCTGGTGATACGATGTAGGTACCATAACTCTGTCACGTGAACCTTGGGGGCTTGACAGGAAAGGAGATATCATCCATCAAAGAAAGTCCCAAGAAGATCAGTGGAAGGCGATGCTAATATAATAGATGCAGCTTGAAGAAGACGTGATAAAAATAGCTCGTTGACGATTCTAGAAGTCGGCAACGAGATTGCTTATTATTGGATGATTACACAGAGTACATGGGGCTCTCTTTTATAAGACAAGAGAGTACACATGGTATAGAGATAACCCATGTGGGATAAAGAGTACACAATAGAAAAAGAGAAAAAGCATAAAGCAAAATACACTAAGTATAGAAAAGCAGTAAAGTGTATATACTAATACTCCCCCTCAAGCTGGAGCGTAGATGTCAATCATGCCCAGCTTGGATGTCATAGTAGCAAATCTCGTCTTTGGAAGAATCTTTATGAAGATGTCAGCCACCTGATCAGAAGTATGGATGTAGGGAGTGGATATCTGGCCAGATAATATAGCTTCGCGAACAAAATGGCAGTCCACTCATGAAAAGTGGGATTACTGGCGATAAACGTAGCAGCTTTGTTATCACAATACATCGGAATAGGAGAGGAGTCAGAAATACCAAAATCCTTCAGTAGGCTTCGAATCCAAAAAAACTCACAAGTATGCGCCATGGCGCGATATTCAGCTTCAGCACTTGAGCGAGCAACCACAGTCTGTTTCTTGCTTCGTCAAGTAACAAGGTTTCCTCCCACAAATGTACAGTAGCCAGAAGTGGAGCGTCGGTCGAGCTTGCTCCCAGCATAGTCAGAATCAGAATAACCAAGGAGTTTACAGTGACCATGTTTCTTATATAACAGGCCTTTCCCAGGAGAGCACTTCAAATATTTTAGAATGTGGCAAACAACGTCCCAATGACATTGTCGGGGTTTATCCAGGTATCTACTAACAAGCCCGCCAGCAGAAGTAATATCAGCTCGTGTGACGGTCAAATAAATAAGCTTACCAACCATGCGTCGGTACTGATAATGGTCAGGATAGGCAGGAGAGTTCTCATCATCCCTGGGTGATTGACTCTGGTGCGACTTCTCATATATCTGGCAATCCTGATTTATTCTCTAAACTGCACAAGACTTCTTTTATACCTCATGTTACTTTAGCTGATGGTTCTAAATCACCTGTTACTGGCATTGGTGATATTTGCCCTACTGGTAGTTTGCCTCTGCGCTCCACGCTTTATGTCCCAAAATTTCCTATTAATTTACTCTCTGTCAGTAAAACTGTGAAGAGCCTTCGTTGCTCAATTACGATTGATCTGGATGGTGTTTTGTTTCAGGATCTGCGCACGAGGATGACGATTGGTTCAGGCCATGAGGGACCGGATGGACTCTACTACTTGGACGAGCCAAAGACAGTTGCATATTTGACATCATCCGTGGCAGACATCCAGTGGCATTATAGATTGGGACATCCTTCTGTTGCAAAGTTAAAAGTCATGTTACCAGATATAGTTAGTTCTGATTTTCATTGTGAGACATGTCAGCTTGGCAAGCAGACTCGTCCTACCTTTTCCAAAAAAAATTGTATCAGTTCTGAAACACCTTTTGATATTATACATGCTGACGTTTGGGGTCCATGTTCTGTGGCAAGCACTTCTGGTTTTAAATATTTTCTGAGCTTCATTGATGATTTTTCTAGAACAACATGGCTATTTTTGCTTAAAGATAGATCTACTATCCTTGAAAAAATTACTGAATTTTTTGCTGAGATCCGCACTCAATTTGCTAAGCCTATCAAAAATTTTCGCACTGATAATGCATTGGAATTCATGCAAGCCTCTGTTAGCTCCTTTTGTCGTCGTCAGGGCACCATCCACCAAACTTCCTGTGCTTATACCCCACAACAAAACGGTGTCGCTGAACGCAAGAATCGTCATCTTCTCGAAGTTGCTCGTACCCTTCTTTTTCACTACCATGTTCCCCAGGTTTTTTGGCCCGAGGTGATAGCCACTGCCTGTTATCTTATTAACCGCATGCCATCCTCTGTGCTCGGCAATCAGATTCCTTTTCAGATTCTGTTTCCCGATGCATCTCTTTTTTCTGTCTCGTCTCGCATATTTGGGAGCACATGTTTTGTTAAGAATCTTCGGCCAGGCCTTACTAAATTAGATCCTAGAGCGACTAAGTGTATTTTCCTAGGGTACTCTCGCACTCAAAAGGGGTACCGATGCTATGATCCTGTTTCTAAAAAGTGGTTTGTGTCTGCGGATGTGGTATTTTTTGAGCATATGTCTTTCTATTCTTCGGTTGGTTCTGCGCTCACTTCGGATTTACTAGTAGACACGCCTTTACCTGTGGTGGATGATTTACCTGATACTTCTGATGCTCCGATTGAAAAGCCACCTCTGAAAGTTTATCACAGAAGACCAAAGCCGACAGCTCCCTCTATGGCCTCTCCATCATCCTCTTCCTCTGTGCCAGATCAAACACCTCCGCAGGTATTTTCTGATCTTGATATTCCTATTAGTTTGCGGAAAGGGACAAGAACGTGCACTATGCATCCGATTGGGAATTTCTGCTCTACTGCTAATCTGGGTACTAATTTTGCTAACTTCACTGCGGCTCTTTCTGCTATATCTGTACCTAAAAATGCTGCTCAGGCTCTTAGACATCCTGCATGGCGTCAGGCTATGGAAGAAGAAATGAAGGCCCTTACAGAACGTAATACATGGGCCCTTGTTGATCCACCTGCTGCCTGCTCTCCAGTTGGTTGTCGATGGGTCTTCACTGTCAAATACCAGCCATACGGTACTGTTGAACGGCTTAAGGCGAGACTTGTGGCAAAGGGGTATACACAGACCTATGGAGTTGACTACTTCGAGACTTTTTCTCCAGTAGCGCGCCTGAACTCTGTGAGAATTCTGATTTCTGTTGCTATAAATTCTGACTGGCCTCTGTATCATCTTGATGTAAAGAATGTTTTCTTGTATGGTGATCTTCATGAAGAAGTATACATGTCACAACCCCCCGGTTTTGTGTGTCAGGGGGAGTCTTCTAAAGTCTGCAGGCTGAAAAAGGCTATTTATGGCTTAAAACAGAGCCCCAGAGCTTGGTTTGACAAGCTCAGCAATATTCTTCAGAAAAAAAAAATTCGGCGCTCCCAGTCTGATCATTCTGTTTTTGTGAAAAATACTTCTGCGGGTATTGTTATCCTTATTGTTTATGTTGACGACATTATTCTTTCCGGAAGTGATCTTGCTGGTATTCAGTCAACAAAGTGCTATCTGGAGAAACACTTTGTCACCAAGGATCTCGGCTCGCTACGATATTTTCTTGGGATAGAGGTGTCCCGGTCTTCTTCTGGTCTCTGCTTATCTCAGCGGAAGTATGTTCTGGACCTCCTCTCTGAAACTGGTCTTCTAGGTGCTAAACCTGCTAGCACACCTCTGGATCCAAACACCGACTGGGATGATGAGGATTCTCCTGCTTATCCTGACAATCAGCAGTATCGAAGAATGGTTGGTAAACTCATCTATCTTACTGTTACACGGGCTGATATTACTGCTGCGGTTGGGCTGGTTAGTCGCTACTTGGATAAACCTCGGTAATGCCATTGGGATGTTGTCTGCCATATTCTGAAATATCTGAAAAGTTCTCCTGGAAAAGGTCTGTTTTACAAGAAACATGGGCATTGCAAACTCCTTGGCTATTCTGACTCTGATTATGCTGGCAGCAAGGTTGATCGTCGCTCTACTTCTGGCTACTGTACCTTTGTGGGAGGTAACCTTGTCACTTGGCGAAGCAAGAAGCAGTCTGTAGTTGCTCGCTCTAGTGCTGAAGCTGAGTATCGTGCCATGGCACACACTACCTGTGAACTGTTCTGGATTAGGAGCTTGCTGAAGGACTTTGGCGTTTCTGATTTGTCTCCTATTCCAATGTATTGTGACAACAAAGCAACTACCTTCATTGCTAGTAATCCTACCTTCCATGAGCGGACCAAGCACATTGAGGTGGATTGTCATTTCGTTCGTGAAGCTGTTCTATCGGGCCAAATCTCTACTCCCTACATTCATACATCTGATCAGGTGGCTGACATCTTCACAAAGATTCTACCAAAGACGAGGTTCACTGCTATGACATCCAAGCTGGGCATGCTAGACATCTATGCTCCAGCTTGAGGGGGAGTATTAGTATATAGGTTTTCCTGCTTTTTTACTTAGTCTATTTTTCTCTTTTCTTTGTTATTCCTATGTCTTGTTTTATCCCACATGGGTTATATCTAAACCATGTGTCTTTCTCTTGTCTTATAAAAGAGAACCATGTACTCTCTTTTTAATCATCTCAACAATAAGACAATTAGCCACAACTTCTAGAATTTGTATTAAAAAAGTAAAACGCCTAGAAATGTCTGGCCCCGCCTAGGCACCCCCTCAAAAACGCCTAGCGCCTGGCTGTCTTAACAACTATAGTGTCTCCTTTTGTGCAAGTAATAGGATCGGTCGAGATAAACATACACCATCAAAGACCAAATTCCCGTGATGTTTAATCCATTTTTACAAATATCCTTATTCATTTGATAACATAATAATCATCCTCATCATGGCTCAACCCATGTTTTTTTGTTTAGAGTAGACTATTGAAAAAACATAAGGGTTCACAACCATATCAGCATGTCCATGCATTTCATAATCTGATTGGCCTTAGATATCAAACACCTACCAAATATGAGGGACAAGCCCCATTTACATAACTCTCAATTATCAGAATGCATCGTAACAAACACCCAACAATTGTTGTTATGGTCAACCTTCTTTAAGGTGAAGTTGGTATAGCAACGTAGTGTAACATGCGAATATTGTAGTGACTTCGGGTAATGGGATCACAACAGCATTGTCATATTGAGAGCGTGTTAGGACATTTCATATGATGGCCTATGAAGCACTCTTATGGATGGTCTATGGTACAACTTACTCTCTAGTAAGTTTACCTATGCGAACTTTACGTTGAATGCCAATGACTCACAATACCTAGTAATCAATCACCACATATAATAATCCTATGTGTATTATATATATGTTTGACGAGGGATATTTTAGACAAATCTTCTTATCATTCACAGGGTCTCATATTCTCAACATTGACCTCTAAGACCTATGATCATGAAGCAATTAATTTAGATACATTCATTATACTTATCCATATTGCCAATGTGATAAACATGATATATTGGAATGCCTTTATTTATTTATTCAATCCCATTATAGAAATATGCCTTACAGTCATTTTATGTTGACTCCTATGGCATATATAACCAAGTAACCAATATTAAATTAATCATATGGTCAACAGTTCTACTACAAAAGCAGATCCTTATATTATATATGTAATTTGCATTTCCATATTGTCATGCCTCATAGGGAATCGATTAGAATGCAGGTCAACAACATCCGTTGTTTTAGCCATCTATAGGACAAGGTAGAGTTTGAAGAATTTACGTCAATAATAAATCACTGCTTGCCCGCATCACCAACTGGAATGCAACCCATTCAATTTTGTTGCTTGTACTGATGTCAGTTTACAGACAAACACAAAACTATGGTGCAACACAAACAAAATATTGCATATTGTACTGCAATATATAAAGATAACTTCGTTGAGTATCAACTTTACTATATATAGACACAACTAGCAGCAAGTTGTGGTCCAGCAACAGACAAATTTTATTAAAAACACCATGTATTTGCATTTAAGAAAAGTAGAACGTACTTTTCTCATACTTTCCTCCAAGATTTCATGCGTACAGTAGTAACGTTTAGCATATTGTGGATCGTGAAGCTCGACAGCCACATACCACCGCAGGAAACTAGCGATTTCAATGTTTCGTAAAGCTGTAAAACAATGAATAATCTCAGATTAATATGTGCTGACTAAAAGAAACATTCTGATAAACAAGACAGCAAACAGATCATACAAATTCAATAACAATGCTGTTGCAGCAACTATAAAATCAGTAACTAACAACTTCATTTTGACACTTTTTTCTAACAACATAAACAAGAAAACAACATTATAATTGTTCCCTGTCATATTGGAAATCTGGAGGGGCTGACTGTATACAATATACGTTAATTAAGAAAATGTGCAAGTAAAAGTTATAGTGAGAATTAATGGATATGATTACAAACAAACTACATAATCTGAAACATATTCTGTACCCTATTCAAAAATAGAAAAGATCAAGATCATTAGGAATTCTACAAATTCCTGCTCAGATCGCTAAACATGGGAAAAAACTATTTTGAACTTGCTTCCTAATGGGCATACTTACATCGCTTGACAAGAAAAAGAGATAGGCGGGACTTGTCAGATCTCTCAAATCTAAGAGCCTGGACTAATTGAAGTAAGTAGCATTCGAGTTCTTCATCATCCGCTCTTTCTAGAACAGTAACAGCATAGCCACGAACCTGATACAAAGACTGAGGATTAATACAAATGAAGACAAAATATATGCATGTACTCTTTCATCATAGGCATTTCAAATCGAACAGTTTTATATAGTTAAAACTATTTTAAATAATTATAGGGGGTATCGAGATATGTTTATGTTTCACTGAGTGTCATGTGCCTAGCATGTGTCTCACTTGTGTTTTTACTTACGTAGTTTAGTCCCATATTGCTTATCTCTATTTTAGTCTCTCCTCTCTTCTCCTATATAAGAAAATGTATTGTACATCTTTTTAATCATCGAATATACAATTCATATTCTCTCTATATGGTATCAAGAGCAGGTCCCTTTTTTCCCGTGCAAATGCCCACCCTACCTCCATGACCTAAACCTTCCCCCCCAACGCCCCCCCCACCCCGCCGCCACAGCAGCAACCCCTCCCCCCCGCCGCCGCAGCACCCTGTCCACCCACCCGCCACCGCCGCTGCCACACCCTCCACCCGCCACCACCGCCCCCCAACCCACCGCCCTCCACTCCCCGGCGCCGCCCTCTCCTCCTCCCGCTGTCCCCACAGCCATCCCCTCTTCCCGCTTCATTCCTCCTTCCTCTTCCACCAACCACAACCGACATTCCTCTTCTCCTCTAATCCCTTTCTCCATATCTCCACTTCTCTGCGTGTTTGACGTTTCCGGACAGCCATAGCTATTGCACGTTGAGAATCTCTCCAGCTCTTTGGGTTCTTCTGCCTGTGCCTCGTGATGGAATCTTGATCTTCCTCATGACGGTGTAGGTTCCTTTATCGGTCAATCTGCCCGTAGCGGGTCTCTTATGATCTGATGCTTCAGATCTACGGTGTTGCTCTACTGCCCCATAGAGGGTTCCTTATATGCTGACTACTACTACTGTTGCGCCGTCCATTCTCTTGTTGCCTCGTCTCTGTTCACTATGGCCTCTGTTGAGCCGCCTCATTCTCTGCGTGTTACCACAGTCAAACTCGATGGCTCCAACTATCATCTCCGGTTGGCATCCTTTGTTCTATAAGTCAAAGTGCAAGGTCGTCATTCACATCTCACTACTGATCCTCCTGTTGCCCCTGCTGCTACTGCGGATGAAAAAACCAAGCAAACCTATGCACAATGGTCCAAAGACAATTCTGGTGTTATGTCTTGGCTTCTTAATAGCACCGAGTTGTGGATTAGTCAATCCTTGTTGTGTCTTCATGATGTTAAGGCCATGTGGGATCAGCTATCTCACGTCTATTCTTATACGCAGAATCCCAAGCGTGTTATTGAAGTTTTCAAAACCTTGGCCAAGAAGGAATTTTCCTCTGACACTTCTGTGGAGGACTTCTACAACCAGTGCTCTGCTATCTGGAATGAGTACGAAATTTATCACCCCTTGACGGCCAACATCAAAGAAGCCCAGAAGCAGCGCAGTGAACTACAATTCGTCCAATTTCTGGTTGCCCTTACTGCTTCCTTCTCTGGCATGGTCGATCAGATTCTGTCTAATGACCCCCTGCCTACTCTCCGCGACGTCCTTAAACGAGTTCAAAGACTTCCGCCGATGACCTCCACCCCTGCCATTGAGCATCCTGCTTTGGCCGTTCGCACTACTGAATATGGACGTGGCCGAGGTCGAGGTCGTGGTCATGGAGGGCGTCAGCCTCCTAATGGTGGACGCACATCTTCTACTACTCCTGGTTGAGGCCAAGTTGCTGGCCCTCGCTTCTACAACTAGTGTGGTCGTGATAATCACAACGAAGATCGGTGTTGGATCAAGCACGGTAAACCAGCTTGGGAAAACCAAGCTTCTGCAGAAACACCCACTGATACTGCATCTGACCAGCCATCTCCTACGTCGTCTACTGAGTGGCTACGCTCGGAGTTTGAGAAAAAATTTCAAGAATGCATGAATCAGCTTCCCTCTACGTCTATTGTTGGTTCCTCCGCCTTGCTTGCCTCTCCTTCTGCTGGTAACAATCAATGGTCTATTAACTCCGGTGCGTCGGTCCATATGGCTGGCGACATCAACTTATTTTCTGCTCTGACTAAAACCACAACTATTTCGTTTGTTATTGTTGCTAATGGCTCTAAGACTCCTGTTCACGGCATCGGCACTATTCCCTTGTCTCGAAAGTTGCACCTACAATCTGTTTTATACATCCCGGAATTTCCGGTTAATTTACTTTCTGTCAGTAAGACTGTAAAACAACTTCAGTGCTCCATTAAATTTGATTCCTCTGGTTGTGTTTTGAAGGATCTCCGCACGAAGACGAGGATTGGTTCGGGCCATGAAGGGCCAGACAGACTCTACTATTTGGATGGACCACCACTAGCGTCTGCTCTTTTGTCTACATCAGTCACAGGACTCCAGTGGCACTACCGGCTTGGTCATCCTTCTGCAACAAAGTTGAAACATTTATTTCCAGCATTATCTCAAAAAACCTTTTCTTGTGCATCTTGTTTGTCTGCAACAAAGTTGAAACATTTATTTCCAGCATTATCTCAAAAAACCTTTTCTTGTGCATCTTGTTTGTTGGGTAAACAAACACCGTCTGTATTTCCCGCTAAAAAAGAAATTGGTTCTAAAGCACACTTTGATATTGTTCATGCGGACATCTGGGGCCCGTCATCTCTTCCCAGTCATTCTGGAGTTAAATATTTTCTGACTTTTATTGATGATTATTCCCGTGCTACTTGGCTATTTTTACTGAAGGATCGCAGCACAATTTTGGATAATATCAGTGTTTTGTTTTCTGAAATACAGACCCATTTCAACAAACCCATTAAGATTTTCCGTACCGATAATGCTCTTGAATTTATGCAAAATTCTGTCACATCTTTTTTTTCTGTTCATAGCACCATCCATCAAACTACTTGCCCCTACACTCCACAACATAATGCGTTGTTGAACGTAAAAATTGTCACTTATTAGAGGTTGCTCGCACTTTACTTCTTCATTATAAAGTACCTCATCGATTCTGGCCTGAAGTTGTTTCTACAGCATGCTATCTTATCAATCGGATGCCATCCTCGGTTTTACACAATCGCATACCTTATACCATTCTCTTTCCTGATGCTCAACTGTTCTCTGTTCCCCCTCGTATTTTTGGGTGTACCTATTTTTTTCAAAAATCTACGCCCGGGGCTAACAAAACTTGATCCTCGCTCCACTAAATGTATCTTTTTGGGATATTCTAGAACCCAGAAAGGTTATCGCTACTTTGATCATATTCTGAAGCAATGGTTTGTCAATGCGGATGTGATCTTTTTTGAGCATATGGCATATTTCTCTGATGATGGGGCATCACTCTCCGGTGATATGTTGGCACCAATGCCACTGCCAGATGTTGTTGAGGTTTTGCCATCTTCTGACCTGACTGAAGCCCGCCCTTTGCAAGTATACAAACGAAGGACCAAGACAAGCACTCATTCCATGGCCCCTCCACAACCAATTCCTCCGTCTGCGGATGATCATAAAACCACTGAGGTAACTTCTGACTTACACCTGCCTATCAGTCAGCGCAAAAGTCTTCGTTCCTGCACCAAACATCATATTAGTCATTTATGCTCATCTGCTAACCCGAATAACAGTTTTGCATGCTTCACTTCTACAATTTCTGTTGTCACTATTCCAAAGACTGTTGCAAAAGCTTTTCTTATCCCTACATGGAAACAGGTGATGGACCATGAAATGCAGGCACTATGTGATCGCAAGACGTGGGAACTTGTGGATCGCCCTCCTTCCTGCCCTACTATTGGATGCCGATGGGTCTTCACAATTAAGTATCAACCTGACGGTACAATTGAGCGCCTGAAAGCTCGTCTTGTGGCAAAGGGGTATACACAAACATATGGTGTGGACTATTTTGAAACATTTTCTCCAGTAGCACAGTTAAATTTTGTTCGCATTCTGATTTCTGTTGTTGTAAACAAAGAATGGCCCCTATTTCAGTTGGATGTTAAAAATGTGTTTCTTTATGGAGATCTACAGGAGGAAGTTTACATGGAGCAACCACTTGGATTTGTTGCTCAGGGGGGTCTGCCTTAAAGGTCTGTAAGCTAAAAAAAGCCATCTACAGTCTCAAACACAGCCCTCGTGCTTGGTTCGACAAACTCAGTCAGATCTTAGTTACTTTTGGTTTTCGTCGTTCCCAATCAGATCATTCGGTTTTTATCCGCAAAATAGCGGTTGGGCTAGTCATTCTTATTGTCTAAGTTGACGATATTATCTTATCTGGCAGTGGTACCTTGGGCATTCAGGCAACTAAAACCTACTTAGAAAAATATTTTGTCACTAAAGATCTCGGAAAGTTGAGATATTTCTTAGGCATCGAGGTCTCCAGATCATCTGCAGGGTGGTGTCTCTCTCAACAAAAATATGTACTTGATCTCTTGCAAGAAACTGGTATGCTTGGTTGTAAACCAGCCAATACCCCTCTTGACCCAAATATGGATTGGGACGATGAAAACTCTCCTCCTTATGCTGATCATCACCAGTGCAGAAGGCTGGTTGGCAAGCTTCTTTATCTTACGGTCACAAGAGCTGACCTCACTGCCGTTATAGGATTCATCAGCATGTATCTTGATAAACCACGCAATGTCATTGGGATGTTGTATGTCACATCCTGCGTTATCTCAAAAGCTCTCCAGGCAAAGGCTTGTTATATAAGAAGCACGACCACTGTAATCTCTCTAGTTTTTCTGATTCGGACTATGCAGGAAGTCTCTCTTATCGTAAATCAACATCGGGCTATTGTACATTTGTGGGCTGCAATCTAGTTACCTGGCAAAGAAAAAGCAGACTGTTGTAGCCAGGTCCAGTGCAGAGACAGAATATCGAGCCATGGCTCATACTGCGTGTGAACTTTTGTGGATCCAGAGTCTCCTCCAGGAGTTCGACATATCCTATTCCATCCCTATACCGATGTTTTGTGACAACAAGGCCTCTATTTTTATTGCGAGCAACCCCACATTTCATTAAAAGACAAAACATATTGAGGTCGACTGTCACCTTGTTCGTGAGACGGTTCTTTCTGGCCGCATTTGCACTCCATATCTCAACACTGAAAAGCAAGTAGCGGATATCTTCACCAAAATTCTTCTAAAAGCTCCTTTTTCGGACTCTAGTGGACAAGTTGGGCATGTTTGACATCTACACTACAGCTTGAGGGGGAGTATAGAGATATGTTTAGGTTTCACTGAGTGTCATGTGCCTAGCATGTGCCTCACTTATGTTTTTACTTACGTAGTTTAGTCCCATATTGCTCATCTCTGTTTTAGTCTCTCCTCTCTTCTCGTATATAAGAAAATGTATTGTACACCTTTTTAATCATCGAATATACAATTCCTATTCTCTCTATAGGGGGTAATAATGGACACTCCAAATTTTTGCCTACGATGCATAGCGAAATTTGGTTTAATGCGAAATTCATGTATAGCACCATGAGAAACAGATAATTCTGTAAGTATAAGTGGTTATCTGGTTAATTGAGCTTCGTTGCATTAGTGTACCCATATAACCCTGAACATATAGGAGCCTTTGTACTTCAATAGCAACTAATAAGATTCATTTGCTTGTACATGTTATCAGAGCAAATCGCACTAGAGACCTAACCCCGCTTGCCCTCCAGTCGTTACACCCCCCCCCCGCCTCTCTCTACCCCAAGGTCGTCGTTGCTTGCATTAGGCAGCAGTTGCACCGGGCCGGCGCCATAGCAGCAGCGACAGGCCGCGGCGGCGGCGGCAACTTGCAAGTCACTGCCACAGCAATGTTGTGTTGCTAGGCTAGTCGGGTTGTCTTCGCCACTGTGTTTTTCACGACCATGGCTTAAAAGAACCATCTTTTGTTGTTCTTCTTTCTCCTAATACATGTTTCAAGTGGTTAAACAAAAAAGACCTCATACAAGTCTTATAAAGCACTAAAAAGGAAAATAAGGGAAACCCACTTCTTTTTCATACCTCTCCATGTGGCTCCCCTAAACCACATAGCTGAGTGTTTTTTTCTAGAAATAAAGGCTTAAATGTTTATTGATATATATGTTTTATGCTTTATATTTAGCTTGTGCTTTAGACTTGTCTTTGCCTTTAGCTTTTCTTTTAAGTAATATCTACTAATTTTGTTTCTCACTTACTCTCTTGCCCTGCACGCCTCCTCCAACTTCCCTACTACCTAGTGCATCCACCATTCTTCCCTTCTCCCTCTCTCTCTCTAGCTTAATCCTCTCCTCTTTCACCTCCAGGCACTTTTCGAAATAGCCCGTTGAAGACGTAAAAGTGTCACCTTTCTTTTGCCTACACCACAAGGAGTAAATCTCACACCGTGGAGACGTAGGTCCTCTTTGCTTCTCACTGGTGCCACTATGTGGGTTTCTCTGATCCACTAATAAGGATCTTGATGTTGTTGCTATTGTTGAGTGTGTTTATCACACTTCGTCTTCTTTTTCTTAGGGTGCGTCACCACCCCGTATCTCGTAGCATCCACAAATCCTCTCCAATCTTTGTGTTAACACCTTGATACTTGACAGATGAAACTATCATATTTTTCGACTTCATTTGAACTCTATGTTATAGCCCAAGGGTGATTTTCCCACATCTCTTCTGCCGCTTCGGCTCCTTGTAATGCCTCGAGTGATGAAAAAGCCAAAGAAGCCCACGCTTAGTGGACCAAAGATGATTCGAGTGTGATGATGTGGATGGTTAACAGTGCCGACCCGAAGATCAGCAGTCTCTACTAGGCCTTCAGAATGTTAAATCTGTGGGACCAACTCTACCATGTGTACTCTCAACCCGAAGAAGGTCTTTGAGATCTTCAAGGATCTGGCAAGAAAAAAATGCTCGACTGATGGATTTGTAGAAGATTATTTCAACCAGTGCTCGACATTTTGGGATGAATATGAAGTATATCATCCCCTCTTCTAACATCAAAGAAGTTTAGCACCAACGCAATAAACTTTAGTTAGTTCAGTTCTTGGTTGGCCTCCCTCACTCTTTTTTCTGGTGGTCGACCAGATTTTATCTAGTGATCCCTTGCCTACTCTATGGGACATTCTCAAGCGCGTTCAACGTTTCCCATCCATGTCATTTCTACCTTCTACTTCCGCTAATAACTCGGTTCCAGCGGTCCGCTCCACTAACTCCAGTTAAGGCCAAGGACGTGGATGCGGTCGCGGTCATGGTCGTTCTTCTGGCAGCCCTAGACGTGGTCCTCTACTTGGATCTGGACAACAACAACTTCCTACTGGAAGTCGATACTGCAACTGTGGGCGAACTAACCACACTGAAGACCGTTGTTGGACAAAACGCAATGAACATGTGTGGGCTGCTTGTGAAGATCCCTCTATCACTTGCTCCAGTTCTCCCTATCCATTGTTGACTGGATCCACTCGGAGTTTGAGAAACTCCTCGAGGCTCGCCTGTCCTCGCAGCCTACTACTCAGGATGGAGGTTCTTCTGCTTTACTTGTTTCTCCTACAACTTATGGTAAAAATAAATAGGTCATTGACTCAGGTGCATCTAGAAACAGTGAACTATTTTTTGCTTTATCTAAAACAACCAAAGTTCCATCGGTACCAATGAATTGAAAAACATGTTGAGCGGCCGCTTAATCGGTCAGGAGCAATAGTCATTCAAAAAAGTCATTAAGTGTCAGTTAAACGGATTTGTGTTAATCACCCACTTATTTGCCGTTTTTCCCGCTTAACCGGCCGCTTGGTTCAAAAAAAGGTCATTTTTCCCCTTTTTTGAAAAACGCTCAGATGGCCAACAAGAAGCCCACTTAACCCGCAGGCCCACTTATAAGTTAAAAACAACCCTGACCCACTTGCCTGGGATGCAAGTAACCACGTGTGTTCCCTTCTGCGACGCAACGGTTCCGCGGCTTGTTCCCCGACGATTTCTTCTCCGCTGCCCTTCCTCCTCTCCAGTGGTTGCTCATCCCTTCCGGCCATCCTTTCTACACCCCCAGGCGACCTGCTAGTGCAAGCTTTGGAGGGCGCCAGACTTCTTCTCCTCCGGCTGCTCTTGCAAAATTTGGGCACCAACCTGCAACGCCAACTCTCTCTGACTTGGCCGTTGGACGCCAAAGCAAGTCTCGCTTCTGTTTGCAAACGTGCAGAAAGGCTTCTACGGCTACATCTACTTCAAGGTAAGCCCTTCTATCTTACTTTTCTTTACCCCTTGTTTCCTCAATAATGTTTCTACCTATCTAATACTATTTATGTATCTCTTTATTCTATGGTTGCAAGCTCTATAGTGTATACAGATTTGTATTTCGTTTTGTATGTGACTTTTTTGTAATTTCGTTATGTTCCTAAGTAATGTAAGTCTGCAATTTAGTTACTTTTGGTGTGTTAAATACTACTAGCTAATCTACTGCTGACTGCTCTGACCTGTAACTAGTATGTATTATCTATAGATCATATTCGGATGATCTTAACACTGTTGTGACACTTGATAATGCTGTGACACTTGATAAATACTGATTTGGATGATCTTGATACTGCTGTGACACTTGATAAATACTGATATTAGAATGCATACTTGATTGAATGTACTGCAGTAATGTGTGAGTGTATGCCTAATTGAATGTACTTTGCTAGATGGCCGATGATCCAACTCCAAGTGATGTTCCAGTCGCTGAAAATCCACCGAATGTTGTTCCCAATGCTAGGTCAAGTGACCCAGGTTGGAAGTACTGTGAATGTCCCGATCCATCTTGAAAAGATCAGCTGCGATGTATCTTTTGCAAGCACATTAACACAGGAGGGATTTTTACATATAAAAAACATCTTGTAGGAGGGGTGATGTAGAAACCTGTGGTAGTGTTCCACCAAAAGTGAAGAGAGAGATAACTGAATATCTAGATAAAACTGCAGCAAAGAAGGCAAGAAAAAGACAGGAGTTAGATGAAGCTAGGGATGAGGTTCATATCAGAGAATGCTCTGATAATGAAGAGGTTGTGGTGGTCAGTGGTTCCAATGCAAAGAAACCCAAGATGATGGGTCAGATTGATGCATTTTACAAGAGGGACCATGAGGATGTTGTGAATGACTGGAGATTGTCAAAGCAAGAGAATATCAACAATAAGTTGAAGAAGGAAGAGAGGAAGAAAACTATCCAGTTCATTGCACGCTGGTTTTTATCAAGTCGGTGAGTAACCAACCTTTTTGTGAGACATGTTTAATATTCTTTAAGACTTATGAATAAGAAATGCATATGTAGTAATGTTCTTATATTGAGCTTTATTGAACATTGCAGGTATACCCATGAACATTGTGACATTGAGAAGTGTTAATGTCATGCTGGAGGCAGTTGGTCAGTTTGGTCCTGGTCTGCAGGGTTCGTCTATCCATGAGTTGCGTGAGCCTCTTCTTAAGAATGAAGTGGGACTGACTGAGACCTCATTGGAGACACATAGGGAGGAATGGAGGAAGTCTGGATGTTAAATTATGACATATACGTGGACGGACAGAAGAGGAAGGAGCATAATGAACCTATGTGTAAATTGCAAAAGGGGCACCTCCTTCTTGAGAGCTATAGATGTGTCGGCCGATACGGTAAAAAATATGGTCAATGATTCGGGCAAAAGTCGGCAACAAATCGAAGGTTATAAATATATATATGCACATGTATATGTACATATATTGCATAAATATAAATATATATATCACATATACATATATTACATACATGCATATACATATATGTATTTACATATATACACGCCAATATATACACACGCAAACTAAGTTAAAATCTTAAACAATATAAAACGGAAAAAAACATATAAAACGGGAAAAAAATGTAAACGTGAATAGCTCGTAAATAATACGGGAAGAAAACAAAATATTCAAGAACTGGGAGTTATTTTGTTGTTCCATACGTATGGGGAAAGATTCGCATTTTAAACACAACTTTTCAAAAAATCGGAGTATATTGCGACAATGGCCACTTCATTGGATACACCTATATTCCCAAATACCTGGCATATGCTTCCTAATATCCTGGATGGAAAGCTACTTTGATGAACGATATGCAGGCTCTACGCTACAAGGGCACATGGGATATGGTTGATTCTCCACCTGGAAAGAACATTGCTGGTTGTCAGTGGGTATTCTTGATCAAACATCGCTTTGATGGCACTGTCAAGCGACCAAAAGCATAATTGATTGCCAAAGGTTTTACTCAAACTATTGACGTGGAATATTTTGAGACCTTCTCTCCCATGAGAAGGATTTCTTATGTCTGCATCATGATCTCTTTCACAGCTCGGCTTGACTGACCGTTGTTCCAGTTGGATACCAAGAACGCCTTTCTGCATGGTGATCTCTTAGAGGAAGTTTACGTGAAGCAACTTTCAAGCTTTGTTGTTGAGGGGAGTCTTCTCATACAATCGGTCGTCTTTGACGCTCCTTGTACGGCCTTAAACAATCTTCGAGAACCTACTTCAATAAACTGAGCATGGTCCTTGAGAACTTAGGTTTTCAGAGATCCAATACAGATCACTCACTATTCTCTTCACTATCTGTTAATATATATATATATATATATGTCTTTATTTAGTGTTTTGTTAATTTACTTTTATATATGGACCTCACTGTAAATGTTCTGTTATTATAAATACAAGGGTACACACATTGTGCAACCCTAAGCTCTCCATTTTCACTTGTTTTGTTTCATGGTACCAGAGCAGGACTGATCCAGGCCCTCTCTCACCTTGCGCCGCCACCCTCCCACCCCTCTCCCCCCCCCGCGCCGCCGGGCGTCGCTCGGCCGCCGTGCCACTTGGCAGGCCGTGCCACCGGGCAGGCTGAGCCGCCGGGGCTGCTAGGCCTCCGGGGCAGCCCACCGCCGGGCCAGTCCGCCAGTGTTGGGCTCCGATCTGCCCGCGGTTGTCCAGTGGCTTGATTCCCTACTAAAGAACACCTTTGGATCTGCTTTTTTTTGTGCCTGCCCGTGTGGTCGGTTGAGCCACCGGGTTCCTTGTTGCGCTCTGGCGTAGCCCGTATGTGAGGGATCCATCCAATTTGTAGATCTGTGCCTACTGTTGCCTACCTGAGGACGTAGGCAGCCTTCTTCTGCCTGTTCCTGCCTTCTGCTGCATGCCTGTTACTCCGGGGGTTTGTCTGCTTCTACCTCATGGCGTCTACACATGAGGATCTGCGCCGTCAGGTTACAACGGTCAAATTGGATGGGAGAAACTACCAGCACTGGGTGTGTTCCATGCAGATATATGTCAAATCACAAGGCAAAATGCCTCACTTGACGCGTGATCCGCCTCTGGTGCCTCCTGCAACAGCCGACTCAAAAGATGTGAAAGCCTATGATGACTGGGTAAAAGATGATTCTACGGTTATGACATGGATTCTGAATAGTAGTGAGACCAAGATCAGTGTCACGCTACTATACCTGCAGACGGCAAAGCAGATGTGGGATCAGCTTGCCAGTACCTATTCACACAGTCAGAACCCCAAGAAAGTGTTTGATATCAACAAGCAGCTCAGCCGCCTACGCTTCTCGGGATCTGACTTGACAGACTACTTTTCTGCTTTCAAGGGATTGTAGGGGGAATTGAAAGCCTACCATCCCTTGTCTACTGATTTGGCTACTATGCAACGTCAGCGCCAGGAGTTGCAAGTAGTTCAGTTTCTCTGTGGTTTACCTGATTCCTTTGCTGGGGTGGTGGATCAAATTCTAGCCAGTGATCTGCTACCTACTCTACATAGTACCTTTCAGCGGCTACAGCGCTTACCTGCATCATCATCTGAGACACCCACTGACACTGGTGATACTACTTCATTTGTTGCGATGTCTGGTCGTGGTCGTGGCTGTGGATGCGGTCGGTCTCACGACACTTGCCCTCCCCTTGGTGCTGGCAGGGGGAGGAATTCTTCAGGTCGTGGAGAATCTTCTGGATCTGCTACTGCTACTGCTGTTGCTCGCCCTCAGACGAGCCAACGCTTCTGTAACTTCTGTGGCCGGTCTAACCATATTGAAGATAAATGCTGGAAAAAATACGGCAAACCGGCTTGGGCTAATGCGGCCACTGATGCTACTACCTCTTCATAAATGTCTACCCAGCCTGATGCCCCGGGTACTTCTACTGTTGACTTCATTCGTGCTGAGGTCGAGCGCCTGTTGCTTGAGCGTACTGCCTCATCGTCTACTGCCACCACCTCTGGAGCACATGCTGCGACGTACTCTGGTTGTGACACTACCTTCCTCACTGCACTGTCTTCTAGTTCTGGTAATACAAAATGGGTTATTGATTCGGGTGCATCGTCTCATATTTCTGGGAATCGGTCGTTGTTCGAAAATTTGTCTAGACCAATTGCTAATTCGTCTGTTATGCTTGTTGATGGCTCCAAGTCTGCTGTTTTGGGGATTGGAGACATTGTGTCTGATATCATGTTGAAATCTGCTCTTTATGTGCCTCGTTTTCCGCTGAATTTATTATCTGTTAGCAAGACTTTGTGTAGCCTGAACTGTAGCCTGACTTTAGTTCCTGGTTCATGTGTTTTTCAAGACCTTCGCACGAGGATGAAGATTGGTGGGGGGCATGAAGGATTTGATGGCTTGTACTACCTGGACAATCTGAAAAGAATGGACGATGTGGCTCTGACTTCTGCGGTATCGGCTTTACAGTGGCACTACAGACTTGGGCACCCATCATCTGAGAAACTGCGCCATATTGAATCTGATGTAGGGACAAATGTATTTCAATGTGAATCATGTCAGTTAGGCAAATAGACTAGGGTTGTTTATCCTAAACGTTCTCAGATTAGTAGTAAAAATGTTTTTGATCTTGTTCATGCTGATGTATGGGGTCCATGTCATGTCCCTATTCTATCTGGCAACAAATATTTTATTTTGTTCATTGATGATTTTTCTCGGGCCACTTGGTTATTTCTTCTGAAAAGTCGATTTGAAGTTTTGTCCACAATTAAATTCTTTTTTGCTGAGGTGAAAACACAATACTCTATGCCTGTTAAAATTTTTAGAACTGATAATGCACTTGATTTTGTTCAAAAAGATGTCGAGTTGTTGTGTAAATCAGTTGGCACTATACACCAGACTTCTTGTGCATACACATCTCAGCAGAATGCATTGCTGAAAGGAAGAATAGACACTTGCTAGAGGTTGCTAGAACTATTATGTTGCATGCTAATGTACCTCGGTTATTCTGGCCAAAGCCATCTTGACTGCCTGCTTTCTAATAAATCGGATGCCCTCTTCGGTGATTGGAAATAAAATACCTGTACAAATTTTGCACCCTGATAAACCCTTGTTTGTTGTACCTCCTCGTATATTTGGCTCTACATGCTTTGTAAAATTGCTTGGTCCTACTCATGATAAACTATCTCCACGGGCTGAAAAATGTATCTTTCTGGGGTATTCTCGTACACAGAAAGGGTATAGATGCTATAGTCCAACTACAAAGAGATGGTTTACAAGTAGCGATGTTGCCTTTTTCGAGGGTACACCGTACTACTCTACTAAAGGAGATAGTCTTCATTCTGAGCTTATTGCTTCTCCGCTGCCTATTACTAGTGACTGTGTTTCTGATGCCCCTACTCCTATACAACCGGCACCTCCTCTTATTGTTTATCAGCGCAGGAACAGATCTCAACCTGCCCAAGAACCCACCCAATCCAAGCCAATCTTCTCCTCCAGAAGGTTCTGCGTTACCTGAGGTATTCTCTGATCTTGATGTACCTATTGCTCTTAGGAAGGGTACTCGTTCCTGCACTATCCACAATATTGCTAACCATGTATCTACTAATCATTTAAGTGTTCATGCTAGCAACTTTGTCACTGCTTTATCTGCGATTGCCATTCCAAAGACTGTACAGGATGCCTTGCAAAGTACAGCGTGGACTACTGCTATAATGGAGGAGATGCTTGCTCTTGCTGACAGACAGACTTGGGAGTCGGTGGACCCACCTCCTCAGTGTAAGCCAGTAGGCTGCAGATGGGTTTATGTTGTCAAATATCAACCAGATGGTACTGTAGAACGTCTGAAGGCACGCCTTGTTGCTAAAGGGTATACACAGACTTATGGTATTGATTACTTTGAAACCTTTTCACCTGTTGCCCGTCTTAATTTTGTCAGAGTTCTACTATATGTTGTTGTTAACCTTGACTGGCCTCTAGTACAACTGGATGTTAAAAATGATTTCTTATATGGTGATCTGCAAGAGGAGGTTTATATGGAGCAACCTCATGTGTTTGTTGCTCGGGGGGGTCACATAAAGTCTGTCGGCTGAAGAAATCTATCTATGGGCTCAAACAAAGTCCTCGGGCTTGGTTTGATAAGTTGAGCAAAATTTTGACTGCCTTTGGTTTTCTGAGATCGCAGGTTGATCATTCTGTCTTTACAAAGAAGACTTCCTCTGGTATTGTGATACTTATAGTATACGTTGATGATATCATCCTATCTGGCAGTGATTCTATTGCTATTCAGGCTACTAAAGCCCATCTCTGCAAGCATTTTGCTACTAAAGATCTGGGAAAACTATGATATTTTCTAGGCATAGAGGTGTCTAGAACTTCTAATGCTCTTGCTCTATCTCAAAGGAAATATGTACCGGATCTGTTACAGGAAACTGGTATGCTTGGTGCAAGGCCAGCTGACACTCCTCTAGATCCCAATGTTAATTGGGATGATGATTCTTCTCTGTTGTTTGCTGATAACAAAAAGTACAGGAGATTGATTGGTAAGATGATCTATCTAACTGTGACTAGAGCTGACATATCTACTGCTGTGGGACTTCTTAGCAGGTACTTGGATAAACCCAGACAGTGTCACTGGGATGCTCTGTGTAATATTTTGCGATATCTAAAGAAGTCACCTGGCAAGGGCCTCCATTACAAGAAAAATGGGCATTTCTCTCTAGAAGGCTATTCTGATTCTGATTATGCAGGCAGCAAGATTGACAGGAAATCCACTTCTGGCTACTGCACATATGTAGGGGGTAATCTTGTCACCTGGCGCAGCAAGAAACAAAATGTTGTTGCTAGATCTAGTGCTAAAGCTGAATACAGGGCCATGGCCCATACTGCCTGTGAACCCTTGTGGGTGCAGTCTCTTCTGAAAGACTTTGGTATTGAGTCTTCTTCTGCTATTCCGATGCACTGTGATAACAAAGCTGCTATTTTTATTGCCAACAATCTTGTCTATCATGAGCGCACAAAACATATTGAGGTTGACTGCCACTTCATCAGGGAAGCTATTCTATCTGGGAAAATTTGCACTCCTTTCACCCGTTCTGAAGACCAGGTTGCTGACATATTTACAAAGCTGCTGGCGAAGAAGCACTTTTGTTCTCTGGTGGACAAGTTGGGCATGATTGACATCTATGCTCCAACTTGAGGGGGAGTGTTAATATATATATGTCTTTATTTAGTGTTTTGTTAATTTACTCTTATATATGGACATCACTGTAAATGTTTTGTTATTATAAATACAAGGGTACACACATTGTGCAACCCTAAGCTCTCCATTTTCACTTGTTTAGTTTCACTATCCTCAAGAGGACACATTCTCCTTTATGTATATGTGGATGACATTGTGATCGTCGGCGATGACTCAAGTGACATTTCAAGTCTGAAGCAAGCTTTACAGACTCACTTCCATATGATGGATCTAGGAAATTTGTGGCATAGAGGTTCTTCATTCCACCACAGGCATCAGCTTATCCCAATGACAATATGTTTGGGACCTAATTCATTAGATGGGGATGACAGATGTCAAACTGGTCTCCACTCTGATGGACTATCAAATTAAAGCTCCAAGTGAAGGGGAGCTCCGGATCCATAAAAGTATCGTGGGGTGGCTGGAAAACTGACCAGACATCACCTGATGTTGTTGATGTAGTCATTCAACATATGAGTGTGCCACTTCAAGCTTACTGGTTTAGCATTCAACAGATCCCAAGCTATCTCAAGAATGCTCCAGGAAGAGAATTATTCTACAGTCTTCCTAAGCAGAAGAGAATATTACTATTTTTGGATATGTAGATGTAGATTGGGTAGGGGATGCTCAAGACCGCCATTCCACATCTAATTTCTGCATCATGTTAGGCAATTACCACGTGGCCTAGAGAAGCAAGAAACGATCTATTTTTACTCGTTGCAGCACAAAAGTTGTAATATTGGCTGTCTTGTGTATGTTGTGATTTACAGTGGGCACAATCTAATTATGACCAAGTCTGGAATTTCTGTTCAGAGTTCAGAATCCAACTAGTCTGTATTGTAACAATCAGGTTGCAATCGACATCGTCAACAATCCAATATTTCATGTGTATGAAGCACATTGAGGTGGATGGCCATTTTGTAAGAGATATAGTCTAAGATGAAAAGTTTGTTTTACTCCTCACATATGAAGCGGTGATCAAATCGTTGACATCCTGACCAAAATGCTACCTCATCTCTCTTTCAATATATGAATATCAAGTTGGGACTATACAATGTCTACTGTCTAGCATGAGGGGGGGTTAGTATAAGTGCTTATGTGGTTAATTGGACTTAGACCCATAGTCTTTTATTAGTCACTTGAGTGAGGATCCATTTACCCACTTAGTGTACCCATGTATCCCTGGACTCTTACATATAGGAGGGTTTGTACTTCATTAGCAACAAACATATTCATGCGCTTGTACCGGTTCCTATTGCACAAGGAGGGAGAGAGGGGGTGTTAGTATAAGTGCTTATGTGGTTAATTGGGCTTAGACTCATAGTCTTTTATTAGTCACTTGAGTGAGGATCCATTTACCCACTTAGTGTACCCATGTATCCCTGGACTCTTATATATAGGAGGGTCTGTACTTCATTAGCAACTAACATATTCATGCACTTGTACCAGTTCCTATTGCACAAGAGGCTAAACTCAAATCTAAATAAGTAAAATATTTGAAGTTGAACACTCATTTGGTTCTGGTATAAGTTGTTAACTCTTTTATGTCCTCATTAATAGAATTCAAGTTGCTATATAGTATTCTAATAGCAAGAATAATGGGAAAAGTTGTCCCCCATTTTGAAGTTTATGACACTTCTTCAAGTCCACCTAAGAGATGGCGTTAGTGTGCAGCAAAATTTCTAACTCTGATTTCAAACTTTTCCACCTATATAGCTGCCTTAACTACTCTCAGCATCCAAACATCAAACTGCAATAACTAAATATTAGCTCATGGTTTGAAATTTTCAGGAATACCAAGGTTTTAAAGTGTGTAAGGCGCACCGAGGCGTTTTCGTGAGGTGAGGCAAATGCCTCGGTATATATATATAAATATATATACACACACACATATATATATAATATATACTAAATAAATATACACATATATGTAATCATGGTGCAGGACTTCGACTTCGTGTCGACTTTGCCAGGTGTGTAAGTGGAAGTTTGTGGAAACATCGAGGAAGTTTAGACGCAAATTTCGACAAACTTCGATGCCGATTTTTGAAGAAAATGATGTGAATTTAAAGGAAACTTCGATTGAAAACTTCTAATTATGTTATACTCCTATCTTATAATTGTTAAGTTAACACAAAAGCATGATTCATGACTCTCTAGCCCTATGTAGGTTGATAATACAATGTGTTGCTTGCAATGGTCAATCGTGCAATACACATACAAATACAGTTCAAGTGTTGAACATGTGTATTATCTACAATATACGACGAAATACTAGTTACAAGACCCTCTCTAGGAAAGAGTGGCAATAACAAACATAGGAGTTGATATTAGAAGTTATGAAGAGGGTTGGAGGTGACACTTATGCCTTATATGGCCGTTAGGGCACTAGTTAGGATTATTGTTCTGGGTCGTCTCAACTTCGCCCCAACTTCGCCAACTTCGAGGAAACTTTGACAACTTCGGAGAAGTTGGGACGAAAATGCATACCAAAAATTCAACTTCGACGAAACTTCGAAAAATTCGCCCCGAAGTTTGGACAAGACCGAAATATTGGGGATTCGACTTCGCCCATGGTCGAAGTTCGAAGTTTCGACGAAACTTCGCCTAACTTCGCCGAAGTTTAGTTCCATGTATGTAATACATATAGAATCTATATTTATACATACATATATATACATATATACATATATATATACATATATATATATATACATATATATATTATACTAAATAAATTTACACATATGTAATACATATAGAACATATATATATATATATATATATATATATAGAGAGAGAGAGAGTCAAGCTAGTGTACACTCGAGTATATATATATATATATATATATATATATATATATATATATATATATATATATATATATATATATATATATATATATACTATTACAAATAGACATAAAATATATAAATCTATACATACAAACAATATTATAAGTATACACACCATATACATAATTGCATACACACACAAGTATGAGTGTACATACATACATATAATAATTACTGATCTGAGTATATATCTATAATTATAGACACACACACACACACACATATATATGCACGTATATATACAATTTTGGGTTAATTTGGCCCCTATCAAGCCCAAAATAGGGTAATACATTCTTTTTTCAGACCTGCAGTCTATAATATTTATTTATTTTTTTTTAAATGAATGAGGCTTACGCCTCTCAAGTGCCTCTACGCCTCAATACCCTCTCACAGACTAAGGCGCAGACCTCTCACAGGCAGACTGAGGCTTAAGCCTTGAGGCGTACCGGAGACCGCCTCGCTTGAGGCACGTTTTTTAATACCATGGGGATAACCTTAATTTGTATGCCTAAGAGGGCCTATATATCATATGTTAAACTGCAAAATTGAAACACCAAACATTCAATGTTTTGAAATTTCGCTTGATAATTCACTTGTTTCCATTGATACTGAATTCAAATACACACAGTCGAAATAGTTCAGGATAACAACCATGGATGATTGAGAGAATAATGACATTTGTGCCTGTGTCAATTATGTTATGGTATATACTTTATAGTTTTCAGTGATCCTTGAAAAGCATGTTCTGTTTGTTATTTATACAAAAGGAGGCATCAAGCAATTTTGGTTGCAACTCACTTCTTCACTTTCAAAAACAGGTGACAATAGTTCCAGAGCATCAGTCACATCAATCAGCGCCCATTTTCCCATGAGATCGATTGCCTGTTTGGCCTCCTGCAAAACAAACACTTGATCGTTAAATTGTAATTATCTAAATACAAAATAATAATAAAATGCCATAAAATTGCATGTGCAGCTTTTACCAAGTATATTCAATAATAAATATTGATAACAAAAAGGTGTCATCTATAAAAACTGTAACAATCTCATCAATCTGAAAGATGTGAAAATAGGACCTGCACATCACTCCACTCGACACAACGGAGAAATTTGGTCAAGGCCTTCTTGTCTGACATTAAGGAAAATCGGAACTTCCAGAGCAGCTGCCTCTCTTCACCGCTCAGTGTCCGAGTTGGAGGATATTTGAGTATTCTCTGTATTGACCTTGCATTACCAGATATAAGGTCATATTTACAAAACAGAATGAATAAGATCCGATTCTTAAATATGTTGCAGAGAACATGCATTGCCAATTATACAAGAGAGTTTCAGGACAAATGCATCTGCATTAAAAATAAAGGGAGAACAGAAGAAGAATGACTAAACACCAAATGTAAAGTATGCTTGCGAACTAGAAGTCTAGAATATATATGTCAAATACACACATATAGTCCTAACATGCATTAGCATTCTATCTTTAGAAAGGATTTTACAACAAAGAAAGATAGAATAGAGATCACAAAATCATCCATAAAGAAATATTTAATAGAAATAATTTTATTAGTCAAGGAAGATGATAATTGTGTTCAATTTCACAACTTCAAGTTGAAGTCTTCAAGCAATTTTAAAGATATATGATGATAGAAAACTGACATATCTACTATATAAAAATATTGTTGTCAAGAGCTGACAGATGAGACACCTTTTTTTTGTTTTACCTCATTTATTTGTTCTTGTTATTTCTTTCACAATTTTACCTATTACAGAACCTAGGACAGCTGAAGACGCTCACTCAGTGTTCCATGCTCCACTGATAACATGTCATCGTATAAGAGTGTTCAACCTAGGGCATTCCACACACACATGCCTTCCTAGTCAACCATTGTCGGTATGAAATTCATCCACAAGGCTTCCAACACTACCTGTTTGTCATTAGGGACCTCACAGATGACCCTTCCAAGGAGTGTCAACTGTTCTAGGAGGTTATTGATAAACATGCCATGCCTTCAGCAACTCTAGGAAGGGTGTGGGTGGATCTCCAGGTTACAAGCAGCCTTCAAATGTAGCTCATGTCTGCGGGGCCCATCCCGAGGGGTGGAGGGTTGTATGTTTAAAACGGAGGTGGTTTCGTGACTGTGGATTCTAATTGCACTAGCATTTCATTGAATCCAAGGAGGAAGCCCTCTTCTAGTTTGAGCACTCCTAGTCGCCCGCACCTACTCGAAGCCTTCACCACGTTAGTTCTAATTGCTACCATGATATCTAGCCAAGTACATGCACGATAGGGGTTGTCAATGCATCAACTTTGCATATGTTAATTTGTTTTCTACAATTGGAGATAGGAAATGTTCATGAAAACTGATGTTATCAGATGGTCAGTGGGATATGTGGGTGGGATGTGAGTCCCATGGTATTAAAAAACCCGCCTTGAGGCTTTTGAGTCTTACGCCTCGAGGCGAGGCTATCCTAAGTGCGCCTCATTGCCCTGGACTGAGGCTTACGTCTCAAAATGTCTGAGGCTCGCCTTAAAGCATCAAGGCTCTGAGGCTTAGATGAGGCGCAAGCCACGGTTATGGATGCTAATGTCTTACGTTACCCACCAACTTTTCTACATTTAAGACTATTACAAACATTTCATTCAAAGTTTTCAATTCATCGTTGTCGTAGTTAATTATCTTTGATTTATTAGTGAATTAATAACACTCTTATTCTATGAGCGAGATCTTTTGATCTTCATTGTTAAATTTGTCTTTGTTTGCTACCTCTTTTATTTACTATGTCGGTGAATTTCATTTCATTGATAACTAATTTTGGTTCCTTGTTCCTACTAATTCTTAAATGGATCTAATATTAAAATCATTGATACTTATAATTTGCTAAATAAATATATTACAATATTGTAGCAGTTTTTAATCTCTATTTATTCTTATTAAGTTACAGAAACCATTTCTATCTAGTCTTTGTCTTACTTGTATGTACATCTTTATGTCAAAGTCAGAGATATAGAAAGAACCAGGGTTGTCAGACTCGAACCAGTCAGTGAACCGGTGAGGCCTCTGGTTCACAGTTCACTGGTTCAACCAGTGGTCTGACCGGTTCAACCGGTGACGTCAACATGACGTCACTAGTAGTTTAATAATATAAAAATGTCTTTGATACTCATGGAAATTATCCCTACAAAAGTTATGAAACATGAATAATAGCATAATTCCTCACAATAACTTGATAAAAAGACCAAATAACAATATTATACTATTCGTGGACATTTATACACCAGCGTTTATATAGTATTCAATGTTAAATAACATAAAATAGCAGCAACAATGCATTTCCTTGCTAAATGAGAGAATCGGCCGGTTGGGCAAAAACCGGACCGGTTCACCAGTTCAACCGGTCGGTTCACCGGTTTGATGCCGGTCAGACGTCATTTCCGGCTTTTAGAGGAAACCGACCTGGTAGGGTGACCGGTTCCCGGTTCAACCGGCCGGTCCGGTTCGGTCCTGATAACCATGGAAAGAACCATTAACAGAGGTCATGGAAATCAAGAGAAAGGGGAGACCGTGGGTTTGATACACACACACATTATATATATATATATATATATATATAGTCAGGCTAGAATACACTCGAGTGTATTCTGAGCAGAATACACTCAAGGCTCAAAATTTGTATGTAGCCTAGTTATAGTATGACGGTGAAGACCAATGGTTTACATTTTGCAAAAAAAATAGTCTTGATATGCAAACACACTTGAGTGTATTCGTGCGATCTGTACACTCGAGTGTATTCTAGCCTGACTCTCTCTCTCTCTCTCTCTATATATATATATATATATGTGTGTGTGTGTGTGTGTGTGTGTGTAAGAGAAAGGCTTGCCTCAAACACCTTATGTATGTATGTATGTATGTATATACTTGTATATATTTATTAATTTATGAACGCCTCATACATTTTTTGCAGCTTACGCCTCAAACACCTCGAGGCTTACGCCTTGCCTCTTTGAGAGAAAAATGCCTCGTTACGCCTCAGGCACTTTAAAACCTTGGGTGTGATGGAGGTGAAGGTGTACACAAGGCGTGTGGGGTTGCAAGGGCTGCTAGGTGTTGGATTCGGGAGAGTTGGGAGGTTAGGTCACTGGATGACGGTTGGGGGCTAGCAGTTACAAGCAGTGGCCTACCGAGCATTAGGGCGTGCAGTGGGGACAAAGGAGTGATTTGGTTTTGGCTAGGACAAGAGATGGTAGGAGTGGGGCGCTTGACAGGATGGGAGCTTTTGGGTAGCTTAGTTATCAAGATGTCTGCCTGCCTAGGCGCTTCTAAGCGCTAGGCAAGGCGCCTCGAACTAGGCACCCAGTCTATTCAGTATATAAAGTGGGCGTCTAAGGCCTTTTAGGCTCAAATTAAGTTGTTTAAAAGCTATATTAGCATGAATTTGCACTGTTTTTGTCAAATTAGATAAAATTGAGTATTCAAATAGGTTTGATTTAGGCCAAATCGCGTCAAATTTACAGATTAGGTCTGATTCAGGGAAAACGTGTTTGATTTGGGGGAAATATGTCTCATTTCGGTATTTTGCGTCTGATTTGGCCAAATTGGGTCTCATTTAAGTCATTATAGGGTAAATTAGGGGAAGTAAGGTTTGATTAGGTCATGTTATGCAAAATTAGGTCTAATTTCAGCTAAATTAGGTCTAATTTGGGGAAAATATGTCTGGTTTGGGGAAATACATCTGATTTGGGGAAATTAGGTCTGACTTGGCAAAACTTGGGTCGCATTTAGGTCAATATAGGATATATTTGGAGAAGTAAGGTCTGCTTAGATCATGTTATGCAAAACTAAGTCCGATTCAGGTCAAATTTGGGCAAATTAGGTCTGATTTAGGTAAAACATGTCTGCTTTGGGGGAAATAGGTCTACTTTAGGGAAATTTGGTCTGATTTGGCCAAATTCAATGTCATTTAGGTAAATACAGAGTAAATTAGGTAAAGTTAAGGTCTGAGAAGTTTATGCTACGTAAAATTAGGTTAGATTTACGTCAAATTAGGTCAAATTAGGTTAAATTTAGATCAACATAGGTCAAATTAGGCCAGCCACATCTATTTTAGGTCATGTTACGTGTGATTTAGGTCAAATATAATTGATAGAACTTGGACATAACCATTGGAAATATACACAGTAATGTATTTATATGAATATAGCGAAATATATATGTAATGTTATTGTGCATGTGTGGGTGCGTGTGTGCAAAATATTTAGAAAATAGAAAAGACGCCTACGCTTCCTAGGCACCCCTTGGAAAAAAGGGACCGACTAGCCGCCTAGACAACTATGGTGGGTAGCAGTCAGAGGCTGGGAGCCAATGGTTCTGGCTAGGTTACATATGGAAGTATAGCAAGCGTGGATGGCTAGGCAGCCTAGCAGTGCAAGAGGAAGGGGAACAAAGGACTCCAGGATGGCGGTCTGGGTTCAACACTAGGTTGTGAGGTTTGTTAGGGGTTGGAGTGGTTTTATTGGGTCGTGTAGTATAGGTGTTTGTGGGGAGTCACATGGGAAGCTGAAGGTTGGGTGGCGTGCAAGTGACGGCACAGTAACGAAGGTCGGTTGACGTTGTTGCGAGCAGGTATTAACCAGGAGGGAGGAGTGACCAGGGGCGGCGCCCAGAAGAAGATGGTGGTTTAGTAATCCCTTACTAGCTAGAGTTGGGAGTCAGCGCCTCCTAGATCTTGTTGTTGTAGTGTAGGGGTCGTACCATGAGAGTCATAGCCGTTGATCTTCTTATTGCATTCATGGTCGAGGGAGGGTAATGGAGGGGTGGCGTGAAAAGGTAGAGGGTGACATGAGGAAGAAGACGAAAAATGGATGAAGGTAAAGAGAGAGAAGGGGAGGGTTTGTACCTTAGGGAATTAGGGTGTGTCTCTTATATCACTTGATGTAGCACTTCTACATGATAGAATAAGAGCGAGATAAATTTGCAAACAACAAACTTAAACTAATCTTCAAATTCAACTTCCTAGACATGAGCCCCAATGCTAGCTTATAGAACGCGACTTGACTTGCAAGTAATCAAAATAAGAAAGTAAAATCCTAATTATAGAAATTAGAAGGAAAAAATCATAATTAGATAAGGCCTAAAATTCTTAAGTCACTAAATATTAAACTAAAAGGCCAAGTTGGACTTCATAAGCTCTAATCGGGCTTGTCTTGGAACCGAACATTTCTTTTATACAAATCCGCCTTTACAGATTGCATCATCTCCCGTGCTCCAGCTTGTGGGGGAGTGCTAGAGAATATTAGCTAATTAGTTCATTAGGTCTTTATAAAGCCCATTAGGGTTTTATTGTGTTAGTTCCATCCTATATTCAAGAGTAGGTTTTATTAGTGAAGCATGCGAAAAAATGAAATACAAAATCTATCACTAAACATTGTAGTTTTGTATGGCAAAACACTGTTGGTCTTCTTGTTCCTAGCCATGGTGGCATGTAGTGAAGAATTTGGTTGTAAGTTGCAACTTGTGGAGTAACAATAAAAGAACCAACATCATTACTTGTTCATAGGCTTTAGACTATAGACAAAAATTATGTGAAGACAAAATGAGTGACGTGTTGTGAAAAATACTCAATTAACTTTGATAAAAAAATTACCTTCTTTCATTATTGCTTGGTTTCAAATCTCTATCGATAACTCCACGAGCCAAACTCCTTGCAAGCTTTAGTTGCTTGTGTTCTGAGGGATTTATCCTTCCAACCTCAGGATCCCACACGGTCACAAGTTCATTTGCTGAAGTAACTGGATTAGGAGAGAAGAAGTGGACTCCAGATTCCTGCATTTGCCTACTTGATCACTTGGTTGAATAGCATTATGGATACAAGGATTTTAACCATTACAATTCCATGAAAAAATTATAGATATACGAAGGAAAAAAAAGTAGACTATAGATAATCTTGTTAAGGTTCAGTTAGCAGGAAAAATCAAAGTTATCAAAACATGCAAGAATCAGGTTTCATTACTTTAAATCCCTAACATTTTCCAAAATAAGATGTGAGCAAAACCTAACCTGGAAAACAACTCTGTGCTCAAATTTACAAAAATCCACAATTAAGCTTAAGTGAGAAGTTTCACAATCTCTCTCCTTGACTTTCTCTATCGCTTTAAGTGAGAGACTGTCCAGCCACTCAATTCTCTCAATCTGGCCTCTTTCATACTTGTTGGCAAGCTTTTCTAGACGTTCAATCTCACCACGTTCATGCCTAGGCACCTAGCAACAGAAATTATATATATGTATACATACATGTTATCTAATGACAAAAAGAAAAAATGAAAAATGGATTCACTAAAGAACTCGGTCTAAAAAAAGAGTACAACCTTTCCAGGAGTGCTGGTTGGAAAGCATCCATCTGCTTCTTTTTTAGGCCAAAGGCGAAGCTTTTGTTTCCCTGTTTTAAGTTTCTTTTTCCTATTAAAAAGGAGAACTGTTGCTCCCCCTACTAAACCATTGTCTGCTTCAGATGAAACATCCCATACCTACAGAAGGTTAAGATGGTGAATACATACAACTTCTAAAATATTCATGTTACGTATTAGAATGCCTTGGCAGAACACAACAAGAGTGAGATAATTATAGGTCAAGTTTAGTTTTGGTATATGCTTTGTTCATATATGATTCCTACTGTTACTCCCCCCGCATATGATTCCTACTTCTTGGAGAGGCTTACCTCAAACCACCGGAATTATAACCATTACAAGACACAACTGCTAGCTACAGCCTGTTAGAACCGAAATCTTTTTCCAAGCCACCTTTTCTTAATTAGCTTACGTTGCAGTTAAGGAGCTTTGTTCTTTGACAGCATGTCTTCCACAAAATGATCAATGAGGTTACTAGTTATAGAGATATATTATGTTTTTACTTCAGTAGTTTAGTCCCATATTGCTTATCTATGTTTTAGTCTCTACTCTCTTCTGTTATATAAGAGAATGTATTGTACACATGTTAAATTATCAAATACACAAATCCTACTCTTTCTATGTGGTATCAAGAGCAGGTCCAGTTCCCCGCTTTGCAAATCCCCACCCTGCCCCTATGCCCTAGCTTTCCCTCCCGGCCGCCCCCCCCGACCCGTAGCCGGTGCCCTCCCACCCCCCTCCCCCGCCGGCACTGCCCCCCCTCTTCCCCACCGCCGCTGCTACGCCGCCTAATTCACTCTTACTCCGTCTCTGCTCATCATGGCTTCTGTTGAGCCGCCTCGTTCTCTGTGTGTTACCACCGTCAAGCTCGATGGCTCTTACTACCATCTCTGGTCGACGTCCTTTGTCCTGTATGTCAAGGCACAAGGTCGGTACTCACATCTTACTACTGATCCTCTTGTCGCTCCTGCTGCTACTGCGGATGAAAAGAGCAAACAAACCTATGCACAATGGTCCAAAGACGACTCTGATGTTATGTCCTGGCTTCTTAATAGCACCGAGCCGCGGATCAGTCAGTCCTTGTTATGCCTTCATGATGCTAAGGCGATGTGGGACCAGCTCTCCCATGTCTATTCCCATCAGCAGAATCCTAAACATGTTTTTGAAATTTTCAAAAACTTGTCCAAGGAGTTTTCTTCTGACACTTCTATCGAGGACTTCTACATCCAGTGCTCTGCTCTCTGGAATGAGTACAAAATCTACCATCCCTTGCCGGCCGACATCAAAGAAGCCCAGAAGCAGCGCAATGAACGACAAATGGTCCAGTTTCTGGCTGCTCTCCCTGCTTCTTTCTCTGGCGTGGTCGATCAGATTCTATCTAGCGACCCCCTGCCTACTCTTAACAATGTTCTTAAGCGAGTTCAAAGACTTCTGTCGTTGACCTCCAATCTTGTTATTGAGCATCCTGCTCTAGCTGTTCGCACTACTGACTCTGGAAGTGGCCACGGTCGAGGCTATGGCCGTAGCGGACGTCTACCTCCTACTGGTGCTCGCGGCTCCTCTACTGCTCCTAGTCGAGGCCAAGCTATTGGGCCTCACTTCTGCAACTGGAGTAGTCGTGATAATCACAACGAAGATTGGTGTTGGATCAAGCACGGTAAACCAGCCTGGGCTAACCAAGCATCTACAGAAACCTCAACTGATATTGCATCCGACCAACAATCTGCCCCGCCGTCTACTGAATGGCTTCGCTCGAAGTTCGAGAAGTTTTTCCATGAGCGCATGACTCAGCTACCTTCGACATCTATTGCGGGTTCCTCCGCCATGCTTGCCTCTCCTTCTGCTGGTAACAATAAATGGTTGATTCTGGTGCATCTGTCCATATGATTGGCGACATCCAATTACTTTCTGCTCTGACTAAAACCACCAATATTCCGTCTGTCACTGTTGCAAATGGCTCTAAGACTCATGTTCATGGCATCGGCACTATTCCTCTGTCTCCAAAGTTGCATCTCCAATCTGTTTTATACATACCACAATTTCCTGTTAATTTATTATCTGTCAATAAAACTATAAAACAGCTTAAGAGCTCTATTAAATTTGATCCCTTTGGTTGTGTTTTGAAGGATCTCCGCACGAAGACAATGATTGGTTCGGACCATGAAGGACCAAACAGACTCCACTATTTGGATGGACCGCCTGCAGCATCTGCTCTTCTATCTACATCAGTTACAGGATTCCAGTGGCACCACAAGCTTGGTCATCCGTCTGCAACAAAGCTGAAACATTTATTTCCCGCATTATCTGAAAAAACTTTTTCTTGTGCATCTTGTCTTTTGGGAAAACAAACGCGGTCTGTATTTCCCGCTAAAAAAGAAATTGGTTCTAAGGCACTTTTTGATATTGTTCATGCGGACATCTGGGGTCCATGTTTTGTTCCTAGTCACTCTGGTGTTAAATACTTTCTGACTTTTATTGATGATTATTCCCGTGCTACTTGGTTTTTTTTACTCAAAGATCACAGCATTGTTTTGGAAAATATCAGTATCTTCTTTTCCGAAATACAGACCCACTTCAATAAACCCATTAAGATTTTTTGTACCGATAATGCCCTAGAATTTATGCAAAAATCTGTCACATCTTTTTGTTATGTTTGTGGCACCATCCATCAAACCACTTGTCCTTATACTCCACAACAGAACGAAAAAATCGCCACTTGTTGGAGATTGCTCGCACTCTTCTTCTCGTCGTACAAAATTTCGATCGAAATTGCGAAATTTCGACCGAAATTTCCGATTTTTTTTCAATCGGACATCGAAACGCATGTACACAGAGAATGGAACGTCATTTCGCAGAAATATCGCTAAAATTTCGCACTTAGGTCCAAAATTTCACAAACAGTGCAAATTTCACCCAGTTTGGGCCATAATTTCGCAAAATGACACAAAATTTCGATAGAAATTTCGAGATATTTGTTCCTAAGACTGCTGCCACTACATGTTAGGTATTTTGGCGATTCTCTTTGTATCTTTTGCTTATAGAGGCTATTTTCTTTGATTCTAAGGTACGTTTCCCCTATCCCTAGCCCATGTATACCTCTTTCTATGTTTACACTCTTCTAAAAGATGTGAAGAGATACTATGAAAAATAACAAAGTTCTAAGTGCTGCTGCTACATGTTAGGTATTTTGGCGATTCTCTTTCGAAAATCACATGAACTACAAACAAACTTGAGGATCTATGAAATAATAGTATTAAGTCTGCAATTCTACAATAAATTTGTTATTATTACACATATTTATACATAAAATGACTTAAAAATAATGCATTTTCTTTGATCTATGTATACATGACCCATGTAACCTAACTAAATTTTAACACTAGACTTATATAAGTTGTAGCATGTAAGTTTGTAACTTGCAACTGTAAGTTTTAAGGTCTAAGTGGTAAATTGTGGGTTTGTAAGCTGTTTACAGTCTAACGGACTTGACAATTCTATTCATTTGTGCACTCACTCATCAAGACATGGATCCCACCCTAACCACTAAACATACAGATTTATTATATAATCTAGTGTGTTTATGTCTAGACTTTGTGTTTGCAGAATTTCAAAGCTTAATTCCTTCATTTTGCCATCGAAATTGCCATCAAAATTCTGTCGAAATTGTTCAGCTTCCTTCACTTACAAATGTGGGAGACCCCCCCATATCCAATATGAAATATTATTGCATATTTGAGTAGATCTTGGCGTTTAGATCATCCTGGTAAATTTTCATGATTTAATTCGCTTATTTGGTCGTCGAAATCGTTAGGGCCGTAAATATCGAAATTTAGTGTGAAATTTCAAAAAATTTCTGTTTCTGGGCCATCGGACACGGCATCAAAATCGAACATTTAATTCTATGCTTCTTCTTCATTATAAAGTCCCTCACCAATTCTGGCCTGAAGCAGTTTATACGGCATGCTATCTTATAAACCCTATGCCATCCTTTGTTTTACACAATCGTATCCCTTACACCATTATGTTTACTGATGCACCACTATTCTATGTTCCTCCTCGTATTTATGGGTGTACTTGTTTTGTCAAAAATTTACGCCGAGGGATGACAAAGCTTGATTCTCGCTCCACTAAATGCATCTTTTTGGGATATTCAAGAACCCAGAAAGGTTATCGTTGCTTTGATCCAGTTCTAAAGCAATGGTTTGTCAGTGCGGATGTGATCGTTTTGTAGCATATGCCCTATTTTTCTGATGATGGGACAACGCTCTCTAGTGATATGCTGGCACCCACGCCTCTACTAGATGTTGTTGAGGAGCTGCCTTCTTCAAACCAACCTGAAGGTTGCCCTTTGCAAGTGTACAAACGACGGCCCAAGACAAGCACTCCTTCCATGGCCCCTCCACAACCAATTCCTCCGTCTGCGGATGATCATACAAAGACTGAGGTAACTTCTAACTTGCACTTTCCTATCAGTCAGCGCAAAGGTGTTCGTTCCTGCACTAAATATCCTATTAGTCATTTCTGCTCTTCTGCTAATCTGGATAACAGTTTTGCATGCTTCACTTCTGTGATTTCTACCGTCACTATTCCAAAAGCTGCTGCAGAAGCTCTTGTTATTCTTGCATGGAAACATGCGATGAATCAGGAAATGCAGGCACTATGTGATCGCAAGACATGGGAACTTATGAATCGCCCTCCTTCATGCCCTACTGTTGGCTGCCGATGGGTCTTCACCATTAAGTATCAACCTGATGGAACAATTGAGCGCCTGAAAGCTCAGCTTGTGGCAAAAGGATATGGTGTCGACTATTTTGAAACTTTTTCTCCCGTTGCACGGTTAAATTCTGTTCGAATTCTGATTTCTGTTGTTGTTAACAAAGACTGGCCCCTCTTTCAGTTGGATGTTAAAAATGCATTTCTTTATGGAGATCTACAGGAAGAAGTTTACATGGAGCAACCACCAGGTTTTGTTGCTCAGGGGGAGTCAGTCTCAAAAGTCTGTAAACTGAAAAAGGCCATCTAGGGTCTCAAACAGAGCCTGCGTGCTTGGTTCGACAAACTCCGTCAGATCTTAGTCACTTTTGGCTTCCGTCGTTTCCACTCAGATCATTCAGTCTTTATCCGCAAAATAGTGACTGGGCTTGTCGTTCTTATTGTTTATGTTGACGATATTATTTTATCTGGCAGTGATACCTTGGGTATACAAGCAGCTAAAACCTACTTAGAAAAGCACTTTATCACTAAAGATCTCAGAAAGCTGAGATATTTCTTAGGCATTGAGGTTTCCAGATCATCTGCAAGGCTGTGTCTCTCTCAACGGAAATATGTACTTGATCTCTTGCAGGAAACTGGTATGCTTGGCTGTAAACCAGCCAACACTCCCCTTGACCCAAATATGGATTGGGACGATGAAAATTCTCCTCACTATACTGATCACCACCAGTTCAGAAGGTTGGTAGGCAAGCTTATTTATCTGACAGTCACAAGAGATGACCTCACTGCTGCCGTACGATTCATCAGCAGGTATCTTGATAAACCTCGGCAGTGTCATTGGGATGATATATGTCACATTTTGCGCTATCTTAAAAGCTCTCCAGGCAAAGGCTTGTTGTATAAGAAGCACGGCCACTGTAATCTCTCTGGTTTTTTAGATTCTGACTATGCAGGAAGTCTCTCTGCTCGTAAATCAACACCGGGCTATTGTACATTTGTGGGCGGCAATCTAGTTACTTGCGAAGCAAAAAGCTGACTATCGTTAGCCAGGTGCAGTGCAGAGGCAGAATATCGAGCCATGGCTCATACTGCTTGTGAACTTCTATGGGTCCAGAGTCTCCTCCAGGAGTTTGACATATCCTATTCCAGCCCTATACCGATGTTTTGTGACAACAAGACCTCCATTTTTATTGCGAGCAACCCCACTTTTCATGAGAGGACAAAACATATTGAGGTCGATTGTCACCTTGTTCGTGAGACAGTTCTTTCTGGCCGCATTTGCACTCCATATCTCAGCACTGAGAAGCAAGTAGCGGACATCTTCACCAAGATTCTTCCAAAAGCTCATTTCCGGACTCTAGTGGACAAGCTGGGCATGTTCAAAATCTACGCTCCAGATTGAGGGGGGAGTATAGAGATATGTTGTGTTTTGTTGAGTGTCGTGTGCCTAGCATGTGCCTCTCTTATGTTTTTACTTCAGTAGTTTAGTCTCATATTGCTTATCTCTACTTTAGTCTCTACTCTCTTCTGTTATATAAGAGATTGTATTATACACCTGTTAAATTATCAAATACACAAATCCTATTCTTTCTATACTAGTCAAAACATATAATTTCTTAAAAGTCCATGTGTACACATTTGACATTTCCTTTCACATGTTATTTTCATAATGTGACAAGTTATTTATAAATCTGAAACATATCGGTTTTACTCTCTTACAAAGCCATGTGTATCTCTATTTGCATGCTTCTCCATTGGAATGAAAAAAAAAATATTTTCCTTGATTAAGATCTTATTGGTTTGTCCAGCATTTATAACTATTATTGCCAGTGTGATGAGAATGCAAGTTTATGCAAGGGAGTTTCCTCAATATTGAAGAAAATTCAAAACAAAAAAAGGATTTCACAGCTACAGAAATCCTAACACATCTGATCGGAGGCACTGATTTCTTGAAAATCACAAGATTAGTGACAGGCTTGCGTTTTAAAGTAGCCACACTTTTCTATTTTGCAGCAAAACGCGACCCTTTTCCATCCATGTATCATGAGATTAGGCAAAATCTGCCGCCGATTCATCAAATAAGCTCCTCGACTCATTGCTTTTGTCAGGATAAGATCGGAGTTCTAGTCGAATCTTAAGTATGCTTTAAACCAAGAGAATTTATACCAAGATCCTCCGTGTTTCCACATACATCAAAATTTACTAGGTCAAATCCAGAAGATCGTGCGGAATCCGGCAATATGGGAAATCTATACATTTAGATCGGTGGAGCTTCCAAAACGAGGTTTCTAGCAATTTATTCTTTAGAAGAAACACGGATTCTTACTCAAAATCTAAAAAACTAGGGAGGGGACAAGACTCTTTGGTCTGAAGCAAAACGCAGTTTCCAGATTTATTAAAGATTGATCGGTACTCAGTGGACTAACTACATTATCAAGTTTGCAGAGCACAAAGAGGTATAGCAGCCGATTCTTGTTATCCAAGATACCCTTTGAAGCAATTTTGCAGGAATTTGGCTACCATGTGGTCAGTTCAAACTTATATTAGCAGATAAGATATTTGTATTTGTGTGAATTATTCCTGGAAAATGCAGATACCATATCTGGAAATGTATGATTTGTCTTACCATTAGAGGGCTCTACTGAGGGGTATGCAGTGAGGTTTCAAATTAGTATTAAGTATCGTCTGGCAGATTTGTGGTTGAATCTTTTAGGAAATCCTGCTTTGGAAAATATGAACAAAATGGAATAAGACATTGCTGGGTTTTTATGACAGCTTTTGAGAGAAAGGCTTGATATCCTTATGTACAAACATCTGGGGTGATGGGGAGCCAAATCCCAGAATAAACAAATTCAATAGTCAAGCAATCTGAATCTAACTGTATTGATAAATATATTGAATGAAACGCCAATGGTGTGGCAATTGCACAAAATTACCTAACTAATAAACTAATCAAATAAAATTTGAAGTAAACTAATAAAACTCAAAAGACTTTTTTAGATTTACGATGGAACCCCTCCCGGGTAGGGCCGTTAATGGACCTACCCCGGCAGGGTAAACTCTCGAGGGTTGACAGTTGACACATGGCTGCAATTTGCCCACGCGTTCGTGCCTAATCAACGTGTTATGCCATTCATAGGGGTGCTTTGACTAGGAATCAAACTTGGGTCCATCCGTGCATAAGAGTTAACAGTTGGAACAATAAGTCAATGTGTCGTCATGGTTACGACCCAAGATGGAGGTGCATCGTCGTAAGTTTCATGCCGGGCTCATTGTCGGAGCGAAATGCCTTATATAGGTTAGGAAAAGAGTTTATTATTGGATAATTCAAACATAATATAATAGACTCTCTTTTATATGACAAGAGAGTAAGCCAATAGTCAGATATAGGCAACATGGGATAAAAGAAAAGGGCTAGGGACAAGACAAGTCTAAAGTCTATAACAAAAGAAAATAACAAAAATATAAAGCAATAAAGCACATATACTAATACTCCCCCTCAAGTTCGAGCATAGATATCAATCATGCCCAGTTTGTCAACCAAGCAATTGAATTTGGCCTTGGGAAGAGGTTTAGTGAAGATATCAGCAACTTGATCAATCGTGTGAGTATACGGAGTGGAGATAGCACCAGACAAGACAGCCTCTCTGAAAAAATGACAATCCACCTCAATATGTTTAGTCCGCTCATGAAAGGTTGGATTGCTAGCAATAAAGATAGCAGCCTTATTTCACAATGCATAGGAATAGGATCAGAGTCAGATATATCAAATCCTTTCAGAAGATGGCGGACCCATAGAAGTTCACATGCAGTATGAGCCATAGCTCTATACTCGCTTCAGCACTAGAGCGGACGACAACAGTTTGTTTCTTAGGTAACAAGGTTACCACCTACAAAGGTGCAGTAATCAGAAGTAGTTTTGCGATCTAATTTGTTGCTTGTATAGTCAGTATCAGAGTACCATGAAATTTACAATGTCCATGATTTTTGTAAATCAAGCCTTTGCCTGGAGCATTTTTCAGATATTTCAAAATGTGACACGGCATCCCAGTGGCACTGTCTGGGTTTATCCAGATAACGACTGACTAAGCCCACCACAGAAGTGATATCAGCCCTTGTCACTGTCAGATATATAAGCTTTCCCACCAACCGGCGATATTGATGGTGGTCGGGATATGGAGAAGCATCATTACCCCAGTTTGTATTAGGATCCAAGGGAGTAGCAATGGGTTTTGCACCAAGTAGTTTCGTTTCTGACAACAAATCCAGATCATATTTCCTCTGAGATAAGCATAAACCTGAGGAAGAGCGAGAGACTTCAATACCCAAGAAATATCTTAATTTACCCAGATCTTTAGTGACAAAGTGTTTTGCCAGATATATCTTAGTGGCATGAATGCCTGCTTGATCACTTCCAGATAAAATAATATCATCAACATACACAATCCAGATGACAAGTCCATATATAGTTTTCTTAATGAACACAGAGTGATCCAAGTCAGAACGGCGAAAGTTGAACTGCTGAAGAATACTACTTAGTTTGTCAAACCAAGCACAGGGACTCTATTTAGGTCCATAAATTGCTTTGTGCAACCTGCACACCTTAGAGCACTTTCCCTTAGTGACAAATCCAGGTGGTTGTTCAATGTATACTTCCTCATGTAAATCATCATATAGCAAGACATTTTTAACATCTAACTGAAACAGAGGCCATTCACAATTAACTACTACAGATATAAGAACCTGAACAGAATTGAGACGTGCAACAGGGGAAAAAGTTCCAAAAAAGTCAATGCCATATGTTTGAGTATACCCTTTTGCAACAAGACAAGCTTTTAGGCGTTCAACTGTGCCATCGGGTTGGTACTTTACAGTATAGACCCAACGTCACCCGGCAGGGGAGCAAGAAGAAGGTGCATCAACTAAGTCCCACGTATGGCGATCAGTAAGTGCTTGCTTATTAGTTTCCATAGCCCGGTGCCACGTTGGATGTTGTAAAGCCTGAGCAGCATCTTGGGAAGAGATATAGCAGATAAAGTAGAGGTAAAATTTGCAAAGTTCATCCCCAAATTAGCAGTAGAACAAACATTGCCAATAGGATGTTGGGTACAAGACATGGTCTCTTTTCTCAAGCTAATAGGAACATCTAAATAAGAAAATACCTGAGGTGGAGGCTAATCTGCCAACGAGGATTGAGGAACTAGAGATGGAGGGGCCATAGAGGGAGTTGTAATTCTCGAACATACACTTTCTGAGGCACGGATGGAGCCACATCCTGAGAAGACGAGTCAGTGTCCACCGACACAGGTAAAGGTGTATCAAGTAACAGATCAGATGCCAATGTTGAACCTGCTGGAGAATAGTATGGAGATTCCTCAAAGAATACCACATCAGCACTAATAAACCATTAATTTGCAGCAGGATCAAAGCATTTGTAACCTTTCTGAGTCTGAGAATATCCCAAGAACACACGTTTGGTAGATCGAGGATCAAGTTTAGTTAAATCGGGACGAAGAGTTTTGACAAAGAAGGTGCTTCCAAAAATCTGAGGAACATGAAAAAGAGGAGCATTGGGATAAAGAATTAGATAGGTTGTTTGATTTCCAAGAACAGACAAGGGCATGCGATTAATCAGGTAGCAGGTAGTTGAGATAGCTTCAGGAGTTTTGGGGTACATGATAATGAAAAAGAAGAGTGTGGGCAACTTCTAAGAGATGTCAAATTTTGCGTTTGCAACCCTATTTTGTTGTGGAGTATATGAACACAAGTTTGATGTATAGTACCCAATTTGCGGCAAAATTGGCTGACAGATGTTTGCACAAACTCTAAAGCATTGTCAGTGCAAAAAAAATTAAGTAGGTTTATCAAACTGGGTACGGACTTCGGCCAAAAAGGTCATGATAGTATCAAGCATGTGGGAGCGATCTTTTAACAAAAGTAACCATGTAGTTCTAGAGAAATCATCAATAAAGCTCAGAAAGTAACGGAAGCCAAAAGTACTTGGAACAGAACAAGGACCCCACACATCAGCATGTACAATATTAAAAGATGCTTTGGACCCGATACAATTTTTCTTAGAAAAGGTAGCATGAGTTTGTTTGCCCATAATCAGAAATAGCAGAAATTAAATGCTTTAACTTTGCAACAAATGGATGGCGCAGTCCATAATGCCATTGAAGTTTCGTAACAAAAGCAGTCAGCAGAGCAGTCGGCTTTGGCAAATCCAAGTAATACAGCCCGCCTGGTCCCTCATGGCCTGAACCAATCCTCATCCTCATACGTAGATCCTAATAAACAACACCATCCGGGTCAAAAGTGATACAGCAACAGAGGCTTTTCACAGTTCTACTAACAGATAACAAATTCAAAGGGAACTTCGGAACATAAAGAGTTGAATGCAATAGTAATTTTCTAGGAGTGCAGACATTTCCAACGCCAGCAACAGGCATATGGGAACCATCATCAAGGGTAACAGGTAAAATAGAAGAAGTTTTACGTAAATCAAAAATAAGCCAGAATTGCCAAATATATGAGAGGTGGCGCTAGAATCCATCACACATCTGTTTTTACCAGAAGTAGCAGAAGATGCAAGAAGGGCAGAACCTCCATCAGGTGAGGCATCAACAGTGGAGGGAGCGATGTGGGCCAGGAGTAGCTTCTCAAATTAGGCGTAAATCCAATCCGCAGAGGGCTGAGATGAAGAAGATGGTGCAAAATCAGGTTGATCAGTAGTGACGTGTTGTACGGGCACTCACCCAGGCGGCGCTTAGGCGCGCCTCGGCGGGCCAGGCATTCACCTAGGGTCCAGATCCCAGGCGCCCAGCCTAGTTAGGCCTCTGGGCAACCTGGGTGGACGCTTGGAGTTTTTTTGTATATTTTTTATTTAGTGATCTACTGATTTTTGTTTATTTATGTACTGATTTCAATATTATTTAATCATCTACTGGTTTAACTTTATTTATCAACAGATTTTACTTTATTTATCAACTGGTTTGTATTTACTGTATTTATTCATCTACTATTTGTATTTATTTACGTACTAATTCAGGATTTTATTATTGATCTACTGATTTATATTAATTTATCAACTGATTTGTATTTATTCATCTACTTATTTGTATTTATTCATCTACTGAATTTATCCGTCTACTGTTTTATATTTAGTTATCTACTCATTTGAATTTATTTATGTACTGCTTTTGAAATTATATAATCATCTACTGATGTAACTTTATTTAACAACTGATTTGTATTTATTTATCCACTTAATTGTATTTATTCATCTATTTTTCTATTTATTTATCTACTGTTTTTTATTTAGTTATCTACTGATTTGTGTTTATTTATGTACTCATTCTGATATTATTTAATCATCTACTGATTTAACTTTATTTATCAACTGATTTAACTTTATTTGTCAACTGATTTGTATTTGTTGTATTTATTCATCTACTATTTGTATTTATTTATGTACTAATTTAGGAATTAATTAATCATCTACTGATTTATATTAGTTTATCAACTGATCTGTTATTCATCTACTTATTTGTATTTATCCATCTATTGATTTTATCTTTCTACTATTTTTTTTAGTTATCTACTCATTTGAATTTATTTATGTACTGCTTTTGAAATTATATAATCATCTACTGATGTAACTTTATTTATCAACTGATTTGTATTTATTTATCCACATAATTGTATTTAATAATCTACTTATTTGTATTTATTTGTCTACTGTTTTTATTTAGTTATGTACTGATTTGTGTTTATTTATGTATTGATTCTGATATTACTTAATCATCTACTGATTTAACTTTATTTATCATAAATTTTACATGTATCCATTAAATTAATATATATATATAAACGTCGGGAAACGCACGGGCCTCTGCCTGGGCGTCCCTAGGCAACACCTAGCCACCTATACAACCATGGTAGTGACCTGATTTGCCCATGCAAGCTTACCATGTTTTATCCAGCAGTGATCATTTGTATGATTGGTTTTTTTACAGAAGTTACAATAACGTGGTTCAGAAGAGTCAGGGCCAGAAGAAGATGAACCACGACCAGGTCCAACAGTAGAACAACCTCGACCACGACCACGGTCACGGCCACAAAAGGAATCTCCTGAGCGAGCAGCAAGAGCAGAATCTGAGTGGTCAGGTGGCAACGGGGAGACAGATGGTAGTCGTTGAACCTGTTTGAGGACGTCGCACATAGTAGTATCGTTGGATAATATATGATCAACGACCCCAGAAAAGGAGTGGGGTAAGCTGGTAAGAAATTGCACTAGCTAAAATTCATTGTGTTGTCGTTGTACCCCAGTAATATCAGCAGAGAGAGGATGACAAACTTCAAACTCGTCCCAGAGAGCAGAACACCGGTTATAATAATCCTCCACAGAATCGGTCGTAGAGTATGAAAATCTCAAAAACCTTAGGATTATGTTGATGAGAATAAACATGTGAGAGTTTGTCCCACATGGCTTTGGCAGTCTTCAGGCACAGAAGAGATTGACTAATTTTAGGTTCAAATGTTGACCAGCCAAGTCATGACACTGGAATCATCTTTTGACCAAAGACCATAGGCCTGCTTGGTTTTAGCGTCAGCTCCTTCAACAGGTAGAGTCGGGCCTTCAGAAATGAGATGTGAATAACGTCCTTGAGCTTTGACATAGAACTCGAAGGCTGCAGACCGTGTGTGAAAGTTGGAGTCATCCAACTTGATAGTGGTGACACACAGTGTTCGAATCGGATCGATGGACGCCATCACAAGCAGAGGTCAAAAGGGAACAAGAAGCAAAATCAAGCAGGAGGAACCTAACGTAGAGGCAGCAGGCAATAGAAGAAGCAGGAACCCAACACATGGGCAATAGGAAACCTGGATCAACAGATCCGACAAAACCCATAACGGGGCAGTATGTAGAAGAACCAGATCTGACGCATCAGATCTCAAAGACCCTCACAGGGGCAGAAGAAGAGATAAAGACCTACACCAACATGGGGAGGAAGTTACTCCACCATGAGGCGTAGGCAGGCAACGAGCTAAGGCAGATTAGAACTTCAACGTGCAATTGTTAGAAAGTTACTGGAGACGTAGAATGGAGAAGAAAGAAGAAAAGATGGCGGATGGGGCGGTTAGATGATGGAGAGGAAATAATGGTGGATGTATTGGAGAAGAGGGAAGAAGTGGGAAGGGCAATAGGAGGTGTTGTGGAGGCGGAGAGGAGGATGGGGGGTGGCGGCGGTAGACAGGCCGCTATTTTTTTTTTTTTTTTTTTTTGGGGGGGGGGAGGGGTAAGGACAGCGGCTGGATGGTGGGAGGGGTGGAGGAGAGGGAAAGGAAGGAAAGGAGGGAGGCGGGGCAGAGGAGAGGAGAGGAGGGGCAGGGCGGGGTGGCTAGAGGGAGGAGGAAGGGTGGTGGCATAGGAGGGAGGGGCTAGCGGCAGCTGGAAGAGGGGGGGTTGGGTGGCGTCAGCTAGGAGAGAGGGGTAGGGTGGCGGCTAGGGTCGAGAAAGGGATGGGTGGCAACTAGGGTTGATGGAGATAGGGTTAGGGTGGATCATAGTGCTATGATACCATATAGGTTAGGAAAAAAGTTTGTCATTGGGTAATTCAAACACAATACAATAGACTCTCTTTTATAGGACAAGAGAGTAAGCCAATAGTCAGAGATAGGCAATATGGGATACAAGAAAAGGGCTAGAGACAAGACAAGTCTAAAGCCCATAACAAAAGAAAATAACAAAAATATAAAGCAATAAAGCACATATGCAATACCTTAGAATCCACATCATTGCCAAAGCATTAGCAATGTCATCCCACTTGATTCTACATGATGCCCTTGTTTGTAGTGTCAATATAGGCATAATCCAAGACGGGGGTTGATGCAACACAGTGTGACCGACATCGTGTCAGAGCCAATAGATGCATTCCGACTTGGTTCTACACGACGCCCTAGTTTGTTGTGTCAATATAGGCATAGTCAAAGACGAGGGTTGATGCAACGCAGTGTGACCGACATAATGTCAGAGCCAATAGATGCATTCTGCTAATGTCGTTGGATGGTGGAGAATGACACATTGCAAGTGCAAGTATGTTTGCTTGTGAGACACATCGTAGTTGATGCCATTTAGCAAGGGGTTGTGAAGTTTTTCATGTATCTCCCGCAACGTGGCCAAAATCAAGGTGGAGGTCGTAACAACCTCACATTGCCATAAGGAAGAGCAAGAAGCAAGTTCCCATTCTGATTGCTAATGTAGTGACGGGTGTTAGCACTCTTCCCAGGCATGGTGGGTCTGCCTTGGCTAGCCGCTAGGGGTCTTCGGTGACGATGGTGATGGTCGGTTTGCCGTTGTTTAGGAGGAGCGGTGTTGTCCCTCCTGTACCAAACAATGTTATAGGAAACACTTGTCGGCTCTGACTAGAAAACAGTGGGAGACAAGGAAACCAAAGGAGGAGAATAAGGGGAAGAAGAGGTCATATTTTTGGTTGTATACCATGAAAGTGACCATGTTATGATTCCAATAGGGATACATTGTATATGATTTGATTATTAATAGAAGGTAATTCCAGTTATTATGTTTGTTTCAGTATTGAGATAATGAATAAATATAATAATATCCTAAGAATGTTATGACTTGATAACATATGGTTTGGGTTGATGACCTAGAACATGAAATCATATGTATGCAGAAGAGTATTCATTCTTGTTATGCCCCTAGTCAGTTAATATTATGGACATTATAAGACAACAATCATACATAAGAGACTTGTCTGTATGTTGAATGATGACTATGTCTCTTTAGTCACGATATTGGATATTGTGAAAAGAATAGGCTTGCATTATCGAGATAACAAATACAAGCATAGACCGTCTCCTTATATAGGATAGGAGTCACTAATTATAGAGTTCACCAATATGGGAATAAAAGACAAGATACTAAAGAATACAAAATAAATAACATAATAAATATGTATACAAATATATATTCAGATACACAGGTACTTGTTAGAGAACAAGTTGTACTAAATAGACCCACTTTGAGAATGACCCATGGAAGCCATGTCATGCAGTCGGAGTCATATCTTAATGTGACAGTGGGGTGGCAATGACCCTTAGACCGGAAGTCACCAAAATGATCACATGTTGTTCTATGTGTACTATTACACTACTCAATGTCACTCTGAATAAAGGTTGTCATACGAGTAGTGATTATGTGCACTATAACACTTATGGATTATTTTGAGTTATGTAGATGGAATTTGTCCATCCATTAGAATGACATCTTAGCACTTGATAATTGAAACTATAAATTGCATGGCCATGCTCAAGTGAGTCAGTGTATGATATTAAGCTCCCACAACCTCAATGGTCCACTTTGTTCAAAAAATATAGATTGAATGTTAAGAGGATAACAACTCCATGCCTCGATTTCAATCTGGATATCTATAACAAAAGGATATACGGTCATGGTAACATTGTTCATTTACAGGTTAAAGTTGTTCTCAACTTATTCCAATTGCTTGGGTAGCAATGACGTGTTGCTAGATACACTCTTTGCTTGTGAGGTCTCTGACATCACTGCCAACGCAATGTAGAATCAACGGGGTCACACGCATAAGGATACTTAAGGAAAAAGAAGTTCGCAATCAAACACGTGATTAGATTGTTCTGAATTATGTAAAGGATGATTTCCTACCCATTCGGTCGTCAGGGCAAGCCAGTCAATCGGTCAACTAGATGGTTCAGAACCAATCGATCAACTAATATTTAGTTGATCGATTGGTTACCAGTCAATTGATCAACTAGATGGTTCAGAACCAATCGATCAACTAATATTTAGTTGATCGATTGGTTACCATTTGGGAAATTGGCCTACTAGTCGACTAGATAACTCAACCGGTCGATCGAACACAAGCCAGGAAACATGAAAAAAGAATACTTGTTCGGTTTGGAATCAAATTTCAATCGGATTGGACTAGGACTAGCCAACGGGTTGAATGGATATTACTAATTGGTCGACTAGGTGACTCGATCGGTCGACTAGATAACAAACCAGTCGATTGGATCTCTGACTAGGTTTTCCTTATTTGGTTCTATTTTGAGCCGCGACTAGGAACGAGATTGGATTTTTTTCGAATCCAAGCCCATGACTCTCCTATATAAAGGGGTGGACGTCCAAAAGGAGAGGCATACATTAAGATACAAGTTGTCTAAGAGTATCCTCTTGGAGAGAGAAAAAACTCATCCCAAAGATGACACCCCGCAATAGGAGGAGAAGGAGAGCAAATGATACTAGAATGTTGACAACTCTAAGTTATGTTTCCTCTTGACGACCAAGGCGGTGCGCCAAGAGATATACCATTCGCATGGAGAACGTAGAGGTCAAGGCCTTGGGCAAAGGCTTAAGGACAAGTAACTTCTCTAAAGAGAAGAAAGGTAGTTTTACGATGACAAGGCGGCGACAACAACAACCACTTCGACACACACACACATATATAGAGAGAGAGAGTGAAAGAGAGAGAGATTAGGATCAATAAGTGTGAGTTCTACACTGGCATAAAACATGTCTAGTTGTTGAACAATTAGTGTGCGCTAAGTTATATTCAACATCCCTTCTGTGTTTTTAATATACCGATGTTTTATGGCTACGACGAATTTGTTGGCTAAGATGTTTTGTTGGAAAAAAGTTTTAAATTTCCGTTGTGCCTCCTTCCCTTAAAATACCTACATGTACGTGGTGGCTGTGAGAATCAAAAGGAGAAGATCGGGAGAGGAGGAAGAATAGGGGAAGAGAAGGTTTGTGAAGTATAAACAGTATATATCTCTTTTTCTCTCCCTTTTAAAATTAGTGATTTCACTTATAGATTGGATTACTAATGGATGTGGGAGATGGCTCCTAGACTTGGGGTGTAGGAGACCAAAGGTGGATAGGGAGGGGTATCCAGGACCTAGAGTTAGGGTTTTGGCTTTGAGCTCAAATATAACTAGTACGGAAATAATTTCCAAAATAATCAAGCGATCTAACCCAGGATAATACCCAAGTTGGTATATATAGAAAAATGACAAAACCCAGATTATCCAGCAATTGTGCAGATTTTTCTGCTTAATAAACTAATCAAATGACAAATTAAATTAGAGATTTACAAGTACAACTAAGTCCATGAAACAATTACAAATTACTAAAGTATCAATTAACACTAATTCAGCTCTCACGAAAGTTTCTATCCTACATTGAGTTTTAGGGATATAATGGTTTTCTCATTTTTGATGCACTCTTTATAATCAAACCAACGATTTTACGCCCTCCACAAAGATAATGCTTCAAAGAACCAATAGCCCATTATGAATGCTATGCTTGATGAGCTAGGCACCAAGAGTAAGAAGTTCCTAGCAGAACAAGTTAGACAAGGAAATGGCGTTGATGTAAATTGTTGCAGCAATGGCAGTAAACAAAGGGTCGACACAGCTTAATAGCATGCTCCTTTTTAGGGTCAACAAAGGACATCTCATCACAAAGAAGAGGTGGTTCCTCATCCTTGCACATGATCAAGCAAGTGATCAGAAAAATGGCAGTATCTGCTCCTGATGAAAGAAGACTTGCTATGCTTCCCAAGGTTGGTAAGGACAGTGTGACTTGAATATGAAACCCACTAGAGGGCAAAGAGGAAGACAGAGACTATATCTACTGTTCCGGGCAAGATGAGGTCTGTTGGGATCAGTGACAAGAAGAAGCGATGGGAGCTGCTCCAACAATAACAAGTGTTGTATCACTTGTGCATTGGAATTGAAATACGGCTTAGAATTCGGCATTTAACTCTATTAGTCCATCGTTAATTGCTTAAGCATGTCTCAAATATAGTATTGTACCAAAGAACAGCAATCAGTGATATCTTGTTTTATAGGATTTGGATTTTTTTATGTTATCTTTAGTGAGAGTATTCTTCTGTAAAATCAATCATTTCTTGAGTTTGCTTAAGCATGTATCACTTATGTTTATAAAGATATCTTGTTTTCTTGGGTATGGATTCTTTTGTGAAAAATGCCCTTTCTTGGGTTTTCTCAAGCATGTATCACTTTTGTTCAAATTTCACAATTTCCATAAAATCAATCAATTCCTAAAATTCTAGTCTTTCATAAAGATATTTTTGCTCTCAGAAAGATGAACTAAGAATAATCTGAGTATGGTATTTTTAACATCTATAATAACAGCTTGACAATCGCACTTTTCAGATATGTCAAGTACTGATTTAGTTAAATACATTGGCATATTATACGTGTAGACTTCAAGTATATGGTTTCATATTTGCAAACCACATCCACTCATGGAAAGAGTATATCGTTATTTTCTAGAAAACTGTCACTTTTACTGCCTGTCACTCTAACACTAGAGCTGAGGATATCAACCTTGTAACACAAATTTCTGTAACCTTACAAGTTGAAAATAGCCAATTTTATAAAACAAAATAAACAACTGACAAACAGTTGCATGAACTCAGCTATGCATAAAGCAATAAGCTAGCAAGTTTCAAAGGCTTTAAACTTGTAAAACTCTTATTCTAAGCATCAAGCAAAATTGAAAATAATTTATCGATAAAAGAATCACAATAACGGAAGAGATTTTCACATTTACAGATGCAGAAATTTCATAGCAGGTCTATTCATACTTTTTATTTACCGACAATATAGTTTATGATCATCGTAAGTCACTAAGTTATAGTTGCGACTTATGAGGATTAATTGATTTTGATCTGGCATCATAAAGTGGTATCCAATCAATGGATTTTCTTTTAGCTAATAGAAGCAGTGGAAACCGTCTAAGCCAACTTACAGTTAAGGCAAGCTGGGCATTTGCAGTTAAATCTCGATATTTTGTGCTCAATGTGATCAGTTCATTCCAGCAGCAAGGCTGTCCAGAAGATTCTAATCTGACAAACAAATGCATGAATTTGAAGTTATGGTGAAGCAAGTAAGAAACAAAATATCAATATCCAGTAACTATACCTTGTTCTAGAAGGCAATCCAAACAGGGCACCATCAATATACAGTCCACATTCAACAAATAGTTCAGGGTTCCAGCTTCCAGCAGCGGTATCCAACTCTACAAAATAGATATAACCAGCAGATATCAGTCTAGCAGTAACTATAGGTTGGAATGCAACGCTACAAAAAAAATTGAAGGAATAAGTTAATTAAGATTTACACCACACATAGCTTCAAAATGGGGGCAAATCCATACTCATCCGGTTGCATTTTAGTAACTTTTTTATATTTATGGTGACAACATCGGTACGATAGCTCTTGCATATATATAGTTTCAAGAGCTTGCAGTCGGGCAGCTGATATAATGATAATAATGAAACAACAATGGATTATTTTCTTACAACAAAAGAATAACTCGATAAAGACGGAAACCCTAAAAAATGGACCAGTATTTACGTAGAATGAACAAGGATTTACATCCTTTAATATTCATATATCAAAGACATATCCATATATCAAAGACAAAAAAAATCCAGATGGAAGACTTGGTTTTACATTATCCCCTGCATATATACCTTACACATTATCAACAGGTTAGACAGAATTGAGGCCATAAGAGTGCTAATTGCAAATAGAAATAAGCACAATCAACAGCCTAGACAAAGCACCCAGGATATTATCTTTCAACGTTATCAATAGCTTATATAGATATAAACACATACAAAAGTGCTAACGGGAAATGTTCCTAGGGCGAAATCAACAGACTCAACAAAGTGACATGGGCTGAGTATTAACAAAACAGAATTAACAGCCTCAACAAAACCCCCTGGGCTGGGTATTTTTAACTAAACTAACTCGAAACTAATGACTCTGAACAACTGCACAAACTTTTCAAGTAAATTCAATATACCTAAACTGGGAAATGGGAAGCTTGCAGATAAATCCTTAATTAGCTAATAACATACATAAGTAGTCTAATCAGGTCTCCCGGTGCCTTCTGTCCTACATGAACTCTTGGCTACGAAAGACGAGCCATTGGCGAGTTGAGTGATGCCCTCAAGACTCCTATCAATGAAGCTGCATATGGCATTTGATGTAATGTCATTGCAGTTGTACAACTGGCTAGGAATACCATACACAGATAATAATCTGGTCTTTCATGAGCGCACAAAAAATATTGAAGTAGACTTCCACTTTGTGCGAGACCTAGTTATAACTAAGAAGATTATATTACTCCCCATATACGGACAGGAGATCAATTTGCAGATATTCTCACCAAACCGCTCGCCTACCTTATTCAAGTATATGGGTGTCAGGCTGGGACTTCACAGTGTTTACTCTCCATCTTGAGGAGGCGTTTTAGCATAACTGATTAGTTGGACTAAGACCCATTGTATTTCCTTTTTCTCTCTTAGCCCCTGTATCCTCTGACTCCTACATATAGAAGACTCGGTATTATTTTATTGACTATTGAAACTCAATCAATAGGAAGAATGGAGCTGAAAAGGGGACCGCATGTTAGATGACCGCATTTTTTTCCACCAAATCATCCCATCCGTCTTGTCAATTGCCCAGCTAATTATTTAGCACCCTAGTTGTCTTTTTAAGTAGGGTGTCTTGTTCTGTGGTGAATGTGTGATGGCATTAAACATTGTTTGGGTAGAGTAAGTGCTTAAATAACAGGAACACTGGAAAAGTTATCTCCCATTTAAATACTTATCATCCTTTCCAATCCAGCCCAAGGGGTGGTGGAGTAAGATGGAATAACAGCCTTCCCTCTCTGAAGATTTTGTGTGTGTGTGTTTGACTTTGGAAAAGCCCATCTATTTCCATTGGAATTGGGCAATCAGATCATTGGCTTTGGAAAAGGCTGTTATTCCATCTTAAACACCCAATCTATTTCCAGCTCTGAAGTGGGAATCAACTGCCAGCAGCCGAACAACAAAGCTACTAAACTTAAACACCCAATCTATTTTCAGAAATAGAAGTTTCTAACCCTAGACCAGTCCTAAGATAAAGTTTGCATAAAGAACAAGCTTTGACACAATCATGGAAAGTTGTGAACCCTATACATAGGAGAGCAAAGTGTAGACGACAATGTATGGGGAAACATCACAACCAGTGACGTTCGAATGCTCATTTGCACTTGGTTTTCTTTCTGAAGGAAAAATGTGAGGCATTTAGGATGTTCACTTGAGTACAGTTGCTAATCGAAGGTGGATTTATGAATATTGGGATAGAACGGATGCACAGGGATCAATTCTACATTTCTTTATGACAAGACTGGTGGCATGAGGCCGCATCACTTCTGGTGAAATTCCATATATCCAGTAATTGAAGGCCGAAAGAGCTCTGGTATAAGATAGTATAGCTACCAAGACTCCCCTTACACAGAATGCTCTGATTTTAATAGAACTGTATCTTGCGCGGAGGTCTATTTCCTTATATGTAGACTGAAGCTCTGTAGTTTGTTGAAGGAATGTGCAAAGTGCATGGTCTCATGGACTAGCATTGTTGACTGATCACTTCCTTTGGAATGCAATCTTACATGATTGATTCTGAGGAGCATGACCTGTATACATTCTCTCGATAGCTTTGGCACGGACATAGGAGGAAACCCAGTGTATTGTGCAAGCAACAGAATAACGGCTGCCTTTTGACCCTCAGAACGGGCATAAAAATGTAGTAATTTTTGGAGATACATGTTGCAAGGAGTGGTGACGATCAAAAAAATCATTGTCATCTGTGTAATACTTGAATGCTACTGGTTAGGCTTATTCGCGCCTATTCAGTCGTAGCTAACCCCCACCTTGTTTCAAAACACGACAGCCAAACAAAGAAAAAGGAAATAATTGTTTGCCGAAGAATTAGCTAGACGCCGATATTGAAGACAGTGAGCCTACGACTAAAAAGCTTGCCTGACGCTGCAGGCGATTGCGGGAGTGTGCCCTCTAGCCTCTCAATTCTGAAGGTCACTGGAAGATTGATGTCGCAGGAAAGGAAGAACCGGTACTCGTTGCCGTTCATCGAGGTTAAACTGTTCCGAGGACTGCGAGCCGTTTTCCTCAGTCGCTTGCCCCCGGTAGGACGGTAGTTCCAACGAGGGTCGAAATCCGGAACCGCAAACGAAGGCCCGCCGGGAAAGTTAACGCGCGTGGCAAGTTCGCCGGAGCGGAGAGAACGGTTGTTTGAGTGCTGGAAACGGATTCAAAGCGGGCAAGCAACAGCAAAATCTGGGATGTTTTGTTTGGCTGGTAATCCCCAAATTTTTAGTTACTTTATTCAAGAGAAGCAACGAGTCCGATACTGAAAAGAGGAATCTTGTAGTGTTAAACCGCCGGAAGAGACTTGCGCACAAAGGGGCGTAGACAACAACAAACTTAGACCGCCGGTACCAGGCTGCATGAGCACTAATAATTTAAACTGCTGTTCTTGGATATATTGTTTTCCCCAAACTCTTGAGAGGTTTTCTTAAGGCTGCTTTCTGTCTCCGCATATATTTGTATGTACAGATGGCTGTTATATTTCATACAAGTAAAGTCAAGATCAGCCGTGACAAATTGAATATGTATTTGAGGATCAACTGATAGTTTGGGTCCACGGAAATAGAGGTTTGAGCTTTTATTTTCTAACCCGTTTGTCCAATATAGAAGATTCTTTATGGTCTAATGCCTCCTTGTCCCCTGATGTAGTCCAACTTTTGTGATGGAAAAGAATTGAAAACTAAAAACATTATTACTATCCATTTTATTTAGAAGATTTGAAGAGTTCAACATAATCCTTCAAAGCTGCATGGAGGTTTTACAAAAATTAGAGTCTAGGTAACATGTAGCACTTTAGGGCCTAAATAAGTAATGAACGGAATTTATCTATATATAGGTTTTCAACTTGAAGAATTATGGTGGGTGAGAATACTAATACATATATGAGCATAGATGATGACTATGTCCTAAGACTGACGATTATAATCGGACATGGCCTTGGCATGTATTATCTTGTACAATCAGTAAAGGCAATAGTCTGTAGAACCTTATAACAAGGGTTTAGGCGAGTGGGTATTGTTGCATGTTTAAGGAATTAATCGTCATCATTCACAGTAGTGATTAATAAATAAATGCATAGTTTCATTAAAAATGATTCTTTGAAGTGGTGTCTAGTGTGGATTGCACCTTTCACTAATGTATGTTGAACCAAGAAGCTAATTATATGGAATAACGATATCTAAAACCCCGCCCAACTTGTTTTTTGTTTATAAACATGCGCACATATAGTAACATTTACAAAACAATATCCAAGTTGAACATCATAAGGTTTCTCATACAATTTGCCTATACAAAATCAACCATTTGCATATGGATGGACATTCCTCTTTACCTATTCAATTGTATTGTTTGACCTAAATTTGATGGCCTGATTTCATAAAACACCTATTGAAGTGGTCCCCAGAAAACGGTCCAAGAAATAGCCATGAGCAAATAGGCCAAAAACGGGGTGATCAAACTCCTTCATGGAATTTCTACTAGTAGATTTGAAAGAGGTCGAACATGGACCGAAATTCTGCTTTCTATTCTAGACTTCACTAAAGCCTACAAATGACAAAATTTCTTGAGAAAATCAAAGCTAAAAGTCATACTCCTCTCACCATAAGAATGAGAAACAAAAATTGTGAGCATATGGTTTTTCTTGATTGTATTGATATCCATGCTCGTCTAAAAATTTAACTCCACAGAGTAAAAAAATGAATTATGATTAGTTGGTGATAGCAATGAGGGAAAGACACATGCTTTTGCAAGGGGTGTCAATATATCGTAAGGTCCTCGATTTGACACCTCGTTCTCCTTTTGGAAGATCATGTGATTAAATTTCAGTCATAAAATGGCAACAACAAAAAATACTCAAGATTGAAATAGCAAGATTTTCGCAACGTGTTAGACCTTTACAAAGGCAAAGTTGCATCATGTTATACAATTACAAGCATACATGAATGAATACATGAATTTTAAATTATCATTGATTGTTGATGCCCTTCATGATCTTTTTGAGATGAATTTGCCACAAGGGAGGCTTCTGCAAAGCCACAAGTTTGTGGCATGAAAGAATGTGCCACTAGCCTAGATGGGAGCATATGGGTTAGGCAAATATCTAAGAAAAAAGGACAAAATGTTACGATTGGTAACTGAGTTACTTGGAAATCTTAGAGTTAAGGAGTCCCTAAACTTCAATTATTTTATCTTATTTAGTAGTTTCCAAGTTGTTTTCTTATAAGATGATTTGTATGTTAATTATAAGACATATTGGTTTGTAAAACATAGATCAAGTCTAAAAAATCTATTTTCAATACTTGTAAGAATTTCATATAAGTAGAATGTACAAAAATTAAAATCTAATTTTTAATTATAATGTATGAGATTAAAATCAAGAATATCCTATCTGAGTTATAAAATTAGAAGTTAAGAAATGCATGTAAATAGATTAGTAGAAATGTTAATTCAATGCTTAAAATGCTTAGATGTTTTGTGCTTTTTATTAGGTCAAATTTGGTTTAAGGTCTTCAAATGAATACCTAAATTTCTTTTTCCTAGGTTGGCTTCTGTTAGAAAGTCTATATTAGCCTATTTAATTAATGGGCTAATTAGTTAGTGGGCTTTTGTATCTCATCTGATTTAGATTACTTGTGTCCTAAGTCTTAGGGTATCTCCTCTCTCCTATATAAAGGAGAGGGCGTCCAGTCTTGTATTCATCCCATTGCATTTAATTCAATATAATCTTATTCTCAACATGGTATTAGAGCATGTTCGCTCCTGAGGGAACCCTAGCTGCCTCTGCTTCCCTCCTCTCCTAGCCGCCGAAGAACAAAGCCCCAGGCCGACCGTCGCCTCTCTCCGAGAGAGAAAAATAGGTGGAGATCCCGCATGCGGGTGGCCTCCGCCGTCGCCATGGCTTAGGCCGACTGCCCGCTAGGCACTTCCGACCTCCATGGCTCTTTTTCTCCCACTTTCACATAAATCTGTATGTCGACGCTAATTTCCGACATGCAATCTATGTTTTCCAAATCCAAAGTTGATCGTTGGTGATCTCCTTTTTGGCCATCACATATCTGACGCCATCGTCACCTCTGCTATCTGTCGGCCAGCAACCATCAGTCTATCGGCCAACATCACCTATCTTTTTTCTCTAAGAGTTGTTGCATCTCGCGCAAGTGTTGCCCATATCCAACAACAATGTCGCCGCTCCCCAACGCCATCACTACCCATCCAGCCAGCTCTGTCTTCTATAATAGCCGCCACTGTTGTAGCAATTTGCACCGCCCATCAGTAATAGTCGTTGGACAGTAGCATATAATATTGCTGCAAATCACAGTGGCCATCGCGTCTACCACTGCATCGTGTCGACATCCTCATCATCAACCTTTGTTGCCGCTCATGGAGAGGCTCCGCCCTTGGCTCTGCATACGACCTCATGGCCTGTAATATCTATGGAGCCGCATAGGAGACTTTTATCATCTCCTCCCTTACGACCAAGTGCTACATCAACTGAGTGACACAATAACCATCTATTGCTCGCCATCTTGCTGCTACAGCCACGGTTGGCACTAGCCATCAGCCACTACTCTAAGCCAAATTATTGTCGCCATCCATTATCTATGCCCATTAAGCTGCTGACTACCGCGGGCGTTCACCCATCACTCTTCATCGTTACCAAACAACCCCAATATTTTTCTACTGCCCTCAACTTCTCTATCTCTATTGATATTCGCATCCTTACTCAGATCTATCTTTGGCTAATCGGATCCAATTTTAAGCCTAATCAGCGGGTCGGGATGAGATCCATTTAATTTTCTACCCAAATCTTACATTGACCCATTTAGAATATTCTCTTCGATTATCAATTTCATTCTCCACATATTAGATGATCTCCATATCACAAATTCCTCTCAAATCTACCAATTCCTTTCCCGCCCACTCATATCATGTATGTATCCATTTCCACAGTACGGGGGGTCATATATCCACTTCTCCACACCAAACACTCACTCTTGTAGTATTTGGTGTGTAGGGGGGATAGAGAGGAGAGGAAGAGATGAGAAGAGAGAGAGAGCATGTGAGAGTATGTATGAGAGAGAGAGTATGAGAAGAGATGATATATGTATTCAGGCTATATATGTTCCAGGCTATTATCTTCATGGAGCTTCGTATTGTTCAACACATTCGTTCTCTACTTCCAGACAGTATTGAAGGATCTTCATTCAACATCAACAATGAGCTATCCACGTTCATACTGTGTTATGTACATCAGGTGTTGATGGTATACTTCAGCAAAATTCACATGAGACAGATGGGTGCTTCTTCAAATTTTTAGAATTTTAGCAAGCCTGCCAATCTACTTCTGCAAGGTTGATTCATCCACTTTACCTTCACCGAGCTGCTTCATCACGTCTTCTCTGAGCCGCATCTGCTATTTTGACATCACTTGTTATTGATCTACTTGGGACTTTCCTTAATGGATGATCTCCTTTCCCATTGAGCCCCTAAGGTTCATGCGATAGAGTTTTATGGTACATGCATCGTATGACCAACATATTGTCCATTCATGTTTGTGCCACGTTATGCACGTCTTCCCAAACAATTTGAAGATTTTGCTACTGGTACATTGACATTGGGCATCCGCATTTGTGCCATGTTAAGTATGTATTCCAGTGAAGTTTTCGTAGTCATGGTATTAATGATCGTCTGCTCCAAGTGGTGAATTAGTGTTGTAGTATTCAGGTTCCATTTCAGATGTTCTTCATTCCAGATGCACTCTAAAAGACCTTCATCAAAGCTTGAGGATCTCTAGCCTGTAGAATACAATTTCAAAGAAGAGAGACATTGTCACCACATGGTTTAGGGGGAGTATTAATTAACGGGGAGTATCATTTTTTGTACGGGAAGTGATATTTTTCTTTTATCTTACATTTATCATTGTTTTTATCATTTTATCGAGTCTTGTAACCTTCAAGCATTGGACATGTGTTTCACCCATGCTCCATCTTGAGGGGGGTGTTAGAGAGTCTATATTAGCCTATTTAGTTAATAGGTTAATTAGTTAGTGGGCTTTTATATCTCAACCCGTTTAGATTACTTGTGTCCTAAGTCTTAGGGCATCTCCCCTCTCCTATATATAGGAGAGGGCGTCTAGTCTTGTATTCATCCCATTACATTCAATGCAATATAATCTTATTCTCAACAGCTTCATTTGTCAGTAAACTTATACCGAGTCTTCTCAACTAGTGATTGCTATGAGCCACTAGCATAATAGTCAGATCACTAACAATCAGATCCACCCTTAGTAAGGGTTTGGTAGCAACTTGTTAGAAGTCATACTGACTAGTAGGAATGATCCTTAGGGGCTTGTCAGGATGACTAGTATCCCAGTTAGTTGTGACTACCAAAAGATAGAGTGACTTCTAGGTTAGTCATGCCAACCAAGTAGGGAAAGATAAGCCAAATAGCAACACATTCCAATATCACTAGCGGTAGTTTGATTAGGGGTCGTTACATTTTTCATTATATCGACCATCTAGTTATCCAGACAACTAATTGGGATCAATTGAGCATACTTCAATCAACCACAAAAAATCATATATAATTTTGATATAACATGGGTGTAAATATAACACTCAAGTTGAGGAATTTGTCACCTAATAACCATAATATTATCAAAGTAGTGATTTAGGAGAAAATTCATGGCTTGGGAGGAGGAGGAAAATCATTAAGGAATGGTAAATTATATTTTACCTAACCCATTAAGTGTTTAAACTTGTTTCTAATCCTCTTCTCTACATATTAAGTAGATAGTTCATACCTTGATATTGAATTTAGATATGCTTTTTTTTTCTTCTTTTTTTCTCGACTGGAGCTAAACTTATGAACATGATAGGTTGAATAGGGAGTTGTGGGAAGAATTTCGACAATTTCTTCTCAATTTGAAATTGAAGAATTGATCATAGCAGATTTTAGTAGGGATATATTATATTAATAGAGTGGAAAAAATTTCTAAACCAAAATTTATCAAAATATAAACTTAAAAGTGAATGTACAATGTTCTTCACATTCTTAAATTGTAGTCTTTTATGTCGAGTTACTTGTATTAAAATTATTTGAATAGTAAAAATTGCCCAAACTAATATTTTATTTTATGAGGATATGATGGTGTATTTTATGATGTCGTTTGAGTAGGTCAAACTTAGAGACACCAAATTACTAAAGTTTTCTAAATTTTACATAAATAATATTAATGAACATTGGTATCTTAATAATGCATGCTCATCCATGACTCTGACTTCAAGTTCATGTTTTGATATTACATGAATTTTGAAAATATAATAATTTAGTTTTTTTAATAGTGTACAAAGAGAAACCTAAACTATACAATAAAAAGAAATACATGAAATTGGTCCTGAAATGTCTATCTGGTTGTAATTGAGAATTTGAGATGTGATGGTTACTAAATTGTAAGAATCCAAATATGATGTGATATGTCATGAGAAAGACATTAGGTTTAATATAATTTTAAGCAGAAGTGAAAGATAATGCTTTAATTATAGTTAAATGAAATTAAATAGTATATTGGTAGGTGAGTTTAAAGAATGCATCATACATTAGATGGCCTAAAGACTATATAAAATGGTGCAGAGGTCTTTTTGTGATGGAGGAAATGCCTTACCTATGGGAAGAGTCCAAGTGGAGATCGCTAGAGGGAAATAGTGGGGTATGGGGGGTCAAACCCACCAGAGGATGATCTCTTCAATATATTTTGAGTGCCCAACATGATATGAAGATTGTGATGGTTATAATGAAGTACCCAAAAACAACTAAAGGTTTCCATGGACCCAATTTTAGAGGTAGTTTCTTTTACTACATTAAGTTCGCCCAAGTTGAACCAGTGTGTGTAGGGAAATATGGCATCAGATACCATAGTGGAATCAAAAAAATTATTGTCATATTCCCTTTTGATAGTAGATCATGTCAACAACTATGTAATAGGAAGGAAAGGGTGCAAGGCATATACCTGGTCCTAGAGCAAGTCCAACTACTATCCCTTATTGTAGCATGCTACTTTCTCAAGTTGCACCTGGGCTACTGTCAGCAACGACCTCCTGGTTGATCACCACAAATAGCGGTTGACTGTGTCATCCTAGCAGGTGGAAAAGTCCTCCTCACCTCTTTAGTAGACCACACAAACCACCAGAAACTCTTGTCATTTTAGATGAATAGACAAGAAGGAGTTGTCTCTTCTATTCAGCGTGTTAGTGCCGACTTGCTCTCCCAATTGTCTCTCCCTCACCATCCCTCCCTTTGATGGGTAGGACTTGCTCAAGTTCTCATGTTATCACAACTGTGAGAAGACAACAACTGTGAGATCTTATTATTGTCTCTCTGGAAAGCCTATACTACCCCTCTATTTATAGGAGGGTCATGGTCAAGACTTCTAGTCTAAGCGTGAGTTGAAGATATGAATTTTCATGATTTTTTTGAAACGTGTAAATGTTGAATTGGTCGGTTCACTGATGAATCGATCAGTTCACATATGAATTGATCGGTTCAACTCTTGAACTGGTCATTTTGTAAGGTTTCCCAATTGTAATTGTATTAGAAATTAATATTTGATTAATACATAACATGATGTCAGTATCAATCCTTGATCCAATCACATTGATCAACCAAACGGTCAGTTCACAACCTGAACCAGTCAGTACAGATATCTGAGTCGATCGACTCACTTAGTGAATCAGTCGTTTCAGAGTCTTGATTACAAATATTATTTAAATTGAATACTTAACACTTTAGTAATCAAGTTTAGACCATATTCATGAATAAACTCCTATTCTAGGTGTATACTATGTGTGTGATCCTATAGGTCCCTAGTTACATTGGAAGTGAATGTTTATAACTACTTTATGACATCACAAGCAATGAGTGGTATCTAATAAGAGATCATTGCTACCAAAGTAATTTGAAAAGTTGGAGAACAACTTCAACCTACAATCTGTGATCGATATCATGGTGATTGTATAATTCCTTTGTATCTAATATCCAGATTGAACTTGATGTATGGAATTGTCATTATCTCAATGTTCAATCCATGTTCCTTGAACTAGAGCAGACTGTCTGTCTGAGATATATGTACTAGTACAGAAATGGCTTATAATGTCACTTTTAAAAGCGTCGGTTGTATAAATACACTGACACCTAAAACCTAATGCGTCGGTTTAATAAAAAAACCGATATATATCTGTGAAGGGCGACCAGACACGAGTATCGCTTTTATTCAATGTTGGTTTCCAAATAATAAACTGACACCTAAAATTAACCGCCAAATCCAAAATTTCCAGTGAAAAAAATTACCTCCAAAATTTAACATATGGCATCGGTTATTAACCATTAAACCGACGACGAAAGATTATTCGCGAGACAGAAATTGGGCACATTTTGGTCATCGGTTTTACTACAATGACCGACGCTTATGGGTTTTCCCGCATTGTTCTCGGGAAAATTTTCACACCCTTTGAGCGTCGGTTTTCGAAAGAAAATGACGACTATGGTCACTAACCGAGAACAAATTTTTTAATCGGCATATGTAGATAGACGTCGGTTTTTTTCTAGTAAAAACCGACGACTATCAGTGAGAATAGGTGTCGGTGTATTTATAGAACCAACACCTTTAGTTTTATGTGTCGGTTTTATTTAAGAACCGACACATATTGTTAACTTAACAGCACCCGCGCGAGCCCGACTCTTTCCCTTTCTCTGTTTCATTCATTCTCGCGCTACTCCAGGGTTTGGTCTGGTGATTTTATGCTCACCGCTGCCGCTGCTTGCTCCGGCCGCTTGCTCCCACCTCTGTCGCCGCTTGCTTTGGCCGTTGCTCCAGCTCCGATGTCCTGCTCTCCTGCTCCAGCTCTGGCACCGCCTGCTCTATGCTCCAGCTCCGGCGCCTATTCTCCTACTCCAACTCCGGCGCCGCCTGCTCTCCTTCTCCAGCACCCTTCACTGTCGCTGCCCTCTCTTGCTTGCTGCTCCGGCCACCCACCCACCCGCTCGTCGCCGTCGCCACACTCTGACCCGCTTGCTGCTCCTAGTACCTTCTTCCTCCTCTTCTCCACCATTTTCTTGTGAAATCGTAGGTTGGCACGGCCGTGCTGGGTAGCACGACCGTGGTGGCTGATTTTGTGCTATATTGCTCAATTGTATGTGTAATGATTATCTTGATGATTTTGTGCTATATTGCTCAATAGGATGCCTAAATTTGTGTGTAATGATTATCTTGATGATGTAAACTTAGGATACCTAAATTTGTATGTAATGATTATGTTGATGATGTAAACTTAGGATATTATCTTGATGTTGGACTAGAAACCCGTCCAAGATTTACTCATTAGGAGTAAATCTTCGATAGTCCCCGGTTTGGGACTGTTCTTGAACACCTAATCTCACTTAGGATGTAAGTGTATAATGTGTATTGGATTTTTGAGAAAATAACGGTATCATTTCCCCGTTTGTTCTCTTAGTACATATGTACTTAGAGAACAGCGGGGAAATGCTGCCGAATTTTTTTTAAAACCCAATACACATTATACACTTACTAGTGAGATTAGGTGTTCAAGGATGGGATAGGTGGTACACATTTATTATATATAAGAATGACATCACATGTATTTGTTGGCCTAGAAACCCGTCTAAGATTTACTCATTAGGAGTAAATCTTGGATAGTCCCTGGTTTGGGACTGTTCTTGAACACCTAATCTCACTTAGGATGTAAGTGTATAATGTGTATTGGATTTTTGAGAGAACAACAGGGAAATGCTGTTGAAATTTTCTTGAAAACCCAATACACATTATACACTTACTAGTGAGATGAGGTGTTCAAGGATGGGATAGGTGGTACACATTTATTATATATAAGAATGACATCACATGTATTTGTTAACCCTAGACCCTAATCTTGTTGTAATATATACTTGTTTTCTCTTTAATCATAGAATGGATAGATCATGGATGTCCATTCGCAATCGTTGCACCCCAGAGTTTATTTCTGGTCTTGACCAGTTTATTAGATTTGCCGAGGAACATAGGAAACAACCTGGATATATGTTCTACTGTCCATGTAGGCATTGCGGTAACAACTTGAAAGTCAACACTGATGACGAAATCAAAAATCAGGTCATGTGCAACATGATTATACAAGGCTATACAGATAGACACTGGTATGGAGAGATTTCAAACCCGAAACCAGTGGATGTCGATAGCAATGCTTGTGTGAAGAAGAAATTTCCTCCGATGACGTAGATGTGAATGAACCAGTTCCAGTAGACATCGTTGATGCGATGCTGGATAGTTGTGGGGTAGAGCACACCGATCCACCTCCCATTTTTAGAAACATTGTGCATGATGCTGAGATATCATTATACACAGGTTGTACTAAGTTTACGAAGCTTAGCGATGTGTTGAGATTGTATAAGCTGAAAGCTAACAATAGATGGAGCGACAAAAGCTTCACGTCATTGTTGTCTTTGTTGAAAGAAATGCTTCCTGAAGGAAACAAGCTGCCAATCTCAACATACCAGGTAAAGAAATTGTTGTGCCCAATGGAAATGGATGCCAAGAAGATACACACATGCTTGAATGATTGTGTATTATTTCAAAAGGACTATGTGGATTTGAAAGATTGTCCAAAATGTGGTGCGTCACGGTATAAATTGACGAATTTGGGGGAGTCCAAAACTGGTTCTCCTGCCAAGGTGATGTGGTATCTACCTATAATATCACAGTTTCAACTCTTTTTTGCCAATCTGATAGATGCAAAGAATTTGAGGTGGCATGCAGATGTTAAGAAAAATAATGATGGGATCCTACGACATGCGTCTGATTCTCCACAGTGGAAGAAGATTGATCTATTGTACCCTGAATTTGGTGAAGAAATCAGGAATCTAAGACTTGGGCTTTGTAAAAATGGGATGAATCCGTACGGAACATTGAGCAGCCAACATAGTACTTGGCATGTCATGCTTGTTATATACAATCTTCCTCCCTGGCCGTGTATGAAAAATAAGTACGTAATGCTGTCGTTGTTGATATCGGGCCCTAAACAACCTGGAAATGACATCGATATTTATCTTAAACCTCTGATTGATGACTTAAAGAAACTCTGGGGTGAAGGTGTGATGACCTATGATGCTTCGCAAAGAGAGACATTTCATTTGCATGCTATGTTGTTTTGGACTATTAATGACTTTCCAGCATATGGGAATTTGTCTGGATATAGTGTCAAAGGAGCTAAATCGTGTCCTATATGTGAAGAGAACACTGATTCAACAAAACTAAAACATGGCGGTAAGACTGTATATCTTAGTCATCGAAGGTTTCTTACAAAATTCCATTCGTATCGTAGGAAGCGCAAAGCATTCAATGGATTAAATGAGGAATGGAGTGCACCTAAACCTATACCAGGGGAGGTTGTTTATGAAAGAGTAAAAGACTTTGTCAATGAATTTGGTAAGAGATCACAATGTACTATGGCCACACGGAGTGACAAATCTTTGTTCAAGAAGAAGTCAATATTTTGGGATCTTCCTTATTGGAGTTCTTTGACAGTCATGCATTTTGTCGATGTCATGCACGTTGACAAAAATGTCTGTGATAATGTCATTGGTACTTTGTTGAATATACCAGGTAAGACTAAAGATGGGATAAAATCCAGACTGGACCTATGTGAAATGGGAATAAGGTCAGAATTAACAGAATTTCGTGAAATGGGAAATCAGAGAACATAATTACCTCCTTCTTGTTACACATTGTCTAGAAAGGAGAAGAAAGCTTTTGTGAATGTTTGGTAAATGTTAAGGTGCCACAGGGTTACTCATCCAACATCTGTAGATTAGTATCAATGAAAGATCTGAAGTTGATAGGTCTTAAATCCCATGATTGTCACACTCTAATGCAACAAATATTGCCTGTGGCAATTCGATCTATATTGCCGAAGCATGTCAGGTTTGCAATCACCAGACTTTGTTTCTTTTTCAACAATCTATGCAGCAAAGTTATTGACCCTGCTACTCTCAATAATTTGCAAAGAGAAGTGGTTGTTACCCTATGTCAGCTTGAGATGTATTTTCCTCTATCGTTCTTTGATATCATGGTACATCTTGTTGTCCACTTGACTAGAGAAGTGAAAATGTTGGGACGAGTTTTCTTGCATTGGATGTATCTCTTTGAACGATACATGAGTGTTTTTAAAAGTGATGTTCGAAACCGTTATTGACCTCAAGGGAGTATTATTGAGGGTTATGTGGCGAGAGAGGTTATGGATTTTTGCAGTGACTTTCTCAGTTGTAATGACACTCCTGGTAATGACAAGAATATTGAGGATCAATTTGGCAAAGGAATTTTGGGATCACGGGTGAAAGTAATCAGCCGTGAGCAGTTGGAACAAGGTCACTTGTATATTTTACACAACATGGACGAAGTGAGTGTTTATATCGAGGAACATACCAATTTCATCAAGAGACAATATCCTTGAGCCAATATAATGTGGCTTGCTAGAGAGCATAACAAGACATTTATTAAGTGGTTTGAAGATAAAGTCTTACATCAACTATCTCAAACACCAGATGATATTACTGAAACTATCAAATACCTCGCCTTTAAACCAAAATTGAATGTTATGTCTTATGAAGGGTATGACATTAATGGATTCACATATTACACAAAGCACCAAGATGATAAGAGTGTCATCCAAAAAAGTGGGGTCACCCTTCAAGCGTCGGCTATGTTTCTTGTAAGTGCAAAGGATAAGAGTCCATGTGAAGCTAAAATGTCATATTACGGTGTCATTGAAGACATATGGGAGTTTGACTACATAGATTTCAGAATTCCGCTCTTCAAATGTAATTGGGTTGATAACACCAAAGAAGTTATAGTGGATGAATTTGGTTTCACTTTAGTGAACTTTGAAAAGATTGGCGAGAAGGGTGAGCCATTCATATTGGTATCACAGGCGAAACAAGTATTTTATATCGATGATCCTACAAATGATAAATGGTCAGTTGTTCTTCATGGTAAAATACATTTCATTGAAGATCCTATAGATTAAGAAGAGTACTATGATAAGTATGATGACTCCAGTCCATTCTCAGTTGGGTTGCCAACACCATCAAATATTGAAGCTAATGATGACTTGTATGTGCGCGAAGATCACAATGAAGGATTGTTAATTGATAAAAAAAATCACAATATTAGAGGCATGTTTATATTTTTTTATATGTTTTATTTTTCTAAATGTGAATTACTTTACAATGTGAATTTTACAATGTGAATTACTTTACAATGTGAACTTTACAATGTGAATGTGACTTTACAATGTGAATTACTTTACAATGTGAATGTGAACTTTCAGATGGCTGAGCATTCTCCTAATGACTGTGTTGATGATTACCGTGAGGGTGAGGACATCAATGCGCCGCCTCACAATGTAAGTTTTAAAAATATATCATATATTTATATCTACATGTCCATTTATAGTTATATCCTGTAAGTGTGTTTATTTTGTCAAATTTTAGGTTGATGATGCACATGTACCCTCTGAAGCACTTGAGACACTTGATGAGCAGCACCAAAAAGTTGACAAGAGAAGGGGCATCACTATGATGAAGAAGTTAATAGCGCAAAGGGGCAATGGACCCAAACTTGTTGTGGATTTTGATAATGCAGGAAATGCAATTGGAGTGAATCGCAATTCGTTTGTTTCATATCTTGGGTATGTTACTCATAGCCATTGTGGTTGTAAGATAGATTCTTGGCATAAAGTTCCTAAGGGGAAGAAAGACATAATATGGAAGGATTTATGCATGAGTTATTATTAATTTGCAATTCTATTTTGTAGATTACTAATTTTTTGGATACTAGTTAATAGCAATTCTATTTTGCAGAGTATATTTGAATTGGGTGAAAAGCTGCATCATAAATGTGTGATGCAACGCTGTGGGAGAGTCCTAAGGAACTATAGGACAAATCTCACCCGAGAATACATAAAAGAATGTGACAAGAGGAAGAAGACAACCACTGAACAGTGGAACTTCCTAGACCAAGAAGAATGGGACGCGTTTGTTGCTTCAAGACAAACTGATGAATTCAAGGTATTAGGCGTCACTCCCAATTTAATTAATATACATTGTATTCACCTATTCAAGATTAAAATTTAGTGTTACTAACTAAATCATTAATGTGCATACTAACTAGGCCCTCAGTGAGGCGCAAAAAGCAAGGTGTGCACTGAATGTGCATGACCACACAATGGATCAAAGGGGTATGCAGGCATTCGCCAAAGACTACAGGCTGAGTCTACTGCTTAGTCTGCTGCTACTCAGGAGTCCTCTACTATAGGCACCATACCTCTGCCTCGCCATGATGTATGGATAGCTGGGAGGCAAAATAAGAAGGGAGAAATAAGGAAGCCCGCAACTGCTGAGGGGGCTGCAAAAATGGTAAAATACAACTCTTAGAGCAATCATTTAAATAGTCATTATTAGTGGTGTTTACTTAATTACAAATTTTTGTTTTGGCGATTAGCGCGAGCTACACGAGCTGAGGAAATAAGGCAAGTTCATCCCTGAGGGCACATGGGATGAATTGACAGTTGTTCTGGGTAACCCAGAGCATCCTGGACGTGTTAGGGTTGCAGACGCTGGTGTGGGCATCAAAGCATTCTTTGGGCCATCCCAGCGCAAACATGTCCCAAAAGCGGGACTTTCACAAGAAGAGGTAACCTATTCTTTATTTATAATGTTACTCTAAAAGAGAATTCAATAATCAGAAGCTAACATTTATTTTATCCATGTATAAGTAGATAAGTTAGTTGATAGGAAACTCGAAGAAGCAATGAGCAAGTGGCAGGCATTTTTGACTGCCACTTAGCAGACAGTACCTATGGCGTCCCACTCTACTCCTACTGTAGAGGTTGGAAGTAATCTTATAGACCCACCACCTAGCACATCCACTGTAAGTATTTTTATGACATAGTAACTAGTCTTTTCAAGATGATATGTTTTCAAGATGATATGTATATATGTATATAACATTCTTTACACAAAATTTGTAGGGATTGAAGCCATGCCGTCTAAAAAGTAAAGAATTTGTCGTTGCAGAGGCATCATCTTACCCATCCCTACCAGGAGAAATGTTTCATGGGTCTCCATTACCAGCTGGTTGGGTTCGTGTGAGTCCGGTATGTATATTCCCCAATTGGAGGGATCTTCCATTGTCATATACCCACCCAGACTGTGAAACACTTGGTGAGGCAGAAGGTAGAGTGATATTGTGGCCAAAAGCAGATTTCCTCTATACTAAAACTGTATGGTAAATTTACATTACGTTAAATTGTTAGTGTGTGTATATGATGTCAATTGATCTGAAATTATATATATATATATATAGGTTAAAAATAAGACACCCAGAGCATCTAGGCCTCCACCTCCACCTCCTACATTACCAAGTTGGGTTCTACAGGACCTACCTATCCCGTTAGGTCCTAACTGTAGGGGTATGGCAATATGGTTAGGCGAACATGATATAAATTGCCCCATAACTGTTTCTATAGATGCAGATGCTGCAGGTCAATCATACAGAAGCAAACTATTTATACAAGATATTTTGGAGTTGTTTCGATATGATTGGTTGAATACATCTGTGATAGAGCTATGGATAAGGTGAGATTTTCTTTATACATCCATATACCTTGTGTAGGATCTGGTGATCTAGTTTTTTATTTATTTATGCATACGTAATACATGTTTTGCAGCTACTTAGATAAGATATGTGCAGTTTTTTCATTCGAACATGTAGGATTTTTGATTCCATCTTTGATTAGTCAGTAGCTAAAGACCCTCCGTCAGTTCAACAATACTGTTGTGAGGCTTTTACAAATTTTGCTCAAAATAAGAAGATGTTGATAATAGCTCCATTCAATGTGGAGTAAGTTTACTTTGCTTCTAATTTGGACTTAAGAAAATTACATTTTTATTATGGATTTTGAGTTATTAATTTTTAACTTTTTTACCTCTAGTGGTATGCATTGGGAATTACTAGTTATTGTCCCCGAGACGTTCACTGTCTATTATCTAGATCCTAAGGGGACTAAATTGAATTCAAAATATGGACACAAAATGAAAATGGCATTATTATGGTGAGAAATATTTCATTTTCATATCCGTTAACATATGTTATTACATTACTATTTAATTATGCAATGTACTGTGTTACATTAACATGTAGGGGTTTAGATGAGTTCAAAAAGGCTGGAGGAAAGATCCCCAGGAAAAAGAACCAGCCAATAATTTGGAAAAATATGGAAGTAAGTTCCCGAATGCAATGTACATATTCTTTATGTGAACAATGCTTAATTAGTTGTATTTTTTAATATTTTGTATGTTTCAATTTATAGTGTGCTACACAAGACAACAGATGGGCATGTGCATACTATGTGATGCGATTTATGCACATGATTATCAAATATGCCGCAGTGGACATCGATACCATTCCTGAGGTATTATATATAGTCTCATTAGATAATATGAAATATATCAATCTTATTTATATATTATTAATTATATGTATACATCATTCTCTTTGCAGGTGTTTAAAACTGACCACACTACAGGAAAGGCCTTACCATATGTACATTCTCCCTATACGACGGAAGAATTAAATGATGTAAGAGAAGAATGGGCAACAACCATACAAGTAGTGGGGGTTTTAACATATAATTAGGATGTTGATAGTGAATAATGACTAAAGAATGATATTTTATAAATGAATTTCTGAATTATAATATGTGTGAATGTTTCTACATGTCTGAATGTTTCTACATGTGTCTGAGTGAAAATGAATGAAACTATTGGTTGCTATATGAATGTTTCTACATGTGTGAATGTGAAAATGAATGGAACTACAGATTGCTACATGAATATTTCTACATGTGTGAAAATCGAATGGAACTGTAGGTTGCTAAATGTGTGAACATTTATGTTGTTAATTTTGCAGGTTTGTGGCATGTTGTTGGCTGATATCAATGGATGTCGTAAAACCTACAGTTCATAACTGAACTGTAGGTTTCTCATCCTACGACCAGCCACAGCAGGTCTACAGACTGATAGAAAAAAAAACTTGCAATAGGCGTCGATTATTTGTTTAAAACCGACAACAAATGATTACAGTGTCGGATAAATAATTATAACCGACGCCTAATGCATGTGTTGTGGCATCAATTATTTGTATAAAACTGACGACAAATGATTACATCATTAGTTTCCCTACTAGTAACTGACGTCGATTTCCCTAATGAGGCCAGACACCACAGCTGTGGTGGCCAGCACGATCGTGGCAGCGGGTGATATGGCATCAATTTTTACTAATAAACCGACACTGATAATGCCCAAGATGGCGCCCTTTCTGTGGCATGAAAGTTTATGGCGTCAGTTTCAAAGCTAATAACTGACACCTATACCTCCTGCTGGCACGTGTTCGGTGGCGCGCGAAGGATTGTGGCGTCAGTTTGAGAACCGACGTGTAACGTTTGGGCTTTTAGCGGTGCCCACATATGTGTCTCTTTAAAATTGACACTAAAGGCCTTAAATAACCGACACTAAAGGCCGGTTATGTACTAGTTGTTGGGTTTTAGAGGAGGCAGAGAAGCAGCGGAAACAAAACTTTTCTCCCTCAAACCCAGAACAAAAGAAATTGCGTCAACGTCTATACAATAGGAAAAATGGTTTGTGGATGCATACCTTGTCCCGAGGCTTGCTCGGCGACAATACCTCGCGCCTTGCGCGGTCTTCACCTCCTGTCTTGGACGATGTCTGTGCAGCTCCTGGTCGCACCGGGACTGAAGACTCCTGGTCTCACCGGGACTGTCGGGATTGACAGTCGTCCTCTGAGCAATAGAGGTCTCCCACCTCTGCAGTCATCCACACAGACCGCCTGGAACTCCGATCTCCTTGTCGCACAAGGAACCGGAAGGAGTCGCACCCTCCTGTTGGCGTACTAGTCACCAACTCACTCTCCTGCTGCCAGTTGCAACTGCAGTTGTCTTTCCCTTGTTGCGCCTCCCTTTTCGGGTAGCACTTGCTCGGGCTCTCTCGGTTACCAAAACCAGAGAGAACGACAACTTTGCAGAACAACCAGCTTGCACTGAGTTGTACTCTGAGAAGCCCCCAATACCCCTATATATAGGCGGGTAATGGGACAAGGTTCTCTGTCCCCGGCAATATGGGACTAAATGCAGGAGTAGAAGGGTTCAAGATTTTCCACAAAAAACAACCAACTCGCAACCTAAACCGATCATTTCACATCTAAAACGGTCAGTTGGGGACCTGAACCGGTCGGTTGACACCTCAACTGATCGGTTGGGACCCATGAACCGGTCAGTTCACTTCTGAACCGGTCGGTTCGTGGTCCTGATCAGTTCCCGATTGACTTTCCTTCTTTTGTTTCCAATTGGTATCGAATACCAATCCTTGTTCCAATCAAATTGGGCAAGTGAAGCGAAAGGAAAATTCTTACCAATCCTACTTTCCCAACTTTCTCGGTTGCATCAGTTGAACCGATCGTGTCAACACTTGAAGCAATCGTTTCACCCTGACCTTGAGCCGATCGACTCAACACTTGAGCCGACCGGTTCACCAAGCTGAGCCGATCGGTTCATCACATGAGCCGATCGGTTGGGAGTGTAGATTGTGCAGAATCAGTCAATTGCGATTTCAATCAATCTGATACTCCAATCAATGTGTCCAACACCTTGAACATTATGACATTTAGCTATCAATTGATTGAGTGTTTAATTGAACTACTAAACTCCTTCAGTAATCAATCTAAACATTGTTTGTGGACAAAACTCCTCTTCCAGGTTAAATCCTATGTGTGTGACCCTGCAGGTCCATTTCACGTTGGCAGTGAAAGTCCATAACACTTATGACTTCACAAGCAAAGAGCGGTGCCTAGTCACACATCAGTGCTACTCAAGTGAAATAGAAAGTTGGAGAACAACTTTCAATCCTACAATCCGTGAATGGTGTTACAGTGAATGTATAATTTCTTTGTCACTGATATCCTGAATGAACTCGAGGCATGGAACAGTCATCCTGTCAACATTCATTCATTTTCTTGATCTCAGAGCAGACTGGGTGAGATGTGTGTGACATCAATATCACATATTGATTCACACGTGCATGAGCATGCCTTTCTCAATCCTACTCATCAAGTGGCCAAGGACATCAAACTCCCTCAGGAGGGACAAATCCCATATCTATCACTCACCCCTCAAAAGCCCCATGTGTCAAAGCCACCCAATCATCACCTTTATAACAATCCATGTTTCAGGACTGCGTTTGATGATGTCAAAGTGTACCCAACGACATGTGTTGAGTGTAGTGATTTCAGGTCTAAGAATCACACTATCCACCATCACTGTGAGAGTTGACTGTGACTACCAAGTCATGGTTCCATGTGTCACTCTCATAGTGGGTCTGTCCGGTACCTTGTTCTCTAACAAGTACCTATGTGCTTGGTTTGATATCACTATATCATGACTAATGAGATTTTGTCATCAACCAACACACAATCTAGTCTTTAGTGTTATTGATGTATATGGTTATTTCCACAATAACAACCGACTAGGGACCAAACAAGAATGTATACTCTTAACATTCGTATGATCTCATCATTTAGGTCATGAACCTAAAAGCATACATCATTGAGTAAAACCATTCTTTAGACATCTATCATGTTACACCATCATCTCAGAAACAATTTAAACATATAGATCGGAAATTGCCTTTATTATTATTCAAATCATTTACAAAGTATCCCATTACAATCATCATATGACTTGCTCTATGGGCATACATACCAACACTAGTGATGTGAACTCAATATCATATATTATCTCACATGTACATGGCCATGTTTTTCTCAATCTTGCTTATCAAGTAGCATATCAAACTCCTATAGGAGGGACAATCCCATCTACATCAATTATAGTCAAACCCCATATGTCATAACACATATGAGCATCGATTTTATCTTTGGGGTATATATTTTATGGGCCCATTTGTGTTTTGATTATGTGTCTAAGTGGGTGGAAGCAAATCCAACCCGCACCAATGATGTACAATAGTGTGCAAGTTTGTGAAAGAATACATTTTTTGTAGGTTTGGTGTCCCCTGCCTAATTATTAGTGATGGTGGATCACACTTCACTAATAGGCAGTTTGGAGCTTTACTGAGCAAATATGGGGTGAAGCACCGAGTGGGTACTCCCTATCACCCACAGAATCAAGGATAGGTTGAGGTGTCCAATAGAGAGGTGAAGAAAATTTTGGAGAGGATGGTCTCAAATAATAGGACAAACTAGAGTTATGTGCTAAGTGATGCTCTTTGGGCTTATAGAATAGCCTACAAATCACCAATAGGAACAACATCTTTTAGGCTGATCTATGGCCTTGCATGCCATGTACTCATAGAGCTTTATCATAAGGCTAAATGGGCCATGAAGAAGTTGAATTTCAACATAGATGAAGCGGGTAGAAAGAGGCTTTTGGAGCTTAATGAATTAGATGAGCTTAGGATGGATACTTATGAAAGCTCCAGGATATATAAGGAAAGGACTAAGAAAATTCATGATAGACACATTCTAAATATGGTGTTTCTCCCAGGTCAGAAAGTCCTCCTTTTCAATTATAGGCTTAGGTTGCATCTGGGTAAGCTGAGGTCCAAGTGGAGTGGACCGTTTGTGGTTGAAAAAGTCTTTCCCCATGGTGCTATGAGCATTGTAGATGGGAACAGGTCGTTCCTTGTTAACGGCCAAAGATTAAAGAACTATTTTGGAGGGGAGGTAGAGCCACGAATAGGGGAGATGCAACTTTGCACCATTCCATAGATTCTTGCTCTAAGGATTGTCTAGTCTAGGACGTTAAACAATGATGCTTGTTGGGAGGCAACCCAATTTTTATTGCATTATTTTTAGGTTCAATTAGCATTTTTATTTGTTATTCTACTTAGATTTCTGTAAAAATTGTACCTTGACTCATTTTTGGAGTGTGCATGGCATAAAAGTCGGTACCACTACGTATATCAGTCGGTAGTACCGAAATAAGCTTAGGGTTTTTGTCTACAACTGCAACACAGACTCGGTACCACCGAATCAACTGGTCGATAAAGTCTCTGAAGATCTTTTAAGTGCTAACTGGTAAGGTCTCGGTCCTACCGAATTTTTAGTTGGTACCACTGACTTTTGGACGCACCCAGGTTTGGTACACCGAACCCAAAATTTTGAAAGCACTGAAAATTTCAACAAATCAATACTACCAACCCTGAAGTCGGTACTACTGACTCGACACGTCAGCACACTACAACAAAAATGTCCATTAGTGGCCTTTTAGAAATGCCACACAAAAAAAAATAAACGCCACTAAACATGTTTAGTGGCATTTGTTGACACTTAAAAAAATGCCTCTAGTACCAATGTCACTAAAAAGATAGTGACATAAGTTGTAAATGCCACTAAACATTTGTCTTTAGTGGCTTCCAATAAATGCCAAATAAAGGCCACTAAAACATCGTTTGGCATTTATAAAAAAGCCACTATCTATCATTTGGCTTTTATACAAATGCCACTATTTTGTATCATGTTATTATAAGAAATGGTTCTTATTGAGTGTAATGGTGTTTAAAAAAAGCCACTAATGACATACTAGTTCTGTATTACCACATTTTCATGGTTTTTAGTCATTCAATTTTTAATTTATTATCAGATTTTTTAGTTGAATTTCAATTGCAGCCGAACTCAGTTTTTCAAAAGTATGAATATTTTTTATTTATAATCAAGTGACAATTACATGGGGAGGACATTTTACCTTACCCCTTAGATTGAATACAACACCAATTATATACTTCCATACAACATTTTTCTATTCAGTACAATAACTTCTACATCATTAATTGGATGTGTCTTCCCTGATATGACTATCTACTTTTCAGCATGCCGACTTTAGAGCGCCTTTAGGAAATAGCTTTACCTTCCGGTGGAATCCCTGAACCACCTCCTAGAACCACTAGATAACACGTGATGCACTGTTGTAGCCGGAGTATTCTATATTCTGAAGTAATCAATAACCATGATAGAATTGGAATTGAAGTTTTTGGAAGATTATGCATTGTTTCAGTTGTGAAAAACTTACATCACTTAAAAATGATTCAAACTCGTGTTAGGTGTACCTGAATTTTAGCATGTATGCAATAAAACAAGTAGTAGGGAAAAGTTGGTGTTTATTGTCTGGATTTTAGCATGTATGCAATAAAACAAGTAGTCTTAATAAGTAGTTGTACCCGAAGACTAGCATGAACAACATATTCAAGACCATTGTGGAAACAATAATAGATAGCAACTTGCATGGGTTCTGATTCAAGGAACTTGTCTTCAATAGAACCAACAAAATATGCCACCATACTTACAACCTACAAGACATCTTCCACATCTTCAAATGTCTCTTTCTAGTGGTTTCCCCTCAACTAGGGGTGAGCATCGGTCCAAAATCGGACCAGACTGGACCGAAAAAATAGAAAATATAGACTGCAAATCAGACCGTACAATATTAGGACCGGACCGGGACCAGACCACAAATTATTGAGACCGGACCGGGACCGGACCGTTCAGACTGAAGCTGCTATTTCAAATTTTACAAATCAAAAGCACGATGTATAGAAATGATATTTTCTCTAATATCTGAATTGTTGCCGATTTCTAAATTCGATAACTCATTAGCTGTGCTTTGAGTATTGCTGCTGTCCTAATTTTCGGAAACAACTCAATAATTTAGTCAACAAATCGATATCTCAGAGCCATGTTGCTGTAATTTTTTTTCACAAGATTGTAGCCAACAGTGCTTGTGAACATATATCACAAGCACGAGCTTTTAGAAAACTTTTCAGTTTGATTTTTTCATTCAAATACAATTGATAGCAATCATGAGCAAGGGTGAAGCAAGATGGCAAATTGAAATCTGGGTAAACAATAGATAGGAAATTCTGAAATCCAGGGTGCTCAACAAACTTAAATGGCAACTCATCCACTATGATCATGTAACATAGAGCATCTCCAACATCTACCTGATTCAATACCCAACATTTTAATTTTCCTTGTCCTTCTTCATTGCTTCCTGGTTCTAACACTATCTGAGTTTGTTTCTCCTTAGACTTATTTTCAGGGTTGTTCTCACACTTAGGCAAATGTTCCTTCAAGTTTTTAGTTCCATTCTTTGAAAAATGAGCAGAAAAAGATTTATCATAGTACTTGCATTTAGCTCTAATTTTATTTTTAGAAGAAACACACTCAACAAAATGTAGCCAAACATTTGACGTCTTACATGATCTTTTCTTCAGTCTTGGCTTCCCCACCTCTTCTTGCTCGAAGTTTTCTTCAGCGGAAGAGCTTTGTGCTTCCTCAACATTCTGATTTTCCACATAGTCAATTAGCATTTGAGGTGAAGGTTCATTCGTATCCATTGTGTTTCCTGACATGCCAATATTGATGCCTATCCTTTTGGATTGGGATCTCATCTATACATATAAATGACACAACATCAAAACATGGCTGAAATTTATGAACATATGGCATATAATACACATGAAAAGATATCTTACATTATATGATAATCTCGTAGACAAAGCCGTAATGACAAATTGCTCAGAAAATTTGGTACCAAAATAAGCTCTGTTTCAGAAAAATAAAAAAATGAAAATTGGATTTACAAATAAAAGAATATAGACACTAAGAAATAAATACATGAGTAACATCCTAAGTTTAAGACATAGAGGAAAAAATGGCAACAATATTGACCTGGTTACAGATAAACTCAACAATTGGTTTGTAACCAACACAGAGTACTTCGGTATACCAAACCAAAACACATGTGTATGTGGCTTGATTCCAAAAGGCCAACAACACCGACCCTGAATTCAAAACTGATTATAGTTATATTGGCAATCACAGTATGCATACACTTTGTCATCTTAATATTTAAAATCTCATATCAAAGTGAGTCGGAGAAATGTGTGTTCTTGTCCCAATTGATTCATAATAAGAAAAATGATTGTTTGATTTGTGAATTAGGCCGAAGGTTGGGCTTGGTATTGTCTGTATCATCGGTGAGAAGGTGGATTTTTATGTTGCTGTGTGGAGCTGTAGGTGGCTGGTTATCATGGATGGATCAGACAAACTTGGAATGTCTAGTAGATGCTTGCCGAAAAGTGGCTGAAGGTGGTTTCTGGAGATAAAATTAGGGTAAAATGCCAACATAAATAAGGTTGTCTATAAGTAGTGATGGCTTTGGTGTGGAGGTCGTTAGTGATAACTATCAAAGAACATGAGCAATCTAGGTCAACTCTGAAGCTTTCTTTTTTACCATTGATTTTTGCCTCCTAGGACAGGAAGCTAGCTCTGCCATACTCATTCTCTTCATCTTTGGTTGCATTCATGGAGCATGGCGTGAATTGGTAGGATCACACAATGATGGAACTTTGTTTGGTTTCAAGAGGGGGGGTGAACAAGAGCAGAGCAGCATAAATGTGAAGTTGATGGAAGAAATATTCATATTAGAAACAACACCACAAAGCAGTACCCAGAAAAATGAATGTTTGCATCTTTACACATCTATTTATATATCTAAAATTCAGCTTCTGAAATTACTTCAACGCGACATTCAAATAGCCAATTCAAATTCACCTTTGTACCAGTAGGTTCCATGCAGTTGACATCTACACAAGTGGGTGTCTCTACAATATTATGTTGGCTGCCCAATCTTTGTGAAGCTTCAACATGGTTGGCAGAAAATAAATGCTCTGTGATATTTTAGTTGTCGAAGTAATACTACATACACAATGTAATAAGAAATACAATGTAATAAGAAAATAAACGTACTGTAAGATTTTGCGTATACAAAAATAAGAAATAATCCATCTTCAGGTTTCAGAAGCATTTGATATTAATAATTGAAAGTATAGAAAATGACACAAATAATGATTTTGGAAAACATATATTGGGAGAGAGAAAAGTAAACAGATCCACCTTGAAGAGCACATAGAACCTTTCTCCGATCTAGCTTTGCATTCGTTTCTCTCTATAGTATGTAGATTTACCTTGGTCAATACAATAAGCACTTAAAAAAGAATTTAGACAAGAAGACCAACCTTTCTGATATTTGTGAGCAGCTTCATCCGTTCATCGGGCATAACTGTTTTCACAACATTAGGACCACATTTCTTAATCAACATTTCAAGAAGAAATTTTACATGAAACATTATTATAGAACTTCTTCAACATGAAATATAAGAAACTAATAACTAATGATATCATTCAACTAGAATTTAGACTCTTTGAGTGTCACTGGAATGGGAGTTAAAAACTGTAAACAGACAGTCATACTAAAAAGTTCAACACTATCACAGTGACAAGGCAACTACAAAATACAACACAAACTAGCTGACATCTATCTCAATACTGATCCCACTAAAGAGTTAAAATGGGATCAATGTAGATTGTATGTGAATAACAATACTTATCCTAATGAAAATGGAGTTCTATTTTGGATCGCATTTGGGAAGCTTCACATTTAGATCTAAATTGAAATGCTAGTCTAGATTCTAATACTCTACAGCTGAGTAAGACCTGCTTTGATGAATGGTTGAACACTTTTAGCAGCTAGAGAATACCCAAAGCTCTATCTCCAAGGTACAATCATGACATCACAACATGTAAAGCTTCTCAATGAAAGTGAAGATTGAAGGGTTGGTCGAAGAATGGATTGAAAGAGCATGTGAAGGTGCTCTTGGAAGCCTACTGCTACACAAAGGGAGCAGTGTTGGGGTCTTCTACTGCAACACCCAGCTATGGGGACGGAGTAGGAGGACAGAGAGACTATAATATCATACTAAGAATATGATATGCAACTTTAGGGAGTCTACAATAGATCTATAAACTGAGATAAATCTTAAGCAATTAACCAATTCTAGCTTCAAACTAACCTGCATACATCAGGTAGTCGAGTTGGACTAAGAAGATCAGGAGCAATTGTTTGAACAACCTGCAACAGAAATCAAGCAAGGCCTCAGCAGAATTGTTTGAACGTGTTCACTGAATTAAATACAATTAAAGTCACCCATTGGAATCTATCAACCATCAACTTGAAGAACAATTCATCAATGTAATTCATAAATTCACTATGACAACATCAGAGTTCCGACCATAAATGGCTGAGACATAGATAGAGAAATCATTGATGCTCACTTTAGCATGAATAAATTTATCCTTATAATTTTTTAAAATATTGCAAACATTATCTTTCCAAAGAATAATGACTCCCCCCGGAACATGAGAGGCATGTGTCAATTGTGTGAGAATTGTGTTCATCACTAACAAGACTAATAGTATCAAATTTTATATTCAGATGGGATAGGAACTTGAATGCGAGTGAACTCCAACCTAGGATAGAGTCAAATTGGTTGATCATAACATGTTGAGTTACCTAGAAAGGATCATATCATTTCAAGCATGGTTGTATTCCATAGATCTCAAGGAAGATGATATAACCAAGCCCATATTATAGCATCTATGACACTATGCTTGACATCTTCATCCACTGGCTTCCACCTAGATAAGAACATTGGCCTATTCTTAACTCGTCAAGATCCATCCAAGGTCATCTTCATATCCTTGATAGACAAGTAGAAGAAGTCATGGATGCTAACACATGTATAAGTTGATATGACTAAGCAGTAACAAAAGCAACATGGACAAACAGACAATTTTAGTTATAGATTAACCATAATGTAAGATTACTCACCCTCAAACATATGAAAGTAGAGCCTAAAAGGTCATACGTTTGGTGAAATATAGATTCTTTGCTTGAGAATATGAAGATCCTTCACTTGAGAATCTGAAGAGGCCAATATAGGTTTGAATGTCTTAACACCTGCAAACAATGAAGACTTCTTACAAAACTCAACAACACTTGATAAAATAAGGTATAAATTCATCGATTATCAAACTTCATATTTAAAATGTGTGTAGTCTAAGAATTACAGTTCAAATTCCACAATGTAATACACCTAAAACAAAATGAGATCAATGTAGATTGTATGGGAATAACAATACTTATCCTGATGAAAATGAAGTTCAATTTTGGATCGCATTTGGGAAGCTTCACAGTTAGATCTAAATTGAAATGCTAGTCTAGATTCTAATACTCTACAGCTGAGTAAGATCTACTTTGACGAATGGTTGGACACTTTTAGCAGCTAGAGAATACCCAAATATTTATCTCCAAGGTACGATCATGACATCACAACATGTAAAGCTTCTCAATTAAAGTGAGGATTGAAGGGTTGGTCTAAGAGTGGATTGAAAGAGCATGTGAAGGTGCTCTTGCAAGCCTACTGCTACACAAAGGGAGCAATGTTGGGGTCTGCTAATACAACACCCAACTATGGGGAGGGAGTAGGATAGAGAAATTATAATATCATACTAAGACTATGATATGCAACTTTAGGGAGTCTACAAAAGATCTATAAACTGAGATAAATCTTAAGCAATTAACCAATTCTAGCTTCAAACTAACCTGCATACATCAGGTAGTCGAGTTGGACTAAGAAGATCAGGAGCAATTATTTGAACAACCTGCAATAGAATTCAAGCAAGGCCTCAGCATAATTGTTTGAATAACCTACAACAGAATTCAATAACCTGGACACCAAACTACCTAATAGTCTAAACAAAACCTGACACCACTACCTAACAGACTGAACGAAACCCACTAAATAGAACTAACAACCAAAAAACTCACTCAGACACAAGAACAAATAGATAGGGGCACCCAAAGACATGGAAAAAAAGGAGGCAAACCACCTCAAATAGAGGAACATCAAAGGAGAGAGGACCTAGGATTGTGAGTTGGTGGGGGTAGGGAAGGCAGGGAACCTCACCACTCCACACCACGGCGGCACACCCCTCCACCACAAGCAATAGCTTGAGGTGAACGAAGGTGGCCGAGGGAAGGAGCACCCGCCAAAGGTCGAACCCCGACTTGACTCCTCCCTGCAAGCCTGACGAGGATGCCCATGCCAGCCTCTGACCAAAAGGGTGCAAACAGAACACCTGACTATCTAGAAACTAAAAGGAAAAAAGGAAGGGGGGAAGAGGGAAATCATGCCCGTCCTCCAGGGGCAGACAGCCATCACCAAGGCCTCCCATGCTTCGCCCACCACCAGTACCACACGAAAATGACAAGGCACCAACCACAGAAGAGGCGAGGAAGAAAGCGCCACCCAAAGATGGCACCCCCCGTAGAAGGCCCGGAACCACAGCGACGCGCGAGCGGAGGAGAAGCCCAGGGGGAGAAAGGTAATGCCAGCCGGCCGCCGACCACCCCCTCCCCCAGGCGGGAAGAAGCTTGCTGAGGGGCTCATAAAATCACCAAAGTGGAGACCCTAAGGCCAGCTTTGCAGGAATCGAGAGATTTTTTTTATCCCATTTTTAAAAATGAGGTCAATCTTATTCACCTTGCTCCTCAAGCAAGCACAAAGAAGTCATCCACATGAGATTCATCATATCAGCATCAACAACAACCCAGAATAGATACACAGTACCCCATCATCACCAAAGAAAAAATGCCCAAATACGATCCACACATCAACACACCCATAACCAAAGCAACCCTCCTCCTAGCTAATCCATCAAGCCTCAACAACACTAGCCTCTCTTCATCCTTCCTATGAATCTAAGGAAGGAGTTATCATCATCTGCCTCCTCAACCTCCCCTCCAGAGATATCAATGTCAGAGCAGACATCCACCAACCTGACCAGTGAATAAAGCATGATGCCATCACCACAGGGTCCTTCTTGAGTGGGGAACCACCTCTAGACTGAGAATCTAGAAAGTCACTAAAACGTCAATGACGTAGATGTCTGTATGCACATGCCATCTTCATGTATCCACCTTGCAACTTGATCAGCCTTATCTTTAGGATCCACACCAACATCCTGATCTGAGGTCAAGGATGTGATTGCCTACAACAAACCACCATCAACTCCAGATTGCAGGAAACCCATTGGATAGGTCCGCACCATGTGGCCCGAGGATTTGCATCGAAAGAAAATTGTTGGTGAAGAGCAATGATGCCGCCGATGTGCATGCTCCAAATAGGGTAGGCATATATCCCTAAGAAAAAGAGGATGCCTTCCACCTACAGGAATGCCCAGATAGTCCCTCACATGATGACCAGGAGATCGACACCAAAAGCAGACAACCAAAGAATGACACTGACGCTGCCAATGCCCTTGCCACATAAATAAAAAGTACAAACCCCTGTGGACACAAGGACTCGATCCAGAAAGGACAAACTTACCGAATGTCAATGAACCAGCATCCTTGCTGCCTTGCTTAACACACCCATCCACCTCCAAAACCGCCGCAACAAAGGGAACACACAAGTTGCCAACCATGAAAAACTCCCCCACATCCACCAACAACTCATCCCTAGTCAACATGACGGGGAAGGTTGTTCCATTAGCATCAAGATCACAGCCTGAAACCGCCCACACACCCTGAAAACGAAATGTACCAACAACAAGACCAACACACATACCTTCGAACACCTTGTGAGCATCATCCACCCCCAACAAGCGTTCCTTGTTTGAGGCCAAGCTCACCCCACCATAAAGATTAGGATCATCCTCACCAACCCTCTCCCCATCTAGGCCATCGCCAACCTCATCCCCAACAACACCAGCATCCGCAACACACATACCAATCCCACCAACAATCCCTATGTCTGACTTCTCATGTGAGTCCCTTATCAGTTGCACATCCCCTTTCCCAGTGAAGAATGGTATCTACACAAGAAATCCTACTAGATCAAAGTATGAAGATACATTCCTTCAAAAGTTAAAAATGTAATCTACTTGGATTGTCCATGAGGCCTAGAATTTAAGTAATAACTTGATTTAATATACTAAAACAAACCATAAGACATGTGACTATATAAAGAAATAGGGTAGGGGTACTGGAAAAAAGAGAATGATACCAATTTTGTTATAAATCCAAATAGAGTGGCATGCTTAGTAAAAGATACATATTATTTGATTATTACCACGTGCAAGCTTGTAAACGTGTTAGATATGTTACGGATTCCTTCTCCATTAAGTTCAACCACACCAATATTTTCATGTAATATATTACTTTTCTTTTTTTTACTGGTCATCTTTCTATCTCTCTTACTTTTAATAACAATCGTGATTACTAATGAATGTACATATGAGATTCAGGCAAACCACATTAAATTAGTTGTTTTAGTTTTCTAAAAAAAATCTCATACGGATATTCATTTTGTCTTAGTGTTCCTAATTCTCCCAAACAACAGCTCGATGCTTTGCTTTCCCAATAAAAAGTCAAAATCATAAAAGAAGCTTCAACAAAAGTCGCAACAATTTCAGATTTGACAGGAAAGAAAGAAACCCTGAACTCAGCATGTGAGGCTATTACTTCCATATTAAGGAGAATAGTAGAAGGCCCATACCTTCAGAAGGTTGAGTTCTTTGGATGAGAATCCCATTGAGGACCTGCTGACTCGTTGTTGTCCTATAGTTTACACATGAAGATCAAAGTTAGGGGCGGCTGCCACTGCACCTTTGCAGGGACATCCACAAAGTCACTATTTTGATCATAACAACCATGATTGGCGTCATCAATCAACAAAAAAATCCAGTAGGTGCTTCTGGATGGGAAATAGGAGCTCTCTAGCATATATAAATATATAGATATAAGTAACTACATTACAAAAAATAGCAACAATAATAATATGTCCAAAAGAAATGTGTTACTTAAAATGATATGTAATTGTATAGCATCATCGTGAGTGAAACATTCCATTTAAAATATGCTGCATTGAACATTGAATGTAAAGTTGTTCAAAAGAATATTGCCGACATTCTGAAATCAGAGCATAAATAAAGATATGAAACTCAACAAGTAGTAAATAAGATTGCAAAAAATAGAACAAGGACAACACTTTCATAAATTCTTTTTGGATTTAGACCCATTATAGAGGTTTTTTTTGTGAATCTAACACTTCAATCATACTTACCAGCCAAGAAGAACAGAATGAAGTTCTTCCATTCCTACTAGAGTATCATACACACAAGTACTTAACAAAGTAGTTAATATTTACTTATATTAATTGTTTTTAGAAGTCACGACAATGATTATGCTCAAGCAACTAGTCTCCCACACCAGAGCCAGTTATTGTCCCTATAACAAGAAAAGTAAGATTGCAGGGAATCGTAGTAGCACTGAGTCTTAGATATAAAATAATAATCAAATCCATATGCAAAACAACTTGAACAAAAAACAACTTATGGATGATCACTAATACAAGTATATATAAATAATGATTCTTACAAGCTAAAATGAAGCGTATGGTTATACTGATTCAAAAGAAAGACTAGCTAGAAAACACTTTGCTAGTGGTGTTAGTTAATGTCTAAAAAAGATTACTCATTGTGGGGTTGTCAAATCCATTTAGAAGCTGAACACTCCAACAATGGCAATCCTTAGACTTCTTACACACTCTCTACTAATGATCCATAAAGAAAATTGCTTATTTTCCATCTAGAATGCAGATGTGCAAGCCTGTTATTCTCTAAGACCAGTGATTTTATCATAGTTGTTGAGGCATCCGCCTGGGCACCGCCTAGTCGAGCAGGCATTCAATAGGGCTCCGCCCAGCCAGCTGCTTTGCTTCAGAGTTACTTTGGGCATCTGCCTGGGCCGAATGGGCGGCTAGGCGACCGCCTAGTCCACCTGGGTGACCCAAAACAGTGATGGGTGACTGCGTTTTTGGAAGGTCGGGCCCAATGGCCCATTGTATAATTTCTTTCTTTCAATATTTTATTAATTCTACTTTACAAACTCTACTATAGTATACTTTATTACTTACTGTTGTCTCTTTTTAGCATTGAATTTGTCTCATTTTCTTTATTGGTATGACTTATAAAAGGTGTTATTTCAATAAATCTGGGAGGGGTGGATAAGTTATACATGCACAGATGCATAGGTATATACATAACATAGTATAAATAATACATAAATTTACACGCATAAGTATATGCATAGCATAGTATAAATAATACATAAAATTACATGCATATGTATATATATAACATAGTATAGTACATAAATAATATATATAAGAAAAAGTCTACATATGTACAATCTTATTTGTCAAAAACAACATCGCCTAGGCGGCCTCCTAGTCGACCTGGGTGGCCTGGGCATCCTGGGTGTCCAGCTAAGGACCGCCACCGCCTGGCCGCCTCAAAAACTATGGATGCTATTTTTATCATGTGGTGCACTCCAAACAAATTACAATGAAATATGATGATCCTTATTACATGTATTCTTTTATCATAGTGCTCCTAGAGCAACTATCAACATCGTTAGGGTTAGATGTTACAGAGGACCTAGCTAAGTTCTTGGAGTGTCAAATATCAATTTGATTAAAGAGTGCTTAGTTAATGGAATTAATAGAAAACACATTACTACTTATGTTTTTTTGGTTAAATCTTGGGTCACGTGATTGTCATTGAAGTTTGGATTAATGGTTATCACGTAATGAGGTTCCCTCTTTGAATTTTAGTAGTACATGATCCGATGAATATTCCACCTCTTCTCATGAATCCAAGAGAGGGTCCTTATCCCCTACCTAACTATTTCTTCCTACATGTGGGGGAAACAACCATTGCAACTTTATCTCTCTCCCCCACACACATTGCTTGGTCTCACTGCACGTTATCTCGCCTCATGCATTCTTAGCCTCCAATTGAAGACAAGAATCCACTAGATCATCTCCTCATTCACTGTAAATTCTACTATTGTGTCCCCTCATCTTCCCCTACTCTCCTGTTCCATACCCTTCAAAACTTCCATCACCTGTGTATGATCATGTAACTTCTAAGATTTTCTTTAATAACTTGAAATTACCGATCTTAATGTCTTGAAAAAAGATAATGAATAAATCAAAACCACTATAGTAACTTCCATACCCACTGGCCCATTGTTTCTCCACATCCCCTGCTCCTCGACTACTATCCTTGAAACCTCCTCCATGATCTCGTAGCAACATCCTCAAGCCTCTTCAAATCAAGACAAACATAAATTAGTTCCTCTCTTTATACGATCTGAAGAACACTAAGAAAAAAGAATAACTCTAAGGTGTATGACATAAAAAAGATGACATGTACATTTTTACCAAAAATAATACAAAAGCCTGGTTGGAACTAAAGGAATTATATCCACAAGTCACTTCATTTCTCATTCTTTCAACATAAGACAACCAAAGAAATTATAGTAATTGCCACATAATAAGTTTCAGACTACTCCAACATTTTTATGTGGTTGATACCAACTAAGACTCATATTATTGTTGCCTTTGTTTCTTTTTCTTTGCAGTATACTTCAGTTTTACCCCCTAAAGAGGCATGCTAAGATAGAGCAGATTAGAGAAGAAAACCTCCCAAGAGAAAGAAAGAGGTGGTTTTATCTTCTAATGATTATATTACCTTAACTGATGATAATCTCCAAGCTGATAATGTGCAAGTTGCAATTTTGGAGCGTGAATATCTTTAATCATAGAACCAATTCGACCTCATGCACCATACATGCAAATGAGGTACAAGCTGTAATGAATGATCAATCTTGATAAATATAGCATATATATACAATCTATCCTCAAAAGTAAAAGGGGAAATAATATATAGTAGGTAATTTTTCACACAACACTTAACTCAAGCTGACCAAATGAAGAGGACCTTCTGTAACAACATGTAGGAGGTTAAGGACACCCTAAAAGACACTATAATTTCTAGAACATCACTTTGGAGTGTCACTTTTTGAAAACTTGACAAAGCCCGATACCAAGTTGGGTCTGCATCTTTAAAGAATTGGGAATCTTGATCTTCTGAGTCTGTAGTAATGTGAATGGAATCAAATCTTGCATGAGTTTTGGATTAGTTAAAAAAATAGTATAATTGAAGTATGCAGAGCTTATAATGGAGTCAAACCTCGTTAAGCCCACTTCCTAAGTATTGAAAGAAACTGAGTGTTGAAAACTGTCAAAAGATGAATGTCCACAATTATATCTTGGTGAGGAGATAAAACTATATGCATGTGAGGTTGGAACAAAATCTGCAAAGGACCTCTTCTCCTTGTCAAGTAGAAGCAAGCGTCCCAAGAGATGTGAGGACCCATATGTAGTACCTCCGTCACAAGAGGAGGCGAGCCAATTCGTGGAGTGGGCATTGCCGCAAGGCCTCCAAATAGACAAAAATCCCCACACCCAAGGCTTGAGCCAGGCTTGTATGTCACCATCATCAAGGGAATGTAGATATCACTAACCCCAAAGCAGTCAGTGACTCCCCCAAAACTGCCCAGGATACCACATGCATCCTGAGAATGCATTTGCACACAGCCATCCGGAATAGGATCATCTGACAAAATCTCGAACACCTCTCGTGCACCTCCCAGCCCTAACACAAGACCTGTTTCAGCACCCAAAGCAGCATGATGAGGAATAGAGTCGAACCTCTCCCCCATGGAGCCACCGCAGACCATGTCCCCCACATCCACCAGCCCACTGCAAAGAGCAGCAGACCCAACAATTTCCTTCCCCCTCCACAAGAAGCTTGCCCCTGAATCTCCAGAATCCAAAACCGATAAATTGAGACAAGGATCCCCACCGTCCACCTACAACGCAGATCCATCCCAACCACCCAGAGTGACAACTTGTAGGTCCCCTTCACATATCCTCCCAAGGGTAGACGAAGAAGCATCGAAAGCCCTCACCGTTGCCCAAGCCTCCTACGCTAGCTTCCCTTAGGTGACCCTAAACTCTTTGATGGAATCCATGAGGACGCGCCACCAAGAAGTTGTCTGCTTGACCCCGCATAATGGACACTTTTCCAGGAAGGAAAGGCCGAACTAGAAGCACCACTGCTGCGTCAAGAGCAGGAAACCTCAACCTGGAACCCTCGGAGCCTCGAAACACCCATACCTAGGGCCTTGCCAAAGATTCATGCAGCAGCCAGTCCTACGTATGGAGACAGGTACCTTCATCCACTAACCAGCTCCACAGAGGAGGTCCTGTGAAGGCCACCCACACACCGTCGCTGCCCAGGGGCGAGCGGGGATGCCCTAGGGGTGTGTCGCCTTGCGCATCGCCAGAGCCTCTTGTTAGAGGGAGAGGGATCATGGGGGAAAATCACGGGTGGGGGAGTGGGGAAATAGCGTGAAGCTGATGCCCACTATCAAATTGGCAATTTTTAATCACCACAAACCATATATATACATGCCTTTAAAATCTACTATTTTTGAGAAACGAAATAGTAGGGGGATTAGAGGAATTTTACATAAAAATGCATGTAAATTAAATAAATAGTGGCATTTTTTTAATAAAAGCCACTAGAATAAATGCCACTAATGGGCATTTTTCCTGTAGTAGCAATCTGTGTGCTCACGATCCAACCGCTACGACACACTTCATCGAGCGATCAATGGTACCGATCTACAACACCAGTTGGTACTACCGACTTGTAGTCAGTACCATCGACTCTAGGGTTATCTACAATAGCTATGTCATCCAGTCATAAGATGATGATGTACCGACCACATATTCATACTAGCGAACTTGGTACTACTGACCCAAAAGTCAGTAGTACCGACTCTGTCGTGTTCATCTATATAAGGAGGGGTGGTGGAGCCATTTTCTTCATACCCTCAACATCCACTCCTCCTACATTTTAGAGCAAGGCTGCACCAAGCACTGACAGTCTTCCATGAGCTTCTATTCTCTTAACCTCCTTCTTGAATCAACGCCATGGCCCCTAGGAGAGAAGCCTCTACTTTGGTGAAGCAGAGAGAGTTGGTCCCCCAGCCAACCCAAATCCAACATCTGTCTTCAGAGATCAGGAAGCTCTATGAAGAGTTGCAGATAAGGTAGATCATTCTAACATGATATGGCGATCACACATTGATCGAAAGGGCTTTACTGACTACATGCAATGGGTATGTCAGAATAAATTCATGAAAGGGGATAATCCTTTCTTCAACGAGTGACAAACATACCCGGATCTCATCCTGGAGTTCTTGGCATCGCTAGATGTTCTCATCGCCCCCTAGTAGAAGATAGCAGCCGAATGGTGGGAAGGCAAAGTCAACTTCCGCCTCTTCAGCAACAACTATTCCATCACTTTGAGGTCCTTCAACAACATCTGCAACTGGGATCATGTCCCAGAATGCTCAGTCCCGTCTGACTTCGACTATGACTTGGCTTGGGAGAAGTTGATTGAGGTGCCGGTGGGATTTCGTATAAACTGGCATACCAGTTCTGTTATCGATATTGAGCACCCTTTTGCTCGTATCCTTCACCACCTCTGCACCAATACTATTTTTGCTTGTTCCGATCAAGCTCAAGGGAAAGTTCAAAAGGCGGATCTCTACTTTCTCTACAGACTACTGGAAGGGGAGACTGTCTACTTTGGAGCCTTCCTTCTGCTCCACATGATCTCTGTGCGGTGCAATGTAACAAGAAAGGTGCCGATTTTATTTGGGGGTCTCATCACCTCCATTGCACTACATTTGCACCTTGATTTGTCCAACCTCACACCATTGGAGGATACAACGAAGTTGGACCTCCTGCACTTCTGTAAGGTGCACCTTCTTCAATTCCACCACAATGTGCTCTATGCACATTGCACGCGTTGAGGACTATTTCAGGAGCAAAGCCTCCCCGACCCTATGTTCAACTTGCGCAGGGTGAACCATCTCTAGTGGCCACTGAACAAGGGGGAAGCAGAAGATCCACCAAGGACAACAACTCAGGATGGTGACGAGGAGCAAGGCGATGATGACTCTGATGATGTTGAGGAGGTGGAGCCCACTATCCCATCCCTAGGAGAGCGGTCCCATGCAAACGGACCGACACCTACACTGCCTTGACTTCGTCTACCCCACCCCGTTCCCAGGAGGAGCCAGACCCATACAACATGGCGGGTATGTATACCATGCTGCAGGAGATCCCAGACTGGACAGTAGCAGCATCAGGCGATGCTGGCCGGTGTGCAGGACATTCAAGGAAGTCTATACCAAAACCAGTAGGAGATTTACAAGAATGAATGCCTTTTATTAGTCAACCAAGAGAATGTTCACATGCACCCACAATAGATGGAGCAGTACCAACAACCTTTCTTTGAAAACTACTAGAATAGTGGATACTTCGAGGCGGGGGTACCCACAGCCACCGCCAATGCCCCCTATAGGCCTCTCATTCCAGGGGATGTTCCCTCCACAGGACCCCAACATGCCACCTCTACCATTTTGAGCCCTGGTACCACTGTTCCACCTCTTGGGTGCGAGTATTGACTATGCGGACATAGTCATATTCAAGCTTGGGGGGTGCTGGAACAACATTCTATCTTTGTTTTTATTTTTATTTTTATTTTTATTTTTAGTTGTTTGTTTTATTTCTAGTTGTGCAAGTATAGGATCCACGTCTATCTAGTGTAATTGTCGAGTACTAAATGCATTATTTTGTTTTTTAATAGATTGTACTCTCTGTGTTGTTGCATAAAAAAGGTCATATCCTCGAAATCTTAAACTATAAAATCTTTCTGTAACACCACTTGAGGAAGTGTTTGAACTAGTCATCATTAGGACTTAGGACATAAATGAAAGTCTGAATCAACTCAGGAATGTGAATGATGAAGATGTTGAGCCTAAACTAACCAAAACGTAGTGAGATATTAAATGAAAGTATAAGAAACAAACCTTTGAATCACCCTGAACACATGTCAATTAAGAGGGACATGTCATAATATAATGAAAGGCATTGTCTCTTAGTTGTGTGATTCCATTTGTTTTCCATTCATTTTTGACTCACCACCTCAAGATTCATGAGTGCTCCAAGTTATTTTCTTTAATTGCATTACATGGCACGATAGGAACATAACAGTTAGTTTTCTTGCATTTGAAAAAGAAAGAAAAACATTGCATTTGTATGCATTAATGATTTTAGTGCATACCATCTTAGCTTGCATAACACAGTTCATGTAGTTGGATACATTTCAACATTGCATGCATATTTTCATAAACATGTGGATTTTAATTTCAAGTTATGAAGCTAAAGTGCAGGGATATACCTCCTAGAAAAAAAAGAGAAAAAGAAAAATAATCATGTAAGCAAGAAACATAAAAATTAGTCTTGCTGAAGAAAAAGAAGAAGAAAATTGTTCAAAAGAAACAAGGAGAAAGTATATCCTGCATGTTTGTTTTTGTGATTATTTAATCCACATGTGCATTCGTTTGAGTTGTCAAACAATCTCAACTCGTTCATACATGCATCATTTCATAAAAAGGAAAAGAAATAGGCATTAGGATTCATGCATGGCATTATGTTCATCCATATATGTTCATTATTCTCTATGCATAAATAGGTTGGATGTACTTATGAATTTTCATTTGCCACCCATCTTGAATCATTAATTGCTCTTATTGGTAGGCCACTCTATTGATTTATCTCCTCATTCATGCTTATATGAAGATCTGCTTCCAAGTCGTTGGTAGTTAGGAAAGAGCAATTTAGTGTAAGGAATCACACAATACACCAAGTGAATGCCTGAATAATGATGATGTTAACTGCTTTCTTGATAGTGTCATTGACTCAAAGGTGGACATATTTTATGTAAGTTTTTGGTCACTTTAGAGCAGTTATCGGTTCAGTGGTCAGTGAAGGTCGGCTTAGGGTTTGATAGGTGGATATGATTAAGAAAGGAATATATGTGTTATGTTCTTTTACTGACTCTTATCAAATAGATCTGAGAGAGTGTTGCTCGAGGACGAGCAACATTTAAGCTTAGGGCAGTTTGATGCATGTGTTTTTAGTCATTATTACAGGCACATTTTCCCTTGATTTCTTGTGTAGATTAGTCATTTATTTAATTTATTATGCATGGAATGACATAGATGGCTTGTTTCTATTGAATGCATCAAATTATATGATTTTGACTATTTTATGTAGTATTTTAAGCATCCCAAGTACTTATGTAGTTTTTGTGTGTTTTCAGGTACAAGGAAGTTCCACAGACTCAGTGCTATTGACCTGGTAACAGTCAGTGGTACCGACTTGATGTCAGTGATGGACTCGAAACTCACCCAGAGTCGGTGCTACCGACAACCAAAGTCAGTGGTACCGAAACAACATCAGTAAATCCTAGGATGATTTGAGAAAACTCAGTACTACCGAGTTTCCAACTCGGTACTATTGAGTTGACATCAGGGAGGCGGTTCGAAAATCACAAAACTCGGTGCTATTGAGTCCAGTTGATATTGCACGACTAAACCTAAGTGACTCGGTACTACCGACTCACCTAGTCAGTACTACCGAGTCTGCCTGATCAGGCCATATGTAGATTTCACTCTAATCCAACGGTGGATGTTATTTCGTATCCTAAGTGCCTTCTATGACTTAGGGGGATGACGACCAAACCTGGGAGATAGTCATTTTTTGTTGCACGACAACCGGAGAGAGAGAGAAGAGAAGAACCGAGGACTGAAAACTTCAATCGGGAAGATCTGAGCACCTCCGAAGGACGATTTTGTAGTCGGAAGACAGCGGAACACACGTACGATGGAGGAGATCTTCCGGACGGGCATATATTCAGGGGTTACTTTAGTTTTCTAATGTTTCCCACATTTTTCTTCTTCCTTTTCGTGTATACATTGATGAAAATCATACAAGGCTAAAAACCTTTATTCCTTAGGATCTGGGAGTATCCCGGATATATACGGTAATTGATTTCTATGCATTAATATCAATTTTATCTCTTTTTACTGGATATAAATCTATGAAAGCTTTGTGTTCTACTTGTACTTGATCACCATAAGTGGATTAATAGACACTTAGTCATAGACGGAGAGAGATCCAGGGCTGGAAGGCATAGATTTACCCGTGTACTGTGCACTTTGGGAAAAGTAGAGTGTAAACATGAGGAGAAACCTAGAGAATAATCATAAAGCAACTAACTAATCAACCAATAATTGCGAAAGTGGGATTGGCATTAGATTAGGTAGTGAATTACACTGCGGGAGCATGTAATTCTAGCTACAGGCTCCTTATCTAGGGATTGAGATAATAGATATTAGTGTATGAGGTTAATTAGTTATCAGTGGTGAAACCACTATCCTACATGAATTCATTCTATCTCTGAGAAATTCAAACCTTTAATTCGTTTTGTTTTTGCATTGGTTTTTGTAATTCAAACCAACTCAACCATTCACAACCGGCCTAGCAAATTAGACTGCAACTAGTAGTAGTCTAGTGGAGAACCATTTCCCTGTGTTCGACTCGGGCTTGAATTTTAGCATGTATGCAATAAAACAAGTAGTAGGAAAAAGTTGGTGTTTATTGTCTAGATTTTAGCATGTATGCAATAAAATATGTAATCTTAATAAGTAGTTGTACCTGAAGACTAGCATGAACAATAGATTCAAGACCATTGTGGAAACAATAATTGATAGCAACTTGCATGGGTTCTGATTCAAGGAACTTGTCTTCAACATAACCAACATAATATTCCACCATACTTACAACCTACAAGACATCTTCCACATCTTCAAATGTCTCTTTCTAGTGTTTTTCCCTCAACTAGGGGTGAGAATCAGTCCAAAACCAGACCAGACCGGACCAGACTGCGGACCAAAAAAATAGAAAATACAGACCACAAATTGGACCGTACAATATTAGGACTGGACCGGGACCAGACCGCAAAATATTGAGACTAGACCGGGACCGGACCGTTCAGACCGAACTGGAAAATAGAGCTGCTATTTCAAATTTTACAAATCAAAAGCACAATGTATAGAAATAATATTTTCTCTAATATCTGAATTGTTGTTGGTTTCTAAATATGATAGCTCATTAGCTGTGCTTTGAGTATTGCTGATGTCCTAATTTTTGTAAATAACTCAATAATTTAGTCAACAAATCGATATCTCAAAGCCATGTTGCTGTAATTTTTTTTCTTCACAAGATTGCAGCCAACAGTGCATGTGAACATATAGCACAAGCACGAGCTTTTAGAAAACTTTTCAGTTTGTTTTTTTCATTCAAATACAATTGATAGCAATCATGAGCAAGGGTGAAGCGAGATGGCAAATTGAAATCTGGGTAAACATAGACAGGAAATGTTGAAATCCAGGGTGCTCAACAAACATAAATGGCAACTCATCTACTATGATCATGTAACATAGAGCATCTCTAGCATCTACCCGATTCAATACCCAACATTTTAATTTTCCCTATCCTTCTTCATTGCTTCCTGGTTCTAACACTATCTGAGTTTGTTTCTCCTTAGACTTGTTTTCAGGGTTGTTTTCACACTTAGGCAAATGGTCCTTCAAGTTTTTAGTTCCATTCTTTGAAAAATGAGCAGAATAAGATTTATCATAGTACTTGCATTTAGCTCTAATTTTATTTTCAGAAGAAACATACTCAATAAAATGTAGCCAAACATTTGACGTCTTACGTGATCTTTTCTTCACTCTTGGCTTCCCCACCTCTTCTTGCTCGAAATTTTCTTTAGTGGAAGAGCTTTGTGCTTCCTCAACATTCTGATTTTCCATACAGTTAATTAGCATTTGAGGTGAAGGTTCATTCGTATCCACAGTGTTTCCTGACATGCCAATATTGATGCCTGTCCTTTTGGATTGGGAGATCATCTATAGATATAAATGACACAACATCAAAACATGGCTGAAATTTATGAACATATGGCATATAATACACGTGAAAAGATATCTTACATTACAAGATAATCTCGTAGACGAAGCCGTAATGACAAATTGCTCAGAAAATTTGGTACCAAAATAAGCTCTATTTCAGAAAAATAAAAAAATTGAAAATTGGGTTTACGAATAAAAGAATACAGACACTAAGAAATGAATACATGAGTAACATCCAAAGTTTAAGATAGATAGGAAAAAACATTAGCAATATTGACCTAGTTACAGATAAACTCAGCAAGTCAAGTTTCAAATAGTTTGTAACCAACATAGAGTACTTCGGTATACCAAACCAAAACACATGTGTCCGTGGCTTGATTCCAAAAGGCCAACAACACTGACCCTGAATTCAAAACTAATTCTAGTTATATTGGCAATCACAGTATGCATACACTTTGTCATCTTAATATTTAAAATCCCATATCAAAGTGAGTCGGAGAAATGTGTGTTCTTGTCCCAATTGATTCATAATAAGAAAAATGATTATTTGATTTGTGAATTAGGCCGAAGGTTGGCCTTGGTATTGGCTATATCATTGGTGAGAAAGTGGATTTTTATGCTGCTGTGTGGAGCTGTAGGTGGCTGGTTATCATGGATGGATCAGAGAGACTTGGAATGTCTAGTAGATGCTTGCCGAAAAGCGGCTGCAGGTGGTTTCTGGAGATAAAATTAGGGTAAAATGCCAACATAAATAAGGTTGGATAGAAGTAGTGATGGCTTTGGTGTGGAGGTCGTTAGTGATAACTATCAAAGAACATGAGCAATCTAGTTCGACTCTGAAGCTTTCTTTTTTACCAATGATTTTTTCCTCCTAGGACAGGCAGCTATCTCTGCCATACTCATTCTCTTCATCTTTGGTTGCATTCATGGCGAATGGCGTGAATTGGTAGGATCACACAATGATGGAACTTTGTTCGGTTTCAAGAGGGGGGTGGTGAACTAGAGCAGAGCAACATAAATGTGAAGTTGATGGAAGCAATATTCATATCAGAAACAACACCACAAAGCTGTAAGATCCATCCAAGGTCATCTTCATATCCTTGATAGACAAGTAGAAGAAGTCATGGATGCTAACACATGTATAAGTTGATATGAGTAAGCAGTAACAAAAGCAACATGGACGAATAGACAATTTTAGTTATATATTAACCATAATGTAAGATTACTCACCCTCACACATATGAAAGTAGAGCCTAAAAGGTCATACGTTTGGTGAAATATAGAATCTTTGCTTGAGAATCTGAAGATACTTCACTTGAGAATATGAAGAGGCCAATATAGGTTTGAATGTCTTAACACCTGCAAACAATGAAGACTGCTTACAAAAGTCAACAACACTTGATAAAATAAGGTATAACTTCCTCGATTATCAAACTTCATATTTAAAATGTGTGTAGTCTGAGAATTCTAGTTCAAATTCTACAATGTAATACACCTAAAACAAAATGAGATCAATGTAGATTGTATGGGAATAATAATACTTATCCTGATGAAAATGAAGATCAATTTTGGATCGCATTTGGGAAGCTTCACAATTAGATCTAAATTGAAATGCTAGTCTAGATTCTAATACTCTACAACTGAGTAAGATCTGCTTTGACGAATGGTTGAACACTTTTAGCAGCTAGAGAATACCCAAAGATTTATCTCCAAGGTACGATCATGACATCACAACATGTAAAGCTTCTCAATTAAAGTGAGGATTGAAGGGTTGGCCGAAGAGTTGATTGAAAGAGCATGTGAAGGTGCTCTTGCAAGCCTACTGCTGCACAAAGGGAGCAGTGTTGGGGTCTGCTACTACAACACCCAACTATGGGGAGGGAGTAGGACACAAAGACTATAATATCATTCTAAGACTATGATATGAAACTTTAGGGAGTCTATAAAAGATCTATAAACTGAGATAAATCTTAAGAAATTAACCAATTGTAGCTTCAAACTAACCTGCATACATCAGGTAGTCGAGTTGGACCAAGAAGATCACGAGCAATTGCTTGAACAACCTGCAATAGAATTCAAGCAAGGCCTTAGCATAATTGTTTGAATAACCTACAACAAAAATCAATAACTTGGACACCACACTACCTAACAGTCTAAACAAAACCTTACACCACTACCTAACAGATTGAACGAAACCCACTAAACAGAACTAACAACCAAAAAACTCACTCAAACACAAGAACAAATAGATAGGGGGCACCCAAAGAGACGGACAAAAAGGAGGCAAACCACCTCAAACAGAGCAACAACAAAGGAGAGAGGACCTAGGCTTGTGAGCTGGTGGGGGGTAGGGAAGGCAGGGAACCCCACCACCACTCCACACCACGCCGACACACCCCTCCACCACAAGCAACAGCTTGAGGTGAACGAAGGTGGCCGAGGGAAGGAGCACCCGCCAAGGGTTGAACCCCCACTTGACTCCTCCCTGCAAGCCTGACGAGGATGCCCACACCAGCCACCGACCAAAAGGGTAAAAACAGAACACCCGACTACCCAGAAACCAAAAGGAAAAAAGGAAGGGGGGAATCACCTCCCCTTCCAGAGATATCAATGTCAGAGCAGACGTCCACCAACCTGACTGGTGAATAAAGTGTGATTCCATCACCCCAGGGTCCTTCTTGAGTGGGGAACCACCTTTAGACTGATAATCTAGAAAGTCACCAAAACGTCGATGACACACATGACATCTTCATGTATCCACCTTGCAACTTGATCAGCCTTATCTTTAGGCTCCACACCAACATCTCGATCTGAGGTCAAGGATGTGATTGCCTGCAACAAACCACCATCATCTCTAGATTGCAGGAAACCCATCGGATAGGTCCACACCATGTGGTCTGAGGATTTGCATCGAAAGCAAATTGTCGGTGAAGAGCAATGATGCCGCCGATGTGCATGCTCCAAACAGGGAAGGCATATATCCCTAAGAAAGGGAGGATGCCTTCCACCCACAGGAATTCCCAGATAGTCCCTCACACGATGACCAGGAGATCGACACCAAAAGCAGACAACCAAAGAATGACACTGACGCTGCCAATGCCCTTGCCACATAAATAAAAAGTACGAACCCCTGTGGACACAAGGAATCGATCCAGAAAGGATAGACTTATCGACTGTCAATGAACCAACATCTTTGCTGCCTTGCTTGACACACCCATCCACCTCCAGAACCACCGCAACAAAGGGAACACACAAGTTGCCAACCATGAAAAACTTCCCCACATCCACCGACAACTCATCCCTAGTCAACATGATGGGGCAGGTTGTTCCACTAGCATCAAGAACACAGCCTGAAACCCCCATACATCTTGAAAAGGAAATGTACCAAGAACAAGACCAACACACATACCTTCAAACACCTGGTGAGAATCATCCACTCCCAATAAGCGCTTCTTGTTTGAGGTCAAGCTCACCCCATCATAAAGATTAGGATCACCCTCACCAACACTCTCCCCATCTAGGCCATCGCCAACCTCATCCCCAACAACACCAGCATCCGCAACACACATACCAATCCCACCAACAATCCCTCTGACTGACTTCTCATGTGAGTCCCTTATCAGTTGCACATCCCCTTTCCCAGTGAAGAATGGTATCTACATAAGAAATCCTACTAGATAAAAGTATGAAGATACATTCCTTCAAAAGCTAAAAATGTAATCTACTTGGATTGTCCATGAGGTCTGGACTTTAAGTAATAACTTGATTTAATATACTAAAACAAACCATAAGACATGTGACTATATAAAGAAATAGGGTAGGGGTACATGAAAAAAGAGAATGATACCAATTTTGTTCTAAATCCAAATCGTGTGGCATGCTTAGTAAAAGATACATATTATTTGATTATTACCATGTGCAAACATGTAAACATGTTAGATATGTTACCGATTCCTTCTCCATTCAGTTCAACCACACCAATGTTTTCATGTTATATATTACTTTTCTTTTTTTTACTGGTCATCTTTCTATCTCTCTTACTTTTAATAACAATCGTGATTACTAATGAATGGACATATGAGATTCAGACAAGCCACATTAAATTAGTTGTTTAAGTTTTCTAAAAAAAATCAACCCATACGGATATTCATTTTGTCTTAGTGTTCCTAATTCACCCAAACAACAACTCGATGCTTTGCTTTCCCAATAAAAAGTCAAAATCATAAAAGAAGCTTCAACAAAAGTCACAACAATTTCAGATTTGACAGGAAAGAAAGAAACCCTGAACTCAACATGTGAGGCTATTACTTCCATATTAAGGATAATAGTAGAAGGTCCATACCTTCAGAAGGTTGAGTTCTTTGGATGAGAATCCCGTCGAGGACCTGCTGACTCATTGTTGTTCTACAGTTTACACATGAAGATCAAAGTTAGGGGCGACTGCCACTGCACCTTTGCAGGGACATCCACAAAGTCACTATTTTGATCATAACAACCATGATTGGCATCATCAATCAACACAACAATCCAACAGGTGCTTCTGGATGGGAAATAGGAGCTTTCTAGCATATATAAATATATAGATATAACTAACTACATTACAAAAAATAGCAACAATAATAATATGTCCAAAAGAAATGTGTTACATAGAATGATATGTAATTGTAGTAGCATCATCGTGAGTGAAACTTTCCATTTAAAATATGCTGCATTGAACATTGAACGTAAAGTTGTTCAAAAGAATATTGCTGACATTCTGAAATCAGAGCTTAAATAAAGATATGAAACTCAACAAGTAGTAAATAAGATTGCAAAAAATAGAACAAGGACAACATTGTCATAAATTCTTTTTGGATTTAGACCCATTATAGAGGTTTTTTTGTGAATTTAACACTGCAATCATACTTACCAACCAAGAAGAACATAATGAAGTTCTTCCATTCCTGCTAGAGTATCATACACACAAGTACTTAACAAAGTAGTTAATATTTACTTATATTAATTGTTTTTAGAAGTCACTACAATGATTATGCTCAAGCAACTAGTCACCCACACCAGAGCCAATTATTGTCCCTATAACAGAAAAAGTAAGATTGCAGGGAATCGTAGTAGCACTGAGTCTTAGATATAAAATAATAATCAAATCCATATGCAAAACAACTTGAACAAAAAACAACTTATGGATGATCACCAATACAAGTATATATATATAATGATTCTTACAAGCTAACATGAAGCGTATGGTTATACTGATTCAAAAGAAAGACTAGCTAGAAAACACTTTGCTAGTGGTGTTAGTTAATGTCTAAAAAAGATTACTCACTATGGGGTTGTCAAATCCATTTAGAAGTTGAACATTCCAACAATGGCAATCCTTAGACTTCTTACACACTCTCTACTAATGATCCATAAAGCAAATTGCTTATTTTCCATCTAGAATGTAGATATGCAAACCTGTTATTCTCTAAGACCAGTGATTCTATCATAGTTGTTGAGGCAGCCGCCTGGGCACCGCCTAGTCGAGCAGGCATTCAATAGGGCTCCGCCCAGCCAGTCGCTTTGCTTTGGAGTTACTTTGGGCATCCTCCTGGGCTGACTGGGTGGCTAGGCGACTGCCTAGTCCACCTGGGCGACCCAAAACAGTGATGGGTGACCGCCTTTTTGGAAGGTCAGGCCCAATGGCCCATTGAATAATTTTTTTCTTTCAATATTTTATTAATTCTACTTTATAAACTCTACTATAGTATACTTAATTACTTACTGTTGTCTCTTTTTAGTATTGAATTTGTCTCATTTTCTTTATTGGTATGACTTATAAAAGGTGTTATTTTAATAAATTTGGGAGGGGTGGATAAGTTATACATGCATACATGCATAGGTATATACATAACATAGTATAAATAATACATAAATTTACATGCATAGGTATATGCATAACATAGTATAAATAATACATAAAATTACATGCATATGTATATATATAACATAGTATATTACATAAATAATATATATAAGCAAAAATCTACATATGTACAATTTCATGTGTAAAAACAAACATCGCCTAGGCGGCCACTTAGTCGACCTGGGTGGCTTGGGCATCTTGGGTGTCCAGCTAGGGACCGCCACCGCCTGGCCGCCTCAAAAACTATGGATGCTATTTTTATCACGTGGTGCACTCCAAACAAATTACAATGAAATATGATGATCCTTATTACATGTATCCTTTTCTCATAGTTCTCCTAGAGCAACTATCAACATCGTTAGGGTTAGATGTTACAGAGGACCTAGCTAAGTTCTTGGAGTGTCAAATATCAATTTGAATAAAGAGTGCTTAGTTAATGGAATTAATAGAAAACCCATTACTACTTATGTTTAATTAGTTTAATCTTGGGTCACATGATTGTCATTGAAGTTTGGATTAATGGTTATCACGTAGTGAGGTTCCCTCTTTGAATTTTAGTAGTACATGATCCGATGAATATTCCACCTCTTCTCATGAATCCAAGAGATGGTCCTTATCCCCTACCTCACTATTTCTTCCTACATGTGGGGGAAACAACCATTGCAACTTTATCTCTCTCTCCCCCCACACATTGCTTGGTCTCACTGCACGATATCTCGCCTTATGCATTATTAGCCACCAATTGAAGACAAGAATCCACCAGATCGTCTCCTCATTCACTATAAATTCTACTATTGTGGCCCCTCATCTTCCCCTACTCTCCTCTTCCATACCCTAAACATACCCTTTAAAACTTCCATCACCCTGTGTATGATCATGTAACTTCTAAGATTTTCTTTAATAATTTGAAATTACTGATCTTAATGTCTTGAAAAAAGATAATGAATAAATCAAAACCACTATAGTAACTTCCATACCCACTGGCCCATTGTTGCTCCACATCCCCTGCTCCTCAGCTACTATCTGAACCCTCCTCCATGATCTCGTAGCAACATCCTCAAGCCTCTTCAAATCAAGACAAAAAAAAATTAGTTTCTCTCTTTATATGATTTGAAGAACACTAAGAAAAAAGAATAACTCTAGGGTGTATGACATAAAAAAGACGACATGTACATTTTTACCGAAAAGAATACAAAATCCTGGTTGGAACTAAAGAAATTATATCCACAAGTCACTTCATTTCTCATTCTTTCAACATAAGACAACCAAAGAAATTATAGTTATTGCCACATAATAAGTTTCAAACTACTACAACATTTTTATGTGGTTGATACCAACTAAGACTCATATTATTGTTGCCTTTGTTTCTTTTTTTTGGCAATCTACTTCAGTTTTGCCCCCTAAAGAGGCATGCTAATCTAGAGCAGCTTAGAGAAGAAAAACTCCCAAGAGAAAGAAAGAGGTGGTTTTATCTTCTAATGATTATATTACCTTAACTGATGATAATCTCCAAGCTGATAATGTGCAAGTTGCAATTTTGGAGAGTGAATATCTTTAATCATAGAACCAATTCGACCTCATGCACCATACATGCAACTGAGGTACAAGTTGTAATGAATGATCAATCTTGATAAATATAGCATATATATACAATCTATCCTCAAAAGTAAAAGGGGAAATAATATATAGCAGGTAATTTTTCACACAACATTTAACTCAAGCTGACCAAATGAAGAGGACCTTCCGTAACAGCATGTAGGAGGTTAAGGACACCCTAAAAGACACTAGAATTTCTAGAACATCACTTTGGAGTGTCACTTTTTGAAAACTTGACAAAGCCCGGTACCAAGTTGGGTCTGCATCTTTAAAGAATTGGGAATCTTGATCTTCTGAGTCTGTAGTAATGTGAATGGAATCAAATCTTGCATGAGTTTTTGATTAGTTAAAAAAAATAGTATAATTGAAGTCAGCAGAGCTTCTAATGGAGTCAAACCTAATTAAGCCCACTTCCTGAGTACTGAAAGAAACTGAGTGTTGAAAACTGTCAAAAGATGCATGTCCACAATTATATCTTGGTGAGGAGATAAAACTATATCCATGTGAGGTTGGAACAAAATCTGCAAAGGGGCTCTTCTCCTTGTCAAGCAGAAGCAAGCGTCCCTAGAGATGTGAGGACCCATATGGAGTACCTCTGTCACATGAGGAGGCGAGCCAATTCGTGGAGTGGGCATTGCCGCAAGGCCTCCAAACAGACTGGAATCCCCACACCCAAGGCTTGAGCCAAGCTTGTATGTCACCATCATCAAGGGAATGCAGATATCACCAACCCCAAAGCAGCCAGTGACTCCCCCGACACTGCCCGAGATACCACATGCATCCTGAGAATGCATCTGCACACAACCATCCGGAACAGGATCATTTGACAAAATCTCGAACACCTCTCATGCACCTCCCAGCCCTAACACAAGACTTGTTTCAACACCCAAAGCAGCATGATGAGGAACAAAGTCGAACTTCTCCCCCATCGAGCCACCACAAACCATGTCCCCCACATCCACCTGCCCAGTGCAAAGAGCAACAGACCCAACAATTTCCTTCTCCCTCAACAAGAAGCTTGCCCTTGAATCTCCAGAATCCAAAATCGATGCATTGAGACAAGGATCCCCACCATCCACCTACAACACAGATCCATCCCAACCACCCAGAGTGACAACTTGTAGGTCCCCTTCACGTATCCTCCCAAGGGTAGCTAAAGAAGCGTCGAAAGCCCTCACCGTTGCCCAAGCCTCCTGCGCTAGCTTCCCTTAGGCGACCCTAAACTCTTTGATGGAATCCATGATGACACGCCACCAAGAAGTTTTCTACTTGACCCCACATAAGGGACACTTTGACAGGAAGGAAAGGCCGAACCAGAAGCACCACCTCTGCATCAAGAGTAGGCAACCTCACCCCGAACCATCAGAGCCTCGAAATGCCCATACCTAGGGCCTTGCCAAAGATTCACACAGTAGCCAGTCCTGCGTATGGAGACTGGTACCTTCGTCCACTAACTAGCTCCACAGAGGAGGTCCTGTGAAGGCCACCCAAACACCGCTGCTACCCAAGGGCGAGCGGGGATGCCCTAGGGGCGTGTCGCCTTGTGCATCGCCAGAGCCTCTTATCGGGGGAGAGCGATCGCGGGGGAGAATCACGGGCGGGGGAGTGGGGAAATAGCGCGAAGCTGCTGCCCACTATCAAATTGGCATTTTTTAATTGCCACAAACCACATATATAAATGCCTTTAAAATTTAGTATTTTTATAAACTAAATAGTATGGGGATTAAACGCATTTTACATAAAAAATCATGTAAATTAAATAAATAGTAGCATTTTTTTTATAAAAGCCACTAGATTAAATGCCACTAATGGGCATTTTTCCTATAGTGGAAATATGTGTGCTCACGATCCGACCGCTATGACACACTTCATCAAGCGGTCAATGGTACCGATCTGCGACACCAGTTGGTACTACTGACTTGTAGTCAGTACCATCGACTCTAGGGTGATCTACAATAGCTACGTCATCCAGTCGTAAGCCGATGATGTACCGACCACATAGTCATACTAGCCAACTTGGTACTACTGACCCGAAAGTCAGTAGTACCGACTCTGTCGTGTTTAGCTATATAAGGAGGGTGGTGGAGCCATTTTCTTCACACCCTCAACATCCACTCCTCCTGCATTTTAGAGCAAGGCTGCACCAAGCACTAACGGTCTTCCATGAGCTTCTATTCTCTTAACCTCCTTCTTGAATCAATGCCATGTCCCCTAGGAGAGAAGCCTCTACTTTGGCGAAGCAGGGAGAGTTGGTCCTCCGGCCAACCCGAATCCAACATCTGTCTTCAGAGACCAGGAAGCTCTATGAAGAGTTGCAAATAAGGTAGATCATTCTAACATGATATGGCGATCACACATTGATCGAAAGGGCTTTACTGACAACATGCAATGGTTATGTCACAATAAATTCATGAAAGGGAATAATCCTTTCTTCAACGAGTGGAAAACTGACCCAGATCTTGTCCTGGAATTCTTGGCATCGCTAGATGTTCTCGTCGCCCCTTAGTAGAAGATAGCAGGCGAATGGCGGGAAGGCAAATTCAACTTCTGCCTCTTCAACAACATCTATTCCATCACTCTGAGGGCCTTCAACAACATCTTCAAATGGGCTCATGTCCCAGAACGCTCGGTCCTGTCTGACTTCGACTATGGCTTGGCTTGGGAGAAGTTGACTGAGATGCCGGTGGGATTTCTTATAAACTGGCATATCAGTTCTGTTACTGATATTGAGCACTTTTTTGCTCGTATCCTTCACCACCTCTGCACCAATACTATTTTTTCTTGTTCCGATCAAGCTCAAGGGAAAGTTCAAAAGGCGGATCTCTACTTTCTCTACAGACTACTGGAAGGGGAGACTGTCTACTTTGGAGCCTTCCTTCTGCTCCACATGATCTCTGTGCGGTGCAATGTAACAAGAAAGGTGCCGATTTTATTTGGGGGTCTCATCACCTCCATTGCACTACATTTGCACCTTGATTTGTCCAACCTCACACCATTGGAGGATACAACGAAGTTGGACCTCCTGCACTTCTGTAAGGTGCACCTTCTTCAATTCTACCACAATGTGCTCTATGCACATTGCACGCGTTGAGGACTATTTCAGGAGCGGAGCCTCCCCGACCCTATGTTCAACTTGCGCAGGGTGAACCATCTCTAGTGGCCACTGAATGAGGGGGAAGCAGAAGATCCACCAAGGACAACAACTCAGGATGGTGACGAGGAGCAAGGCGATGATGACTCTGATGATGTTGAGGAGGTGGAGCCCACTATCCCATCCCTAGGAGAGCGGTCCCATGCAAACGGACCGACACCTACACTGCCTTAACTTCGTCTGCCCCACCCCGTTCCCAGGAGGAGCCAGACCCATACAACATGGCGGGTATGTATACCATGCTGCAGGAGATCCCAGACTGGACAGTAGCAGCATCAGGCGATGCTGGCCGGTGTGCAGGACATTCAAGGAAGTCTATACCAAAACCAGTAGGAGATTTACAAGAATGAATGGCTTCTATTAGTCAACCAAGAGAATGTTCACATGCACCCACAATAGATGGAGCAGTACCAACAACCTTTCTTTGAAAACTACTAGAATAGTGGATACTTCGAGGCGGGGGTACCCACAACCACCGCCAATGCCCCCTATAGGCCTCTCATTCCAGGGGATGTTCCCTCCACAGGACCCCAACATGCCACCTCTACCATTTTGAGCCCTGGTACCACTGTTCCACCTCTTGGGTGTGAGTATTGGCTATGCGGACATAGTCATATTCAAGCCTGGGGGGTGCCGGAACAACATTCTATCTTTATTTTTATTTTTATTTTTAGTTGTTTGTTTTATTTCTAGTTGTACAAGTATAGGATCCACGTCTATCTAGTGTAATTGTCGAGTACTAAATGCATTATTTTGTTTTTTAATAGATTGTAATCTCTGTGTTGTTGCATGAAAAAGGTCATATCCTCAAAATATTAAACTATAAAATCTTTCTGTAACACCACTTGAGGAAGTGTTTGAACTAGTCATCATTAGGACTTAAGACATAAATGAAAGTCTGAATCAACTCAGGAATGTGAATGATGAAGATGTTGAGCCTAAACTAACCAAAACGTAGTGAGATATTAAATGAAAGTATAAGAAACAAACCTTTAGATCACCCTGAACACATGTCAATTAAGAGGGACATGTCATAATATAATGAAAGGCATTGTCTCTTAGTTGTGTGATTCCATTTGTTTTCCATTCATTTTTGACTCACCACCTCAAGATTCATGAGTGCTCCAAGTTATTTTCTTTAATTGCATTACATGGCACGATAGGAACATAACAGTTAGTTTTCTTGCATTTGAAAAAGAAAGAAAAACATTGCATTTGTATGCATTAATGATTTTAGTGCATACCATCTTAGCTTGCATAACACAGTTCATGTAGTTGGATACATTTCAACATTGCATGCATATTTTCATAAACATGTGGATTTTAATTTCAAGTTATGAAGCTAAAGTGCAGGGATATACCTCCTAGAAAAAAAAGAGAAAAAGAAAAATAATCATGTAAGCAAGAAACATAAAAATTAGTCTTGCTGAAGAAAAAGAAGAAGAAAATTGTTCAAAAGAAACAAGGAGAAAGTATATCCTGCATGTTTGTTTTTGTGATTATTTAATCCACATGTGCATTCGTTTGAGTTGTCAAACAATCTCAACTCTTTCATACATGCATCATTTCATAAAAAGGAAAAAAATTAGGCATTAGGATTCATGCATGGCATTCTGTTCATCCATATATGTTCATTATTCTCTATGCATAAATAGGTTGGATGTACTTATGAATTTTCATTTGCCACCCATCTTGAATCATTAATTGCTCTTATTGGTAGGCCACTCTATTGATTTATCTCCTCATTCATGCTTATATGAAGATATGCTTCCAAGTCGTTGGTAGTTAGAAAAGAGCAATTTAGTGTAAGGAATCACACAATACACCAAGTGAATGCCTGAGTAATTATGATGTTAACTGCTTTCTTGATAGTGTCATTGACTCAAATGTGGACATATTTTATGGAAGTTTTTGGTCACTTTAGAGCAGTTATCGGTTCAGTGGTCAGTGAAGGCCGGCTTAGGGTTTGATAGGTGGATATGATTAAGAAAGGAATATATGTATTATGTTCTTTTGATGACTCTTATCAAATAGATCTGAGAGAGTGTTGCTCGAGGATGAGCAACATTTAAGCTTAGGGCAGTTTGATGCATGTGTTTTTAGTCATTATTACAGGCACATTTTCCCTTGATTTCTTGTGTAGATTAGTCATTTATTTAATTTATTATGCATGGAATGACATAGATGGCTTGTTTCTATTGAATGCATCAAATTATATGATTTTGACTATTTTATGTAGTATTTTAAGCATCCCAAGTACTTATGTAGTTTTTGTGTGTTTTCAGGTACAAGGAAGTTCCACAGACTCGGTGCTATTGACCTGGTAACAGTCATTGGTACCGACTTGATGTCAGTGATGGACTCGAAACTCACCCAGAGTCGGTGCTACCGACAGCCAAAGTCGGTGGTACCGAAACAACATCAGTAAATCCCAGGATGATTTGAGAAAACTCAGTGCTATCGAGTTTCCAACTCGGTACTATTGAGTTGACATCAGGGAGGCGGTTTAAAAATCACAAAACTCGATGCTATTGAGTCTAGTTGATATCACGCGACTAAACCTAAGTGACTCGGTACTACTGACTCACCTAGTCGGTACTACCGAGTCTGCCCGATCAGGCCATATGTAGATTTCACTCTAATCCAACGGTGGATGTTATTTCGTATCCTAAGTGCCTTCTATGACTTAGGGGGATGACGACCAAACCTGGGAGATAGTCATTTTTTGTTGCACGACAACCGGAGAGAGAGAAGAGAAGAACTGAGGACTGAAAACTTCAATTGGGAAGATTTGAGCACCTCCGAAGGACGATTTTGTAGTCGGAAGACAGCGGAACACACGTACGATGGAGGAGATCTTCCGGACGGGCATATATTCAGGGGTTACTTTAGTTTTCTAATGTTTCCCACGTTTTTCTTCTTCCTTTCCATGTATACATTGATGAAAATCATACAAGGCTAAAAACCTTTATTCCTTAGGATCTGGGAGTAGCCCGGATATATACGGTAATTGATTTCTATGCATTAATATCAATTTTATCTCTTTTTATTGGATATAAATCTATGAAAGCTTTGTGTTCTACTTGTACTTGATCACCATAAGTGGATTAATAGACACTTAGTCATCGACGGAGAGAGATCCAGGGCTGGAAGGCATAGATTTACCCGTGTACTGTGCACTTTGGGAAAAGTAGAGTGTAAACATGAGGAGAAACCTAGAGAATAATCATAAAGCAACTAACTAATCAACCAATAATTGCGAAAGTGGGATTGGCATTAGATTAGGTAGTGAATTACACTGCGGGAGCATGTAATTCTAGCTACAGGCTCCTTATCTAGGGATTGAGATAATAGATATTAGTGTATGAGGTTAATTAGTTATCAGTGGTGAAACCACTATCCTACATGAATTCATTCTATCTCTGAGAAATTCAAACCTTTAATTCGTTTTGTTTTTGCATTGGTTTTTGTAATTCAAACCAACTCAACCATTCACAACGGGCCTAGCAGATTAGACTGCAACTAGTAGTAGTCTAGTGGAGAACCATTTCCCTGTGTTCGACTTGAGCTTGAATTTTAGCATGTATGCAATAAAACAAGTAGTAGGAAAAAGTTGGTGTTTATTGTCTAGATTTTAGCATGTATGCAATAAAATATGTAATCTTAATAAGTAGTTGTACCTGAAGACTAGCATGAACAACAGATTCAAGACCATTGTGGAAACAATAATTGATAGCAACTTGCATGGGTTCTGATTCAAGGAACTTGTCTTCAACATAACCAACATAATATTCCACCATACTTACAACCTACAAGACATCTTCCACATCTTCAAATGTCTCTTTCTAGTGGTTTTCCCTCAACTAGGGGTGAGAATTGGTCCAAAACCAGACAAGACCGGACCAGACTGTGGGCCAAAAAAATAGTAAATACAGATCACAAATTGGATCGTACAATATTAGGACTAGACCAGGACCATACCGCAAAATATTGAGACCAGACCGGGACCGGACCGTTCAGACCGAACTGGAAAACACAGCTGCTATTTCAAATTTTACAAATCAAAAGCACAATGTATAGAAATAATATTTTCTCTAATATCTGAATTGTTGTTGGTTTCTAAATACGATAGCTCATTAGATGTGCTTTGAGTATTGCTGATGTCCTAATTTTTGTAAATAACTCAATAATTTAGTCAACAAATAGATATCTCAAAGCCATGTTGCTATAATTTTTTTTCACAAGATTGCAGCCAACAGTGCATGTGAACATATATCACAAGCATGAGCTTTTAGAAAACTTTTCAATTTGGTTTTTTCATTCAAATACAATTGATAGTAATCATGAGCAAGGGTGAAGCGAGATGGCAAATTGAAATCTGGGTAAACATAGACAGGAAATGTTGAAATCCAGGGTGCTCAACAAACTTAAATGGCAACTCATCTACTATGATCATGTAACATAGAGCATCTCTAGCATCTACCTGATTCAATACCCAACATTTTAATTTTCCTTGTCCTTCTTCATTTCTTCCTGGTTCTAACACTATATGAGTTTGTTTATCCTTAGACTTGTTTTCAAGGTTGTTTTCACACTTAGGCAAATGGTCCTTCAAGTTTTTAGTTCCATTCTTTGAAAAATGAGTAGAACAAGATTTATCATAGTACTTGCATTTAGCTCTAATTTTATTTTCAGAAGAAACATACTCAATAAAATGTAGCCAAACATTTGACGTCTTACATGATCTTTTCTTCACTCTTGGCTTCCCCACCTCTTCTTGCTCGAAATTTTCTTTAGCGAAAGAGCTTTGTGCTTCCTCAACATTCTGATTCTCCATACAGTCAATTAGAATTTGAGGTGAAGGTTCATTCGTATCCACAGTGTTTCCTGACATGCCAATATTGATGCCTGTCCTTTTGGATTGGGAGATCATCTATAGATATAAATGACACAACATCAAAACATGGCTGAAATTTATGGACATATGGCATATAATACACGTGAAAAGATATCTTACATTACAAGATAATCTCATAGACGAAGCCATAATGACAAATTGCTCAGAAAATTTGGTACCAAAATAAGCTCTATTTCAGAAAAATAAAAAAATTGAAAATTGGGTTTACGAATAAAAGAATACAGACACTAAGAAATGAATACATGAGTAACATCTAAAGTTTAAGACAGAGAGGAAAAAACATCAACAATATTGACCTGGTTACAGATAAACTCAGCAAGTCAAGTTTCAAATAGTTTGTAACCAACACAGAGTACTTCGGTATACCACACCAAAACACATGTGTCCGTGGCTTGATTCCAAAAGGCCAACAACACTGACCCTGAATTCAAAACTGATTCTAGTTATATTGGCAATCACAGTATGCATACACTTTGTCATCTTAATATTTAAAATCCCATATCAAAGTGAGTCGGAGAAATGTGTGTTCTTGTCCCAATTGATTCATAATAAGAAAAATGATTATTTGATTTGTGAATTAGGCCGAAGGTTGGCCTTGGTATTGGCTATATCATTGGTGAGAAAGTGGATTTTTATGCTGCTGTGTGGAGCTGTAGGTGGCTGGTTATAATGGATGGATCAGAGAGACTTGGAATGTCTAGTAGATGCTTGCCGGAAAGCGGCTGCAGGTGGTTTCTGGAGATAAAATTAGGGTAAAATGCCAACATAAATAAGGTTGGCTAGAAGTAGTGATGGCTTTGGTGTGGAGGTTGTTAGTGATAACTATCAAAGAACATGAGCAATCTAGGTTGACTCTGAAGCTTTCTTTTTTACCAATGATTTTTTCCTCCTAGGACAGGCAGCTAGCTCTTCCATACTCATTCTCTTCATCTTTGGTTGCATTCATGGCGAATGGCGTGAATTGGTAGGATCACACAATGATGGAACTTTGTTCAGTTTCAAGAGGGGGGGTGAACAAGAGCAGAGCAACATAAATGTGAAGTTGATGGAAGCAATATTCATATCAGAAACAACACCACAAAGCTGTAAGATCCATCCAAGGTCATCTTCATATCCTTGATAGACAAGTAGAAGAAGTCATGGATGCTAACACATGTATAAGTTGATATGAGTAAGCAGTAACAAAAGCAACATGGACGAACAGACAATTTTAGTTATATATTAACCATAATGTAAGATTACTCACCCTCACACATATGAAAGTAGAGCCTAAAAGGTCATACGTTTGGTGAAATATAGAATCTTTGCTTGAGAATTTGAAGATACTTCACTTGAGAATCTGAAGAGGCCAATATAGGTTTGAATGTCTTAACACCTGCAAACAATGAAGACTGCTTATAAAAGTCAACAACACTTGATAAAATAAGGTATAACTTCCTCGATTATCAAACTTCATATTTAAAATGTGTGTAGTCTGAGAATTCTAGTTCAAATTCTGCAATGTAATACACCTAAAACAAAATGAGATCAATGTAGATTGTATGGGAATAATAATACTTATCCTGATGAAAATGAAGTTCAATTTTGGATCGCATTTGGGAAGCTTCACAGTTAGATCTAAATTGAAATGTTAGTCTAGATTCTAATACTCTACAACTGAGTAAGATCTGCTTTGACGAATGGTTGAACACTTTTAGCGGCTAGAGAATACCCAAAGCTTTATCTCCAAGGTACGATCATGACATCACAACATGTAAAGCTTCTCAATTAAAGTTAGGATTGAAGGGTTGGTCAAAGAGTTGATTGAAAGAGCATGTGAAGGTGCTCTTACAAGCCTACTGCTGCACAAAGGGAGCAGTGTTGGGGTCTGCTACTACAACACCCAACTATGGGGAGGGAGTAGGACACAAAGACTATAATATCATTCTAAGACCATGATATGAAACTTTAGGGAGTCTACAAAAGATCTATAAACTGAGATAAATCTTAAGCAATTAACCAATTGTAGCTTCAAACTAACCTGCATACATCAGGTAGTCGAGTTGGACCAAGAAGATCAGGAGCAATTGCTTGAACAACCTTTAATAGAATTCAAGCAAGGCCTTAGCATAATTGTTTGAATAACCTACAACAGAAATCAATAACTTGGACACCACACTACCTAACAGTCTAAACAAAACCTGACACCACTACCTAACAGACTGAACGAAACCCACTAAACAGAACTAACAACCAAAAAACTCACTCAAACACAAGAACAAATAGATAGGGGGCACCCAAAGAGACGGACAAAAAGGAGGCAAACCACCTCAAACAGAGCAACAACAAAGGAGAGAGGACCTAGGCTTGTGAGATGGTGGGGGGTAGGGAAGGCAGGGAACCCCACCACCACTCCACACCACGCCGACACACCCCTCCACCACAAGAAACAACTTGAGGTGAACGAAGGTGGCCGAGGGAAGGAGCACCCGCCAAAGGTTGAACCCCCACTTGACTCCTCCCTACAAGCCTGAAGAGGATGCCCACACCAGCCACCGACCAAAAGGGTGAAAACAGAACACCCGACTACCCAGAAACCAAAAGGAAAAAAGGAAGGGGGGAATCACCTCCCCTTCCAGAGATATCAATGTCAGAGAAGACGTCCACCAACTTGACTGGTGAATAAAGTGTGATTCCATCACCCCAGGGTCCTTCTTGAGTGGGGAACCACCTCTAGACTGAGAATCTAGAAAGTCACCAAAACGTCGATGACGCACATGACATCTTCATGTATCCACCTTGCAACTTGATCAATCTTATCTTTAGGCTCCACACCAACATCCCGATCTGAGGTCAAGGATGTGATTGCCTGCAACAAACCACCATCAACTCTAGATTGCAGGAAACCCATCAGATAGGTCCGCACCATGTGGCCCGAGGATTTGCATCGAAAGCAAATTGTTGGTGAAGAGCAATGATGCTGCCGATGTGCATGCTCCAAATAGGGAAGGCATATATCCCTAAGAAAGGGAGGATGCCTTCCACCCACAGGAATGCTTAGATAGTCCCTCACACGATGACCAGGAGATCGACACCAAAAGCAGACAACCAAAGAATGACATTGACGCTGCCAATGCCCTTGCCACATAAATAAAAAGTACGAACCCCTGTGGACACAAGGAATCGATCCAGAAAGGATAGACTTATCGACTGTCAATGAACCAACATCCTTGCTTCCTTGCTTGACACACCCATCCACCTCCGGAACCGCCACAACAAAGGGAACACACAAGTTGCCAACCATGAAAAACTTCCCCACATCCACCGACAACTCATCCCTAGTCAACATGATGGGGCAGGTTGTTCCACTAGCATCAAGAACACAGCCTGAAACCCCCCATACATCTTGAAAAGGAAATGTACCAAGAACAAGACCAACACACATACCTTCAAACACCTGGTGAGCATCATCCACCCCCAATAAGCGCTTCTTGTTTGAGGTCAAGCTCACCCCATCATAAAGATTAGGATCACCCTCACCAACACTCTCCCCATCTAGGCCATCGCCAACCTCATCCCCAACAACACCAACATCCGCAACACACATACCAATCCCACCAACAATCCCTCTGATTGACTTCTCATGTGAGTCCCTTATCAGTTGCACATCCCCTTTCCCAGTGAAGAATGGTATCTACATAAGAAATCCTACTAGATCAAAGTATGAAGATACATTCCTTCAAAAGCTAAAAATGTAATCTACTTGGATTGTCCATGAGGTCTGGACTTTAAGTAATAACTTGATTTAATATACTAAAACAAACCATAAGACATGTGACTATATAAAGAAATAGGGCAGGGGTACAGGAAAAAAGAGAATGATACCAATTTTGTTCTAAATCCAAATCGTGTGGCATGCTTAGTAAAAGATACATATTATTTGATTATTACCATGTGCAAACATGTAAACATGTTATATATGTTACCGATTCCTTCTCCATTCAGTTCAACCACACCAATGTTTTCATGTTATATATTACTTTTCTTTTTTTACTGGTCATCTTTCTATCTCTCTTACTTTTAATAACAATCGTGATTACTAATGAATGGACATATGAGATTCAGACAAGCCACATTAAATTAGTTGTTTTAGTTTTCTAAAAAAAATCAACCCATACGGATATTCATTTTGTCTTAGTGTTCCTAATTCACCCAAACAACAACTCGATGCTTTGCTTTCCCAATAAAAAGTCAAAATCATAAAAGAAGCTTCAACAAAAGTCACAACAATTTCAGATTTGACAGGAAAGAAAGAAACCCTGAACTCAACATGTGAGGCTATTACTTCCATATTAAGGATAATAGTAGAAGGTCCATACCTTCAGAAGGTTGAGTTCTTTGGATGAGAATCCCGTCGAGGACCTGCTGACTCATTGTTGTCCTATAGTTTACACATGAAGATCAAAGTTAGGGGCGACTTCCACTGCACCTTTGCAGGGACATCCACAAAGTCACTATTTTGATCATAACAACCATGATTGGCATCATCAATCAGCACAACAATCCAGCAGGTGCTTCTGGATGGGAAATAGGAGCTTTCTAGCATATATAAATATATAGATATAAGTAACTACATTACAAAAAATAGCAACAATAATAATATGTCCAAAAGAAATGTGTTACATAGAATGATATGTAATTGTAGTAGCATCATCGTGAGTGAATCTTTCCATTTAAAATATGCTGCATTGAACATTGAACGTAAAGTTGTTCAAAAGAATATTGCTGACATTCTGAAATCAGAGCTTAAATAAAGAGATGAAACTCAACAAGTAGTAAATAAGATTGCAAAAAATAGAACAAAGACAACATTGTCATAAATTCTTTTTGGATTTAGACCCATTATAGAGGTTTTTTTGTGAATTTAACACTTCAATCATACTTACCAACCAAGAAGAACATAATGAAGTTCTTCCATTCCTGCTAGAGTATCATACACACAAGTACTTAACAAAGTAGTTAATATTTACTTAAATTAATTGTTTTTAGAAGTCACTACAATGATTATGCTCAAGCAACTAGTCACCCACACCAGAGCCAGTTATTGTCCCTATAACAGAAAAAGTAAGATTGCAGGGAATCGTAGTAGCACTGAGTCTTAGATATAAAATAATAATCAAATCCATATGCAAAACAACTTGAACAAAAAACAACTTATGGATGATCACTAATACAAGTTTATATATATATATATATATATATATATATATATATATATATATATATATAATGATTCTTACAAGCTAAAATGAAGCGTATGGTTATACTGATTCAAAAGAAAGACTAGCTAGAAAACACTTTGCTAGTGGTGTTAGTTAATGTCTAAAAAAGATTACTCACTATGGGGTTGTCAAATCCATTTAGAAGTTGAACATTCCAACAATGGCAATCCTTAGACTTCTTACACACTCTCTACTAATGATCCATAAAGCAAATTGCTTATTTTCCATATAGAATGTAGATATGCAAGCCTGTTATTCTCTAAGACCAGTGATTCTATCATAGTTGATGAGGCAGCCGCCTGGGCACCGCCTAGTCGAGCAGGCATTCAATAGGGCTCCGCCCAGCCAGCCGCTTTGCTTTGGAGTTACTTTGGGCATCCTCCTGGGCTGACTGGGTGGCTAGGCGACCCAAAACAGTGATGGGTGACCGCCTTTTTGGAAGGTCGGGCCCAATGGCCCATTGAATAATTTTTTTCTTTCAATATTTTATTAATTCTACTTTATAAACTCTACTATAGTATACTTAATTACTTGCTGTTGTCTCGTTTTAGTATTGAATTTGTCTCATTTTCTTTAGTGGTATGACTTATAAAAGGTTTTATTTTAATAAATTTGGGAGGGGTGGATAAGTTATACATGCATACATGCATAGGTATATACATAACATAGTATAAATAATACATAAATTTACATGCATAGGTATATGCATAACATAGTATAAATAATACATAAAACTACATGCATATGTATATATATAACATAGTATATTATATATATACATATGCATGTAATTTTATGTATTATTTATACTATGTTATGCTTATACCTATGCATGTAAATTTATGTATTATTTATACTATGTTATGTATATACCTATGCATGTATGCATGTATAACTTATCCACCCCTCCCAAATTTAGTAAAATAACACCTTTTATAAGTCATACCAATAAAGAAAATGAGACAAATTCAATACTAAAAAGAGACAACAGTAAGTAGTTAAGTATATATAACATAGTATATGCCCTCAAAAAAAAAATAACATAGTATATTACATAAATAATATATATAAGCAGAAATCTACATATGTACAATTTTATGTGTAAAAACAAACATCGCCTAGGTGGCCGCTTAGTCGACCTGGGTGGCTTGGGCATCCTGGGTGTCCAGCTAGGGACTGCCACTGCCTGGCCACCTCAAAAACTATGGATGCTATTTTTATCACGTGGTGCACTCCAAACAAATTACAATGAAATATGATGATCCTTATTACATGTATCCTTTTCTCATAGTGCTCCTAGAGCAACTATCAACATCGTTAGGGTTAGATGTTACAAAGGACCTAGCTAAGTTCTTGGAGTGTCAAATATCAATTTGAATAAAGAGTGCTTAGTTAATGGAATTAATAGAAAACCCATTACTACTTATGTTTAATTAGTTTAATCTTGGGTCACATGATTGTCATTGAAGTTTGGATTAATGGTTATCACGTAGTGAGGTTCCCTCTTTGAATTTTAGTAGTACATGATCCGATGAATATTCCACCTCTTCTCATGAATCCAAGAGAGGGTCCTTATCCCCTACCTCACTATTTATTCCTACATGTGGGGGAAACAACCATTGCAACTTTATCTCTCTCCCCCACACACATTGCTTGGTCTCACTGCATGATATCTCGCCTTATGCATTCTTAGCCACCAATTGAAGACAAGAATCCACCAGATCGTCTCCTCATTCACTATAAATTCTACTATTGTGGCCCCTCATCTTCCCCTACTCTCCTCTTCCATACCCTAAACATACCCTTTAAAACTTCCATCACCCTGTGTATGATCATGTAACTTCTAAGATTTTCTTTAATAATTTGAAATTACTAATCTTAATGTCTTGAAAAAAGAGAATGAATAAATCAAAACCACTATAGTAACTTCCATACCCACTGGCCCATTGTTGCTCCACTCCCCTGCTCCTCAACTACTATCTGAACCCTCCTCCATGATCTCGTAGCAACATCCTCAAGCCTCTTCAAATCAAGACAAACAAAAATTAGTTCCTCTCTTTATACGATCTGAAGAACACTAAGAAAAAAGAATAACTCTAGGGTGTATGACATAAAAAAGATGACATGTACATTTTTACCAAAAAGAATACAAAATCCTGGTTGGAACTAAAGGAATTATATCCAGAAGTCACTTCATTTCTCATTCTTTCAACATAAGACAACCAAAGAAATTATATTTATTTCCACATAATAAGTTTCAGACTACTCCAACATTTTTATGTGGTTGATACCAACTAAGACTCATATTATTGTTGCCTTTGTTTCTTTTTCTTGGCAATCTACTTCAGTTTTTCCCCCTAAAGAGGCATGCTAAGCTAGAGCAGCTTAGAGAAGAAAAACTCCCAAGAGAAAGAAAGAGGTGGTTTTATCTTCTAATGATTATATTACCTTAACTGATGATAATCTCCAAGCTGATAATGTGCAAGTTGCAATTTTGGAGCGTGAATATCTTTAATCATAGAACCAATTCGACCTCATGCACCATACATGCAACTGAGGTACAAGCTGTAATGAATGATCAATCTTGATAAATATAGCATATATATAAGATCTATCCTCAAAAGTAAAAGGGGAAATAATATATAGCAGGTAATTTTTCACACAACATTTAACTCAAGCTGACCAAATGAAGAGGACCTTCCGTAACAAAATGTAGGAGGTTAAGGACACCCTAAAAGACAATAGAATTTCTAGAACATCACTTTGGAGTGTCACTTTTTGAAAACTTGACAAAGCCCGATACCAAGTTGGGTCTGCATCTTTAAAGAATTGGGAATCTTAATCTTCTGAGTCTGTAGTAATGTGAATGGAATCAAATCTTGCACGAGTTTTTGATTAGTTAAAAAAATAGTATAATTGAAGTCAGCAGAGCTTCTAATGGAGTCAAACCTCATTAAGCCCACTTCCTGAATACTGAAAGAAACTGAGTGTTGAAAACTGTCAAAAGATGCATGTCCACAATTATATCTTGGTGAGGAGATAAAACTATATGCAGGTGAGGTTGGAACAAAATTTGCAAAGGGGCTCTTCTCCTTGTCAAGCAGAAGCAAGCGTCCCTAGAGATGTGAGGACCCATATGGAGTACCTCTGTCACAAGAGGAGGCAAGCCAATTCGTGGAGTGGGCATTGCCGCAAGGCCTCCAAACAGACTGGAATCCCCACACCCAAGGCTTGAGCCAAGCTTGTATGTCACCATAATCAAGGGAATGCAGATATCACCAACCCCAAAGCAGCCAGTGACTCCCCCGACACTGCCTGGGATACCACATGCATCCTGAGAATGCATCTGCACACAACCATCTGGAACAGGATCATTTGACAAAATCTCGAACACCTCTGATGCACCTCCCAGCCCTAACACAAGACTTGTTTCAACACCCAAAGCAGCATGATGAGGAACAAAGTTGAACCTCTCCCCCATCGAGCCACCGCAGACCATGTCCCCTACATCCACCTACCCAGCACAAAGAGCAACAGACCCAACAATTTCATTCCCCCTCAACAAGAAGCTTTCCCTTGAATCTCCAGAATCCAAAATCGATGCATTGAGACAAGGATCCCCACCATCCACCTACAACACAGATCCATCCCAACCACCCAGAGTGACAACTTGTAGGTCCCCTTCACGTATCCTCCCAAGGGTAGCTAAAGAAGCGTCGAAAGCCCTCACCGTTGCCCAAGCCTCCTGCGCTAGCTTCCCTTAGGCGACCCTAAACTCTTTGATGGAATCCATGATGACGCGCCACCAAGAAGTTTTCTGCTTGACCCCACATAAGGGACACTTTGCCAGGAAGGAAAGGCCGAACTAGAAGCACCACCGCTGCATCAAGAGTAGGCAACCTCACCCCGAACCATCAGAGCCTCGAAACACCCATACCTAGGGCCTTGCCAAAGATTCACACAATAGCCAGTCCTGTGTATGGAGACTGGTACCTTCGTCCACTAACTAGCTCCACAGAGGAGGTCCTATGAAGGCCACCCAAACACCGCTGCTGCCCAAGGGCGAGCGGGGATGCCCTAGGGGTGTGTCGCCTTGTGCATCGCCAGAGCCTCTTATCGGGGGAGAGCGATCGCAGGGGAGAATCACGGGCGGGGGAGTGGGGAAATAGCGCAAAGCCGCTGCCCACTATCAAATTGGCATTTTTTAATTGCCGCAAACCATATATATAAATGCCTTTAAAATTAAGTATTTTTATAAACTAAATAGTATGGGGATTAAAGGCATTTTACATAAAAAATCATGTAAATTAAATAAATAGTAGCATTTTTTTATAAAAGCCACTAGATTAAATGCCACTAATGGGCATTTTTCCTATAGTGGAAATATGTGTGCTCACGATCCAACCGCTATGACACACTTCATCAAGCGGTCAATGGTACCGATCTGCGACACCAGTTGGTACTACTGACTTGTAGTCAGTACCATCGACTCTAGGGTGATCTACAATAGCTACGTCATCCAGTCGTAATCCGATGATGTACCGACCACATATTCATACTAGACAACTTGGTACTACTGACCCGAAAGTCAGTAGTACCGACTCTGTCGTGTTCAGCTATATAAGGAGGGGTGGTGGAGCCATTTTCTTCACACCCTCAACATCCACTCCTCCTGCATTTTAGAGCAAGGCTGCACCAAGCACTGACGGTCTTCCATGAGCTTCTATTCTCTTAACCTCCTTCTTGAATCAATGCCATGGCCCCTAGGAGAGAAGCCTCTACTTTGGCGAAGCAGGGAGAGTTGGTCCTCCAGCCAACCCGAATCCAACATCTGTCTTCAGAGACCAGGAAGCTCTATGAAGAGTTGCAGATAAGGTGGATCATTCTAACATGATATGGCGATCGCACATTGATCGAAAGGGCTTTACTGACAACATGCAATGGGTATGTCAGAATAAATTCATGAAAGGGAATAATCCTTTCTTCAACGAGTGGAAAACATACCCAGATCTTGTCCTGGAGTTCTTGGCATCGCTAGATGTTCTCGTCGCCCCTTAGTAGAAGATAGCAGGCGAATGGCGGGAAGGCAAAGTCAACTTCTGCCTCTTCAACAACATCTATTCCATCACTCTGAGGGCCTTCAACAACATCTTCAAATGGGCTCATGTCCCAGAACGCTCGGTCCCATCTGACTTCGACTATGACTTGGCTTGGGAGAAGTTGACTGAGATGCCGGTGGGATGTCGTATAAACTGGCATATCAGTTATGTTACTGATATTGAGCACTTTTTTGCTCGTATCCTTCACCACCTCTGCACCAATACTATTTTTGCTTGTTCTGATCAAGCTCAAGGGAAAGTTCAAAAGGCGGATCTCTACTTTCTCTACAGACTACTGGAAGGGGAGACTGTCAACTTTGGAGCCTTCCTTCTTCTCCACATGATCTCTGTGCGGTGCAATGTAACAAGAAAGGTGCCGATTTTATTTGAGGGTCTCATCACCTCCATTGCACTACATTTGCACCTTGATTTGTCCACCCTCACGCCATTAGAGGATACAATGAAGCTGGACCTCCTACACTTATGCAAGGTGCACCTTCTTTAATTCCACCACAATGTGCTCTATGCACATTGCATGTGTTGAGGATTGTTTCGGGAGTGGAGCCTCCCCGACCCTATGTTCAACTTGCGCGGGGTGAACCATCTTCGGTGGCCACTGAACGAGGGGGAAGCAGAAGATCCACCCAGGACAACAGCTTAGGATGGTGACGAGGAGCAAGGCGATGATGACTCTAATGATGTTGAGGAGGTGGAACCCATTATCCCATCCCTAGGACAGCAGTCCCATGCAAACGGGGCCGCACCTACACTGCCTTGACTCCCTCTGCCCCACCCCGTTCCCAGTAGGAGCCAGACCCATACAACATGGCGGGTATGTATACCATGCTGTAGGAGATCCCAGACTGGACATCAGCAACATCAGGCGATGCTGGATGGTGTGCAGGACATTAAGGAAGTCTATACCAAAACCAGTAGGAGATTTATAAGAATGAATGCCTTCTATTGGCCAACCAAGAGAATGTTCACATGCTCCCACAATAGATGGATCAGTACCAACAACCTTTCTTTGAAAACTACTGGAACAGTGGATACTTCGGGGGGGGGGGGGTACCCACAACCACCGTCAATTCCGCCTATAGACCTCTCATTCCAGGGGATGTTCCCTCCACAGGACCCCAACATGCCACCTCTGCCATTTTGAGCCATAGTACCGCTGTTCCACCTCTTGGGTGCGAGTATTGACTATGTAGACATAGTCATATTCAAGCTTGGGGGGTGCTGGAACAACATTCTATCTTTGTTTTAATTTTTATTTTTAGTTGTTTGTTTTATTTCTAGTTGTGCAAGTATAGGATCCACGTCTATCTAGTGTAATTGTAGAGTAGTAAATGCATTATTTTGTTTTTTTAATATATTTTACTCTCTGAGTTGTTGCATGAAAAAGGTCATATCCTTGAAATCTTAAACTATAAAATCTTTCTGTAACACCACTTGAGGAAGTGTTTGAACTAGTCATCATTAGGACTTAGGACATAAATGAAAGTCTGAATCAACTCAGGAATGTGAATGATGAAGATGTTGATCCTAAACTAACCAAACCGTAGTGAGATATTAAATGAAAGTATAAGAAATAAACCTTTAGATCACCCTGAACACAGGTCAATTAAGAGGGACATGTCATAATATAATGAAAGGCATTGTCTCTTAGTTGTGTGATTCCATTTGTTTTCCATTCATTTTTGACTCACCACCTCAAGATTCATGAGTGCTCCAAGTTATTTTCTTTAATTGCATTACATGGCACGATAGGAACATAATAGTTAGTTTTCTTGCATTTGAAAAAGAAAGAAAAACATTGCATTTGTATGCATTAATGATTTTAGTGCATAGCATCTTAGCTTGCATAACACAATTCATGTAGTTGCATACATTTCAACATTGCATGCATATTTTCGTAAACATGTGGATTTTAATTTCAAGTTATGAAGCTAAAGTGTAGGGATATACCTCCTAGAAAAAAAAGAGAAAAATAAAAATAATCATGTAAGCAAGAAACATAAAAATTAGTCTTGCTGAAGAAAAAGAAGAAGAAAATTGTTCAAAAGAAACAAGGAGAAAGTATATCCTGCATGTTTTTTTTTGTGATTATTTAATCCACATGTGCATTCGTTTGAGTTTTCAAACAATCTCAACTCGTTCATACATGCATCATTTCATAAAAAGGAAAAAATTAGGCATTAGGATTCATTCATGGCATTCTTTTCATCCATATATGTTCATTGTTCTCTATGCATAAATAGGTTGGATGTACTTATGAATTTTCATTTTCCACCCATCTTGAATCATTAATTGCTCTTATTGATAGGCCACTCTATTGATTTATCTCCTCATTCATGCTTATATGAAGATCTACTTCCAAGTCGTTAGTAGTTAGGAAAGAGAAATTTAGTGTAAGGAATCACACAATACACCAAGCGAATGCCTGAGTAATTATGATGTTAACTGCTTTCTTGATAGTGTCATTGACTCAAAGGTGGACATATTTTATGGAAGTTTTTGGTCACTTTAGAGCAGTTATCGGTTCAGTGGTCAGTGAAGGCCGGTTTAAGAAAGGAATATATGTGTTATGTCCTTTTGTTGACTCTTATCAAATAGATCTGAGAGAGTGTTGCTCGAGGACAAGCAACATTTAAGCTTAGGGCAGTTCGATGCATGTGTTTTTAGTCATTATTACAGGCACATTTTTCCTTAATTTCTTGTGTAGATTAGTCATTTATTTAATTTATTATGCATGGAATGACATATATGGCTTGTTTCTATTGAATGCATCAAATTGTATGATTTTGACTATTTTATGTAGTATTTTAAGCATCCCAAGTACTTATGTAGTTTTTGTGTGTTTTCAGGTACAAGGAAGTTCCACAGACTCGGTGCGATTGACCTGGTAACAGTCAGTGGTACCGACTTGATGTCAGTGATGGACTCAAAACTCGCCCAGAGTCAGTGCTACCGACAGCCAAAGTCAATGGTATCGAAACAACATCAGTAAATCCCAACATGATTTGAGAAAACTCAGTGCTACCGACTTTCCAACTCGGTATTATCGAGTTGACATCAGGGAGGCAGTTCAAAAATAAAAAAACTCGATGCTATCGAGTCCATTTGATATCGCACGACTAAACCTAAGTGACTCGGTACTACTGACTCACCTAGTCGGTACTACCGAGTCTGCCTGATCAGGCCATCTGTAGATTTCACTCTAATCCAACGAAGGATGTTATTTCGTATCCTAAGTGCCTTCTATGACTTAGGGGGATGATGACCAGACCAGGGAGACATTCGTTTTCCATTGCATGACAACCGAAGTGAGAGAGAGAGAAGAGAAGAACTGAGGACTAAAAACTTCAATGGGGAAGATCTGAGCACCTCCGAAGGACGATTCTGTAGTCGGAAGACAGCGGAACACACGTACAATGGAGGAGATCTTCTGGACGGGCAGATATTCATGGGTTACTTTAATTTTCTAATGTTTCCCACGCTTTTCTTCTTCCTTTCCATGTATACATTGATGAAAATCATACAAGGCTAAAAACCTTTATTCCTTAGGATCCAGGTGTAGCCCGGATATATACAGTAATTGATTTCTATGCATCAATATCAATTTGATCTCTTTTTATTGGATATAAATCTATGAAAGCTTTGTGTTCTACTTGTACTTGATCACCATAAGTGAATTAATAGACACTTAGTCATCGAGGGAGAGAGATCCAGGGCTGGAAGGCTAGATTTACCCGTGTACTGTGCACTTTGGGAAAAGCAAAGTGTAAACATGAGGAGAAACCTAGAGAATAATCATAAAGCAACTAACTAATCAATTAATAAATGCAAAAGTGGGATTGACATTAGATTAGGTAGTGAATTACACTGCGGGAGCAGGTAATTCTAGCTACATGCTCCTTTTCCAGGGATTGAGATAATAGATATTAGTATATGAGGTTAATTAAATATCATTGGTGAAACCACTGTCCTACGGGAATTCATTCTATCTCTGAGAAATTCAAACCTTTAATTCATTTTGTTTTTGCATTGGTTTTTGTAATTCAAACCAACTCAACCATTCACAACCGGCCTAGCAGATTAGACTACAGCTAGTAGTATTCTACTGGAGAACCATTTCCTTGTGTTCAACCCAAGCCTCAAAAGGGCCTATATTACTTCGATGCATTCACTTGCATATGATGCACAGTAAACTCGTGTCATAAAACCATTGAGACAAGAATCGAATACAATACTAGAATACTAAATGGCAATATTTGAGCAAGTAAACAACCATACATATGTATCACAACTCAAGCAAAAAATTCATAGTCATATAATCATTAAATCCTGTACCTGATTCAAAATTTCATTACCAAACTTATCCTTGATCGCTTAGCCACAAGACACACCTGATTAAGAATAAGATTACATATATGCATTAGAGTCTCATCATTACCCTAGTTAGGTTCATTTTAGAGTGTTGGTCAAATTAGGTTCAATGTTGGTTGATTACATGTTTGATCATATTATAACAATTTAGGGTCAATCATAAAGGTGTGGTTGAAGTTTCAAGTCATTTGGATGTTCCATCAACTTGCTATGATCATTTCGAGGTTTGAGTCACTTGCATTTTAGGGTCAAAGGACTCATAATAGGGCTAGAAGGGTCATAGATTGTCAATTCATGAGATCTAAGCACATAGGTGGTTTTAACTAGAAACATTAGGACATAAGAATCACATTCAAATATGGGTGGATGTCCCCTAGGCTCTAGGCATCATACTGCCAACCTTGGATATCAACATTTCAACATACATGCAAGCATCAACAAAGTTCATATGCAATTAAGGTTCACATGTGACTTAGGTGTAACATCCATGTCTAGGGATTCAATTATAATAGAGTCAACTCTGATTATAGAGGGTAGATCATAATAATTAGATTCATATTGTGACTAGGGCACAAGCATAGCAAGAAAGTCATATGTGTCACACTAGGCCATAACTGGTGGACTTAGAACCACAAACACCAACCTATCACAACATAGAGTGAACTTGGATGATAGGATCTCTAAGAATCAAAGAAATATTGGATTCAAATGTCTAAGGTAGTTGGGTGCATAATCTAGGTCAAACACACCATTTGATCCAAGTCTAACAAGAATCAACATAAAGGGTTCACATTTATGCATATTAGGTTATACAAGGTCAAAAGGCAAGAAATAGTGTGCTCTTGAACATCATGTTACATGTTATCATGTGGTTACTAATTTTTGAGATTAGATGGAGTTTCATATTCCAATAGATAAATATTAAACATTAATGCATGGTCCATCACATAAATCCCTAGAACTATACAAAAATTATATAAAAGTGAAGCACGGTAAATGGATGGTGATTAGGGCCATCAATATACTCAAATGTGTATAAAAGCTACTGATTTGATGAGTAGGGGTGGATGGTCATTAAAGGTCCACGCTTTATCATAGGCACACATTAAGTATGTTAAGAAGACCAAAAGAGAGTAGTTTGGCAAAGTAGGGAAACTAGAGGCATATCCATGTCATTAAGCCATGCCTATGCTGTGTATTTTTTGAGATGATCAATTTGATATATCATATGTCTGTAGGGAAATATGGCATTCGATAGGCAGTGGAAACAAAAAAAATTAACTGCCATATTCCCCTTGTACTGATCGATCGCGTCAATAACTATATAATGGGAAGGATGGTTTTGAGGTAATACATGGTCCTAGATCAAGTCCATCAACAATTTCTTCGATGTAGTATGCGGCTTTCTTTAAGTCTCACTCGAACAATGTCTATAGCAGCTCTAGTTGATCACCATAGACAGTAGTTTGATGTTGTCCTCCAAGTGGCATGTAACGACCTCGTCACCTCTATAGTAGTCCACACGGTTCACAGGAAACTCTTGTTACTAAACTGACAAGAAGGAGTTATCCCTTCTTGTTAATGTGCTAGAACCAACTTGCTCTCCCACAATTGTTCTCCCTTGCTATCCCCCTTGCTATCCCTACCTTTATCGAGTAGGACGTGCTCAAGTTGTCTCAGTTACCACAACCATAGAAGACAACAATTGTCAGAGCTTTTTAATGTGTATGAGAAGACCCCAATACCCCTCTATTTATAGGAGGGCCAGGGTCAGGGCTTCCAGTCTGAGTGGGAGTTGAAGGGGATGGAATTTCATGAATTTTCACAACCTGCTAATGGTGAAACAATATGTTCATAGGTGAACCAATCAGTTGCCATGTGAGCCGATCGATTCAACCCTTGAACCAGTTGTTTCTTCATGTTTCCCAATCACAATTTCTTTGGAAATTCATATTTAATTAATGCACAACATGACATCAACAGTAATCCTTGAATCAATCGAATTGATATGTGAATCAGGTGGTTCATCCTATGAACCAGTCATCTGGGACCTCCATCTGAACGATTCACTTGTCTCAGTTGGTCACTTGGTGCCCCTATTCAACTAATATTTATCCAACCCAGTTTCAATTAATTTTACACTCCAACTGGTCGATTAAACTCTTGAAGTGGTCGGTTCAGAGTCCAGTCAATCAATTATTCAACTGTTCTTGTTTAAATTGAATACCTAACTCTTTAGTAATCAAGTTTAAACTATATTCATGAATAAACTACTATTCTAAGTGTATCCTATGTGTGTGACCGTATAGGTTCCAAGTTACATTGGCAATGAATGTACATAACCAATTTATGACATCACAAGCAATGAGTGGTATCTAGCAACACATCATTGCTACCCAAGTAATTCAGAAAGTTGGAGAACAACTTCCACCTATAATCTGCGATTGTTGTTTCAGTGATTATACAATTCCCGTGTCACTGATATCCGGATTGAACTCGAGGCATGGGATCATCATCCTTTCAATGTTCAATCCATGTTCCTTGAACTACAACATACTGTCTAAGATATATGCGAGCTCAATATCACATATTGATTCACATGTTCACGCGGATGATTTTTCTCAATCTTGATTGATAAGTGGCATGGATATCATACTCCACTAGGAGGGACAAATTCCATCTACATTACTCATAGTCATCCCCATGTGTCACACTACACCTGAGCACCACCTTTACGGTAACCCTTATTCAGGTCATGGTGGATGATATCTAAGTACATCGAACGTCATGTGGTGAGTATAGTGATTCCATGTCTAAGAACCACAATCACCACCATCACTATGAGAGATTCTGACTACCAGTTAAGGTTTCCATGTGTCATTCTCATGGTGGGTCTGTCTGATACACGGTTCTTCAACAAGTATCTATGTGCTTGGTTTGATATTACATATCATGACTGATGAGATTTTTTCATCAACTAACACACACTCTAGTCTTGTGTGTTAATGTTGTCTATCAACCTTCCATAATAACATCTTACTAGGGACATAACAAGAATGTACACACTTGTGACATCTGTATGGTCTCTTTGTTCAGGTCATCAAACTGAAGACATGCGTCATTGAGTAATCTCATTCTTTAGACATTCTTTATGTTTCCTCACTATCTCATAATTGAGTGAAATAGAATAAGTCAGAATATTACCTTTATTATTAATTAAATCATTTAATAGATATGCCTCATCATATGATTGGTTCTCTGGGCATACATACCAACCTACTCCCACTTGCACTTAGAGCCAATCACCCACAAATTTTTAATATAAGTGATTTTAAACATGTCCATGTTTTTGCTGCACAAGTGCTAATCTAGTGAGTTAGTAACATTTTCCTTTAGTCGGTATATTTCATGTTTCACATCTCTTCACTATATGATATCTCATATGAGATGGAATTGTTGTAGTATGCTATCTGATATTCCTTACCTAACCAGTAGCTCCATTGTTGTTATAATATTTTTAATTTGTCATCAATGGTTGAAACATCTTATAAGTTCATCTATATGAATTTCTAGATCCATACAATATCCTCTTATGTGTTCATAACACCAAGGATGCTCGACTTCTATTGTAGTATTAAATTAAATAACTTTATATCACTCAGAACTTTTCCAGCTTACAATTGTCTTAAGGTTAAACACAAATTTTAGATTGCGATCATAAATTTTCCTTTTCCATTTTGGAAGCATGCATCAACGTAGCTCTTTACACCCAACTCTTTTTTATCATCATAGTTTATGAATCAATCCTTAGTGCTTCTCAAGTACTAATGGATGTTTTTATGGAATTCCAATGACCTTCATTGGAATCTGACTAATATCATCTCATCATGTCCAATACATTCAAGATAATGGGATGAGTACAATATATTGTATACATTATAGATACAAATGTGAATGCATATGGCATCCCTTCCATTCTTCATAAGAATTGTAATACACGGTTCTTGAGATACTAATCCCATCTACATGGACAAATTTCTCTCATTGAATCCTTTATGCTGAATCATTTCAGAATTTTTCCAATATATGTGCTCTTATTAGGTTATGAAGCTTTTCAGATTTATCTCTACAAATCTCAATTCCTATAACATAGGATGCTTCCCTAAAACTTTCACAAAGAAAGTAATTTTCTTGTCAGTTTTCAATATTTATAATATTGGGTGTTATTCCTCATCATATGTGGAATATTAATATGGTCCCACTAAATATTTTGTAATCACACATTTAATCTTTAATTTTGACTTAAAATCAAACTCTTTAACTATTCTGTCAAATCAAAGATTCCAACTCTAAGATGCTTGCTTCAATCACATTGATTGACCTTTCTGGCTTATAGACTTTATTTGCATTGATGGAGTTATAAAACCTTTAGGTTGTGTCATGTACACATCCTCTCATTTATTCCTTTTAAGGAATGTGGTTTTAATATTCATATGACAAATCACATAGTATTGATAAGTTGCAATGTCAAACATTATCCTAATGGACATAATCATATCAATTGGCAAAGATTTCGTTATGTTTAACACCTTGAACTTGTTTGAAATCTTTGTAGTCAATATGTTCTTACATATTATCCATGTTGGTCTTCTTCTTGAAGACCCAATTGAACCCTATGTATTTTACCCCTTCAAATGGTACCACCAAGGTCCCACCTTGTTAGTTTATACAAGCTCCATTTTGGATACATCAGCCTTAAGCCAATTCTCTGACTCTGGTTCTTCTATAGCTTTTACATAGATTTTTGGCTCATCATCTTATGAACAACTTGCTATCTTTATGAACTATAAGATATCACATATCATATTATCTCATGTCTTGTTTTACCATAACTATGAGCTTTGTGTTACTTTAGGAACTTTGAGATTCCACTACAATTTGTGATTCTCATTGTTCTTATTGTACCCTCATATGTTCAATGCTTTCTTATTGATCTTGAACTTTTCAAGTTCTATTTATTCTCCCACTGATTCCGTTGGAACTCATCCATCCTTTAAATAAACACCTTCGTCATTGGATTGGGATGAAAGTAGCATTCAACAAACTATGATTTGTGGATAAGCTAGTTATGAAACTATTTTATTACATTATCTTTCTATCCTAATCAATAGAAGATGGTACATTGTATTACTGTAATGCATATTTCTAAGAGAAATTGAAGGATAAGCTAGATTCATTTGATAGTTGCACCATGACTCATCAGGGTGTGATTCCTTCTTTCTAATACATCACTATGTTTTAGGTGGAGTTTATTCTGATACACTATCACATTCTTTCCCGAAGTTTCTCAAACTCTTAGTTTAAACTATTTCAACATTGATCATATCAAATTTTCTTAATACTTTTACCAAGTTAGTCATGTACTTCACTTATGATATTCTTGAATTCTTAAAGAGATTCATATTTGTATTTCATTAAATACAAATTACCGTATTAAATGAGTATATCAGTAAGTATGATGAGGTACTAGCAATGTAGCATTTATTATGAAAGGTCTATGCACATCAATATGTATAGGTCGTAATAGAATACTTGCTTTCCCACTACATCTAGTGAAAGTACCTTCTGTCATGTTACCCAATAAATAAGACTTGAATGTCTCTAGTGGTTCAATGACCAAAAGAGTCTAGACAAATATCATCTTATATTCCAAAAATGCCTCTCTTATCTAAGTTCTCCAGATGACAATGCTATAGTTATTCATAGTTGGAGTTATCAAATTTACAATCTTTTGGTATTTATGCTATAAGCATATATCTTTGGATCCATCAAACAAATACTATAAGATGCTTGGGGTATCATCATAAAGATTGTATCTTTAGAAATAGAACATCAACTACTATTCATAATCATCCTTGTCTATACAAGATGTAGAAAGTAAAATGTTTCTATGATTGGTAGAAATGAAATAGCAGTTCATTAACTCTATTACAAGCCATGCTGGCTAAGATAGATTCTGGGTTCTAACTATTGTGGCAACAACTCTTGCTTCATGTGCGATGAACAATCCAACTTTCCCCTTTCGTAAAGGCTTACTTCTTATCAGTACCTGCATATTCATACATATGTCAGATCTACATATAATATCATATACCTAAGATGAAGAAGTAATCAAATTTATCTTTTAATGTATATACCTGGAGTAGATGTATATAACCCCTCCTTCTTCTTTAATTCCTCTAGGTAGAGAGGGCGATTCCTTTTCTAGTGTCCATGCTGATGACAGTGGTGGCCATTGCCTCCCTTATTCACCACACCCTTTGCTTTTAGTGCTAAATACTTGGGCTTTTGACTAACTTTAGAACTCTTCTTAGATTTGTCCTTGCCTTTAGACTTTTCCTATGGTTTGTTGATCATCGTCGCAGACTTGGACTTGTCTTTCTTCATTTGTACCTCAACTATTCTGAACATGCCAAGTAACTCTATCAACGACTTGTCAAAGTCATTCATGTTGTAGTTAATGACGAACTAACTGTATGATTCTGGTAGAGACTTTAGAATCATATCAGTGGCCATCTATTGACCGAAGAGGAATCCTAGTCTAGCAAGGTTCTCCACATATCCAATAAGCTTGAGTACATGAGGACCTACTGGATATCCTTCTGCCATGTTACATTTGAACAATGCCTTGTAGACATCAAATCTCTCATGTCTTGCCTGATTTTGGAACTTGTTCTTAAGATGTATTACCATCTAAATAACATCCATATTCTCATGATTTCTCTACAACTCATAGTTCATGGAGCATAACATTAGACATTTGACATCAATGACATCTTTAGTATTCTTCTTGTAAGCATCCATGCCAGTCTTAGGTGCAGTAGGAGCAGGTTCATTTGGCTTTGGTGTCTCCAAGACATTGAGCTTGCGCTCCTATGTGAGAACAATTCTCAATTTCCTGAACCAGTCGTGGAAGTTATCCCCATTTAATTTGTCCCTCTCAAGGACTGGTCGCAGAGAATTTTTTTTGTTCGTTGTCATTTGGTTCTACAAAAGAAATTTGCAATTTTGTCCAAGCATTTTGATTCAATTTGATTAAATAAAATTTAATGATGTTTAATTAGGCCTTTAATTAATTATCATTCTCACTATTTTATTCAAATTGATAAACTAACTTATCCATTTAGAAGATTGCAGTGCACAAACTTCTAATGAGCTAAGATCTAGAATAATTGAATTATTACCCAACCAAATCCAACATCCATAATTAATCATTAAGGTAGGCAACTTTTGCCAATTGCATCTCATGTAATTCTTGGATAGATGGTATAAAAACTCTTTTCCATAGTCATTCGCATGCCTCTAAGTGCTTAATCTCATCAAGGACACTTAGTTAAGTTTGACCCAAGATCCAACATAATAGAAATGCACCCCTCTTGGCAGGCCCACATAACTACCATCACACTTCCACAAGATGGATAACGTACCACGCTTGGCGTGCCCACACATAATCGATCAAGATTTTCATGTGTGTTTCTAATGGAAAGTGTCTTAGACTTAATATGTTTGATTGGGGGATTTTATATTTATAAATGCATATACATATCCAATCACCACATATATATAGTACGTATCATACACATGCCATATCCCACAAACGAAAACATGTAGTTCAAAACATAAGCAATGATTATGGCCATACTATTGTAATTCCTTGGGGCCAAAAGGAACTACCACCACCTAAGGTCTACATTATTGGTATGTATGCCCAGAGAGCCAATCATATGATGATTGAAATGGCATAACTTGTAAATCATTTGATTAATAATAAAGGCATGCTTCCAATTTATTTTATTTTATTCAGTTATGAGATGATGAAGTAACATAATAAATGTCTAAAGAATGATTTACTCAATGAAGTATGTATTCAAGTACGTGACTTAAACAATGAGATCGTACAAATGTTAAGAGTATACATTCTTGTTATATCCTTAGTCGGATGTTATTGTGGAAGGTTGATAGACAACAATAACACATAAGACTAGAGTGTGTGTTGGTTGATGACAAAATCTCATCAGTCATGATATGGTTGTAACATCCCTGACCAAAATGCAATTTACCCAAGATGGGGGGGGGTTATATTGCAATATGTCACATGTTAAACATACCTCATCTATTTTAGCATCATAATATAGAGAATGACGCAAGGTGGTGGCTTGTGGAAAGACTAAATTCCAAACTTGAACTTGTTTGAATAATGCTAGTACCTTGTGTATCAATTTTGGTACAAATTGTAATTTACCCACAATGCAGGGTTGATATGCAAATTACCACCTATAGAGTGTCCCTACTCCCTCCTAGTATCATTTACAGGAGATATAAAGAAGGATACACCATGTTTGAATCATGTATAAGTGATAGTATTCTTGGTGATAGAAAGACCAAGAAAGGGGTTGAATGTGAAACCCTAACTTGAGTTGTATCGAGTCGTAGGGTCCATATGAGAGTGAATATCAGCCAAGGAGCCATAGGGGGAGTCTCATATTGGTTTGTGAACTCTTGGAAAAGGCCATGACGGGCAAAGCACCTCAAGGAGGTGAAGTGTATCAGTTTACAACTTCCTTGATAAAGTTGTATCAGGTTGTGAATAAAGTGGTGATTAAGTTGAGATATCTTATCCAACAAGATAAGTGATGGCCAAAATATGATCTCTAGATTATCCCCAAGTGTTTTGAATGCCAATAAATGTGAGTGCATGCATGTACACATGTCAACCATGCATGGACATGTGGCACCTAGTAGCTTAAAATTATGACACCTCATAAACACACTTTTTAATGAATCTCAAGTATATAGACCACTCCTTTCACCTATTAGTGGAATTTTTCGAATCTTACCACCCCCTTGCTCTTAGATGTCATGCATAGAGTCCAGGTATTGTGCATAGGTGAAGGAGTATTGTGCATAGATCCTTGGTATCGGCCATAGCAAAGTGATATCGCCCATAGCAAAGTGATATCGACCAAGTGAAGGATATCGTCCACAAGTGAGGGATATCGGCCACAAGTGGTGAGGTATCGTGCATAGTGCTGAGGAGCTCAAGTCTTGGACCTTTGATAAGCTCATATTAAACCTTGGGAACGTGAAGATTTGGAGATTGGAGCTTTGAAGTTTCTCTTGAGGCGGGTTATATAACTTGAACTCAATTATGTTATTATTTACCATCAATCTTGCCATAGTTGATGATTTACTTTCAATTCGAATTTTCTTGCATAATTAATGAATCCATGAGTTCTATTAGTGACCTAGTACTGTTTTCCATGAACTAGAACAGTAAGAATAAGAGTCTAGAGGTTGATGATGATGACATCATCATGGTTCAACCCGATATTGGGTTGAAGCACCTCCAAACTGATATGGTGAAGTGAACATATCACTAAAATGATACAATGGGGATACATACACATTATACACGATATGGTATCACACATACACCATGTGCATGATATGGTATCAAGCATACACCATGTACACGATATGAGGTCAAGTATACACCTCATGCACGACATGAAGTTAAGTATATACTCAAACCCAATATGACAAACCCTAGATGAGGAGTAACCCAATATGGTGATATGAATACACCACTAGCATGATATAGTGATGAGTTTATACCTCATGAATGATATGAGTGACACATACATACATATTGTGCACGATATGGGGTCAAAAACCCACCTTATACACGAAATGGTATCAAGAAGATACCCTAAACCAATATGGTGTTGAAACCCAACATGGGAAAGTGAAACTTGATTTGCATTTGTAACCCCACATCCCCATCAGTTTGTACACTTGAGCTAGTTGTGACTAATCAGTTGTCTAGCCTGTTACTCATCACATGATGAAGGGTAGGATGATACCATGAAGGTTTTGAAGGGATATGAGAATAAGGGTCAAACTCGATATGCAAACCCTAAAGGTTGAGTAACCTGATATGAATGCACGATATGGAGATAAGGAGATATCTCATGCATGATATGGTGATGAGGATACACCTCTATACCCGATATGGAGGAAGCACCTCAATATAATATACTTGATTGAGTTACACATGTAGTGAGTTATATCACTACAAAAAATAAGGACTTCTGTGAAGGACAATTGTGAGGGATAAGAAGCCTTAAAAAACATCTATTATTGAGGGATCCTACCTAACCAACAAGATTTTGTCCCTCAACCGTGTTCTTAAAAAATGTCAATTTTGTGTGACCCCCTTTCCTTCATAAATAAATTTTAAATTACAATAGTCCCTCACAATAATATTAATGTGTTTCCCCCCTTTATTTCCCTCCAAAACACACTTAATACCATAGATAATTTTTCTTTAATATAAGTATCAATACCGCGAACGAGCAAGTCAGTCAAAACCCTATTATTGATTCTACATTCTCTATTATTTTTCATGCACCACAAATGAGAAAGTCATATCCCAGTCTATGTGATTTCAACCATCGTCTCCGCTGAGGCGTGAGTCTTTCTTCCTATTCGTGAGTTCATTCTACGTTCTGTTCAATGCCTCTGACACAGTACACACCGTTCTCTGTCTCAAACACTGGAGTCCACAGGTGTATCTGTTGTTATCAGTTTCAATACTCCATAATATATTATCTCTACAAATTCCACCTGCTGTCAGTTCTCAAGGTCTTGACTCAATGCAACGAAATCCACGTTGCTTCCTGCTACTAGTTTCCAATGTGTTGCCTACCGGTTTCTTTATGCTATGGTGTTTGCCGTGACCAACCAGAGACCAAGAAGCAATAGCCAGTAGAAATATAGAACTAGAATCAGAGCATAAAGTTGAGTTTGACACCTTAATTAAGCATCATTAAGGTATGCTACTATCATGACAGTGTTTCTAGGTTCTCTATTTAACTTTACGATCTCTTGAATTAAGAGAGTATTTAATCTGATTTTAGGATGTGATTGTTACATGTAATGATACTGAACCATCTCACTAATTAAGTTTGTTAAAAGTGGTCTTTGTATACCTTGAGGCCAACAATTCAATATCAATGTTCTCTCCTTTTTCTAGTTTATTAAGGAACCAAATTTGAAAATTTTGATTTGCATCGTGTCTCAACTTTTAAGTTAGTCGTACACATGATACAAGAAAGAACAAAAGAATAAAGAATTTGAGACAAAATTTTGTACCTCCCTCACTGGTACATGGTACCCCCCCAAACTTACTCCACACTTTGTCCCAGAGTTGTGAAGTAGATAAGGTAGGGTAATGTTGATCCAGTGAGGGTTAGCCGATGAGCACGCCTGCGTCAGATAGAAGCTCCCACATGTACTCTCCTCTCTTGCTGTGATAATCGATGTGTTGGAGCTGGTCAGGCGCTGCTTTGTTTGCTATCCATTCCAGGACAAAGATTCCGCAGTCGTTAGATAGGGGAAACTGTTGCAGGCTGCGGTGGCAAAACTGGAGTTTGTGCCATTTGCTTGCTTGTATGTCCAGGAATGGTTGTATCATCTTTGCCACCTCGTTGTAGTATTTTCGAGTTAAGCGTTCGACGGGTGACAACAGTTCTGATGTACACGACACTGGATGGTTCTTGTTGCTGTCCGAGCTGTTGTAAAAGATTCCTGCTCATTGCCGAGTGTACACCGTCAGGAGCGTACAATGGTTATAATGCAATATTGGCAGAAAAATTTGGCTAGGGACCCCGCTTTCCAACTCTTCCAGAAAAAGCTTCTTTGCTCCTGTTTCATCGGCTAGGCAGACGTCGTTGAACAACATCGGATGGGCTATGTATGCATGTTCGAACTTCGACTGTAATATTTGTATGCAAGCAGTAAATACAGATACCGCCACGCATCCTCCTTCTTTAACCACATCGCTCAGATCATCTACTGGGACCACCACATTGCCTGCCTTGTAAATGACATCTCCCGGGGTAGCATCTGCTAACTTTAGAAGGATTTCATCTACCTGCTCCTGTGTGAGCGTAGCGCACGAGAAGCGGTCAAAGTTTTTGATCAGCCCTTCTGTACCTATAGGCGAAGCAGTGTCTTCCATCCCATGCACTTTCCACAGGGTCTCTAACTGCTTGCCTGCCCTGTGGGTGTCAGTTTCTAGTTCCGCTTCTTTCTCTGCGCAGCTGCTGGATTGCGAAGATTCGTTCTCTTGGTCATCATCCAGCAGCTTATCAGGTACCCCTGCGTCTCGAAAATAGCACCCGTCTTTGATCAGTAGCATGGCGTATGTGCCCCTGCGGTGATAGAAACATGTGCCCCTAAGGGCTCTCAAATTGCCAAAAGTATTGAGCACCTCTATGGCACTTAAGACGACTAAGGCGCTGTTTCCGCTTCCCTCTTCAGCCTGGACGGGGAATTTGTGAATAGAATAGAAGTTCCAAACGCCGCCGTGACGTTTGGCTCCTTGCTTGATAGCTCTTAGAAGACGCAGCGGTAGAAGCCTCAGCTTTTGGTCCTCCGGGCGGCTGAAAGCAATTCTGGAGTGCGGCACCTCGTTGTAATTGCAGTTCAACAGCCGGACGTCATGGTTCTTTAAGTCTGCTATGCAGAGGAACCAAAAGTCGCGGTGCTTGTATGGTGCCAACACGAGGTTAGGGCTATGCTCGTCAATGTGTCGCAGCATGTTGGTCACCGCAGTGGAGTCTTGTTCCCCCCTTCATTATCCTTCTTGCCAAGGTCGGGGTGGCGGCGTATATTTTCTTCCGACCTGTCCTGCTATCGATATTTTCTATTATCGCATTTTCGAGGACCCTAAATAGTCTTTTTCCGACGACGGCCGGCGAGCGGAACATGCCGCGGAGTGTTCCCCGTCGTACAGAAAAGTAGCCGTCGCTCTAGACGACGTCTTCTTCATCTGCCCACGATCTTAGGACCTTATCCAGCAACTTCTGGTCTCTGATCGTCAGGCAGCCGATGGCCCTTCTGTCGAAGTCGGCCATCTCGAAGGAAGGTATCTCAGATGGCTCATGGAACCTGTCCTCCATCGAGCGTCTTCCTCGAGGGAGGTGTCTTTCATTAGCTGCATACACGTCCCCCTTTTCTCCCTCTGATTCGTCAGAAGAGTCTCCCCAGATGCTGATGTCTTCGTTATCATCTTCAACTTCATCCAGGGAGACTGAGGTATTTTCTTCCTCTAGACCTAAGGAGCTCTCCTGTCCTGCTGGAGCTCTGTCGGTTGACTTTGGCTGCGTCCCCTCCTCAGACATTGTGGATCGCTCGCTAGAGGCGGAGGCGGACCCTGCTGTGGAGGCGGATGTTGACGAAGAAGAAGGAGAGCTACAACTAGGGGGTGATGGCGACCTTCTCGACTGCCTTTGGCGCAGATGATCATCCCCTCTATCCAACCTCTCCTCGATCTTGTTGAGGCGTTGGAGAACTTGCTGCAGTGTCGCATTCAGAGTCTCTAGCCCGCCGGGAAGGCCAGCTAGAGTCAGCAGCTCTTGCTCTTGGCTGTTCAGCCTATCTTGGAAAGATGCAAACTTGCGGGTTAGGGAAATACATGTAGTTGAGTTGTTATTCGTTACCTCCCACAAGTAGTCGAGCTCGTACCCTAGCATCATCCCGAGTGACGGAGGGGTTCCTGCGGTCCTCCCTTCTGTCCTTGCGACACCCTGCTCGCGCTCTGGTCTACCAGATGAGGCAGAGTTTATCTCGATTGTTCACAAGGCAGATGTCTCCGGGTGAGGTGTCAGCTTTCTTGCGGCGGTCTCCTCCTCGCCTTCATGTCCCGGTGAAGATGGCCGTGGTGTGGGCGGATGCTGCTCCACCTCTACGTCCTCGGTGATCCTTTCAGCAGCTCTGACTGGAGACACTGGTGGTGGTGTCGGTGTCAGCTGCACGCCTTCGAGTCTCATCTGAAGGACCGCGGCGAACACCTCATTACTGGCGTCTAGCTGCGGTTCTTCCTCTGCCTCTACTGGCATTACAGGGATGTCGCGAGCTGCAGCCATCTTTTTCGCGGCACCTCCCGTAGTTATTGCCTCGGTGACCTCAATGATCACTGGTTCTTCTTCGGCCATTTCAGTCGTCGTCGTGGCTGTGGCTGGTATTGTAGGAGTGACGACAGTCCTATTAGTAGCCGTCGTCTGAAGCTCTCGATTTGTTCTTTCCCAGACACTTGCGGCGGTGGCGTGGGCTGTATTTGCCGCCACAGTTTCAATTTCCGCGGTAGTGAAGACCAGCTTGTCTGTGTCGTAAGTGGCACAGCGAGGGAGCGGGAGGAGTGTGTTCATCCTTGCGAACTTGTAGAAGTAGCCTCCCCCATCCTTCGTTATGATGCTGGTCCTCATTAGGTATTTGAGGTCAATCACCTCGTCGCCTTGTGTCCTTGATAGACTTCGCGGCTCCTTAGGGTACCCGAGCCCTGCTGCAATTAGGTTAACGATGCCCCCATGCAATATTCTTTGGTGGCATCCCTTATTGGGTGTAGCCTGTTCAACAAGAACCGTCTAAGGTTTATCACTCTTCCCTCCATCATGTGCCATATGACATGGAGTTCTTCTGTGTAAATGTTGCTGGACTCGTTTTTGCTGAACAATAGGCATGCCACCAACTTGTGTATGATTCTCCAGAAACGTGAGTGCATCGCCGCCACTTTGACTCCCAGCTTAAAGGATGACTCGCTGGTCAGCTTATTCCAGAGCTCCACGGGGTTGAACCCGTCTCCTTCGGTGATTGTCTCACCGTTATTCATCAAATCTTCCTCCTCCTCGCTGGAAGAGAAGATCTTGTTCAACAACTTCTCGGAGATTGCGTACTCTGAGTTGTACAGCCTGGCTTGGATTCTATCAGCTCCGCCGTATTCTTTCTTTTCAACTGTAGAATTCTTTACTCGGCGGAGAGACAACATGAACTCTTTTGTGAGCTCGGTGTAAGAGGAAGACCGGCCGAGGCAGATCTTCTTCAATCCAGCCGCGGCGAGGACGCCCTTCAATCTTTCAAATATGCCTAGCTCGATGAAAGAAGACCGATGACAGAACCTGCTCGGCCTGTAGAGCTTGGTTGACAGCTCAGCGTAACGGTGTGCATGCTCGTCGTCCCTTGGCAGGAACCTTCCTGGGGTGTATTCCAAGGGTTCCTGGGGTGTATTCCTTGTCGTTGCTGAGGGTGGTGCCGCCATCTCACATGTCCTTGTTCTCTTTTCCGCCGTTGATGGTCCAGCTGCTTCCGGATTCAGGCGTTTCTGCCCGGCAGTGGGTACTCCAGCTGATGTCTCGGGGTAGACCCTCTTGCCTTGCTCGTCAACACGGACAACGGTTTGCTTGATGCGTGCCATTCTGTTAATTAACAAACAAAACCCTTGGTAAATTTTGATATCTCGATGTTTTGAAGAAGTTAAACTTGAATGCTCAAAAAGGTATGCCCTGATATAGAAATGATCCACACCCCGTATCGGGCGACACAATTGTTTCAGGGGTGAAGCCTTGTGCCCGGTACTAGAGGTGGGTACCGCCCATCAAAAGAAAACTCGAGCTGATGCGAGATCAGGCGATACGAGGAGAGCGGCGTGGCACAACACATTGCCTGACACAGATGTACCGGGCGATACGGTCGCCAAAGATCGACTGTCCGTCAGAACGTCACAAAAGACAAACGTGTCGCCCGATATGGCGTATCGGGCAAACGTGAACTAAAGGTACATTGCGCGACATCCATATCGGGCGATACAAGGCATGCTCAGCAAAGGACCCGTAAGACCAATAAGATTCATATTTAAAGAAAGGAACGTATCGGGCGATAGGGTCTGTCGGGCGTTACCTTCCTGAACTTTCGCACGACACGAGAGAAAGGCAAACTTGCGCGATGCGGGAGCAAAAACACAAGGTCTTAGCACGGTACGGGAGCATGAGAACAGTAAGGCAAGGAGCCCGACACGGTAAAAACTCGCCCCCCTTATATAGCAAACTCAACCGAGGTGAAACAGGTAAAACCGGGGCGGTTGTCGGCCGTTAGGGCAACTCGTAAGACGGGCAAGTCCATCCGTTGGCCTAAGGGTGATCAGTCCTTTGGCGCGACGGTCACAGGTGCATGCCATCTAGGCGTGTAATCCGTCACGGCCCTTGCGATGCCTGAAATTCCACTGCCCGATATGGGCGCATTCATAGATCCGGTTGGGTTGCTTCCGTTACATCATGAAAACAAAGCGGTTTAAATTTTGGCTGATGAGTAAAACATCATTGGCCGAAGACTGAGATCCCAGCCTCAGATGGTATTACCCATCCCGGTCTATAAAACTAAGGCGGTGACCCATAAGGGTCAGCGCATGTGGCGCATGCGCTGACTCTGGCCTTATTACATGCCATAATGTTCATAATGTTCATTTTGCTTGAAAGCAAATGCGTCCTATACTAGGAATTTAAAAACAACTCGGGTTGCCTCCCGAGAAGCGCTGTAGTTTTTTGTCTCCAGCTTGACGGTTCTAGCTTTTTCATCCTCTAGCCTTTAGTATCGTCCATCTCTTGCAACTCAATCCCTTCTTCTCTTGATCACATCCCTGCCTTCTTGGCAGCCTCGGTGTTGGACGGTATTCTGCCAGAAGGATTCTTCATTAATTCGGACATTTGAGCTAATTGCTGAACAATTTGGCATTGATGCGTCTGCATATCCGCCAGCTGGACCTGCAATGAGTTCAAAACACCCGAATTTGATAGCGCACTCTGCGCTAGCTGGTTATTAATCATGTCCTGTTTCTTTGTGAAGTCAAAAAGCTGGCCAATTACGTCTGATTGGCTCGAGCCCTTGTCCTGATCTTTGTTTGGCCCTTGATATTTACCTTGTGCCTGAAAGTTTCCTTTCGCTGACTAGAACTGACTGTTCTTGGTATATTGACCAGACCCCCCTCTCTTCTCAAAAGCTTGTATTGGCTTAGATGTAGCATGCAACTGGTGAGAATTCTCAGCTGCATCTTTGTTGCCGTAGTTAAAACCGGGATGATCTGGCCTTTTGAAGTTCACGAAGGAGACATTTTCGGTCTGTTCATCTTCCGAGTCAGAATCACTGTCTGCGTCCGGTCGGGTGTAAACATAGTTGTCTACCCCATGTCCTCCTTCGCCGCATGTAACGCATTTCATCACCTTCTCGACTGGCTTCTTACCTTTCCCACCAGCTTCTCGCAGTTGTTTAACATCAGTGGCGATTCTCTATATCTGCGAGGTGATGGACTCCAGTGCCTTAGACTCAAGGGTAGACCCTTCACCGCCCTTCTTGACCTGTCCTCTGTCAGATCGATCAAAGTCAGCACCGACCATCAGCTCGACCATATTCTTGATGATCTTTTCAGACTTGCTTGGTTTCTTCCCGAGGAAGTCACTGCCTGCTGCCACATTTATTGACACCCTTTCATCGGGAGTCATGCCATTATAGAAGGTGGTGACGAGGAAGCCCTTCTTGTAATTATGATGGGGGCAATCCCTCTGATACTTCTGGAACCGCTCCCAAGCGTCATGGAGGCTTTCACTCGGCTTTTGCATGAAGGATGTAATTTTCTACCTGTTTCTGACCGTTCTTTCGGTGGGGTAGAACTTGTTTACGAACGCATCAGCCAAAGCTCCCCATCCGTTCAAAGACTGGTGGGGTAACCCAAGATACCAGGACAGGGCCTTGTCTTCTAGGGAGAAGATGAAGCCCTTACAGTAGATAACCTCTTGAGGGGCCCCCCGCATCTTTATCGTATCACATATGTTTTTGAATGCATTGAGATGGTGGTAGGGATTGTCGCTTTTCGAACTCCCCTGAAGCTTTTGTTTTGAATCATAGAGATCACGGATGGCTTAAGCTCAAAATTTGCCGCGTTGAACCGTGGGGTGATGACAGGATATCTGGAGTTGTTGGCTTTTGTGGATGCCAACTCTCTCAACGTCTTCTCCTCCTCTTCGGAGTCATCGCTGTCGCTAGCCTCACGATGCTGTTCTTGGCCCTGGTGTCGCCTGTGTCGCTGACGGTGGCGACGCCTGACATGGGGGTGGCCTTCCTCGGAGTGCTCCGATTCCTGATCTTCATGCCGGTCATTGCCGTCATAGCGATCGTTGCCACTTGGCGGAGGAGATTCATTCCTAGGTCTTCCCTACTGTTCCCCTTCAGAGCGTTACGGGTCGACACGGGGAGGCATGATGTCGATGATTGTGCTCGGTTGAACAGTTGAATGGTGTCGGAGCTCGGTGGAACAGTGATCTGTCCTTCAGAGTTCCTGAAAATGGCACAAAAAATCAAGTAAAAAAAATAGAATTATTTGGTTTAGGCAAAGGATAACAAAAAAGGAAAAGAAAAAGAATGCTGTCAAGCTCATTTCTAAGCTTGAAGCACAGGAGTGTAGTTAGTGGATTCAGATTCGTCAACAGTGCCATTTTGCCTTGTCCCCGGCAACGGCGCCAAAAAGTTGACCGACCTAAATCGCGCGTCCTAAAATTGGAGGCGGATTTGAGGTATTCAAGATTTTACATTTATAAACTCGAATCCTTCTAGGCCCCCGCAACTTTGTTTACGGGGTCAAAGTAGATATACGGGGTCGAACACAGGGACAAGGGTGGTAGTGTTGAGAACCCAGAATCGACACGCTACACTCCGGCAGGTATAAAGAGATGATAAATTCCCCAGAAGGGAAGCAGTAAGGTGTCACGAACAAAAAAATAAAACTATCTCCAGGTGGAGTTACTAGAAAGATTTAAGGTTTTAGTCATTTAGCAGTTTTTAGAGGTTTTCTTGCAACAGAAACAGAAGGATAAAACTAGGGCTAGAGCAAGGTACAAAGGATAAGACTACAGCATAACAAGCGGCACCGGTAACATCCTGCACCCCTCCTCTCAGAGCGGATACCTCTAACCAAGCCTCGACACCCCTCTCGAGGTTGTTGGGCTCAAAGTTAGAGTGGAATGTTACTGAAGCGACTCCATTCCAGGCACTCTCGTACTCCAGAATTGGACCAAACACTAGATCCACAACACAACTCTCAAAGTTGTTGCGACGGGAAAACACGATTCGGTAGCTAAGCGAAACGCGATCCAAACATGCAAGCTAGAGTTCAGATATCAAACATAGAAGTCATCCAACAGATTGTACCAAGCATAGAGCAGCAAGTAATTAAGCTCTTCTATTTCCATAGACAAATAAAGGGTCTTAATTATAATGCATAAGTAAAGGATTAAATGACAGAAAATAAAGATAGGTGTCGCCTTCTTGATGTAGAAGGACGATAGACTACTATGGCTCTCCAGCTCGATATCGGTCAGGGGCCTAGCCCGATACAGCTGTGTCGGGCAGCACACCCTCTCGAGCGGCACGCCTGACGGACAACTATATCGCTCAAGGATCCTGGCCGATACGCTCGAGTCGGGCGACACACCCTCTCGGGCGGCACGCATGACGGGCGAAGTGTATCAGTTTCGATATCATGTCGGGCATGGAGCGACGCGTTCATCATGTCGGGCACTTGTGTCGCTCATCGTCGTGGCCGATATCGGCCCACAGTGTCGCCCGGGACAGTTCTAAGTGAACCATCCCCTCCCTCTCGGGATGAGGAAGGGCTCACCTAGTGTCGCCCGGCACGAGCACTGGGGCGCGATACACCTGCTCTCGCAGTTTCCTCCGAAGAACACTCAAGGCTCCCAACTGTCCGAATTCCGAAGTATCCAAACTGACCAAGCTGTCTTTTCGGCTCCCTATAGCTGCTATTTATAGGCAGCGGTTGGGGGAAGTTATGGTGCTCGAAATGCCACGTGTCCTCCTCATTTGTGGGTCGATGGACGGCTGATACTGGTATCGCTCGACTCAGGAGTGTTGGCTAATCGATCACGTGGCGGGCGACACGCCTGCCGGTGGATGGCTGTGTCGCCCGACAAGCCTTGGCTACCGGGCGAGATCGGCTCCCTATCAGGTAAAGGGTGTGTCGTCCGTCAGTTTCTTCTGGCACGACATCCCTTTGTCGTGCATCATGGTGTCGCTCCCCCTTGTCGGGAAGGGGTCGTATCTGGCGTCAGGAAGGCCAAAACAGACTTGGACTTATTTGTGGGCCGGGACGGCCTTATTGTGTCAAAACGGAGGAAAAACTCTGCAAGAGATGAAAATATTTGATTAAGAGCGTAGCCCGGCCATTTATTATGAAAGTGCATATAAAAGAGAGGAAAATAGCAGAAAAGGGCAGTTTTGATAATAGAATAAAGGCCAAAAACCTCACAAAATTTGGTGTTATCACACGCTCCACGCATTCTCACGAGCAGATCGACCCCTTACTCGGCCCCTACCGAACCCTAAGGTGAAAACGCCTATTTCAACCCCCCAAACAACCATTGCGGCCACTTTCTGAAACCCCATCTACAGTACTCCACTTCGCATCTCCCGCTCCAAAAACGGACTCCGGCGCCCCCTCTTGTTTCCTCTTCAGTCGATTTTACATGTGGGTGTCTCGGAGTTGGTTCCGGCGCATGCCACCTTCTCCGGTGAGGATGGCAAGCAGCTGCTAGCTTTCTCCTCCTCAGTCAAATCCGCCGTAAGGTAACGATCTTGGACACCTACTATTCTTTCCCATGTACTCATTTTGCCCTAGAGTCATCTAATTTGCCCGGTCAACAAAATGCCTCCATCTCCCCTGTTCTGTTTCACGATGAGAGGAAAGCTTCTTCCTGAATGATATCAGGGATCCTCATCGATACTAGTTTTAGATAACTTGTTTTCTGCTTTCGATGTTTCCAACCCCAGCGGCCTCACACCCATACTGAGAATTATCCTTGTGCTGGGTTTTCTCTTTGGGAGGGCTTATGCGTTACCCTGACGACGCCATTGTTACTGTCGTGGCAATGATGGTAATTTGGGGTTGTTGTCTCCGTCTGCACCGAGCCAGGGATGACTAGTACAGGGCCGTTTCAAGAGTTATGTGTCTGCGTAGGGGTCATTGCGATGGGTTCTTTAGTTCTTGTTGTCTTGGGATGCAAGGGCGAGGCCAGGCAGCCACCTGCGTTTTTTTGGTCATCGTGGGTGGGAAGGACCCCACACAGACATCCTCCCTCTTTCCGCCACAGCGCAATCGACATCCCAGTTAGCATCCACCTCGGTTCCACATGGTCTGGAACTTGGAGCCAAGCTCATGAGTCTCGTCCATGGTGCGAGATGAGGGAAAACAATCTCTGGTGCAGATGCTGGTCTCGCCCATGGTACTGGTGACATTCATGTCACGCCCCAAGAGCAAAATAGAGAACTTCAAATTCGTCTGATGAACCATGGTTTCAAATTATTTCCCTAAAGTTCACGTGACACCATGTCACATGTATTCACATTTGATTCAGGGGCAGTACGGTCATTTTGCAATTCATCTTCCTTTTTATCAGCAATTGATTTTATCTTATAAAAACCATAACCAATTATTGGTTCAGTATAAAAATACAAGTATATATATTTCTGAAATAAAAAAATACGCCTGATTTATTGGGATAGGTTTCACGCTCAGATTTGCAACCGACAGTATGGTTGATTTCTAAGCAAGATATTTAATACATTTCATATTAACTGAATGCACACATATTATGACTAGGTTGAGACAACCCTGACCCTTTGCTTAGGAGGTGTTACCAAATATCTAGGTCTGATCATAAGGTATGTACATCCTCTATTTTATTTTGGGCATTATTTGACTAAATCCATATACATTTTAATGAGGCATCTCTTAAACTGTTATTTCTCTTGGAAATCTATTATTCTTGGACATTTATAACTCCTGTTATGAATCTCTTTTACTGTTGTGATTATTAATTTGACATGATTATGTGTCTTTAGGCCCCTTCTGCCTTGTTGCCTTTTTGGTTTGATATTGATTAAAATGATAGTCTTGCCACTCTATTATAGCATGCTGCGTGTTTGACTAGATTATCTAGAATAGTGGTACTTATGTACAACCATACTTATTTATGGCATGCATATTCTGCCCGGGGTGTGCGTTTCCACCCTTATTTATTTTTAGGCCATGATCCTATGGTGTTATTGCCCTGTTTTAGGTATATTTAGTCCACATTGTTATGCATGCAAATGTTTATTGTTTTAATATGAATATGTGGATGATTGTTATGGCAAGACACTTTTTACTATCATGCTTGTAATCTAAATTTTATATGCCTCATTTCTGTTGTTACCTTTCTCTTGAATTTACCTAGTTGCAATTAGTCCCTCTTTGTGGGAACATCTCTTTTTGCACTTATAAACCTATATAATGCCCAAAGTGTTTTTATATGTGTACATACTCAGCCTTTGCTGACCTTTATGTTGTTTCCTATGTTCTGGGTGGCGTTCCCTTCCACCCAGGTTTAGGTGCATTAAAGATCAAAGTTGCTTGAAGATCATATAAAGAGAATTGTACCTAAGGATAGCTTGAAATGGCTAGGTTACTCTCTGCTACTGGGCTTATTTGTAGTTCGTTCAAGTTTTTTTTTTGTAATATCACCTTTTATGGTGACGAGCAATTGTATAATGATACCCATTATAACTTTGTAATAGTTTTGTTCCGCTGCTTATTCATTATCATGTTCTGTAGTATGTACCATTTGAGAAATGAATGAAACTCCTCCTTTCCTTATTACCTTTTGGTACGTTTGGGATTGGATGGGCTATTTATACAATTCAGTGAAGAGTGGATCCCCTATTGGGTCTCACTCTTTACACCTAACCTTTATTTGTAGGATTTCAAAGTTACAAATTAGCTTCTCTTGACAGCTTATCAAATTGTCTAGGATCTTATTCTTCTTAATTTTCTACTTGATTTTTCACAATTATAGATATTTCTTATTGTAATTACAAAACACCATACCAAGAAAATTTACACTAAGATAGGAAAGCATATGAAGCTTTTTGAACATGAAGGAAATTGAAAGTTGCATATTGACTAACCATTTGTGTCGTTTGTCGTAAGCCTTTTTCAAAAAAATTTAAAGGAGCACATTGGGTTGTTCTTCACATAGATGATTGATAAAATGTGTGTTGTCCATTTCAAAATATTTAAGGTTATTCATAAAACAAAATTAATAAAATACCATTTCTATCCAGTAGTATATCCATGGTTTATACCATGCGGTGTGAGCCATCATACCTATACTTTGAATTTTTTGATTCCCCATTCGTTTAGAAGATTTTTGAATTATTCCATATCTAGTGATGCATTTTCTCAACTGTCTTCTTCATCAATTTTAGGTCATACATACTTTTTATAGTAATCCCTTTTTACATGTGCTCTCCACACTGATATTCCTTTGTTAATATGTTCATCAACGGATTTCCATGAGTTAAGTTGACTACCAAATCAAAGTATTTCTAAAATAATAAAACTATAATTTTTGACAATAATAATTACACAAAATACAAGACCTAATGAAGAATATTACTCCAATGAATGATTTTCTATCTGTAAAAGCTTGTTATGGTTGTTCATCCCACTTCAAGTCTAAATGCAATGTGTGATTTTCTTTATAACATATGGCAATACTGATTCAATTTGCCACCATTTTCTCCAAATACATTTTCATCAGAATTCCATTGGACCATGTGACGTGGTTCCCCATCCTCATGAAGTAGGCTTTTCTCGCTTGTATGCCCCATCCAAACTTTCTATTCTCCAGTTCGTTCTCAAACTTTTCATCTATGACATCATGTTCAACATTATTGGTCGGTGTTGTAGATGGTGATGTACTACAAAATGATGATTTCTCAATAGTGGAGGGAGGGGACCAAGTAAGTTGGCTTGTAAGGGTACATAACTACAAGATTTCCATTGTGGATACTAGGCCCTACTCTATATACAATAGAATAGTCCATTTTTGGAAATGTTGTTAGTGAATATACTAATTGGTGCAATGAAATATCTATATTTTTCAAAAATTATAAATTCGTGAAATGGAAAATAATGAAATATTTAGAAGAGTTATAATTCATTGAAGTTTCAACAAGTCAAGGAAATATTAATCACTCAAGAAGCATCTTATGTCAAACACATAAACTATACTAGGAACTATGATATATGAGAAGGATATATAAATGTACTATGTTGGTGCAACTTATGTTGATATATGGATGTATTCTTTTCAAAAAATATGATAGCCTACAACTGCCTCAATGTCAAAGATAATAAGTATATGAAGAAGAAGAAGAAGAAGAAAAAATAGAAAACAAAAACTAATTTTATAGAAAATTTAGAACTTCAGCCAATGGTAAGGCAAGACCTGGTCATCCTTAAAGATGTGTTTGTTCATGGTGAATCATGGGGAGGGCAATAGTGAGGAATAAAAATTAGTATTTGTTTACCATGGTGATGGGAAGGAAAAATATTCTAAAATTAATGCATAGGAAAGTTTCATATGTTTCTGTCCCCGTGTAAAAGCATGGTAAATCATATGTAACAAAATAAATTAAATAAGATTCATACTTATACATGGTATTTTATAAAGAAATTTTCCCTCCTCATCTACATACCCATGTAACAACATTTTTTGAGTTTTTCTCCACCCCTATTGCTTTCCTCATGCACATATTGCCAAATATATTTTAATAATTTTTCCATCTTTATCAGTCTCCCTCCCATACCCCTTTCTCTTGACTATCTATTGTTCACCATGTAACAAACACAGTCTAAAAATGTCAAGCAATGGATGGGGTGGAGATTCTAAGTTTTGATTATTCAGCAAAAAATACACATGAAAAAAGCAATACAGTCATACCTAACCATTTTTTTTGACTTCTTCACGGCAAGCTTCAAATTATCAAAGTCTAATAGTGATACTCATTGCTCCTCAAAAAAAGATCAAACCCCTACATATGTACAAAGCCTATATTAGTAAAAACCTAATGCAACTGCTTGCAAAGTTAGTTTTCTTTGTGCTTAATGAGATACAAGTTCCGTTATATCTTTCTGATAATGCTGCTTCAAACGAACAAAAGATTATGTTTTTCCATGCCAAAAATTTCGAAAAATATAATAATCTCGCAAACAGATAAGAGACGAGTATGGAGAAGGAAAAAGCTGCCCAAACAGTAAGAATCTTTTATTTCCCTTTACCCAACAAAAAAAAATCCCAAAAAAAGAGGAAGCGGCCTTATGAGAGTGAATAAAAGCATGAGAGTTGTGCCCAATAAAAGAAAAGAAAAAAAAACATATATATACACACACTTGTTTTCCAAAAGTACCCATCTTTAGGCATGGTAGATCCGGGGCAGTGGTACGTAGGATGTGAAATCACTGCTCTAAAGCCAACTGGCTTGGACTGCAGGGACCACTTGCCCGCTAACGGACCCTTACCTGGATGGACTGATGGAAAACAAGATGAAAAACCCAAAAAGCCTTAGCCTACCCTTTACACAACTTTCTGCCCCAAAAATAAAGCTATTTGGTGTGTAAGCTAACTTCGGGATCATACAACAAAGTCTCGCTGAAGCCGTAGAGAAATTTTTTACTGAAATAATAAGGCAAGAAAACGCAGGGTCTTTTGGTTGCAGTGAGGCAACATTATCTCTAAAAGCATTGCTATACTTGTTTTACCTCTTGGCCTGAGAACTATACTGTGCAAAGAGAAGCATCACTAAATAAAGTTTAAATATTGATTGAGGACAATCAAAACGCTAAGTTTGGGGGAGTTGATAACACCAAATTTTGTGAGGTTTTTGGCCTTTATTCTGTTATCAAAACTGCCCTTTTCTGCTATTTTCCTCTCTTTTATATGCACTTTCGCAATAAATGGCCGGGCTACGCTCTTAATCAAATATTTTCATCTCTTGCAGAGTTTTTCCTCTGTTTTGACACAATAAGGCCGTCCCGGCCCACAAATAAGTCCAAGTCTGTTTTGGCCTTCCTGACGCCCGATACGACCCCTGCCCGACAAGGGGAGCGAAACCATGACGCACGACAAAGGGATGCCGCACCAGAAGAAACTGACGGACGACACACCCTTTACCCGACAGGGAGCCGATCTCGTCCGTCAGCCAAGGCTTGTCGGGTGACACAGCCACCCACCGGCAGGCGTGCCGCCTGCCACGTGATCGATTAGCCGACACTCCTGAGCCGAGCAATATCAGTATCGGCCATCCACCGACCCACGAATGAGGAGGACACGTGGCGCTTCGAGCACCATAAATTCCCCCAAACGCTGCCTATAAATAGCAGCTACAGGGAGCCGAAAAGACAGCTTGGTCAGTTCGGATACTTCGGAATTCGGACAGTTGGGAGCCTTGAGTGTTCTTCGGAGGAAACTGCGAGAGCAGGTGTATCACGCCCCAGTGCTCGTGCCAGGCGACACTAGGTGAGCCCTTCCTCATCCCGAGAGGGAGGGGATGGTTCACTTAGAACCGTCCCGGGCGACACTGCGGGCCGATATCGGCCACGACGATGAGCGACACAAGTGCCCGACACGATGAACGTGTCGCTCCGTGCCCGACATGATATCGAAACCGATACGCTTCGCCCGTCATGCGTGCCGCCCGAGAGGGTGTGTCGCCCGACTCGAGCGTATCGGCCAGGATCCTTGAGTGATACAGTTGCTCGTCAGGCGTGCCGCTCGAGAGGGTGTGCCGCCCGACACGGCTGTATCGGGCTAGGCCCCTGACCGATATCGGGATGGAGAGCCGTAGTAGTCTGTTGTCCTTCTACATCAAGAAGGAGACACCTATCTTTATTTTCTGTCATTTAATCCTTTACTTATGCATTGTAATTAAGACCCTTTATTTGTCTATGGAAATAGAAGAGCTTAATTACTTGCTGCTCTATGCTTGGTACAATCTGTTAGATGACTGCTATGTTTGATATCTGAACTCTAGCTTGCATGTTTGGATCACATTTCTATTAGCTACCAAATCGTGTTTTCCCGTCGCAACAACTTCGAGAGTTGTGTTGTGGATCTAGTGTTTGGTCCGATTCTGGAGTACGAGAGTGCATGGAACGGAGTCGCTTCAGTAACATTCTACTCTAACTTTGAGCCCAGCAACCTCGAGAGGGGTGCCGAGGCTTGGTTAGAGGTATCCGCTCTGAGAGGAGGGGTGCAGGATGTTACCGGTGCCGCTTGTTATGCTGTAGTCTTATCCTTCATACCTTGCTCTAGCCCTAGTTTTATCCTTCTATTTCTGTTGCAAGAAAACCTCTAAAAACTGCTAAATGACTAAAACCTTAAATCTTTCTAGTAACTCCACCTGGAGATAGTTTTCTTGTTTTGTTCGTGACACCTTACTGCTTCCCTTCTGGGGAATTTATCATCTCTTTATACCTGTCGGAGTGTAGCGTGTCGATTCTGGGTTCTCAACACTTTCACCCTTGTCCCTGTGTTCGACCCCGTATATCTAATTTGACCCCGTAAACAAAATTGCGGGGGCCTAGAAGGATTCGGGTTTATAAATGTAAAAGCTCGACTACCTCAAATCCGCCTCCAATTTTAGGACGCACGATTTAGGCCGGTCAGCGTGTTGGTGAAGAAATTGTGAGGATTCGTTGGTTGTGCTGAGAGAACGGCGATGAGGACCATCGCTGGCTTGAACCAGTCATGTGCACACGGGGACTTCGGAGGTGGAAGATGAGGTCTTCCACTAGGTAACCCGAACCAGATGATGGTCTGTGATGAAAGAAATAAACCAGCCGTGGACCATGGGTTCAAAGTGTGACCAATAAATTTGTTTAAAACCTTATGTTTAATTACACATTATCCCCTAGGGTCTATTTAATGGTGAATCTAATATCCAAATGACCCCAAATTTTGATGGTTAGATAATAATGACATGAGGAACCCAATTATAGAATTAGATTTAGATTCTGGGGTTTGTAGGGTCCTATTTTCTACCATGGTGCAATAAACACTAATTAGGCTTTTAACTTCAATTACATGGTCAAATTTGAAAGTCCAAACCTATAATATCTTAGCAAGACCTTATAGGATACCAAGTCTATACTAGTGTTCATTATTATGGTCAATACATCTAGGTTAGTATTATTACTAATTAATTCCCAATATAGGTATTTGTGGCGACAATATCTTTTTGATTTCATAACCAAGGAACCATAATTAGTCAAATAGGGTCATCATATCCTAATGTGGTTTAGTCTACTCTAATATAATGAAATATAGATATTGAATGGTAGTTAAATAAAAATGAGAAAAAAAATGGATATCCACATAGTTAAACCGGGGCCTAGAAGAATGGAGGATTAGCCTATGTGTCTGAAATCGAGTATGTTACCACACTCCACCCCTTAAAGAGGATTTCGTCCCCGAAATCTATCCACTGCTAGAACTGAGTGCCAGGTTGTCCTACATATCCTCATCTTTGATCACTTATGCATGAATAACCAATCTTCATTTACAAATTTCCCAATAGAACCATTTTGACAGTGACAGCTAAATTGGTGAACTACCTTTGCGTATAAACATCAACCCTCAAGCACCATGATTCCTATCATTGTTACTACTAAGGAAAATTTACTTATCAACATTATCATCATCATCATCATCAATGTCATCATCCTCATCATCCACATCATCGTGGTCACCATCTTCTCATCTACTCATCATCATCATCATCATCATCATCATCATCATCATCATCATCATCATCATCATCATCATCATCATCATCATCATCATCATCATCATCATCATCATCATCATCATCATCATCATCATCATCATCATCATCATCATCATCATCCATCATCATCATCATCATCATCATCATCATCATCATCATCATCAATAACAACATCATCATTATTAATATCATCGACATCAACACCTACTCCTCATCATCATAAACATATTGACATATCATTACTTTTTTTTTGAAGGTGTCGTGCATAACTTTATTAAGGTGGCCGATCGGCCCTAGCAAGGTTCAAGTACAAACAAGGAAACGAAGAAACTAAATCAACATACGCGACTAACCCACGACGGGTATCATTAGCTATAGCATTAGCTAAACCATTACTACTACGACTTCTAAATGACAAAGAGAAAGAATTAAGGCTGCCTATGAGCCGCCTAATGTCCTCCAGAATGCCTCCCAAATAGTCTTTCCTCGTACCATCTTTGTGATAGGCAAAGGCCACCACCTGCGAGTCAGTCTCAGCCTCCACGTCGCGCCATGCATGCTTCTTCAGCCATAGGCAGGCTTCTCGTAAACTTAGAGCCTCCGCAATGTCCGAATCTTTCCATCCAAGCCAAAGTTTGCTGCCAATACCCAGTATGTTACCGCTGCTGTCCCTGAGCACCCAACCAGCCGCCGTAGTGCCGTCCTCACCTACCGATGCGTCGACGTTCAGCTTGGTTTTGCCTATCGCTGGGGCTAACCATCTTCCCTGCTGGGCTGGAGTGATGTGCCATGCGCCTTGGCTGCTCGCGCCTCCTGCATGTTACTATAGTCACGAAGTAGCGCCAACAGGCCGATCTTGATAGCTGCACCATTTTGGTTTTGCTTCTTATAGACACGAGCGTTCCGCAAGGTCCATGCCGCCCAAGCTGTGGCAACCAACTCCTCTCTTTTACTCTTGTCCGCTGTGCTCATGATGGTGGTGATGGCCTCCATGACCGTGAGGTCTTTTACCCTGTCCATAGTGTCCCTTGTAGAAGGCGACTCTTGTTCCCAAAGCTCGACGACGCTTGGGCATCTAAAAAGCATATGTGAGATTGACTCCCTTTCCGAGTAGCACAACAAACACTTGCCATCTGTATTGCAGTGTCTGTCATATAGTCTGCCCATAGTTGCCAATCCTCCTGTTGCTGCACACCACATAAAGTGTGCCGCCTTTGGAGCCAACCCGCTCCTCCATATCAATCTCCACGTGCAATCCCCTGGCTTGGAAATGTGTGCTGCTGTATTCTGTCTCCCCATAGATCCAAGCTAGTAAGCCGATCTGACCGAAAACTCGCCGTTCTTTGATGGCCACCAGTATCTAACATCTGAAGCTTGCTCCATCCTGAGAGGTATAGCCATAATATCCCTTACTATGCTGTCCGGAAAGATGGTGTGGATTATGTCACTGTTCCACTCCATCCTCTCGTCATGAATGAGCTCTCTCACATAGACGGGCTGCTCCCCCACCACTGGTCTAAAGGCACCCAACGTGTCTCCCCTCCTTGGCACCCACCTGTCCTCCCAGATATGTATATTTGCACCACTCCCAATCCTCCATTCCACCCCTTCCATCGCCAACGCCTTCGCCGCCCATATGCTTCGCCAAGTGTAGCTCGGGTTGTGACCTCTCCTCGCCTCCCAAATATCAGTAGAAGGAAAATATCTTACTTTGAGAACTTTGGACATCAACGTGTTGGGCATAGAGTGTACTCTCCATACTTTCTTGGCTAACAACGCTTGGTTGAAGACATGCAAGTCCCTAAACCCCATCCCACCTTGCTTCTTTGGTTTGCACATCCTATCCCAACACATCCAGGCAATCTTCCTCTCATTCCCCTTTGCCCCCCACCACCATCTTGCCACCATACTATGCATTTCATCCACCATCCCTACCAGTAACTGGAAAATACTCATGACGTACATCGGGATAGCTTGTGCCACCGCCTTTATAAGAACTTCTTTGCCCGGTTTGGACAACAGCTTCTCCGCCCATCCTTGTAACTTCCGCCACACCCTCTCTTTAATATAGCTGAAAATCTATTTTTTGGACCGTCCTATAGCCGTGGGCAAGCCCAGGTATCGGGCGTGCCTGTCCACCTCTTTGACCTGCAACACCTCTTTGATCTCGTCTCTCTTAGCTAGACATGTTCCTTTACTGAAAACAACCTCCGTCTTTGAATAGTTAAGTTTTTGCCCGGATGCTTGTTCATACTGGCTGATAATTTCAGCTACTTTCAAGCATTCCGTGGTGGTTGCCCTTGCAAAAAGAATACTGTCATCTGTGAAAAAAAGATGTGAGATACTCGGTGCAGATCTATTAACTTTATTCCCATGGATGAGATTATTGTTAGCAGCTCTGCGAAGTAAGGTGGAAAAAGCATCCGCACATAGAATAAAAAGGTAGGGTGAGAGGGGGTCTCCCTGTCTAAGGCCTCGGGTTGGCTTGATCTGTCCCATCCGGTTCCCATTAAATGCGAAGGCATGATTTACCGTTGATATGCAATCATAGATCCGGTCCCTCAGTTTGTCACCAAAACCCAAGCATCCCATGACGTGCATTAAGAAATCCCATTCAACTCTATCATAAGCTTTGGACATGTCAAGCTTAAGCGCAATATTACCCCTTCCAGTCTTTCTTTTCTTCTTCATGGAGTGAAAAATTTCATAAGCAATGAGAGCATTATCTGTAATCAATCTCCCCGGGATAAAGGCACTTTGATTTTTGGAAATGATGCTGTCCATATGCGGCTTCATGCGATTTGTGATCACTTTTGAGGCAATCTTATAGACGACATTACACAGACTAATAGGTCTGAGTTCACCCATCTCCTTCGGCTTTTCCACCTTTGGAATTAGGACTACTAGAGTATTATTTATCTCCCCCATACTCCTTTGTCCACGCCACCACCCCTTTATGTAACTAGCCACGTCCTTTCCAACAATATGCCAGTATTTTTGAAAGAAGAGGGCTTTCATACCATCCGGTCCCGGAGCCTTATTTGGATGCATTTGCTTGAGGGCGTGCAAGATTTCCTCATCAGTGATGTCTTCCTCCAGCTTTCTAGCGAGCTCGCTATCCACCTTTCTGTCCATACCCATGGTTGCTGCCTCAAAGTCCGTGGGTTCGAAGTTTTGAACAACTCTTCAAAGAAATCGGTGATCACCTTCTGCATCTCCTCCTCCTCCGTCTTCCATATTCCCATGTTATCTTTCAGCCCCTCTATAAAGTTTCTCCTTCTTCTATTGGACGCCTTGTTGTGAAAATATGCGGTATTCCTATCACCTTCCCGCATCTCATTGGCCCTCACTCTAGCATGCCAGTATGCCTCCTCGTGTCTCAACCAGTATTGGAGCTCTCCCGATAGATCCTTCGCTCTTTGCAGCATCCTTGCATCCGGCGGTTGATTTTGCACTTCCAGAAGTTCATTTTCAATCTCCCTAATTTTTTTCTTCCTGAACTTGAATTTCTTTTCAGCCCACTCCTTCAAGTTTGCCCCACATCTGTGAATTTTTCCCACCAAACCTTTCGTCCTGCTATGTGTCCATGAGTTAGCGATGTTCTCTTGACATTCCTCCTCCGCTGTCCATGCCGGTTCAAAAGCAAAGAACTCCTGTTTCCTCTTCTTCCTGTCTACCTGTCTTCTATCCGCCGTGATGATGATCGGAGCATGGTCCGATTCATGTATAGGTAGGTGGATCACTTTGCAGTATGTATATTTTCCCCTCCACTCTAGATCCGCCAAAGCTCTATCTAGTCTTTCCTGAATCAACGTCTCCACGGTCAGCCCCCTCCTCCATGTATATATACTGCCAGTGTAGCCCAGATCAACTAGAGCACAGTCGTTAATGGCCTCCCTGAATCCCTGCATGACTCTTTCCTCCTTTGGTGGTCCTCCCAATTTTTCTGAGTTAGAAACTATTTCATTGAAGTCGCCGAAGAAGATAACTGGAAAATCTGACTCCCTTTTAATTTTGTGCATCAACTCCCAAGTCTTGAATTTGTTAGGTTGATCCGCCCACCCGTAGATGCCGATAGCCTTCCATTTCCCATGCCTGCCTTCATCCACCAAACATTCCACATGTCTTTGCGAGTAGCCTTTTATTTCCACCGTGGCATCCTTCCACCAACAGCCCAAGCCTCCTGATCTTCCCCTGCTGGAAATACATATGCCGTCACTGAAACCGCAAGATCTCTTCACCTATTCTAATTTTGTGTTTGCTACCATAGTTTCCATGATGAAAACTATGTTTGGGCTCTCTCTCCAGCACCATGCACGCAGTGCCGTCGCCTTGTCGGGGTCGCCCATCCCCCGACAATTCCAGCTGATGATTTTCATTGTCCTTCGCGGTGTTGGTCAACACCAAACACCGCTACTTGGGTTTCTGCGACCCTGTCATCAACTAGACCCCTTTCCACCTGCTGTCTTGCTCTTTTCCCCATGTCAATTTGCTGTACTTGTTCATCTAGCTCCATATCAACACTGTCATTGTCCCTTGCTCTCTTTCCCACCATTGAATCCCATGCGACCTCGCTATCTGGAATGCCCAGTCGAGCACCTTTGCTCATTTTATACACCCATGGAGTATGTTTCTTTTTAACTCTGACTTCCTTCTTGCCACGTTGTCCTCTATCCCGCCTTACTTCATTGATTCTGCCCTGTGCTCTCGTGATAATTGGCTCATCCCTGCCTGGACCCTGTGGTTGCTTGTCATCCTTCCCGCCCTTGCCCTTCAAAACTTGACTGTCATCACCCAGCTGTGTTGTCTCTGTCCCTTCTACCTCCGGTGTAGGTGCTTCCTCCGGTATAGTAGCCATCTCCCTAAGCACAAACATCTCCTCTAAGGAGAATCGGATTCTCCCTTCTGACCCTCGCTCCCCTTCATGCAGAAGCTCGTCCAAATTTCTCACGCTATTCCCACCCATGCCGCTGACATTCACCGTCGACCCCCCATTACTCCCCGATGAAGCGTTGTCGTCTTCATCTCCACCACCACCGCTCCCTCCCGCCAACCTTTCTTTTTCTCTCCCTCTGCGACGTTCTGCCTCCTGTTCATCCCGCCTCTTCTCCATCCCGTCCCCATCCCTCCTTTTTCCCCCTACCCCCGCATGCCCCTCATCAACCCTCGGACCTTTCTCCACCATCGACGTTTGCGCAACAGGCCGTCAGTTGAAAGTGAAGGACTTCCTCGCCGCGCCCAACCCATAAACCTCGTCGTACGTGCTCTGTCGTGGTTTCCTTGGGGACACCTTCAGCCAAGGCCCCCATTGCCCTCCCTCCTTATCCTCTTCCCCTACCTCCCCGCAATCCTTTTCTCCATGCCCTAATCTCCCGCAGACGTAGCAGACCAGAGATATCCGTTCGTACTTCACTGCTATTGATGATACGCCGCCTCCCTTAGTTTGTAATCACAACGTTCGCACGAGTGGCCTGGTTACATCGAGCAACACTCGCACACGGGACGACGTCTCCCATCCGAGCTTGTCTCGGTCCACCGAGAGGAGCTCGCCTATCCTCCCTGCAACTTCCTTGATTGCCTTCTCGCTTCTGTAGCCGAGCGGGAGACCATACAGTCTTACCCAAAACGGGCTCATCTTCAGGTTAACCCTAGCCGACTGTTCCTCCAGTGCGATCTCCTTGAGCAGAAGGAGTCTATCATCGAAATTCCACGGAGATCCATCCACGACCTTCTTCTTGTCCCTCCAGTCAAAGAATTGGATTACGAATATATCGGCCTCGATCTTCTTGAACAGAACCCTCTCCTTCAGCCCCCACGAGTTCGTGAGTGTTCGCTGCATTGCCCCGAAATTGTAGCTTCTCTCCGTGAGCAATCGCGCGACCAGCGCCAACTCTGTGTGCTCGGCTCCTTCATCCGCGTCGTCTTCTTGGACTCCGATCGGAGTTTCTTCTTCCTCGGTCAGCGTCAGCTTTGCATATCGTTCCTCTAGATCCATGCCTTCTAACGGGAACCAGACCAGACGACCATCTTCCCCTTGAACCTGCAAGAGAGAGACACCCTAGTGGGTAGAAGGGACCCCTGACGGGTAGTTGTGGTCGTCCACGGCCTTCAAACCCTAATCGCCAGAGACGATGGGCTCACACGGGGGACGGGTAATCTCGGCTTGTGCTTTTGACATATCATTACTTAAAATGGTAACATGGGAAAAGCTTAGAAATACCACTATACTGAGTAGGTTCATCACAGTCTATACTATATGGTCATCCCTACCATTAAATTATTAGCGGTTTGGGATATAAAATATTAATTTGAGCTTTCAAGTGTAATTTTTACTTTTTCCTACATCTAACTAAATACATCTTTTAAGGATAACTCAAGATAAAATATTATAATCTATATTAATCGTCGAGGTAATTCTTATGATGGTATGATTAGCAAGGCTAGTCTGGAAGTCTCAATTTGGTAGCCTACAAATATGTTTGTCATTAATACTAGGAGTTATCCATGTTTTACTTATTGTAACCGTTATTAATCATGGTCATTCCTAATGAAAAAATCGTAAGTGACTCCACCCCTTAAAAGGCTTAGACTATAACTTAGTGCATAACCTAGGGGAAAATGGTGGATCCACTAGGTCTAATGTATATATTTGAAACTAACTATGTCAGTCTTAGGCCTAGGGTATTAGGATTGAGCATGCCAACCAAGGGTACTTCACTAAAGAGATTCTCTACTACTCAACTTTATTGTGGTGGTGATCCAATTCCAAAAACCATCGATGAAATCTGAAAACTTTTCTTTTGTACATATAAATTAATAGTGAAAATAAGTTTGACGATGCAAAACTTGCGGTGAGAAATCCAAAATTGGCACCAAAATCAACCAGAGAACCAAGTCAACCACCACATACTATTATTTTATCATCACATCCTTTTGCTTAAAGGGTCTAATCCTTCAAATACCACATAGGACATTTGACTACTCCTCAACTATGTCTTTACATGGAAGGGAGAAGAGTTTCCTATTACACACAGTCAAATTAATCAAACCTTAACGAGGTAAGACATTCGTCATTTCCCATGTCACTCTTAAGCATAATTGACACAGCCTCATCACGAGAATTAAGGGAGTCATATGATCATCTAATAATTATAGTAAGGTATATGCGTTCCTTCTACACTTGACGATCTACAACTATAATCCCATCACAAGACAATATGATCTATATGATAAATTTTCCAATAACATCATTCACTGGGCAATCTAATTGCACCATGGAGGCGAGAGAGGCAAACTCCTAAGAATATTATACAAAACTTAATAGCTTCCACCCACCCAAACCTCATGTATGATGCATAAAAGATAATCAAACATGGTATCCAAACCTTAGACAAGTGGTCTTGGGACATACCTATGTTGAGATACTCCATGTAGAAGGCAATATATGAATTTCAATAACTAAACTAGTTCACATTATCACTTATTACCAAGGGAATCATCTTAAATCTTATGATACACATCGAGATTTTACATCTATAATTTATGTGTTCTCAGTACCCCAAAGTGGGTATATATGAGGCATGCTAGATAAGGAAAGGGGTTCAAGGTGAGAACTAGAATAAATCCTAACTATGACTATTCAAATCAATCGACATTGCAAGCTCTTAGCCTAAAATCCTAGAAAATTATGACATGTGAACCAACACTACAAGAGTCAGTTATGTGTCGCTTCATCCCACCTCGATTAAGAGGGCATGGGCGTTAAGGGTTACTAGAGGCTAACCCCCATCCACATAGGTGGGTCGAGGAGTGTAAATACCCAAAATAATTAGGGTTTGAAAACCCTGATTGGTATTCTACTACTAGGTAATCAATTTGCCAATAACCTCTAAGGGTCACCTAACTAATTAAGGGTCATCCTAGGATAACTTGAAATAGTCAAGTTACCAACTGCTTAGGCTCTGATACCATTTTGTAAAGAGTGAGACCCAATAGGGGATCCACTCTTCACTGAATTTAATAAATAGCCCATCCAATCCCAAACGTACCAAAAGGTAATTAGGAAAGGAGGAGTTTCATTCATTTCTCAAATGGTACATACTACAAAGCATGATAATGAATAAGTAGCGGAACAAAACTATTACAAAGTTACAATGGGTATCATTATACAATTGCTCATCACTATAAAAGGTGATATTACAAAAAAAACTTGAAAGAACAACAAATAAGCCCAGTAGCAGAGAGTAACCTAGCCATTTCAAGCTATCCTTAGGTACAATTCTCTTTATATGATCTTCGAGCAACTTTGATCTTTAATGCACCTAAACCTGGGTGGAAGGGAACGTCACCCATAACATAGGAAACAACATAAAGGTCAACAAAGGCTGAGTATGTACACATATAAAAACACTTTGGGCATTATATAGGTTTATAAGTGCAAAAAGAGATGTTCCCACAAAGAGGGACTAATTGCAACTAGGTAAGTTCAAGAGAAAGGTAACAACAGAAATGAGGCATATAAAATTCAAATTATAGGCATGATAGTAAAAAGTGTCTTGCCATAACAATCATCCACAGATTCATATTAAAACAATAAACATTTGCATGCATAACAATGTAGACTAAATATACCTAAAACAAGGCCATAACACCATAGGATCATGGCCTAAAAATAAATAAGGGTGGAAATGCACACCCCGGGCGGAATACACACACCCTATGTAAGTGTGGTTGTACATAAGTACCACTATTCTAGATAATCTAGTCAAACACGCAACATGCTATAATAGAGTGGCAAGACTATCATTTTAATCAATATCAAACCAAAAAGGCAACAAGGCAGGAGGCGCCTAAAGACCCATAATCATGTCAAATTAATAATCACAACAGTAAAAGAGATTCATAACAGGAGTTATAAATGTCCAAGAATAATAGATTTCCAAGAGAAATAACAGTTCAAGAGATGCCTCATTAAAATGTATATGGATTTAGTCAAATAATGCCCAAAATAAAATAGAGGATGTACATACCTTATGATCAGACCTAGATATTCGGTAACACCTCCTAAGCAAAGGGTCAGGGTTGTCTCAACCTAGTCATAATATGTGTGCATTCAGTTAATATGAAATGTATTAAATCTCTTGCTTAGAAATCGACCGTACTGTCGGTTGCAAATTTGAGCGTGAAACCTGTCCCAATAAATCAGGCGTATTTTTTTGATTTCAAATATATATATACTTGTATTTTTATACTGAACTAATAATTGATTATGATTTTTATAAGATAAAATCAATTGCTGATAAAAAGGAAGATGAATTGCAAAATGACCGTATTGCCCCTGAATCAAATGTGAATACATGTGACATGGTGTCACGTGAACTTTAGGGAAATAATTTGAAACCATGGTTCATCAGACGAATTTGAAATTCTCTATTTTGCCCTTGGGGCATGACATGAATGTCACCAGTACCATGGGCGAGACCAGCATCTGCACCAGGGATTGTTTTCCCTCATCTCGCACCATGGACGAGACTCATGAGCTTGGCTCCAAGTTCTAGTCCCTGTGGAACCGTGGTGGATGCTAACTGGGATGTCGATTGGGCTGTGGTAGAAAGAGGGAGGATGTCTGCACGGGGTCCTTCCCACCCACGATGACCAAAAAAACGCAGGTGGCTGCCTGGCCTCGCCCTTGCATCCCAAGACAACAAGCACCAAAGAACCCATCACAATGACCCCTACGCAGACACAGAACTCTTGAAACAACCCTGTACCAGTAATCCCTGGCTCGGTGTAGACGGAGACAACAACCCCAAATTACCATCATTGCCACGACAGTAACAATGACGTCGCCGGGGTAACACATAAGCCCTCCCAAAGAGAAAACCCAGCCCAAGGATAATTCTCGGTATGGGTGCGAGGCCGCTGGGGTTGGAAACATCGAAAGTGGAAAACAAGTTATCTAAAACTAGCACCGATGAGGATCCCTTCTATCATTCAGGAAGAAGCTTCCCTCTCATCGTGAAACAGAACAGGGGAGACAAAGGCGTTTTGTTGACCGAGCAAACTAGACGACTCTAGGGCAAAATGAGTACACGGGAAAGAATAGCAGGTGTCCAAGATCGTTACCTTACGACGGATTAGACTGAGGAGGGGAAAGCTAGCAGCTGCTCACCATCCTCACCGGAGAAGGTGACCTACGTTGACAGCAACTCCAAGATGCCCACATGTAAAATCAACCAAAGAGGAAACAAGAGGGGGCGCCAGAGTCCGTTTCTGGAGCGGGAGATGCGAAGTGGAGTATCGTAGATGGGGTTTTTCAGAAAGTGGCCGCAATGGCTGCTTGGGGGGTTGAAATAGGAATTTTCACCTTAGGGTTCAGTAGGGGCCGAGTAAGGGGTCGATCTGCTCGTGAGAATGCATGGAGCGTGTTGGCGAAGAAATTGTGAGGATTCGTTAGTTGTGCTGAGAGAACGACGATGAGGACCATCGCTGGCTTGAACCAGTCCTGTGCACGCGGGGACTTCAGAGGTGGAAGACGAGGTCTTCCACTAGGTAACCTGACCCAGATGATGGTCTGTGATGAAAGAAATAAACCGGCCATGGACCATGGGTTCAAAGTGTGACCAATAAATTTGTTAAAAACCTTATGTTTAATTACACTTTATCCCCTAGGGTCTATTTAATGGTGCATCTAACATCCAAATGATCCCAAATTTGGAGGGTTAGATAATAATGACACGAGGAACCAAATTATAGAATTAGATTTAGATTCTGGGGTTTGTAGGGTCCTATTTTCTACCATGGTGCAATAAACCCTAATTAGGCTTTTAACTTCAATTACATGGTCAAACTTGAAAGTCCAAACCTATAATCTCTTAGCAAGACCTTATAGGATACCAAGTCTATACTAGTGTTCATTATTATGGTCAATACATCTAGGTTAGTATTATTACTAATTAATTCCCAATATATGTATTTGTGGCGACAATATCTTTTTGATTTCATAACCAAGGAACCATAATTAGTCAAATAGGGTCCTCATATCCTAATGTGGTTCAGTCTACTCTAATATAATGAAATATAGATATTGAATGGTAGTTAACTGAAAATGAGAAGAAAAAAAATTGGATATCCACATAGTTAAATAGGGGCCTAGAAGAACGGAGGATTAGCCTATGTGTTTGGAATCGAGTATGTTACTTTACGATTTGAGGTATTAGAACTAGACACAAAAAGATAGGACATAAAGGAAATGCTACTCGAATTAGATATGATTTGCTACTTGTCTAATGCAATGAAAAGGATGTATGATGCATTACTTAACATGTTAATTTCTAGTTACAACTATTGTTTTAGAATTGCCTTTGTAATTATTTCCCATTTTAGGTTACACTTAAGAAACTTAGTTAAATAATAATTGGTTTGAAGAATGATGTTTTTCAAGTAATGGATTGGTATAAAAAATCACAGTTAAATTTTAGTTGGATTCTCTATCTAATTGTAATGCTATATTTGATGACATCATTGATTTGTTTATTCTAGGGTGATGGTGTTTATACTCAATATGCAACAATCCACCCTACAAATATGGACAACATCGATGGGTTTCACAATACATGTGCTACAAATTGGACTGTTGCAGGTGTCTTACATATGCAAGGTCTCACAAACATTTCAAGTGTAGGTTCATTTCACACATAAGATAATACAAGTGATGTAGATGTAACCACGTTCCCCAAGAAAAAAAATCAAGAGGGGTTGGCTTTGGGCATGCTTCCTAGACAAAGCCATTCAAGTGGGGCATGATTAGGAAAGTTGCAAATGCAAGGTAATCGAAAGACCTACTACAAATATGTTTCAAATGCAAGGTTCTGAAAATGAATCTTTTGGACACATGTTTCCCATGTAAAGTTCTACAAACAAAAAAAACAAGCTTTCAGCCACATGTACCACATAACAACTATATATTACTTTGTATGTTGATAATCACATATAAACATGGACATATGATTGTACTATTTGGAAAGGAAGCGTTCAAAGTTGGTGGCCCTCCTCTTGATGAAAATCCATAAAGTCACCCTCAAATATATTAAACATAGAACACATCATCATCAGTGTCCTTCACATTAGTAATTCACCATTCAAATGAGCTATTCAATATTCTTTTAACAATGCTCTTTCCTTTACCAACTTTTAGTAGATTGTGTGTTGTCTACCAAGTATACGCATACCTCTATTCCATTGTAAATTTCCATGAACAAGACTTGAAGTGATCAATGGATCATGTTGTTAGATAATCATATTATGAAAATGATGCACTTTATAAATATATCTAAAACTTCTATTTGGTTATCTTCATTATCCTCAAGATATAGACGAATAGTTAGCTCATCTTTTTTCTTCTATTTATATTGGCAGGGAAGGTTTACTTATAAATACAGATTTAGACCCTCAATGCACCTTAGATTGCACCAAAATCAAATTATAAGGGTACTTCCATTTTTGTACTATGATTTATGTATTTGTCAATCTTTCAAATTCTATTAATCTAATGATTGTATTATTTTCAGGATCAGTATGAAGCCAATCATATGAAGGATGACAATCATGAAGAGAAACACATCATTTGAAGGAAATTGAAACATTATAGATCTTAAGAGTTTTAAACATGATTTGTTGATTGCTATCAATATCAAAATTTGTTTTTTAGTTATATTAACATTGACCACACAATGTCTGGATAATATTTTGGTTTAATTTTAAATATTGATTTTGGTGATATGAGATTCCTGTATTAAATTTTGGTTGATTGGTGTTATGATGTCATGTGAGTATCATACAAATATTGCTTGGGTTCAATATTTAAAAGTTTTCATCTAAAAATTGTTTTTTAGAATAAGAACTGATAAAAATAAATAAATAATTAAACTAAATGAAAAATGAAATATATAATATCTAATGTGTATTAGTCCCTCATAAATATATTGATGAAGATTTTTCATCCCTAAAAAAAGTAGCGACGAAGAAAAAACCGGCCATCAAAATTATTTTTATGAGGACCATATAGCCCCACAAAAATAATACTAGTGAAGGCATTAGCCCTCAAAAATATAATTGTTAGGATAATCAAGTTCCTAAAAAATGTATTTGTGAGAACTCAACAAGCCCTCAAAAATGTATTTCTGAAGGCTAAATAGTCCCTCAATATAACATTTATGAGGGATATTTAGTCCACGACAATTGTATTTTTGAGGGTCACTAGTATTTTTCACAGGGGTTCTCTTCACAGACCATTTGTGAGGGCCAGACCCACAACCATTCCTATTTGTGAGGGCCTACAAAGATGAGTTTTTCACAGGACTGGCCCGTGAAGAAAGGCTATTTTTTCCAATGTTACATTAATGCATAAAGAGTTTAATGCATTTTGATAATTATGGGCCAATGTACCTTGAGAGAAGGATTGAGCCAACCTAATGGAGTATGGTGTAATCAACATCCTAGTGAGGATGAAAGAGAAACTTATAGTTGTATGATACTCATGTAATGAGTATACATTGATACTCCTAATATGTGTGGAGTATGAATTAGGGTTTTGATTCTTAATGAACATACTGGAAACCCTAATCGGTTAATAAAGGGAAACCCTAACTCTAATTATGGGAATGTTGTATTTCTCTTATATTGAATGGTGATGATTGGTATGTGATATTGAAACCATGTTGATATCATGAGATAATGAGCATAGCTAAGTATGAGCTATGATGTTTCATATAATACCGATTATATGAGTCTTGTAAGTCATGTGAAATATTTGTACAACAAGTATGATGCTTATACAAGTCTTATGACCTAGAGATGGATGTTCCTAGTGAGAGGTGACAAGATGTTTATAAAAGTCTCATGATCTAGATATTGATGTAAGAGATGTTAATGTTCAAAATAAACTAGGAAAAATGAAACCCCGTAACATAATAATAATAATAATAAATGGTTATAAAGATAATAATGAAATCTTGGTCATACATGCATTATGGTTATAGCAAAATAAGGGATATAGTGTTTCAAATATGCTACAATGAGATATGAGGAATACTTGTATCACGTAAAGGATGTGAATGGGTATGATGGCTTGACCGAGGTATAATGCCTAGCAAAGGTGATGTGGTATTCAATGATAAGTTTAAAGGATTGATATCCCATAATGAAAGAGAAAGGGAAACATAAATGTATTCCAACTACTACGGAATCCTTAGAAATATGGCCATGATATCACATGATTGGTATAATCCAATACCTAGATATAGTTTCACATGATTGGTATATCCAATGCCTGGATATAGTTTTACAGGATTGGTATAACCCAATACCTGGATATAATTTCACAGGATTGGGATAACCCAATGCCTGGATATAATTTCATAGGATTGGGATAACCCATTACCTGGATAAGATCTCACAGGATTGGCATAATCCAATGCCTGGATTTAATTTCATAGGATTGGCATAGTCTAATACCTGGATATAATTTCACAGGATTGGGATAACCCAATACCTGGATATAATTTCACAGGATTGGGATAACCCAATACCTGGATAAGATCTCACAGGATTGGCATAATCCAATACCTGGCTTTAATTTCACAGGATTGGCATAGTCCAATACCTGGATATAATTTCATAGGATTGGGATAACCCAATACCTAGATATAATTTTATAGGATTGGGATAACCCAATACTTGGATAAGATCTCATAGGATTGGTATAATCCAATACCTGGCTTTAATTTCACAGGATTGGCATAGTCCAATACCTGGATATAATTTCACAGGATTGGTATAAACCAATACTTGGACAAAACATAATGATGTATATTCACATGATTAGTACAATCCAATACCTAGATAGAAGATTGGATGAGGCCAACAGATAGAAATGAGAATGTTTCATGGATGTTATACCATGATAATAGTATCACAAGATAAGCTTGAGATGTTGGTATAGTATGATGGGTAAATGATACACATGTTCTTCATATTCCTTATAAAGTGAATAGATGATTTACTACCCTACCACAGACAGTTACAATGCTTTAAAAGATAAGAAATGTTCTAATATGCTTATCCACAGTGATTAACCTTGCTTATTAATATAAAAGAAACTCTGCTCAGTTTTATACTATTTACCTGTGATAATAACATTGTTGGCAGAGAGTTATATTTCTCACTAGGACAATTGTCTCACCCCACGGGATCCACATTTTTTAGGTGGACGTGTACGAGGAGGTAGAGACCATTCTACAGAGGAAGGACAACAACACCAGGGACAACAGTAACAACTCAAGTTGAATGTACTTTCTGTCGTGTCTTGTAGATAGAAGTCATATGTGTCATCTCTGTACTCTCAGGTCCTTAGATTTAGTACGTGATGGTTTTATGAACAATCTGAGATTTTGGCTTGTATGCCTCGAGGTTTTATATAGCGTCAATTCATGTTTTGACAAAGAAATTGTAATATGTTATCCTCGAGATGAGATGGTATAATGTATGTACAATGTGAACCCTGATGTATATAAAGTTTTGGTTCTTTCATTAAGAGTTTTCTAGGAAATGGATCTCTTTGCAAAATGTTTTTAAAATTTAGCCTTTATTCAAGGTCATGTTTGATGATATCAAAGTGCATCAAACAACATGTGATGAGTGTAGCAATTTTAGGTCTAAGAACCATAATCACCACCATCACTTTGAGAGCTATTATAACTACCATTCAATGGTTTCCATGTATCACTCTCAAGGTGGGTCTGTATGATACACTATTCACAAAAAAGTACCTATGTGTTTGGTTTGATATCATATATTATGACTAATGAGATTATGTCATCAACCAACACACACTCTAGTCTTATGTGTTATTCTTGTCTATCAACTTCTACAATAACAACCGACTATGGACATATCAATAATGTATATACTCATAGCATCTGTATGATTTCATTGTTTAGGTCCTCAACTCAAAGACATACGTCATTGAGTAACATCATTCTTTAAACATTTATTATGTAATATCATTAACTCATAACTGGATAAAATAGAATAAATGGTGATTGTGATCATTAGACCCGAAGTCACTACATTAATCGCATGTAATTCTATGTGTTTTCTGCACTAGCCCAATGTGCTCTAAATAAAGATTGTCAAAAATCTAGTGATTTGTTTCATTGTGATATATGGGCATGATTATGAGTAATTTGGATGGATATTTTCCCTCCTTTGGAGTGATATCCCAACCACTTATCAAGTAGGACTATGGATATACATGGCCATGATCATGTGAGCCAATAATGATACAGATCTCACAATATCTTGAATAGTCTGCTCTAGTTCAAGGAACTTGAATGATAAGAGGATGAAAATCCATGCCTCAATTTCAATCTACATATTTGTGATAAAGTGATTATATGGTTGTGGTAACATTGGTCATTTTATAGGTTGTAGTTGTTCTCCAACTCATTCCAATTACTAGGGTGGAAAAAATATGTGGTTAGAAACCAATCTTTACTTGTGTAGCTTTGAACATCACTACCAACATAATTAGGAACCTAGAGGGTCACATCCACAAGGTTGCATAAGGAAATTGTAGTTTGAAATCAAAAAATGATTTAGAATGGTTTTTAATCATAAACAAGTTGATTTCCTATCCAATCGGGTGATTGGAATGTTCAGTTCACTTATTTGATTGGTTGGGTCTATTATAATTGATTATTATTTGGTTGACTAGTTTTCACTCTGGACTGGTCATGTCGATGCATTGGGAATCATAGTTGGCCAATTAGAATTCAATAAGGAAAGATTCAACTTGAAAACTAATTCGAACTTGGATCAGGACTGACACAATTGACTGATTGGGAAACTCAGTCAGTCGATTGGAATTTAATAGGGAATTCAGATCTCGATCTAGACTGACCTAGTTAGCTGATTAGGAATTCTAATCTCCAATTGGGTTTCTAGTCTAAGTTTTCAGCATTTAGGCTATTTTCATATTGTGATTAGGAAAAGGATTGGAATTAGGTTTTTCCAACCCTCTGACTCTCCTATATACGTCCCAAAGGGTGGATACAACACTTAAACCAATTTTTGAGGCAGGTTAGTTGTCATATTTATCTCTTGAAGAGAGAGAAAGTTTCCCTAAGGATGGCTAACCAAGATAGGAGAAGAAAGGGAGTTCCACAATGACTAGCACATTGACAACTCCTATTCTTCTTTAACTTGGTGGACAAGTTGGTGCACCAGGTTCTCCCTCATCCATGTAGATGAAGTAGAGATTGAGGCACACATGTACAAGCTTGGATAAATTGTCTCACATGATGATAATAAGGTTGTATGAAGAAGACAATTGTGCAACATGGTGGCCAATGTAGATATCTTGATAGATGTTCTAGATTTCTTGATGGTTGATTCAGATCTAGTCAAAAGTTCAAGGCCTTTACCAATAAATACATGTCTAGTTGTTAGACAAGTAGTGTGCATAAAGGTATAATCATTCCCCTCTCTCATTTGTTGTTCACTGATGTTTTATATCTACAACAAATCTGATGGTTAGGGTAAAATGGGTAGGATTTTTTTTATTATTTTGATGTGCCTCCTTCTTGAGAACACTGGGGTAGCATTACAGCTGATGTTTGTATGCTTTTAATGTAGGTTCAGGTTTTAAACTGCAAACATCAATTGGAGGAATCATGTGCAAACATTTATCCACATTTGTTTTGAAACCCTATAGAGATTATGTCTTGTAGATATTGATCTTTATTGCAATCCAAGGTGAATTGAAATTAACATCAATGTCTAGAGATATCCATTGTGGCTTCTCACTTAGAAAGGAGTGGGTGAGAAGGAGTACATGGAGTGTTTTGCAATTGCATCAACTACTCATTGTAGTTGTGCAAAATAAAGGAAATACATAGATTGCTAGCTTCCTTCATCAATTTTAGGGACCACTTGCAGTGGGGTTCCAACTTGCTTGCTTTAGGTTGATATTGTGTGAGCACATCAATGGTCAGGTAAGCATCTCCGTAGATTGTCGCATTGTCCCAGTTGTGTTCTCTACACCAAGAACCACATGCAGTATGGAGACCACCTCAACCTCTAGTGCACAAGAATCCTCATGATGCATTGTCTAGTGGAGTCGACATCATGTATCCCAGAGCCCATCTTGAGAGAGTGCCCTTGAAAGGTTGCATCAACAAATAGAAAGATGTTGCACCCACTAGGATGGTGCTTGATTATGTGAACATTGTATGGTAACTTCTTGTAGAGCTACTTTGGTGGATTGATGATGGTCTGTGTCCTCTCCTTGATAAAGACAACTAGTATCGATTTAGGTTTTTCCTTCACTCCATGAGATATCTCATTGAAATAATGCCATAGGGTCCCACAGGAAACCGCAGGAAGGACACTATGGTATGAGTTAGAGGAAGGGTTGGTGATTGAGTCAATCCAAGCTTCCCCTTGCACATTGAAGAAGCCCATGTCCATGTGTAGCACGTCCCATACCAATCTATTGGCCATGCAATCCCTTGAGCAATGTAGGTGTGTGTCTTGGGCATTGTTGTAGATAGGGAAAGTTTCATTTTGGGTGATATGCCTTTGTTTCCTCTCCCAATTCATGAATTTATGGTGCTTGAGGATCTAAAGGAAAACTTTGTATATTTGTGGGGCACTGAAAGACTAGAGTTTCAGCCACTATGATTTGTTGTGTCCAGTCATCTGGGAGAAAAGACAAAAATAATTTGAACATGCAATGAGAGTACTTGTGGGTTTGAGGGGCTAGCTCCAAGTATCATCTGCCTCATGGTTGTCGAAGGGGTACACTACCGATAAGATTTCAAGATGTTGAGGGAGATGGGTATGGATGAAACCCCAATCCCAACCACATTCACCATGTGCCATTGAATTCATACAAAGGTCCTCAAGGCCATGAGGAACATAAGTATCTGTATCAATTTGCATTATGGATGTACCAAGTATCCATTTATCATGCCATACATTTGTTTGGCGGCCTGAATTAATTGTTTTACATCTAGTATTTTGGATGCGACCTTGATTCTTCTTTATCCACGTTAATCACCTAATATCATATATGATATAGGATACAGACACACACACACACACACACACACACACACATATATATATATATATATATATATATATATATATATATATATTACATAAACATGTGCAAAGACTTGAAAATTATTTTTCTTGTTGGATGTATATATGACAATTAGGTTGTTATGGTATGAATTGAAACATATAACATTAATATATTTATTTTGATCAAAATTTATATAACATATATCTAGTTTTCATACCATGACTCTCTCTATACATTCTCCATGTAAATTTAAATTGTGTAATTACAATAAAATGATGTTATGACATCACCGGTAGACCACGATGGAAAGGAGGACATGATCAGAAGCCCACACTAAAGGGGATGGTCCTTGAAGGGTTTATGATCAAGAGAGATGACAACTCAATCAACAACACAAGAACTGACCACAATGAGGACCATCAATCAATCGTTTGGCTTGCCTAGTCGAGCAACTAAAAATCTTCTAGTGGTTAGATTTAAGGTTACATTAGACGTGAATCTCTTGTTTTTTTATACAACAATTGTTGGATCGAGATGTTCTACTAGTTGCCATAACCTATTTTATCGCATATGGTGATCATTATAGTATATGTTCATATAATCATATATATGCAATTATGATTGAATACATAAGAATATATATATATATATATATATATATATATATATATATATATATATATATATATATATATATATATATATATATATATATATATATAAACATATTGTCGACGTTGAAGATGCCTTCCAAGTGCTGTACACATGAAAACATTATTCAACTAAGTGTGGGAATACCAAGTGTGGTGCACTGTCTAGCTTGGGGAAGTGTGATAATAAGTACGTGGGTTTGCTCAACAAGGTGCATATCTTATTGTATTGGCTTTGGGTTGGACTTGACTAGGTGATATTAATGAGATTAAACAACCAGAGGCATAAAGATGGCATATATTTCATATGATGATTTGTTAACATGGATTTGTGCAACCATCTATCCAAGAATTACATATCACATAATTGGTAATAGTTACCTACCTTAATAGTTAAGTTGTGAGCGTTCAACCATATTTTGATTCATGACTTAATGTATTTTGGATCTTGACTCACTAGAAGATTGCCTATTGTAATCTTCTAAATTAATAGCGAGGCCCATGAATTTGAATAAACTCCAATTTAATTTCATTAAATCAGATTTTTGAAATAAAAATTAATTTTCAAATTAATTTCTTGACTCATGCAAATATCTTCTAGATCAATGGTAGATAGAAACAATAATCTCTTTTCAATACAAATGGTACTTGAGAAAGAAAAATTAAATGGGAATAACTTCAACGATTGGTTCAGGACACTGAGAATTGTCCTCATACATGAGTGTAAGCTCTATGTATGAGATACACCAATACCTTATGAACCAACTCCAAATGCCCCTAGAAAAGAAAGAGAAGCTCATAGAAGCATTCCAATGACGCCACAAGCATCAAGCGTCTCATATTATGCTCTATGAATCATGAGCTTCTGAATCAACATGAGGATATGAATGTCATTGACATGATAACACATCTCATTAACATCTATCTAGAACACGCAAGGCAAGAGAGGTATAATATCTCCAAGGTGATGTTTAAGTGCAAGATGGAATAAGGTGATCCAATTGGACCTATGTACTCAAGTTAACTGGGTATGTGGAAAGTATAATAAGACTGGGATTTCCTTTAGGCTAAAGTTGGCCACATATGTGATTCTACAATCATTGCCAGATTCATATCAATAACCTTACATGATTTATAACTTGAATTTTTTTGCTTATTTGCTGGTATAGATAAGTGGCATGTTGAGAACAGGTGAGGGGAAAATGAAAGACAAGCCCAAATCTATATTGATGGCCATCAAAGAAAAAGGAAAGTCTAAAGGTAAAGGCAAAGACAAGAAAAGTTCTAAGACTAGACAAAGTCTTCTGCACTTAGGAAAAAGGAGGAATGTATAAGAGAGGCAAATGTCACCATGATAGACTTTAGAAAAAAAAATTGCCTTCTCTACCCAAAGGAACTAAAGAAGAAGAAGAAGCAAGGGACAGAGATATCCACTTCAAGTATATATGTTACAAAAATAAACTTATATACTTCTTCATTATGGATATTGGATACCAGATGTAGATTTCACATATGCTCAAATCTACAAGATCTGAAAAGAAGTAGATCCTTAAAAAAAGGGGAAGTGGAACTATGCACTGTAAATCGAACAAGAGTTCACGCCACTACAGTAGACACCTAGGGGCCGTTCGGCTGATAACTTACCAAATATTGGTATTTAATGTATAACAAGTGGTTCCGATATATAACAAACTAGATCTATATGTATTTGATCTAGTAGTTGCGCTAATAAAAATACAATAGTCAGAAGCATGCCATATTTAGGCATATTGTAAACTCACATACTGGCTGCCGCGGTCACCGTTCTACTGCTTCTGTAGGATCACTTTTCACAGCATGGACAACTAAAATTGTATCCCTAATAACCATATGTTCCGGAAATTAAAAGCCATTTCTGTAGGGAACTACCGTAGTTTTAATGACGGGGACCAAATGGCACCCTATTGTTTATGTTTACTAATGATCTTGTAATAGTATGTTATGTGCATGTTGTAAATAGAATTATTATTTTTGTATCTTATTGGACAAGAATGCTCTGAATTTCTAATAAAGAATGGTTGAATTTCCATTTCTAATATGATATATTTTATAGAAGTGCCTCTATGTCTTATGATATTTATCTATTAGATCTTGAGGAACATGTATATGACACAAATAATAAGAAGTTAAAACTCATTGACTGAAATAAAACATATCTAGCACTATCGTCTAGGGAACATAAATGAGAAGTGCATATCTAAACTTTGTCAAGATGGTTATCTGGACTCTTTTGAGTTTGAATCAATAGAGACACGTGAATCTTGTTTTTTGGGCAATATGACAAAGGCACCTACTACTAGAAACAATGAGAGTGTGGGTGACTTATTAGGACTCATATATAATAATGTATTTGGACCTTTCAACACAAATGCTAGAGGTGGATATCAATATTTCATTGATTTTATTGATGAATGCACTAGATTTGGTTGTGTATATAATGAAGTACAAGTCAGAATCCTTTTAAAAGTTTAAAAAATTCATGAATGAAGTATATAATCAACTTAGAAAGAGAATTAAAGCACTTTGATTGGATCAAGTTGTTGAATACTTAAGCCAAGAGTTTAGGTCTCTTCTGAGGGATTGTGATATTGTATCACAATTGACCCCACATAGAACACCAAACATAATTATGTGTTAGATAAATAAGGAATCACACCTTTTTGGACAAGGTATAATCAACAACGAGTTTAGCTAATCTTCATATTTCCTTATGAGGAAATGCTATTGAAACCTTCACATTTACACTTAATTGAGTACCTTTCATTATTTTTAAAACACCATATGAAATATGGAACATTAAATGTCCTAATGTATATCTTAGATGGGATATTAAGATTTGTAGCGTACCAACTATGGAAATGCTGTTGACCCCTTGATGGAAGAACTTTCACAATATAAGCGTGACAGTCACGTTAGATCAATTGAAAATAGATTATGAGTGATTGGCTCTGGTGCAAGTGTGAGACTATTGGTTATATACCCTGAGAGACATCATGTGATGATTTTAAAAGGGATTTAATTATTAATATAAGGCAATTCCACTTAGTATATTTTTTTCAGTATTGAGATAATGAATAAACCCAATAATATCCTAAGAATGTTTTGACTCGATAAGTTATGGTTTGGGTTGAGGACTTGAACATGAGATCATATGTATTCTTAGAGTATTCATCTGTTTTAAGTCCCTAGTTGGTTATTATTGTGGATATTATAGGACAATAATAATACAAAAGACTACCATGTATATTGAGTAATGGCTACGTCTCTTTAGTCGCGATATTGTATATCAACTCAGATATATGGGTACTTTTTAGAGAACAAGTTGTACTGGACATACCCACCTTGAGAATGACACATGGAAGTCATGTAATGAAATTTTAGAGTCATATCTCATTAGGACAATGATGAATATGATCCTTATACCTAAACTTACTATAATAATTACATGTTGTTCTATCTACTTTGACCATTAGCCCATCATGCTTTGAATAAGGGTTACCAAAAAGGTAGTGGTTGGGTGCATAGTGACACATGGGGTTGACTATGAGTGATGTAGATGGAATTTCTACCTCCTTTGAAGTGATATACCAACCACTTGATATGCAAGACTATGGGAATGTATGGTCATGTTCATGTGATTCAATATTGTAATATTAAGCTCAAAATATCTTCAATAATCAGCTCTAGTTCAAGGAACTAGATTGATGATACGAATATGACTATTGTATGCCTTAGATTGATGGTATGAATATGACTATTACATGCCTCAGTTTCAATATGGATATCTATAATAATGGGAGTATACAATCATGGTAACATTGGTCACTTTATAGGTTATAGTTGTTCCTCAACTCATTTCTATTACTCAGGTGACACCAATCTTTGCTTGTGTAGTTTTGAAAATCACTACCAACATAATTAGGAACCTACCAGGTCACACACATAAGGATGCATAAGGAAATTGAAGTTCGTAATAAAACAAATGATTAGAATGGCTCTGAGTTATAAATAGGATGATTTGATGTTCAATCAGGCAACTGGAATATCTAGTCATCTGATTGGATTGGTCTGGTCAATGGATCGATTGATTGTCAATTAGTTGACTATCTTTTACTTTGGACTGGCTCAATCCTTCGATTAGGAATCCCAATCCATGATTAGAATATATAAGGTTTCAATTTGAAAACCAATTCAGATTTGGATTTGGATCGACCCCGTTGGCTGATTGGGAGACCTAGTCGGATGATTGGAAATTAGTCGGAAATTAGGATCTAGATCTGTACTAACCCATTTGGCCAATTGGAATCCCAGTGGAGCTATTGGATTGTCATATCAAGTTTTCAACATTAATGTTGTTTTAAGACTGTGATTAGGAAATGGATTGGAATTAGGGTTTTCTAAGCCCATGTCTCTCCTACACAAAGAGGGCACATCACAAAGTGAGGATACAACACTTGATCCATCTTGTGAGACATGTTGGTCATCATATTTCTCTTTTTAAGTGAGAGGAATTTTTCCTAAGGATGACTGCCCAAAATAGGAGAAGAAAAGGAGTTTTAAGACGACTAGTACATCTACAACTCCTATTCTACTTCAACTTGGTGACCAAGGTGGTGCATCGAATTCTCCCTCATCTGCATGGACAAAGTAGAGGCTGAGGCACACATGCAAAGTCTTGGAGAAGTGTTCCAAAAGAGATAATAAGGTGATACGAAGAAGACAATCATGTAGTAGCTTGGTGGCCAATGCAGATATCTTGATAGAAGTTCTAGATTTCTTGGTGGTCAATTCATATATAGAAGTTTATATTCTTCATTAAAAGGAGGTGTCTAGTTGTTGTACAACCAATGTGCGTAAAGGTATACTTTTTTCCCTTTCTACATCTTTTTTTCCACTGATGTTTTGTATCTGTAATATATCTCTTAGCTAGGGTAAAACATGAAGGAAAACCATTATTATTCCAGTACGCCCCCTTTCTGAAAAGCCTACATCTTCTCCCATTTTTTCTTCTGGTAGTATGGTCGAAGATGTTATCTTGTCCTTTCATAAAGGACATCTTGTGCATGTGATGGCCTTCATGCACAACACCTTGTCGACACCATGTGGAATGCAACTGTTGTAATGGAGGATTTGATCTTGGATGATGTAGATGTTGTTGTAAATATTTGGTTGACTAAATTAGTCACTTTCTCTTTAGAACCCTAACACCCCTTCTCAAGTATGACAATTTCATTCAGCCCATTTTAGTTGGTACCATTTGGTGTCAACTAGTTTCTAAGATTGTAACTAAGGGAGTAATACCAGACATTGTCTCTTATCTTCTAGTTCACCAATTGGTGTTGGTTCTTATGAGGGTGCTAAAGCTCTTTGGCATGTCGTGACATGTGTTTTACATGATAAGAGACGTGTTCATACACATATTGGATCTTGTGGACTTCTCCAACACGTTCAATATGGTTGACATGTCCATTTTTTTTCAAAGTTTGTCTCCACCGTTGGGGGAGTGCATGTTGGGTTGAATTATACTATATTGTTCATGCTCATCTTTACTTGGATCTGGGTGAGCCTATTTTGTCTTCCGCTTGGGTCTAACAAGGTCATCCACTTGGGCCACTTCTTTTTTCATTGGCTTTTTATCCCTTAATTTTACAATTAAAGGATGCATGCCATCTTGAATAATTATCTTTATACCCAAATGATGTTGTTACCATTAGTGACACTATTTATGTATCTATGACTTATCTCTCTTGCAAGAATTGGATCTATATTTGAAATTCATATCAAAATAATCAAATTAGAAATCTTTTGGTCTTTTGACGACCCTAGGAAAGCTCATGGTTGTGAATTTTTTGCTCTTGACATTCTCAGCCTATGTGGGGTGTGGACCTTCTTGGTGGTCTAATTTTAGTTAATCGTAGTTTTTCTTTGGAATTATTGAGGAAGTATGTATCAAAATATCTTCTTGTTATGGATATCCTTGCCTCACTTAATAATCCATAGAGTGAATTTCTCCTCCTTTGGTCATGTATTGTAGTATAAAAGTGATTGTTTTCTCCAAACAACACAATTTGGTTCTATTTCTTAAGCCTTGAAAGACTTTGATTGTGGAATACGACATTGCCTTTCACATATTATTGCTGGTGAAGGTCAAGGTTTTGGTGACCTACAATGGTGTCTTGCCATACTAGTTATACATCTTGGATGGACATGCATTACAAGTGCCCAATATATGGGCATCTATGCCTATATTGCTTCTTGGGTTCACACCATAAAGCCTCATGACCATATCCATTATGAGGTTGGTCCTCTTCTTGTTGGTGGCACTTTTTACACTATTGATGATTCCATTTGCAATCTTCTACCATCCATTTTTTGGTGCAAGTTGTCATGTACTCCTTATTCCACCCCAAAGACATATACTCTTTTGGCAGACACCTACTACAACATGGTCTTTCAGTGTTTAAAGGCATCCGATTTGTCTCAATGACGATGGGCTACTTTTGGGTTTCCCTACTGGTTGACCATGCACAAGTCTTTCTTCTCAATATTTCGGTTGATGGTCTTATATTATCTATGACATCTTTTGAGTACCGAGCTATTCTACATTACTGAATAATGGGCCCTCTATATCCTAGAAATGAGCATTGACCCCTTTGTCATTGTGCATATTTTGATCTTTTAATGATCATGCAATGCACTCCCACATCTGTCCATGGTCAAATTTCTATTACAATTTCATTCAGGATGCCCTCTTTCACATTTTTTTCTCATGATGGGATAGAAGAATTCAAAGAAGCTCCAATCACCTTGATAAGAACTTGTCATGATGGTCTTCATTCTTAAAGATCATATAGATATATTGTTATTTGATTGAACAAAGGGAAAACACTTTTGTTTTGATCTTGCTAGTACCTCTCCATTGACTGGGAATAGTTTAAATAACATTAAGGTAGGTTAGACAACTTCTGATGTGACCACATAAAGTTCATAAGCATGGTATTATGTGTGAAGCCAACCATCATCAATTACTTCCCTTTGCCTTAGGTATCTTTGGTGTGCTTACCAATGACTCAATTTCCCTCTTATGACACATACAACATATCATAAATAGGAAAACAATGATTCCATCATATACATCTTTAGATTTTTTCTTTAGATGATTGGGCTTTGCCATTCAAAAAAGTTTGACAACCCAGTTTGTAGTTTGAGCCTTTGTGAAGGTGTTTCTTAAATGTTAGTACATTTCCCATGTTTTGGCTCAATTCTAAATTAAGAGCTGATTATACTCAAATATAAATATTAACATATTTTTTGATGTAAAGAAATCACAACAACAAATTGCATGTCAAAATAACATTGTTTCAGTTCATTCCTACAAAAATGGTCTGAAAAGATTTGGTCTTTGGAAAAGAAAGTGCTCAATAAGCATAATGAATAGTCATTCCATGTCATATAACTCACTTTAGAGTAGTGTATCATGTTTGAGATCATAATATGACGTTTGAGTTATTTTCACCCCATATGGCTAAATCCCATCAAATTAGTGAAAAACTTGTGAAATCATGTGATTTTATGAAAAATAATCCAATACCACACATTTTATGTTCAAACGGGGTTGATATCAATATATTTCTATGAAAAAGACATATATTCCAATTCTCATTATAAAATTCTAATTTTACCACAAAAAACCCAAATTCTATGTAATATGTCTAAATTATCATCAAGTAGCTCAAATTGAGTTTAAGTTAAACTAAAAGCCTAAATTAATTAGGTCACTCACTAATACTTTAATAAGTAGTGATTTATTTCCTCTCCTATACTAAATAGGTGATATAAAAAATTCCATAAAGATTCCACCAAACTTCTTTAATGTAAAAGTATACTACCAATGTGAGAATGCGTCCCCATTGATCAACCCTAAACCATGATTGGGACGAGTCCCACAAACTAAGCCCATCTTAAAACTAGAAACTTATAAAAAAAATGACATTAGGAACAAAATGATCTTCATAAAGATCTCAATACAAGCAACCATCATGAAACATCACATGATGTTGTATAAAAGTCCAATATTTCTCATTTAAATCATCTCAATAGCAGATAAGATAGAAAGACAAATTGAATTCTCTTCAGTAACTTCAACAAATAGGTTTACAAGATGATTGATATCTCTAAAAAACAAAAATATAAGATGTCAAAATCAGTTTACAAATCGTAATTGTAAAGAAACATTAACGAGAGAAATCCATTTTATGTAATAATAACTTCCAACCTATCTCTCAGGAAAGTGAGAGTATAAGGTACAATGTAGACTCAAATATGTTATTTATTGTTACATTTTGTTCACCATCTCCTTTACACTATGATGGCATACAAAAAGATATTAAGGAAGAACAACGTGAGACTCTAAAAGAGTCCCAGTGAGAGGGATACTCCCATCAAGATATATACATATATAGATATATTTTAAGATGAACTACAAATAATAGAGAGAACTTTATTATTTATTTTAATTTCTAATTATCCATATCATTCCACAACTCATATTAGGCATATTTTTTTATAAGAGTATAAGACATTTCATATTACAACAACAATATTCTCATAGTATACTCATCTCGAATGCAATAAAGATAACCTTACTTATAGTTCCTTAGGCAATCCCTACAATTACAAATAATTCATAAAGTATCACAAAACCTAAAAATAATAAAAGGACAATAGCAACATCCAATGTAATTCATAAATAAAATCCTAACCAAATATACTACATGACATAGTTAAGCCCTGGGTAGTTTAAGATGTACACTCAAACTACTAGATGATCACTTTAAAGAGATAATCAACATTGTGTAAGATCTTATAATTACCGCACTGCTAAAAGTATCTTCCCCTCAGTGAGTACGAGTGACAAAATAAAGTGGCACAACAACTAAATCACTAATAGGGACACAACAACCATTTGGTTGGTCGTGGGTATACAAGCCACGACACCAAAAACTAGTATATACAACCCTAAAACTGACTTATAATCGTCTACAATCTCAATCACATACAAGTTGAGACACAACTACAAATATTCTCAAACTCCTTGAAGTGGGAATGAGGGAGAAGTCTGTCCCTACATCTGCACATACTCAACAGTAAACACCCCCATGCTCCTTTACATGATATGATATCGCTACAAGGGAACTCATTTCAGTGTCTCAAAATTAATGACACTAGTATACCTCTATGGTCACAGTGCACTACATGATTAGGGTTATACTTGATTAATATAGCGAATTACCCATTTTTTGTTGCATCAAACAAGTTACAAATAAGGCATAGAGATATAATTGTAGAAATTGATTAAGTCTAACAATTACATTAGATATAAAACACATCCATATATTCCATATCACACAAAATAGGTTCATATTCAATTCTTTCCCATAACAAGACTCCAATCACCAATTTTAAGGCACTAATAAGGCCCAAAATATCATTATGAGAAAAATAGGACTAAGTCCTCATAAGAATATTGTATCCACGTAGCAGTTTACATATATCTTTAAAAGAAAATAACTAAACTATATCCAACATGTTAGATCAAAACTCCAATGGGTGTAAAAGTTTTGATAGAGTCAATATTAGGTTATAAGAAGGACAAAAATAAACATAGATGAGCCATCTTGAAATATCAAGTCTACTTTAATCTAGCTCCCAACAACATAACTTAATAGGGAAAAGCAACATAAATGCTACAATATTAGCCATCACCATTATATACATCATATAAAATTATCCTTTTAAGAACATTTAATTCAACGATATTCAAACCACACCTTATGTCTCCTCTAGAGCATACATAATTGGCTCATCAGATATAGGGCAACAATATCAACACACATGACAATATACAACTCCATATTATGGATATGACAATATTTCCCATTATCTTCCACTTCATTTATATCCAATCATGGATGAAAATCTTACTATTGGACCCTACCATAATCCAAATGGTGGTACCCACATCATTGCCTTCACGTTCTAAATCCCATATCCAAAATATATCTTATAAGTCACGTTTTATGTCAGAATTATTTAGTTTTATTTAATTATAGGAATTTAGCAGACTAACAATATATAAATTAGTATGAGAAGGTGATATATTCGATTAGGTGGCATCTTTCAATTAATCTCGATCTAAATTACATAAATTTCATGTTTGATTTGTAAAAAACCCAAGCTACTACATTTTTTATTATTATGATACCATAATGAAAAATTATGCATGTAAGTATTCTACTTTCTATATTTATTTATGAATTAGTATGATTGTAGGAAGTTTTAAAAGATATAAATCATCCCTATATATGTATATGTATTTGTTTGTGTGTGTGTATATATATATATATTATATATATATATAAATATATAATATCAAAGTATCTATTAGGGAAAAAAATATCATTCCTAACCATGATAAGGTTCAAAAAGACATTTAGGACATAAAAATGACAATTTTACAAAGGGATTTTGCTTTGCTTTTTAGGTATAACCTAGTATAACAATGTGTTTCAATGAGGGTCATGCATAGAAAAACATGGGAGTCAAAGAAAAGTCACAACATCCTTCAAAGTACCGATTTATTACACAAAATGCCATTATTTCCATAGAGAGATTCATCATTAATGAAGTTTTGTTTCTACCACAAAACATATATCACAGTCACATAACAACAACTATTTTTTTTGGCAAACTACAAAGTATGAGCAAGTTATGACGAAAACAAGATTAAGCATATAGATGTTATTTTTAAGTCCAAATGAGCTACTCTTAGGTACTTGAATATATTCAATAGAATTTAAGGAACATAAAAGTTGAAGAAAAGTTTTCATACACTCTATATGATCATCTAGAAAAAAATAAAAATCACATAATTTATTTTTTCATCAATATGGTATAGTCAATTTTTGGCAAAATCACATATATTTTGGATTTTCAACCTTAAGGCCACAAGAATGCACTTTATTACCCCTAAGAATTAATATTATAATATAGATGACATCAATAAATTATGTGATCATCGAATAATAATACAAAACAATCTAATATAGTTACACAATTAAGCATATAGAGCAAGATCTAGGTATGTAAGGTGAAACTTAAACATTTCTCTCTCATTTAGGATATGAATGCATTATTAAATCAAGGAAAAAGCAAGAAACCTGCTTGAAAAGCGTATGGAAAGGAGCCTCCTTTTTCAGGACACATGAATCAACCATTAAACATCACAATCAACCTCCCAACACTTCATGTAGGCTCTATCTGGATAGATCTATATCACCTAGGTCAAATAGAGAGGGAGAAATGTGAGATTCTTATCTCTAGAAAGCTAAAACCACCATGAGAGACCATGAATCTTGGACAAGGATGAAGAAGAAACTATTATCAACAACAAAAAGACAGAATAAATTGATGATCATACATATTTAAGACTAAAAGTGAAGCGATCAAGTTTTGGGATGTCCTATGGAAGCTTGATTATCATCATGCATAGACATGCAAGCATATACAAGCTCCTTCCTCAAACTGATGAGCATCCTTAGAAGATGAACTCAATAAACACACTAAAAACCATAAACTTAACACCACACCTCATGAATACCCTTCCAAAGGCTCAAAAGAAGCTCCTTTAAGCAAGGTATAGAGCAAAGCTTGGGTAGAAGAGGGGAAAAGAAGATTCTTTAGTTATCTAGAGCAAGAAACACCATGGAAACTGAAGGAACTCATCATAGGAATGATAGGAGAGGTGAGACATCAAATAAGAGAGTTCAAAAAAGGATATCTTACACAAATAGGGGTGAAAATAAAGTTTCTAGGCTAAAGATCTACCAAGGAAGTTGCATCTCCAACATGAACAAACTTTTTGTTGTATACCCAAAGAGTAAGGCTAAAATCGAACCTATAAAGCTTTGGGATGTATTATGGAAGATTGATCCCCAACATGCATATACATGCAAGCATGGACAAGCTCCTTCCTCAAACTGATGAGCCTTGTTGGAAGATGAACTCGATAACCACACTATAAAACCACAAAATCAACACCACACCTCATGATAACCTTCCAAAGGCTCTAAAGAATCTCCTTTAAGTAAGATCTAGAGAAAATCTTGGGAAAAAGAGGAGAAAATAGGGTTATTTAGTTATTTAGAGCAAGAAACACCATGACAATCCAAGGACCCCATCATAAAGAAGAATAAGAGAGGTGAGACATAAAATTAGATATTTCAAAAAAGGATATCTTACATAGATGGGGGTGAAAACAAAGTTGCCAATCCAAATATCCACCATGGGAGTTGCATCTCCATCTTGCACAAACTGTTGGTTGTATGCCCTAAAATCCATCTTGTGATGATAGTAATAGTGATACTTTGTACTTAATTGAATCGTTCTAATAAAAGACAATTTCATATACTATGGTTGTTTGAATATTGAGATAATGACTAAACCTAATAGTGTCCTAAGAACAATATGACTCGATGACATATCCTTTGGATTGTGGACTTGAACATGAGATCATATGTATAATAATAGTAGTCACTCTTGTTATGTTCCTAGTCGATTATTATTGTGGATATTATAGGACAAAAATTTTATATATATATATATATATATATATATATCTGTGTGTGTGTGTGTGTGTGTGTGTGTGTAAAAGTATCTATAGGGAAAAAAATAACATTCCTATCCATGATAAGGTTCAAATAACCATTTAGGACATATGATTGACAAGTTTAAAAGGGATTTCCCATTACTTTTTAGGTATTTAACATAGTATAAGGATGTGTTACAATGAGGGTTATGCATAGAAAAACCTAGGAGTCAAACATCCTAGACATAGAGAGATTTAACATTAATTAAGGTTTGTTTTACCAATGAAACTATAATTATCTTCTTATTGTAGTCATGTAGCAACATACTAAAATTTATGGTCAAACTCCAAAGTATGCGCAAGTTATGGCTAAATAAGATTAAGCATATAACTTTCTTTTTTAAGTCTAGATGAGCTACTTTTAGGTATATGACCTATGTTTAATAGATTTATAGGAACATAAAAGTTGAATAAATGTGTTATATACACTCTATATGATCATCTAGGCAAAAAGAAAGATCACATAATCTGTTTTATCATCAATGTGGTATAGTCATTTTTAAGAAAAATCACATATATTTTGGATTTTCAACCTTAAGCCCACAATAATGCAGTTTATTAACACTATGAATTAATATTAGGATACATAGGATATCAATGATTTTCACAATCATCCCATTGTAATACAAAACTATAAAAAAATAGTTACACATTTAAGCATGTGGGCAAGTTCTAGGTATGCCAGGTGATATTTAAGCATTTCTCTCTTATTCAGGCTATAAATGCATGATTAAATCAAGAAAGGAGTAAGAAACTGGCTTGAAAAATGTGGGTAAGGAGCCTTTTATTTTAGGACATACAGACCATCCATTAAACATCATAATCAACCTCTCAGCACTTCATCTAAATTATATCTAGCTAGATCTATCTCACTTAGGTCAAATAGACAGGAAAAAGGTGGGGGTTATAGCTCTGGAAAGCTAAAACAACCATGGGTGACTATGGAGCCTTGCCTATAAGGTAGAAGAAACAATTGTCAGCAAAATAAGAGAGAATAAATAGATGATCATACATATTTAAGACCAAAATGTAGCTATCAAGACTTGGAATGTCCTATGGAAGCTTGATCATCAACATGCATAGACATGCAAGCATATACAAGCTCCACCCTCAAACTGAAGAGCCTCCTTGGAATATGGACTTGATAACCAAACTATAAAACCATAAAATCAACACCACACCTCACGAATAACCTTCCAAAGGCTCCAAATAAGCTCCTTTAAGCAAGATCTAGAGCAAAGCTTGGGTAAAAGAGGAGAAAAGAGGATTTTTTGGTTGTTTGGAGCAAGAAACACCATTGAAACTCCAAGGATCTCATTATAAGGAAGAATAAGAGGGGTGAGAAATTATATGAGAGAGTTTAGAAAAGGACATCTTACATATATGGGGGTGAAAACAAAGTTGCAAGGACAAAGATCCACCATGGAAGTTGCATCTCCAAAATGCACAAACTATTGGTTGTATGCCTTGAGACCCATCATGTGATGATTGTAATAGGGATACTTTGTACTTGATTTGATTATTAGTAAAAGAAAATTCCATTAATTGTGTTTGTTTGAGTATTGAGATAATGAATAAACCTAATAATGTCCTAAGAATGATATGACTCAATAATATATGGCTTGGGTTAAGGACCTGAACATGTGATCATGTGTATAATAAGAGTATTTACTCATGTTATGTTCCTAGTTTGTTATTATTATGGATATTATAGGACAATAATAATACACAAGACAAGCATGTATGCCGAATAATGACTATGTCTCTTTAATCATGATACTATCAACTATGATGCACGTGTACTTGTTAGAGAACAAGTTGTACTGAACAAACCCCACTTGAAATTGACTCATGGAAGTCATGTAGTGACATGCCATCATCATATCTCAATGTGACAATGCCGACTGTGATTCATAGACCTAAAGTTACTACATTAACCACAATTCATTGTGTGTGCTTTAATGACTAGCCCAACATGCTTTGAAATATGAGTTACGAGAAAGGTAGTGATTGGGTGCACAACAACACTTGGGGATGACTGGGAGTGATGTAGATGGAAGTTTTCCCTCCATTAGGAGTGATATCCAAGCCACTTGATAGGTACGACTATGAAATGCATTTCAATGCTCATGTGGGTCAATATATGATAATTGAGCAGACAATATCTCAAATAGCCTGCTCTAGTTCAAGGAACATAGATTGTGAGTTAAGTGGATGGCATTCCATGCCTCGGTTTCAATCTGGATATCTTTGACAAGGGAGTATACGATCATGACAACATTGTTCACTTTTATAGGTTGTAGTTTCTCTCCAACTAATCTCTATTACTTGGGTAGCAAAGAAGTATTACTAGAAGCTACTCTTTCCTTGTGTTGTTTTGAACATCACTGCCAATGTAATTAGGAACCTATTGAGTCACACGCCTAATGATGCATAAGGGAATTGAAGTTCACAATAAAACATATGAATTGAATGGTTCTAAACCATAAACATGATGATTTACCTTCTGACCAGGCAAAAAAATGTCAGATAGGTGATCATAATGATTGGGCAATAAATCAACTAATTTTCAATTGATTCATTGGGATTTCCACTGGATACATGTGGTAAGTTGATCAAGTTAGCCGATCATGTGATCACAATATTACTGGGAAATTCAAAAATTGGAAAACAAGTTTATATCTAAATATGAACTTTTGTGATCGATCAATCAACTATCGTGATTGGGCGATTAAGGGTTGTGATTGGGTGATCATAAAATGTGAGTGGACAATCATAAATGTTGTTGGAATTTACAACATTGTACTATTTTTGGGATTGTGAATAGGAAAGTGATTGAATTAAGTTTTTACAAGCCTACGACTCTCCTATAAGGGGTACGTCCCAAAGGGTGAGATATTTCTTTAAGACACAACTTGTGATACATGTTGATCGTCCTCTCTCTCTCTCTAAGAGAAAAAGAAACCCTAAGGCTGTCACCTAAGACATGATAAAAAAGAATGTTTCAGAATGACTAGAATGTCCAAAACTTCTGTTCCTCTTCAATGGGATGACCAAGGTGGTGCACCATGTCCCCCCTGCGTGGACAAAGTAGAGGCCAAGACACGACATGTGGAGGCTTGAAGTACACTTTCTATAAGATGACAAAAGTTTGTTGTTTCGAGGACAATCCATGACCTTTCTCTTCAAATTGGATCTCTCACCTTCCAACTCATATTTGAATTTGGTAGATTGTGATCTTCATCAAGAAAAGATACATCTTCTTGTTGGAAAACAAGAATGCACAAAGGTATCACCTTTATACCTCTTTTGTTCTTTTATATACTAGAGTTTTATAGCTAAGACAAATCCATTTGCATGGTAATTTTGGAAGAAAAATTTTAATATTCCACAAGGCATCTTTCCTTGAAAACCCTATAGTGGTATCAAGCCCGACTTCATATACTTTCTAAGCTGGTTTGGTTTTTGAACCGCATCAATTTGTTTGACAAATATCATGCAAATTGTATCCATGTAATCACCTAATATCATATATGATATGGTATATATTACACAAGCCATGCGATGACTTGAAAATCATTTTGTTTGGTGGATGTGTGGATATGGTAATTAAGTCACCTGTGGTATGAAATATTTAACATCATGATTTTTATTTTGATCAAACATCATGTAACATGTTTATGTATTGCATGCCATGACTATATCTATCATTCTCCATGTAACAATTTTCAATTATGTAATGATGTAAAATCATCACCGATGGACTATCATTGAAAGAAGGAGAGGGTTAGACACTCACGTCAAAGAGGAAGGTCCTTGGACAATTCATGAACGAGACAAGGTGAAAGATCAATAACACCACAAGGTCTACCTTATCAATGACTTATGATCGACCGATCAACTCGTCCGATTGGGTGATCAAGAATCATGATAATGATCTATCCTGATGATCTAAGAATTATGATTGAAAAATTAACTTGCTTGATCGGGCGATCAGAATACCTTGAAGGGGTTGATCAGGGAATCTTGATTGGATGATCAGCTTGCTTGATCGAGAGACTAGAAAAGCCTGAAAATCTCAATAACAATTACATCAAATGTGAATTTCTTGGTTGGTTTTTCTGCAACAATCGTTGGCTCAAGTTGTTGTACTAACTACCACATCATGTTTTAGATCATGTGGTGGTTTTTATAGTGTATGATACATATATAATAATACATATGTAACGATGATTAAATATGTGTAGATATGTATATAAATCCCTTAATATAATATCGATTTTAAAGATGCCTTTCAAGTGTAATACACATGAAAACTTTGTTCAACTAAGTGTGGACATGTCAAGCGTGGTGCACCATCTACCTAGAGGAAGTGTGATTATAAGAGTGTGTGCCTACCAAGTAGGATGGATATCTTATTGTATTGGCCTTGGGTCAAACTTGACTAGGTGATTTTAATGAGATTAAGCACCTATAGTCATAAAGATGGCATATAACTCATATGATGAAACATTGACAAGGAGTTGTGCAACCATCCATCCAAGAATTGTATATGATGCAATTGGTAACTATTACCTATCTTATAACTAAGTTATGGACGTTGACATTGGTTGGGTAATAATGTAGTGTATTTTGGATCTTGGCTCACTAGAAGATTGCTTTCTATGATCTTATGAATTAATAGTGAGGGATATTTATTTGAATAAAATAGTGGGTGCATCATTAGTTAAATTACAAATTAATTCTATCAAATCAGAATTTTGAAATTAAATTAATTTTCAAATCAATATTATTGACTCATGAAAAATAACTTCTATTGTAGATCAATGACAAACACAACCACAATCCATTTTCACTACATTATGTCCTTGAAAAAGAAAAACTTAATGGGAATAACTTTAACAATTGGTTTAGGACACTGAGAATTGTTCTCACAAATGAGTGTAAGCTCCATGTCCTGGACATGCCAATACCTAATGATCCGACTCCAAATTCTCCTAGAGTGGAAAGGGAGGCCCATTAGAAGTATTTTGATGACACTATGTACATCAAATGCCTGATTATTTGCTCCATGAATCATGATCTTCAGAAGCAACAAGAGAACATGGATATTATTGAGATGATCAAACATCTCAAGAACATGTATCAAGAACAATAAAGGCAAGAAAGATATGATATCTCCAAGGCATTTTTCAAGTATCATATGACAAAAGATGATTCCATTGGACCCCATGTACTCGAGTTAATTGGGTTTGTGGAAAGTCTTGGAAGATTGGAAGTTCCTTTAGGTTAAGAGTTGGATAGAGATGTAATCTTGCAATATTTGTTAGATTAATACAAGCAATTTCCATGAACTATAACATGAACAATTTTGATAAGCCATTGACTGAGCTACTTGGCATGTTGAGAACTGTTGAGGGGAAAATGAAAGGGAAGCCTGAATCTGTGCTAATGGACAATAGAGGAAAACAAAAGTCCAAGGGAAAGGGAATAGATAAGAAAGGCTCTAAAGATAGCCCAAAGTATTATGCACTTGAAGCAAAATGATGAATGGGTAATGGAGGCAATTGTCACCATTCTCACCAGGTTGGATGTTAGAAAAGAAATTGCCCTCTCTACCTTGAGGAACTAAAGAATAAGAAGTAGGTGGTTGAGATCTCCACTTTAGGTATATATATTATTGAAATAAACTTATCTACTTCTTCATCAGGGGTATTGGATATCATATGTGGGTCTCACATATGTTCAAATATACATATTTGAAAAGAAGTAGAGTCTTGAAGAAAGGGGAGGTGGAACTACATGTTGAAAATGGAGAAAGAGTTGTTGCAACTACTGTAGCCATCTAATGTTATCTCTGCCCAATGGCTTGTAATAGAGTAGAGAACTGCTATTATGTTCTTGCCATAAATAGAAACATTATTTGTGTATCTTGTTTGGACAGGAATGATTTTAAGTTTTTAATAAAGAATGGTTGTATCAACATTTCCAAATATGAGATCTTTTATGGTGGTGCCCCAATGTCTTATGGTCTTCATTTATTAGATCTTGAGACAAAATGTACATAACATAAATATGAAGAGGTTAAAACTCAATGACTCAAACGAAGCCTATCTTTGGCACGGCCATCTAGGGCAAATAAATGAGAAGCGCATATATACTCTATAAAGATGGTTTTCTAGACTCTTTTGATTTTGAATCAATAAAGACATGTAAATCTTATTTATTGGGCAAGATGACGAAGTACCTTTCACTAGAAATAGTGAGAGAGACGAAGACTTATTAAGACTCATACATAATGATGCATGCAGGCCTTTTAGCACAAGTGCTAGAGGTGGGTACCAATACTTTATTACTTTTATTGATGACTTGAGTAGGTTTGGCTAAGTTTTCTTGGCAACGTCTCTCTCTAACCCTAGTGCTACTAGGATTTCTTGGCTGGAGGGAGGGGGATTTGGCCACCGTAAAGTGGTTACCCACTCCCCCTTGGCTTCTTCTCACTCATCATTGACATGGTCTCTTATTTGTGGAGGCGTGCTTGTTTCTCCTTTGGCTTCCTGGTGTCAATGGTGGAGCCATCTATCTAGACCTGTGGGTCTAGATCTTTGGTGTCTTGGAAGTTGTTTGTCTCTCGAGACACGTCAGGTGGTCTAAGCCTACTTGGTGGCCTGTGTGTGGTGCCTTTAGAGGCAGTGAACTCTTTCATCCCTATCGTCGAGCGCAACTGTGACGAGTTTCCTACCTCCTTTCTCTTTTACTTGCTTTCTCTCTCTCATTTTGTCTTGCCCATTGTTAATCAACGCTTCTTTATCTTCTCTTAGTAGATTTTTCTTTCTCAGGCAATTTTGTTGCGTTGTTGTATGGAAGCAAGTACGGGGGTGATATCCTTTTAGAACACCAATTTGGTGTAAGTAATCTACCACAGATACATGCTCAGGTTGAAGGCATTCCTCATAAAAAGTTGTGTTAGCCAATGAAGGAGAAGAGGCATTTGTACATCATTGTTCTTATCAGATTAAGATATGAGTTTCTATGGTGGTTTGTCTATCCTTGATCTTTGTGTGGTCTTTTAGTTTGTCTTCCTCCTCATGTAATTGTCATATGGATCCTCCATAATGAAATTTGTCTGTCTAGATTAAGTAGGTTTGGCTATGTGTATCTAAACAAACACAAGTTAGAATCCTTTGAAAAATTCAAGGAATTCATGAATAAAGTATAGAATCAATTTGGGAAAATAATTACAACACTTTGATCAAACAAGGTGGTGAATACTTAATCCAAGAATTTGAGGTTGTTTTATGGGATTGTGGCATTCTATCACAATGGAATGCACCTGGAACACCACAACATAATGGTGTATCAGAAAGAAGTAATCACACCTTGTTGGACATGGTACAATCTATGAGGAGTTTAGATGATCTTTCATTTTCTTGGGGGCATGATCTATAAACAACCAATTTACACTTAACAAAGTACCTTAAATTCACTAAAGAGACGCCATATGAGACATGAAATGGGAAACATCCCAATATATATCCTTTATGAAAGTTTGGGGATGCGAAGCTTATGTCAAGAAATAGTTCTGTGAAAAGCTTGGGCCCAAATTAGATAAATGTAATTTTCTTGGGTACCCTAAGGAAACTAAGGGTTACTACTTCTACACTCCATCTAACAATAAAGTTCTTATTTTAATAGATGTTTTATTACTCAAAGGGAATTTATTTTTAAAGGAACAAGTGGGAGGAAAATAGAACATGAAGAAGTTCAAGACCAACAAGAATGCATCAAAAATATTGGAAGTCGACAAGGAAGAAGAGGAAGCACAAACTATTATGGGACCTCAAGTCCCTATCATAACTAAAGAACCTCAAAGATCTAACAGGGCACATCTTGAGATATATGAATTTCTTGTGACTCAACAAGATAATTTGATGGTCATAGATGATGATCCAACAACCTACAAGGAAGATATTGAGAGACTAGAATCTAGCTAGTGACTTGAGGCCATGAAATCGAGATGGACTCCTTGTATACCAACAAGGTATGGACCTTGGTGGATCCACCTGAGGGGGTAAAACCCATAGGGTGAAAATTGGTCTTCAAGAAGAAGACCGACATGGATGATAATGTATAAACCTACAAAGGTAGATTGGTTACAAAATGTTGTAGACAAGTTCAAGGTGTTGACTATGATGAACATTTTCACCAATTGCCATGGTTGAATCCATCAAGATCATTTTTGCTGTTGCAACTTAGCTTGACTATGAGATTTGGAAAATGGACGTTAAAAATGCATTCCTTAACATGAATCTTATTGAGAATGTGTACATGACACAACCCAAGGATTTGATCGCTCCAAATGAAGCCAATAAATTTTGTGAGCTAAAAGGTCAATATATGGATTGAAGCAAGCATCTAGAAGGTGGTGTCTTCATTTTAATGAAACAACCAAATAGTATGTCTTTATTCAAAGTGACGATGAATCTTGTTTTTACAAGAAGGTTAGTGGGAGCATAATTGTATTTCTCATATTGAATGTAGATGACATACTTTGATGGAAATGACATCCCTATTCACACTTGGTTAAAATATGGCTGGGCAATATCTTCTCTTTGAAGGAATTAGGAGTAGCATCTTATATAATAGGAATCAAGATATATAGAGATAGATATGAAAGGCTTCTTGTTCTAAGACAAAGTATATACAATGACAAAGTGCTAAAGAGATTTAGCATGTAAGATTCTAAGAGAGGTAACTTACCCATGTCACATGGAATAAGTCTCTATAAATCCCAATGTCCGAGCTCTTTGGAAGAGTGATCACAATGATTAATCTTCCATAACCTCGACAATTAGATCTATCATGTATGCAATGATATGTACACACCCATATGTTTCCTACAATTTGAGCATGACAAGTAGGTACCGGTCGGATCCGAGTGATAAAAACTAGATAGCAGAATATCCTTAAGTACTTGAGAAGAACTAAAGATCAAATCCCAATTTATGGATTTGAGAGATAGTTAGTTGTAAAGAGTTGCACTGATTCTACAATAGAGGTCGAGTATATTACCACATCCAACACATCAAAGGAAGTAGTATGGACCAAGAAGTTCATTAGTGAACTTGGAGCTATTCCAACCATTAAAGATGCAATAGATCTTTACTGTGATAATAATGGAGCTATTGCACATGATAAGGAACATAGATCGCATCACCATTCTAAGCACATACTCATGCATTAAAATCTCATATGTGAGGTTATACATCAAGCAAATATTAATATTTGTAGAGTACCAATTGAAAGTAACATTGTTGATCCACGGACAAAATCTTTTTCACAACATAACTTGATAGTCATGTTAGTTCACTTGGAATTAGATTCAGGAGTGATTATATCTAGTTCAAGTGGGAGACTATTGGTTTATGCCCTAAATTCCATCATGTGATGATTGTAATATGGATACTTTGTACTTGACATGATTATCAATAAAAGGCAATTCCACTTATTATGTTTTTTAAAAATTAGGATAATGAATCAACCTAATAATGCTTTAAAAATGATATGACTCGATGACATATGGTTTGGGTTGAGGTCCTGAACATGATATCATATGTATAATAAGAGTACTCATTATTATTATGTTCCTAGTCCATTATTATGTTTTTTAATATTGGGATAATGAATCAACCTAATAATGCTTTAAAAATGATATGACTCGATGATGTATGGTTTGGGTTGAGGTCCTGAACATGATATCATATGTATAATAAGAGTACTCATTCTTGTTATGTTCCTAGTCCATTATTATTTTATATATTATAGCACAAAAATAATAGACAAGACTAGCATGTATGGTGATTGTTAACTATGTCTCTTTTAATATTGGATATCAACTCAAATGCATGGGTACTTGTTAGAGAACAAGTTTACTAAACAAACCCACCTTGATATTGACACATGGAATCCATGTAGTGACATGTCAGAGTCATATCTCAATGTGATGGTGGTGGCTGTGATCCTTAGACATGAAGTCACGACACTAATCATAAGTCATTCTATGTACTTTGACCACTATCCCAACATGCTCTGAAATATGAGTTGCCAAAAAGGTAGTGATTGTCTGCACAATGACACTTGGGTATGACTAGGAGTGATGTAGATGATATTTGTCCCTCCATTCAAATTAATATCCTAGACACTTGATAAGAAAGACTATGAAATGCACATGATCATGTGAATCAATATATGATATTAAGATGACTATATCTTGAATAGTCCACTCTAGTTCAAGGAACATATATTGAAAGTTAAGAGGATGACATTCCATGCCTAAGTTTTAGTCTGGATATCTGTGATAAAGGGACTATGAGGTCATGGAAACATAGTCCACTTTTACATGTTATAGTTGCTATCCAAGTCATTTCTATTACTTGGCTAGAAATGAAGTGTGAATAGACACCACTCTTTGCTTGTGTTGGTTTGAATATCACTCCCAACATAGTTAGGAATCTACTAGGTCAGACACATAAGGTTGCATAAGGGAATTGAAGTTCACAGTTAAGCATATGATTAGAATGGTTTTGAATCATAAACATGTTGATTTACCATATGATCGGGCAACCATAATGTCTAATCAGCTGATCATATTGATTGGGTCGATAGATCAATTGATTATCAACTAATCGATTGAGATTTCACTAGACACATGTGATAAGTCAATCAGGCCAGTTGATCACATGATCACAATGTTACATGGAAAGTCTAAAATTGGAAAACAAGTCAGGTCTAGATTTTGACTGTGTGATCGGTCAATCAACTATCACGATTGGGTGATCAGGGGCTGTGATTGGGCAATCACAAAACGTGATTCGTTGATCATTAATTGTATATGAGATTTAAACATCGTATTGTTTTTGGAATTGGAAATAGGAAAGGGATTTGAATTAGATTTTTCCAAGCCCATGACTCTCCTATATAAAGGGGGCATGTCCCATAGGGTGAGATATAGATTTGAGACACAACTTGTGAGACAAGTTGTCCATCCTCTATCTCTCTCTCTCTCTCAAACAAGGAGAAACCCTAAGGTTGTTGCCCAAGATAAGAGAAGAAAGGAAGTTTTAGGATGACTAGCACATACACAACTTCTGTTCCTCTTCAAATGGGTGACCAAGGTGCATGGTGCACGTTGTCCTCCCTCATTCATTTGGATGAATTAAAGGCCAAGCCATGAATTGCGGAGGCTTGTAGTACATGTTCCATAAGATGGAAAAAGGCTTCTATTTGGAGGACAATCCAAATCCTTTCTCTTCTATTTGAATTTCTTGGTTGCCAACTCGAATTTCATCCGCTAGATCGAGATTTTCACTGACAAAAGATGCATCTTATTGTAGGAAAACAAGTGTGCACAAAGGTATCACCTTTATATCTCATTTTGTGATGCCTCGACGCACCACAAATGAGATTACTCAAAACTAAATGTGGAATATACTTAAACAAGCAGATTACTAGAAAATATTGGAAATTAAAACCAGTTTGGCATAAGCACCAAAAGCCAAAAACTTATCACATATAAGCCCACAAGTGTGTCACATGCATTACATATCATATCACAAGGTGCTTACATCATTGTGCATCCTCATTCTTGTCATCAACATGTTACATGAGATATCTGTTCTGCATATATACATATACACATGCGATATATGTACAACCATGGCTCACGGGCCAAAAAAAACCTTGAATCGATAACATATCCATTAAAACACATCGAGAACACCCCAAAGACCTGAGTGTACATGAATGGCATCTAGGACACTTTCACCAAAAGACTAGCAACACATCCAACCTTATCAGCTGTTGCTCTTACTGCTGCTCTTTCTCAGCTGCACGATCTCTACCTCTTCGTGCACGACCACCTAAACGATGTAGAAACCCATGGGGTGAGACCAAATGTAAAGTACTAGAACCTAGAATCTTACCCTATTCCATTATTAAAAATCTAGTAAGATTTGGTTTTTTAGATTTGGCCAAACGAGGTTAAAAATTAAAACACATTTACATAATGACTTAATTATGTGCCATCATGTAATAAAACCATGAAATATGTTGCATGTATTTCCTTTACTATCATAATGGATAAATAAAAATGAATAATATGCTTTGGAGTCACAATTCATTATTCCATGTCCATAAATATTAATAATGTTCTATTATTTAAATAAATACGAAATTAACAGATTAAATATGTTAAATAAGTAAAATGTAGAATTTCATGCAAAATAATAATATATATAGCTCTTTTGAAAATATATTGAAGATAATAAGACACAATTAAGTAAGTGTTTATGATAAAGATATAATAATTTGTTAAATACAATGGTAATGTGTCAAAATTCCAAATGGTGCCATATCTCATAAAGGGACATCTTCAAAATTAAATAAAATGGTAGAAAACGTGTTCCTTGGGTGCCAGTTAGATTGGTTGCCAAGTTTCACTTTATTTGAACAACAATAATCATTTTAAATATAATTTGAGAAGAATATAAGAGAATAAGCTAAACGTGTTAAATAAATTACTAAAAGTTTTCAAAAGTGGAAATAAACCTCAAGTTCAAAATCTACATACCAAAACTACTCTATTTTGGACAATCCTATCTATACTAATGTAATTATGATAGAGAATGTATGTTAAATCCAAAAACATTATATAATATGTTAAACCATCCCAAAAAGGAAAAGTAATTTTAAAACCGTCATCCTCACATTTTAATTTTCTTGCATGTCAAGTTTACAATAAGATAATATTCCTATGTGCCTTAAATTAATTATGAAAATAAAATAAACGGTAAGATCTAACATTATTAAATATATAATGAAACACCCAAAATATATGTAAAATGGGGCTCATAATATATTATGATGAAAGTGATATATAGATACTATGGAAGGTCGAACATTGGAATGTAATAAAAAATACAAATAATATAGTAAATAGAATTCTAAGATACTAGAAGAGTATGCTAAATATTAAATTAGATATAGCAGTAGTAACATGAATTCCTATATATATTAGTTAACTAAATAAATTACCACAAAAGTGGAAAATAATGATAAACTATAATCCCCACTCCTTGAATAATTTTTATGTAAAAATATTTTCCAGATAATGCTAGTTGCCTTGAATAAATTGTGGTAGAAAATATGGAAGTAATAAGAATAAAGGGCTAAGACTATTTTGCATCGAAATATTTCCTAAAGGTTTTATTGCCATGCATAATTTTGGATTTCCATATTTTTAATAAACCATCTCTTCTTAGACAATTCAATATTGTTTGCTTAAACCAAGAAAATCATATTCTTTTGTGGTTGTAGAAAAGAAGGAAAGTAATAACTATTTAAGCGGCCCTTCTCTCCATGACTTCTCTCTCTCCACTCTAACCATCACATTGAGATTACATTTGAGTAACTTTCATTTTGTTTTATTTTGACATTGTTTAATATTTTATGACCGACTCCCCACCCAATCCAAATTCTCACCCTAGATATATATATATGGTGTGATGCCACTTCTCCCTATATTTCTATGACTGACTCTTTAGTCCTTGTATTGCTTTGACAACCCAACGTTTCCTCTAATTTCAAAATGTATCCTCCTTCTTATACCCAATCCCACCTTTAACTAGTAACCTTTCCGGCATAATTCTTTGTTCTGGGTCATTCTCCAGTGAATTTCATTGATTGAAAGCGTTCTTGCTACTTTCCCGAGGTGGCATGGGGATCATGGCATCTGGATTTGACATGAGAATCAACCCAGGATGACACCCAATGGCTATCAAGGCTGGCTCTTTGATTTTGTTCTTTGTATATGGCAGAGTCTCATGAACTTACAGATTCTCCCTAGTGAGGTAACAAACTCACTTTTGTTTTCATTTTCTTCATAATCAAAGCTTCTCAATTTTGCGTTCCCTCACATTTTTGCTGTGATGAACAAGTTGTTTTCCCTTCGGATATCACCGCTTTTGTCCTATGCTTTTACGCAAAACCAGTTTGTGCTCGGTGCACCATTATAAGGCAATATCTCTTATTCTATTAATCATTGGTTTCGTTATTTCCCAATGGTTGCTCCTTGTTAGCCATGGTAAAGAGGGTGGTTTTGAGGTGATGTACTTTCAAAAACTTTGTTTGGGGTCTATGGATCCGTCAGAAACTAGACATAATTGTAGTTGTCTAACAACAACTTGAGGAAGTTGAGATCCCAAAATTAAATCACTGATTTCTAGCTTCCACCATGGTATCATACCTTTTTGTTTTGTGTTCTGAGGGAAGGAAAATGATAGTTTGTGATCTTCCAACTTGGCCCCTAACGTGGATTTTCAGGATTGTGTGATTAGTAGATATTTACAAAATTAATAGTAGGCCTAGAAAAATAAAAGAAAACATGTTTTGCAATCGTTATATTTTTCTCTATCAAATGGTTTTGATCTTATCCCTGAAGTTAAATATAATAAATACGTGATGTTTCAAGGATTTTTTTAATTGTTTAATATTTCTAAAATTCATAGTTAAATATTGATAGCTTGAAAAATAAAATAAAATATGTTTTAAATTCAGACATTTATAGTCCATTCAATGGTACCGGTTGTATCACCTAATTCCAACATAATAAATATGAAATTTTTATGGATTTATCTAATTGTTTGGACTTCCTAAAAATTCATAATTAATAGTATATGAGATTAAAAAAATAAAGTAAAATATGTCATGAACTCAATAGAATATAACCCACAATATAATATGGTTTTGAAGACCTAAATCACTAATAATAAAAGGGAGTTTTTAGAGTTTATGTAATTAATACAAATGTAACCATGTTCTTATGTATGTCTTTAATAGGGTGCTTGTGGACTAATATGGAATTAGTATTTGGACCCTAAACATATGTAGACTTCACCTATGATTTAACAACTCAAGTTAAGGTATATGCATCTTTTCTATTATCCAGACATTGCTATTATGATCAAACAATCCTTCATATACGAGGCATGAGTAGATATTCTATTTTCCATATGAAATTCTTATTTTCTTGTATATAAATTATTTTGGATGCTCTAATCCTATTATTTCATATGGACTAAACTTATACCTTCCTTTCCCTATTTGCGTGCATGCTTAGACTATCCCTATTTCTTGTAGTGGTACATTTGTACAACCATATTTACAGGGGCTGCTTTTCCACCCATGGTGTACTTTTCCACCCATTATTTACAGAGGCATGCTTTTCTACATACGATGTGCTTTTCCACCTAGGGTGTGATTTTCCACCTATTTGTTAGGTTGAGATTCAATGGTGTCTCAACCCTACTTGAAATAATTATAGTCTTTGTTTATTACATGCACAATTTATTGTTGTTATTATTAATGGAAAATTTCAAAGGCAAGATTCCCTACTTGACAATCTTTAGTTAGATATGCCTCATATTTTGGCCTGATATAATTGTTTTGGCACATAATCCTATTTATCATCCTTTAGTTTGATGCTCTTCTTTTAAAATTTCTAAAGTAGTTCCTAGTTGTTATTTTCTACACATACTCAGTTTTTGTTGACATCCTTTCCTTTTATTTTCTTCCTCATGGGTATTGTTTTTCAACCCACCCAGAGGTAGTACAACCTAAGGAGTTGGACAAGGAGGACTTTGCTTGGAGACGTATATCTAGCTAATGGAGAAGACTCTTAATGGGAGGCAGAGTTGAGATAGATTAGATATCCCTCCACTTTGATCCTTATGTTCTAACTTTCATGTAACCCCTATATGGGAGATAATGTTGTACTTTTATAAAATTGAATATAGTCCAGAAATATATTTCTACTTCTATACATTGGTCTCTTTTTGTATATCATCATTTGAGAATTAAGAAAAAAGTACACATATTCCATCATATGTTTTTAGTGTGTTTGGAATAGATGGGTTTATTCTCAAATTTAGTTGGGAGTGGATCCCCTCTTGGGTCCCACTCCTTACACCAAATGTCCTAGTGAGAGATATAACTCTCTCCCAACATCTATTAAAGCACATATAACTAAGCATGTAGATAAAAGTACTTAGCAGGTTAAGCAGATTCATCTAAATAATATGTATCTAACAGATAAAGCAGATTAGGCAACTAAGTAATCACTGAGCAGTAGAGAAATTAATATTCAAAGAAGGAATATGAAGAACATGTATAATAGTTAACTTCTCTTACCACTTACAAATATAAGGCAAAGGGATCAATCAATGTTATTCACATTTGTCACTATGCACATATACTACACAGTTGTATTACATCTTTTATTAATACCCTGAGAAGACGAGGTATACCACTTATGCTCCAACTGACCACTACTAAGTTGAAGTTAGTGCCATACAAGGTCAATGGAAGACCTCCCCAACACCTCTTGTTCATCACAAGAGAAAACACCGCATAGAGATATCAAGTCTAACTGCAAAATAGCCCATCCTACCTTGGTATATAGGCACAATGCTAGTGAAAATGAGCTACGAACCGCAGTCGTACTGCTGCCAGGGTGTGATGCCCGCATCCCACGATTACCACTAATCATGAGATTAGGGCATGAGTTTGAGGATTATACTTAATACAAAGTTCACTCCATTTTTTTTTCAAACTCTTTGTTTTCTCACATCCAATCACATAAACAAACTTTACAAGAGAATTAAATTTTTATTTCTCTAATATGATCTCAACATTAATGACACACATCCATACATTCATTATGTTTCTTACACTTCCATGTACATACGACATGACAATCATTTGCATTCTCTCTTATTAAGGAAATAAACATACAAAACATCATTTACAACTCTCTCACATCTATACAAGGACCTAGAGTGACAGGGACCGACTGAACTTAACTGATCTCATACTTAACTCCTGTGGTAGATCTACTCTGATGCATTTAACTTCTTCATGTCCATGCAATTTCCCTAAAAATTGTGAGTAGAGGGGTGAGCCTACTCGCTCAGTGAATGAGTAAAACAACAATGCAGTCTAAAGTACTGAATCTGACATTTATCTTTCTTGGATAATTGAAATAAAACAAGATTAGTAATTTCAAATTAAAAGACTAGATATTCATAAACTTACTAATAACATTGAAGCCTACATCATTAGAAATAAACAAGTATGGAAATATAATCGTCACAATATTCAATATTACATTTAAAGAACAACTACTATGAAACTGAAATCAAACCTTTCTTAACTCTTCTTACTTATAAGACACTCTTTAAACTTATATTATCATATTTTAGCTTATACCCTGATCATATATAGTGTACTCTACATATGAACAATCGTAACGAAATATGATCTCACCGTAAAAGACTTAGCTGACACACCCGGGATGCTAAGCCTGACTACATCGCTGGTCTGCAATAGGAAAATGGCTCTCTGGCCGCGACCCACCTATGGGCCATAAAACTGGACTCCTCCTCTAACCTGAGAACACAGGTAGAGAGTCAAGCCACCTATTGGCTTTTCTGTACTCTAGTGCCACCAGGATATCTGGTTGACGTTGGACTCTACATACTATATTTTTAAGGAGACTTCCACTTGGGCTTCGTCCCCCGTACCACCTGTTAGTACGATCCGAACCCCATATATTGGATATCGCCAGGGTTAGGTTGTTTCATCCCTACAACACAGACCTCTCATAGGGAATCTACGGTGTTTAAGGCACTATTATTACTGTAACTTTGATTATATCTTTCTCTTAGACTGATATCTTTTAACTCTATATATTAATGACTACTCAGACTATTGAATTGAAATCACTGATGATACTGAAATGAATGCTTAACATACTGTTTACCCCTTTCTTAGGGTTTTTCCTTACTCATACGCATATAACACTTCTCATGTATCCAAACATATATCAGGTCTACTAATATAAATATTCTCATTCAACATTTCTCACATTTATGCATGGCATCGATAACATACCTATCTAGGGCATGTCATGTCTCCACTTGTAATAGCATAACAACATATGCATTTCATGACAAGTATTTGAGTTAGAAAATCTGAATCTCATAAACAAAGAATATATGCATATAAGATAATATTCAGATAAAATCTAACAATATCACATGAATCATTTCAATCAGCCATTTACTACTAAATTAGATATGTATACTTGTAAAAGCATACTAGATTGGGTTTCCATCCTTGATTACTTACTATTCACAGGATATGTATTGTGAAAATTAGAAACTCTATTTGTCCATATATCAAATCAAAGAGATCAAACATGTAGAATTATATACACTAGGAACATAAGTAAGATCATATAAACATAAATCTGAATTTTAGCTATAATGTTGTTCAAGCACCCAAATAACTTGAAAATTCAGATCTTCAGAAGATTCTCAGTAAACTTCTTAATTCTGTAGTATTCAAGATACATGGATATCTATATCCATGTCATCATATAAATGTTTTCAGATCATAGTTGGAATATGAATTGAAGTGTTCTATAAACTTAATTCAAGAACAGTTCTTTTCAATTATTGTCATCTAGGGAGAAATTGAGAATATAAATTAAAACCATCTAATTGAGTACAATTGACTGAAATATTCTTTTACCCACTCACCCTAAGCTGTAAAAGAACTTAAAAACACATCACATCCCTGAAAATCTCAATCTCATATCAAATCCATAGCAATTCACTCAATTCTTCTTCCTTTCAAATCAGAAACCCTAAAAATGAGGGATTATGAAGAAAGAGTGAGAAAAGGGGAAATTTTAATACCATTTTGGATCAAATCATAGGAGGGATGGAATCGTGACATGTGAGAGAAGATTCACCATTAAAATCTATGCAAAGAAGCTAAACTTACTTGATTTCATCATATGTCAGATAGAGAAACCCTAGATCAGCAATTCCACCACTTTCTCCTCTCAAACCCTAACTCTCCCTCTCTCTCTAGGATTTTGTTTCTCTGGAATGAATCACGAATTATGAGAGCTACTAATGTGTTAGGTTGACCATATATAGCAATTGAGCTTCTTGGGTGAATTGCACATTGACCCCTCACTAAACTTTTTCTTATTTCAGCAGATTTTTCTGTCATAAAAAGTTACTGTAATTTGTGTATTTAAGAGATCAAACCTTCTCCAAAAATTATGAAAATTTATCATGTTGTGTAAAATTGAGTTACAAAACTTCAATTTAAATTTGAGATCATTCCAAGCTTCCATTAAATAAATAAAATCGAATAGTGAACTGCTATTTAGAATTCTGTAGAAATGTCAGTTGAAGAGTAAATGCCCCAGCACGACCATGCTAACTGCCACAACCGTGCTAAGATGGACCCAGCATGGCCGTGCTGCCTACCATGGCTGTGGTGCATTGATTTCATCATATTTGAGTAAAAAAGTTGGTCAATAGTTCAATTTTTTCAAAACGGTCGTGTGGCTTAGAATGCCCGTGCCACCAACGACCCTACACGGACGTGATACCCACCACGGCTGCGCTATTCTATCCTTCAACTACCATTTTCATTCTCCTTTGCATGGTTTTCTCATTCCTCCCCAACATGATCCTATTTGGTGAAAACCCTAATTTCATCCAACTAGGGTTTATATTTTCTCAAACCCTAATCATACAAAGAGATATCATACTTGGGGTTCTCATTAGATTTAACATATCATGATTGAGATATCATCACTAATCATGTTTAAGTAATTATCAATCTAGTAAAGCATGTAATCATCCACATAAACCCTAACTTACTGATTAATCTTAGATGTAGTCATAATAATTCTCCCCCCTTAAAAAGGTTTTTCCCTCGAAACATAAATATGCAAGCAAAGTACTTTCAAGGTTTATTTTAAGCTTCTGATATCTTACATGTCATTATATTCTTATATTTCATACTTGAATGTATCTTTTAACATTAAGTACTTTATTTCTTTTCTAATCACAACATGTTTAAATCATGACTGCTCAATGTTAACAAATGAATTCTCTATGCCACAATCAATCATATGAAAAAAGAAAGAGAAACAACCATTTCAATATTTTTATACTCTTTAGGTGTTACCTCAACATTGATAATCCAATCCAACTATCTCAATTCATACAGCTCAATATGTACTATTGTTATGTATTACCTCTAAGTCACAAAAGAGAGTTCACCATGTTGTTTTGAATTTTACTATTGTGCTACTCAAATAGCAAAACAGTCTTGCGTTGGAAGACTAGATTCAACAACAATTGTACAATACTACTCACGACATCCTGATTGGATCATGGATGCATAAGGTAAAGCATTACCATCACATTCCATACTATTCTCAAGTATGAACCCACACATAATTCAAGGTGTAACCATCAGGTTATAGCATACTAGGGTTTCAACAAGAGTAACAAAGTATTCCATGATTGTATTAGTCATTCAAGGACTATTCATACCCAATTACCATCACTTAGTTATATTAAAGCTAGGTATAACAAGCTATACCTCATTACAGTTTCATATCAATATAATATGGTTATCATCCCTTCTATTCATATGAGTGAATAGGTAAGACTACCTTATTCAGGGTAGCCCTCCATTTCTTCCATCATTATTCAACCCATGTCACTTACCACAATTTTACAATACTAAGATGGATTATTGGTATGAATGACTACAACTATCAGAAACCTGAAATTAACATATTGCTTGTACATGTACATTGAAATCATACATATAACTAATTTACATCCCTCATTATACCCTCAACAAATTACACTTATAAAAACAAATTCACATATTACTAAAAGCCATTGTTTTCTCTTATCTCCTCATTCATTACTACTTACTTCTTATTTCTTATCCTTATCATTTTGATCATATAGAATAAACATCCCTAAAATTGAAACATACAAGCTAAGAATAGATTATTCATCATTCTTGATATCACTGCAAGAATTTGTTTTAGATTACACTTTTCTCATCTTGCACTTCTCCTTTTGTTCAAAAAACACTTGTTACATTTCAAATTTATTTCTTACCCTTTGCTCTGAATCATTTTCATATTGTTCATCAACCTTTCATATTAGCTAGGATTACTATCAGTGCTAGTTTACTTCTCATAGTGCAAATCGGATGATCTTTTTTGATAGAGATGCTATTATTCAAGGTCAAATCACTAGTGACAACCCTTGAACTACTACAACTCTAAACATTCTAGGGTTTGGTCTTTATCAGCATCATGATGTTATTTTGGTGTGACTTTGCTCCCTTAATTTTAAAGTCAAACTTTGGATCTCACAAGTTTTACTAAAGTCTTCCTTATCTTATCAATTTAATTTACTTTCTCTTACTTGGCCATTCAGATAGATTACATTCTCAATTTACCCTGCTAGGGTTTCATCGTCATATTGTGTGCCATTATTACATTTACTAGATGTCTCTACCATGGTGGCAATGCATCATATATGATTCATTTTCTTATCACTTCATTCCCACATTGCTCTCATTAAGGAATATATGAAAGAGAAGATGATTCTGAGACTTAGAATTCTTATCTTCAAACATTCCCTTAATACATTTGTCGTATGTAGGTTTAATTAGTTATCAACAAGGATACTTCACTAACTAGCACTTGATTGAATCTCCTAACCTCTTTCTTTTATAATCTATATTACTCCATCATGTTTCAAACCCTTCCTTACTTTCCATAATCCTCTTACCATATACTACTCTTCCACCTTTCATCTTTAAAATTTAATTTTCTCTTATGATCATGTTGCTTATTCATGTGTATGATCATGTATACCATGTTGCACATATTTCTTTTTACCCTTCTGCTAATGTGAAGTTGAAATTCTAAATCAATAATATCTCTACTAGTTTCAACTCATGTTTAATACATTACATATCCTTCATTTTAAATCAAACGGCTCATGCATGGGTCAAACATAGTTTCTCTTTTAATCAAGTTTTTCCCTCCTGAATATAGTCTACCTTTGTATGACTTATTCATTGGTTAAGCTACACTTTTGTTCTTCTGTAAGAAACTAGTTTGTTGTTCTATATAGACTTGGAACCCAAAGGTAGTAAGGATGAATGTATTAACTTTACAATAAAGGTATACATTCCATGCTCTCAATTATATCATAACCCTCATTCCTTAATCAAGCTCATCATTTCCAACATTTATCTTCGTTTTAACTTTGTTTCTTGTCCTAGTCTTTTGATTTACATGTTCATTAATTCTCTTTACTTTAACTCTTCTGAAAACTCTTCACTTATATTTACTTATTGTCTACTTAACATATTTTCTTCTATTTTCCCCTTTGCTTTGGAGTACATAAAAACATTGTACTTGATTATATAGTCCATTCCTCATGATTGATTCTTACTATCTTGGCCCTTACATACTTTTCTCATATTTTTTTTCCATATTTCATATTTAAAGTTCATAAAATACTAATCATAAACTTAATCTGAACCTTATGTCGTGTTCCTTTATTCCCAATTAAGGTTTCTCATATGAGGCCCCAAAGTTGGATCTCAGATATCAGTTCTAACTGATTCTTAGCTATTCTAATCTTTCCCATATGTTTCAACATCTTAGTGTATTCTCACTATGATGTGGGTCTAATTTATCCAGAGTCCACTCTTATCATATTGTTAATAGGAGTCATTAGATCCTAGTAACGCATCCTGCTAGCCAGACTAGGCCGAACTTGCAGTCCTGAAGCCAAGAGCTACACAAGATTAACCAACTCCTATTAATATCAAACATTTGGAAAGAATATCCACTTAGGGCAAACTCATTTAAACATAACTTCTGGTCTACATGATACAAAGAATATAAATAATAACTGAATCACTTCATGATACACAACAATATAAAAGAACCATATATATTCTACAAAGTGATTTTATGAATTCATACATATAAGAGCATTTCTATTTATCTTCAATCAAAGAAGAAATATAGAGCAAGAGTTGTATCACACTCTATGTTTAATCTCTTACTCTTTCATTACTTATCGGTATCCTAACCCTAAGATTCTAGGGTTTCTCTCTAGCCCATCCTTCCTATGCATACCTGGCAAGGGCATCCAGAGAAGAATAGACAGAGTAGCTTGATACTGGTCAATCTAAGTATTTAGACACCGGGCTAGGGTATCCAAATACCCAGACTTCCAGAGCTATAGACACATCACCTCCTATCTTCCACACTTATAACTCTGACTTTCTATCCTATGGTCCCTGACAACTCAGCCTAAGCTATGATACCAAAGTTGTCATGCCTGCATCCGAGAATTATCACTAATCATGAGATTAGGGCATGAGATTGAGGATTATACTTAATACAAAGTTCACTCCATTTTTTTTTCAAACTCTTTGTTTTCTCGCATCCAATCACATAAACAAACTTTACAAGAAAATTTAATTTTTATTTCTCTAATATGATCTAAAAATTAATGATACACATCCATACATTCATTATGTTTCTCAAACTTCCATGTACATATGACATGACAATCATTTGCATTCTCTCTTATTAAGAAAACAAACATACAAAACATCATTTACAACTCTCTCACATCTATACAAGGACCTAGAGTGACAAGGACCGACTGAACTTAACTGATCTCATACTTAACTCTTGTGGTAGATCTACTCTGATGCATTGACCTTCTTCAAGTCTATGTGATTTCCCTAAAAAATGTGAGTAGAGGGGTGAGCCTACTCGCTTAGTGAATGAGTAAAACAATAATGCAGTCTAAAGTATTGAATCAGACATTTATCATTCTTGGATAATTGAAATAAAACAAGATAATAATTTCAAATTAAAAGACTAGATATTCAAAAACAACAAAATTCCATCGCAGAAAGGTACAAACTTTTCCCTTCCCCTTCTGTTAAGGAAAAAAATAGACATTTTTTGTCTTCCCTTCATAAAACCCTAAAACCTCGACCCGTCCTGGTTGAGGATATCATTCCCAAAGACCTGGATCACCTCAATGCTGCCTTTCCTATTTTAGGAAAAGCAAATTCATCACTGCTCATAAACAATTTTCTAGAAAAAACTCCCACCGCCCAAACCTGGACATTGGTCCCCCCCAAAAAAACCTTTTTAGGCGCTGCACTGTTCTCATTGCCTCAAAAACAACCACTCGACTTCCAGATGTTTTTCCCACCTCATCTACTTTGGATGTCAACAAAAAGGCCACATAAAAAGATTCTTCAAGGCTCGCCTTCCCCAAAACCAGAACATATCCCATGCAGACCCAGCTTCCTTCTCCATGCACTCTCTCTCAGATAGATTTTTGCCTTTTCACAAAACCTTCATTGTCCCAAAAAAGCCTTTTTTCAGATCACAGGCGCATAAAACAACCTCCACCTCATCATCTCCCATCAAAAAACACCTTTGCATGCCTCGCAAATCTCCCACCTGAACATGCAGACCCTACCTCTTCACGCACTCTGACCTCAAACCCCAGGACTCCACCTATATCAAAACCCTACATCAAACCGAAGGACCATTCAGTCTCATCTCCCAAACCATACTTAAAAAACCTTCCCCATTCAAACCCTTTTCCATTCCATTTCACAAACAACCCACCTACTGCTCCAAACATGAAAACTCCAGACTATCTGGAATACGCGATTGCCCTCGACCTTCCAGCAAACTCTATGCGCCTTCTGAAGGTCCTCACTCTGAGAAGCATTCTCATATCAATTGAAAATAACCTTGACAACAACCTCATCAATGTCTTAGACATCACGCATGCCTTAGCTCTTCTCATTCCAAGCCAAACCATCCTAAAACCAAAAATTTTCTCTCCTACCCAACTCATCTACACTGTCCCAGAAGGAACCAAGATAAATCACCTTTTCAATCAAGTTCTCACTATCCCTTGTGGATCGAGCTTCATCACGGCCAGACTATCAAAATGGACTACTGATTTAGGTGCTTTCCCTGCTCCCGCAGGTGGTTCCAACTGGGTCTCCATTACAAACCTCCCCCCCACCTATGGGAAATTGAGATCTTCAGAGGCATAGCCCATTCTATCGGGGCTACACTTCAATATATCAGCCCTGAAACCTTGCATCCAACACAATATATCAAAGCATTTTGTCTCTTTTCCGTAAAAGCTGCTATCTCATTACCTCCTACCATCAACATCAGAATTGGCGAATCCATCTATAATATCATACTATCTGCTGAACATCCCTCTGAGAACTGTACTACCTTCTCTGAAGTCTCAAAACATCCTCCCTCTTGGCTCATCCCAAATAAAGACAACATATCTTTTGCACATTCCAGGACTACAAGCGATCGAAACCATATTTGGATCCGAAAAAACTCCACCCAGTCTGACAACCCATATTTCCATCCAAACAAAAAAAGAACCAGATCATCTGAACCTTCTTTGTAGGAAAACACATACATTCCTAGAGGTTCCACTTTCCCTTCCCCTACCTCAAAAAAGGAGAGTTATCACACACAAAATAAAAAACATCTACCAAATATTGACCAAAACTCTTCTCATCTTAAGGAAGACAATTCTTTGCAGAGTTCGAAATAGGAGAGCCCTCAACAAAGGTCTACTTCTAGCTACCTACAAAAGATCATGAAGCCAAATCACAAAGATCCAAAAAACATCATCGTCAATAGGACCAAGCCAGGTATTTCTCCAAACTTTTCTTCTTATTCACTTAGTGACTTTACATCTGCTCATTCATTAATATCTACTCCCCCATCAAAGGACAAATATAAAGATTTCGACTCTATTGAAGATCTTGCCTCTTGGTCAAACATAAACAACTTTACTACTTTTGCTAACAAATTAGGTATCCAACTAGAAGATGATGAAAAAGCTCATAAAACACTTCATAACATAGAAACCTTTATGGGTTGGTCAAATAAAAGGGTCATTCCATCTGAGACAATATCATTAACCTTATAAATAAATAATTTGTTCTCTCCCAAGTTTTACTTTCTCTCTGTCTGGACTTCTCGGTATAATGATTATCTCATCTTGGAACATCTGTGGAGCCGCAAACCTCTATAGACGCAAAAAAATACGTGCCCACATCTACAAAAATAAAATTGACCTAATTACAATCCAAGAAACAAAAACCTGTCTGACACCTTTTGCTCTCAAAACTATAGGGGGAAATAGAATCACCGACTGGGTCCAACTACCTCCTGTGGGCTTCAAAGGTGGCCTCTTAGTTGGATTCAACAATCACTGTCTTGCTTCACAAAACACCTCCATTCTTGATTTTTCAATAACCATTGATTTCAAAAATCTTTCAGATGGATATCTCTGGTCTTTCTCAGGAGTATATGGGGAACCAGGGCATGACAAAACCGCCTATTTAGCTGAATTAAATCATCTCTTTACAAAACATCACTTGTCATCCTAGGTTTTGTGTGGCGATTTAAATTTGATCACTCAAATCTCAGATAGACTCAACTCCACCCTTCCCCACTTTCTATGTCTGCCGCTGATAAAAATTTCAGTCAGATGCTAACAAACTACTCTTTGATCGACATCAAACCTTCAAATGCATCATACACCTGGTCCAAAAACCAGACATTTGCCAGACTCGACCACTTCATTTGCACAACCTTATGGGAAGACAAACACCCTCTCTCATCGGTTCATATCTCCCACAGAACCATATCTGATCACTTCCCTCTAATCCTTGACACCAAATCTATCTCTTGGGGCTAGAGACCTTTCAAATTTGAAAATTGTTGGCTCTCAATAAACAACTTCACCAGCTCCTGTTCAGAACAATGGGTACTAGCTGACTCACAAACAGAAAACTTAGGTTTACACATCCTAAAAAACACCAAAAACATTAAAATACACATTAAAAAATGGAAACTCCAAAATCCAAAAAATTTATTCGAATCACAAAAAAATCTTGAAGAACAGTTCCTTTTTGTGGATAAGGACCCTTTTGCTGACCTTGCCCTTGTACTTTCCATAAAAGCTGAACTGGACTACATAAATAAATGTATTGACACTAAATGGAGACAAAGGGCCAAAATTTCTTGGGCTAAGGAAGGTGACAAAAATACAAAATACTTTCACAAAATTTGTAACCTAAATTTCAGACAAAATGCCATAACCCATCTAAACATTAATGGAAGACCTACCTCACACAAACCTACCATCTCTACTCACATAACAAACCACTTCAAAAACATCTTCAATAATAACCACAACCCCTCCTACCGAAATGATTTATCTTGGACCACTATGTGTCAAAAAAACATAAAAACCCTCTAGACCTCATTAAATCCTTTTCCCTTGGTGAATTGGATGCTGCCATTTCTGACCTAGGTCTAAATAAATCTCCTGGACGAGACGGACTAAACACTGAATTCTACCTGGCAAATTGGGAACATTACAAAAAAGACTTCTTAGCCTTTTTGACTTCTTTCCATGCTAGTTCAGACCCTCATAACATCATCAAATTCATAAATAAAATTTTTATAACACTAATAAAGAAGACAAGCCAACCGATCACATATCCCTTTTTCGACCCATCAGCATCATAAACAGCTCATACAAAATCATTGCAAAAACTCTAGCAAATAGGATCAAACCACACCTGGATGATATCATCCCTCTCAACCAATCAACCTTCCTCAAAAATAGAAGTATCCAAGATGCCTTTTTGATGGTCAACCAAACAATACATCTTTGCCACAAAAACAAATCCCCCTTCTGGCAATCAAATTAGATTTTGAAAAAGCCTTTGATTTTGTCAATTGGAATTTCTTAATTAAAACTCTGTCGGGTTTTGGCTTTCCTAACAAATGGGTTTGTTGGATTCATGCATGAATATCTACAAACCATTTTTCTACTATCATAAATGGTGTCCCTTTTGGCTATTTCCACAACACAAATGGACTCAGACAAGGTGACCCACTCTCCCCATATCTTTTCATCATCATTACAACTATTCTTTCCCACATGTTTCAACTGGGTAAACAAAATGGCCTTATCAGCTCTCCTGAGGAATGCAAGGAAAATATCATTCAATTTGCTGATGACACTATTATCTTCTCCTCCCTGGATGACTCATCTCTTCTGAATATTTTCAGAATCCTCAGATTTTTTTTCATATATCTCTGGCCTCAAAATAAATCTACAAAATCTTTCATTTTTGGGGTTCACATTAATCAACCTTCTCTGGAACGATATAGAGACCTCTTAAGATGTAAGATAGAAGATTTTCCAATCAAGTACCTTGGTCTTCCCATTACACCATACAACATAACAAATGCTATCTGGACCCCTATTATTTCAAAAATAAATGCAAAACTCACAAATTGGACAAATAACTTCCTTAACCTTTCAGGAAGACTCACTCTGCTAAACAGTGTTATCACTCCTATTACTACACACTTCCTGAGCTGCATCCCTCTTCCCTCAAAAAAAAAAAATATTATAGACAAGATCAGGAGAAACTTTCTTTGGAATAACTTCCGCAAATCGAATAATTCTGGGAAGCACTATCACCTTGTTAATTGGAAAACACTTTCTGCTCCTCTAGATCAGGGAGGTTGGGGCATCCTAAACATTGATACTCATGCTTTCTGTCTTATAAAAAAAATCATTAATAGCCTGCTACAAAACAAACCAAAAATATGGACACAACTCATCAAATACAAATACTACCAACACTCCCCTCCCTGGCATCCCATTCCAAAAAAATCTGCTTCCCCTCTTTGGAAATTCATTAACAAAAATATCCAAAAAATTACCCAAATCATTAACACTCCCCCACACTCCCACCTAAATATCTCCTTTTGGTTTGACCCTTGGTTCGATAACAACTCTGTCATCAATCTCCGACCAACATGGACTATCCCAAACAATCTGCTCAACATGAAAATTGACAAAGCCCTCCGCCTTATCACCAGTTGCAGATCAAATTCTCTTAAAAGATGCATACTTATGCAGCTAAGTCAAGATGAAATCAGAAAACTAAAACTCACATTGAAAAATAATACCTCAAACATCATAACATGGAAATGGGGCAGAACATACTCAGTCAAGCAAGCCTACACCTACCTTTCCTATAGAGGTTATGCTCCAACCACCACAAAAATCTGGAAACAGAAATGGCCACAAAAATATAAAACATTCCTTTGGCTATTACTACATAACAAATTACTCACTGGTGAAAATCTTGCAAAAAAGGGCTTCATTGGCCCCTTCAGATGCTCACTATGTGAAAAAAGCATTGACTCAGTTGATCACATCTTCTTCAAATGTAGTTTTTCACAAAACATCTTCACACACTACACACAAACTACATTCCTACCCTCCAGGAAGCTACTTTTCCATCAAAAATTACACCAAAAAGACACTTCAAAAACTTCAAGAGTAGTGATATTTTCACCACTATCAGTTGGAACCTCTGGAAAGAAAGAAACAATAGAATCTTCAACAACAACAAAAATTTGAAACAAAATATTATATCATAGATAGATGCAGATCTTCACATTCTAACAAAATGCAGGTAACCAAGTTGAAGGAGGACATGAAGAATCTGAAGAAGGTGAATCAGAAGCAAAATTTTTGTGCGATCTCAAAGCAATGGTCGATGATGAAACTGGAGTCAGTATAGTCCATCAACAACTTTGATTGCTCTTCTTGAAGGATGATTCTGCAACAATTCGAGACTATCAACTATAACTTAATCTAGAGGCTTGTTAAGGGGTGCCTCCCCCACAACATCTGAACTTTGCTTTATTCTCAACTAGGCACAAATGTTAACTTTTATTTCAGTTTACGTATTTTAACATCTTATACAGAACTCACATAAGCAGGTGTTTGCTTGCTTCTATGTGTTAATTAATATAAGCTATGCCATTTACTCAAAAAAAATTGAAGCCTACATCATTAGAAATAAACAAGTATGGAAATATAATCCTCGCTATATTCAATATTACATTTAAAGAACAACTACTGTGAAATTGAAATCAAAACTTTCTTAACTCTTCTTACTTATAAGAAACTCTTTAAACTTATATTATCACATTTTAGCTTATACCCTGATCATATGTAGTGTACTCTACATATGAAGAATCGTCATGAAATACGATCTCACCGTACCAGACTTAGCTCACACACCTAGGATGCTAAGCCTGACTACATCGCTGGTCTACAACAGGAAAATGGCTCTCTGGCCTCAACACACCTATGGGCTGTAAAACCGGATTCCTCCTCTAACCTGAGCACACATGTGGAGAGTCAAGCCACCTATTGGATTTTTTGTACTCTAGTGCCACCAAGATCTTTGGTTGATGTTGGACACTACATACTGTATTTTTAAGGAGACTTCCACTAGGGCTCCGTCCCCTGTACCACCTATTAGTACGATCCGACCCCCGTATACTAGACACTACCAGGGTTAGGTCGTTTCATCCCTACATTGCAAACCTCTCATAGGGAATCTAAGGTGTTCAGGGCTACTATTATTACTGTAACTTTGATTATATCTTTCTCTTAGACTGATCTCTTTTAACTCTGTATATTAATGACTACTCAGACTATTGAATTGAAATCACTGATGATACTGAACTGAATGCTTAACATATTTTTTACCCCTTTCTTAGGGTTTTTCCTTACTCATGCACATATAGAAATTCTCATGTATTCAAACATATATCATGTATACTAATATAAATATTCTCATTCAACATTTCTCACATTTATGCATGGCATCGATAACATACCTATCTAGGGCATGTCATATCTCCACTTGCAATAGCATAACAACATATGCATTTCATGACAAATATTTGAGTTAGAAAATTCGAATCTCATAAACAAAGCATATATGCATATAAGATAATATTCAGATAAAATCTGACAATATCACATGAATCATTTCAATCAGCCATTTACTACTAAATTAGATATGTATACTTGTAAAAACATACTTGATTGGGTTTCCATCCTTGATTACTTGCTATTCACAGGATATGTATTGTGAAAATTAAAAACTCTATTTGTCCATATATCAAATCAAAGAGATCAAACATGTAGAATTATATGCACTAGAAACATAAGTAAGATCATATAAACATAAATCCAAATTTCAGCTATAATGTTGTTCAAGCACCCAAATAACTTGAAAACTCAGATCTTCAGAAGATTCTCAATAAACTTCTTAATTCTATAGTATTCAAGATACATGGATATCTATATCCATTGCATCATATAAACATTTTTAGATCATAGTTGGAACGCGAATTGAAGTGTTCTATAAAATGAATTCAAGAACAATTCTTTTCATTTATTGTCATCTAGGGAGAAATTTAGAATATAAATTAAAACCATATAATTGAGTACAATTGATTGAAATATTCTTTTACCCACTCACCCTAAGCTGTAAAACAACTTAACAACGTAGCTCATCCCTGCAAATCTCAATCTCATATCAAATCCCTAGCAATTCACCCGATTCTTCTTCCTTTCAACTCAGAAACCCTAAAAATGAGGGATTATGAAGAGAGAGTGAGAAAAGGGGAAATTTTGATACCATTTTGGTCAAATCAGAGGAGGGACGAAATCTTGACATGTGAGAGAAGATTCACCATTAAAATCTATGCAAAGAAGCTAAACTTACTTGATTTCATCATATGTCGAATAGAGAAACCCTAGATCAGCAATTCCACCACTTTCTCCTCTCAAACCCTAAATCTCCCTCTCTCTATAGGATTTCATTTCTCTAGAATGAATCACGAATTATGAGAGCTACTAGTGTGTTAGGTTGACCATATAGGGCAATTGAGCTGCTTGGGTGAATTGCACATTGACCCCTCACTAAACTTTTTCTTATTTCAACAGATTTTTCTGTCATAAAATAGTTACTGTAATTCATATATTTTAGAGATCAAACCTTCTCCAAAAATTTTGAAAATTATCATTTTGTGTATAATTGAGTTAAATCTTAAGTAAAAATTTGTGATCATTCGAAGCTATCATTAAATAATTAAAAATCGAATAGTGCACTGCTATCCAGAATTCTATAGAAATGTCAGTTGAAGAGTAAATGCCCCAGAATGGCCATGCTAGCTACCACGAACATGCTAAGATGGAGCCAACACGACCGTGTTTCCTACCATGGCTGTGGTGCATTGGTTTCATCAGGTATGAGTATAAAAGTTGGTCAATAGTTCAATTCTTTCAAAACAGCCGTGTGGCCTAGAATGCCCGTGCCACCAACGACCCACCACGGCCGTGCTATCCTATCCTTCAACTACCATTTTCATTATCCTTTGCATACTTCTCTCATTCCTCCCCAACATGAGCCTATTTGGTTAAAACCCTAATTTCAGCCGACTAGGGTTTATATTTTCTCAAACCCTAATTATACAAAGAGATAGCATACTTGGGGTTCTCAATAGGTTTAACATATCATGATTGAGATATCATCATTAATCATGTTTAAGTAATTATCAATCTAGTAAAGCATGTCATCCACATAAACCCTAACTTACGGATTAAGCTCAGATACAGTCATAACATAGGGTAAGGCCCGCATCCAATCCTATGAAAAGATATCACGTACTTTGTATCACATCACTAAGATACGACCTCAACCATTCTCCTGCCAGGGTATGGCCTGCAGCCAATCTTGTGAAATGCATATATTCAATAGTATTCGACTCTGAGCTTCCATTAAGGGAGATCCCATTTCACCATTCAACACTAAGACTGACACTAGAATGGATCTACGGCACAGGGAAACTACATGAATAGGTTCCACTTGATTAGTGATTACAATTAGGTGTTTTTAGCATCGATCTAGTTACAACGTACAAATCCAAAACAAACTCGACTAAGATAAGGGAAAAGTGCAACTTCAAAAGATATAAAACATATAAGGTGTGAACTAGTCACATCATCACCACATGATACTACCATCCCACAAGGCTATCATCATATTCATATTTTCATGGGATCCCAATCCCTTATCACATTATCAGAGGATAACACCTCACACTAGGCATATAGCCTTTGCTAGGTCATAGGAACCAATCACATAATCCCTACATGTACATCATCACATTATGCCTCCACATTGTGTATAGTCACCATCATGTATCATATAGAATTTGCCATAGCATTCACATATCTATGTCATTCAAGTTTACATCACCTGCACGGTTAGGGATTTATAAATAGGAGAGAGAAAACATCATAATATGATAACCACTTCAAGAGAGAGAAGCAAACACATCACATGACCCAACATTAGGGTTAGGGTTCCATATATAGTCCATTAGGGTTCTATATCATAGATCAATTAATAAAACTTAGATCTCTCTCCTCCCACATAGTAGGAGTGCATTAGGGTTAACCATTATCATCATTGTGATTAATTAGGTATATTAGCATCATTAGGTATCAACCACCAACTTCTTGTACACTTGTATCATTCTTACTAGGTCATGTATATATATATATATATATATATATATATATATATATATATATATATATATATATATATATACATACATACATACATACAACATCAATGCATTCATGTATGAATCAATCCATCATAGCATGTGTGTCTCGACCACCCATCCAGGATGGTCACGATCGAGACACAACATGGTCACGACCGCAACACATCACAAAAGCATGTGTCTCGACCCAACAAAAGCATGGTGTCACGACCAAAACAAACATGGTCGCGACCATCCATCAACAAGGTGTTGCGACTAGCACTAAAACCATACATCTTGACCACTCTCAACAAAGTCTCTCGATTGCAAGACAAAACCATGTCTCGGCCACCTCAAAGATTAGGGTTTTGACCCCAAAGCAAAACATGTATTGACCTCAAAACAAGGACATATCTCGACCCCAAAAACAAATGTATGTCTCGACCTCACAACAAAGATCATTCTTGACCAAAACTAAAGCCAACGTCCTGACCATCACAAAGCATGTATTTTGACCAAAACTAGGACACTTGTCTTGACCTAAAATAGGAACAACATCTCGACCAAACACCAAGCATCAAAGTGTCTCGACCCAAGAGGAAAACATGGTGTATCAACCACTAAGGTCAAGCTACCACCAAGGCAAAAGACCATCATCAAAACATTGATGAACCTCGACAAAAATAGGAGATAACATCAAAGAAAACTACCATCATCTAGGAGGAAAACTTCTCATAAAATTTGTCACCAAAAACCCTCAACATGTGCCATGAAACCACCATGAAAGAACCTCATGAAAGAAAGAGAAACCACATTTAACACATCCAAAATAGATGCTAAACTTTTATGATACATCAAGGTACACGAGCATCATGCATGTGACCAAAACCAAGGTCAAAATATAGAAATAAAACCTCCATGACACGTCCATCTCCCGAAATTGGGTACCTCACATTAGGGTTTTAGATTCTAAGCAACCAAGCATGATAACGACCATCATTCAAGATCTAGATCATGATATCATCTACTAGAATATTAAAGAAACATTTTAGAGAGATAAACAACAACATGCATGCAAAGAAAAGTGTTATAATAGAGAAAGTAGAGTGTTATATAACCCGCCTTAAGGAAGATCAACTCCAAGGATCACAAGCTCCAAGCACACGATCACCAAGGGCGGATGAAGCTCCACCAAAAGCTACAATTGCAACAACAAGATCACCTCAAGAAGAAGAAGATACCAAGGTCAATGATAGCTCAAGAAAAGAGAGCAAGAAAACCAAGGCCATGCCAAAAGAAGAAGGGAGAAAGAGAGAAGAAACTTCCTCTCACTTGGGTACCATGTTGTCAAAACATGGCCTATGACCCTTTTGATGAGGTGTTTCTCTACAAAACATACCACCATGGATGATCCATGGTCTAGGGATGAGAAAAGAGAAGGAGGAATGTGGAAAACCAAAGGAAAACGTCACCAAAAGAGAGGTATACACTTACCAAGGTTGAAGATGAGCAAGAATCACCACATGCAAGAGATCCGATCACCAAAAGCTCCAAGGATTATCTCTCCTTGCTCCACCAAGATCCAATGACAAGAATAAGAGAGGGAGGAAGAAGGAAGGCCAAAAGGTTCACTTACATGGAGAGAAGAAGGTCTATATACACAAAGGAGGAGAGAGGTAGGATGGAGATGAGGTTTCAACACCTAAAGGCACCCAAGGGATACTTGTCCACACAAGAAACACACATGCAACCACTTAAACCATGCATGCACGAGATGGTGATACAACCAATGTTGGGTCTCGACCACTTAGGTCCCCAACATACGTTTTCAGTGAAATAACTCAAGGAGGTCATAACAAAAGCAAGATAGCACCACCTGGTTGAGACAAAAAGGTCACCAACAAACTATGTCGAGACACTTCATAAGAAGATAACTGTCTCAACCCAAGAGTCACCAAAAACATCATGGTTAAGACAAAACCACCTAGATAAGGTGTCTCGATCGCGATACTCACAAGGCACCCCCTCAAGGTCAAGACAAGGGTCAAGGCACTCAACAAAGCACACATGGTCTAGACACTCAAAACCCTAGAAACCATAATCACCTCTAAGGGTTTCACCACTCATCCAAGGCCAAACCAAAGTGTCTCAAAGCATGACATTCTCTCTCATGAAGACAAGAGAGAGAATGTGCACACTAGATATGACAAATTGCAAGATAACCCTCTCAAGGGGGTAAATTGCAATTTGACCCAAAACAAGCTCATAAAACACAAACATCAACCAAACAAGATAAAACTAGGGACTTAAGCTCTCCACAAGCTCTAAGAACATATAAAAGGATTAGAGAAAGGTTCTAAACACTTAATAAAGCAAAAAAAAAATTGGGTTAGCCCAAAACACAGGTCATGGGTCTTACACATTTGTTCTTTTATAAACTAAAATTTTATAACTACAACGGATCCATTTGCATGGGAACTTTGGAAGGAAAATTTTAATATTTCACTGCACCCCTTTCCTTGAAAACCCTACACAAACATGCAAACACAAATCCATGGACATCAAGGTTCATGAGCTCCTTCAAGTTTGCATGCTTCTCCTTCTTGTCATAGAAGATCCTTTAGTTGTAAAATGGAAGAGGGCGTTGGGTAGATATAAATGAAGATGTCAAAATACTAAAATAGCCCACAACTTAAGTGAGTTATTTAGACCCAAGACAAATAGGGTAAACTTATCTCACTCGACTAGGCCAAAAAAATTAAAATTTGCCAAATACAAAAAAAGATTGGATGAAGTATAACATGAGTTCTTTTTAATGAAAACACAAATTGCAAATAACTCATTATTTTGGTTAAATTTTATATTTTACCATAAAAGTACATGTAATTACAAGATCAACGCACACAAAAATTGAAGTTAGGTTCTTGTTCAACATCTCCGGACTTAATCTGAGCTCTACATCTCTCATCATATTTTTTTTGGGTTTTGTGGGATAGAATAGGCAGTGGAAACAAATTTTTTATCTAACCACAAACCCATAACCGGCAGGTTGCATCAAGAATCATGCAATAGGAAAGATGGTTTAGTGAGATATACCTAGACCAGAGGCTTGCTCAGTGGAAATAAATCACAACTAGTGCGACCATCAACCACCTAGTCTTTGATGACATTTGTGCAGCTCATGGTCTTGACCCAGACTGCGATTGACAGTCGTCCTCTTGAGCGGCAGAAATATCCCACCTCTATAGATAATCCACACAGACTACCAGGAACTCTAGTCATCTTGATGGACAGACTAGAAGGAGTTGTTCCCTTCTGTCGGTGTACTATTCACTGACACACTCTCCCACCACCAATTACTTTTCTACAGTTGTCTTTCCCTCACTATTCCTCCCTAGATGGGTAGAGCTTGCTTGGGCTCTCTCGGTTACCACAACCAGAGAGGGCAACAACTTTGCAGAGCAACTAATGTTCTGAGTTGTATATTCTGAGAAGCCCCATGTAACCCTTTATTTATAGTAGAGGGTAGGGTCAGGGTTCCCAGTCTGTGTGGGAGTAGAAGGGTCCAAATTTTCCATGAACTGATTGCACTGCGGTAGGCGAACCGATCATTTCACAACTGAACTGTTCATTTGGGTAGGTGAGCCGATCGGTTCATAACTGAACCGATCATTTGGGTAGGTGAGCCAATCGGTTCACCCAGTGAACTGATCTTTTCACTTCCCAAACTTGGCTACAATTGACTTTCCTTATTTGTTTTTAATTAATGAAAAGATTAATTCTTGTCCCAATCGAATCGAACAAGTGAAACGAGAATCTTTTCTTACAAATTGGGAAACCCAACACCTACTCATTTGGTCCATGTGAACTGATCGGTGCACCAGAGTGAACCGATCGTCTCACTGACCATGAGCCAATCAGTTTAGCCATTGAACCAGTTGGTTGGTGGTCTAGGTTGTGCAGAACTCAGTCAATGCAGTTCTCAATCAACCTGACACTCTAATCAGCTGGTTCAACAGTTGAACTTGATGATTCCAAGTTAAGTCTGTTGATTGAATGTTTAATTGAGTACCTAAACACTTTAGTAATCAATCTAAACATCATTCATGGATAAACTCCTCTTCTAGGTTAATCCTATGTATGTGACCCTATAGGTTCCATTTCATGTTGGCAGTGAATGTCCATAACTAACTTATGACATCACAAGCAAAGAGTGGTGCCTAGTCTCATATCAGTTCTACCTTAGTGAAGAGGAAAGTTGGAGAACAACTTTTAACCTACAATCTATTATTGGTGTTATAGTGAATGTATAGTTCCGTTGTCACTGATATCTGGATTGAATTCGAGGCATGAACTTGTCATCCTCTACAAACGTTCAATCCATGTTTCTTGATTTAGAGTAGACTGTCTGAGATATATGTAAGCTCAATATCATATATTAACTTACATGTGCATGGCCATGCATTTCTTAGTCTCACTCCTCAAGTGGCCAGGATATCACACTCCCTTAGGAGGGACAAATTCGATATCTATCACTCACAGTCAAGTCCCCATGTATCAAAGTCACCCAATCATCACTGTTATAACAACCCATGTTTCATGACTACATTTGATGATGTCAAAGTGTACCCAACCACGTGATGAGTGCAGTGATTTTAGGTCTAAGAACCACAGTCACCACCGATACTATAAGAGATGATCCTGACTAACCAAGTGTGGTTTCCATGCATCACTCTTACGATGGGTTTGTCTGATACACTGTTCTCTAACATGTATCTGTGTGCTTGGTTTGATATCATATATCATGACTAGTGAGATTCTGTCATCAACCAACACATACTATAGTCTTTTGTGTTATTGATGTCTATGATTGTTTCCACAATAACAACTGACAAGGGACATACCAAGAATGTATACTCTTAACATCTGTATGATCTCATTGTTTAGGTCCTTAACCTGAAGACATACATCATTGAGTATTGTCATTCTTTAGACATCTAACATGCTATACTATTATCTCAAAATAGTTAAAACATATAGATGAAAATTGCCTTTATTATTATCAAATCAAGTATTACATGCCTCATTGCAATCATCATATGATTGGCTCTCTAGGCATACTATACCAACAAAATCCCACTTGCATTTAGAGCCAATCACCCACGAATCATATTCTAAGTGATCTTAACATGTCATCATGTTTCTACTGCACAAGTGATTTTATAGAGGGTAAGCAACATTTTCTTCAAGTAAGTATATTGCATGTTTCACATCCCCTCACCGTACAATAACTCGTATGAGATGGAAGTTCCATAGCATGCTATCTGAAATTCCTTTGCCTAACTAGTAGCACCATTGTTGTCACAATATTACTACTGAGTCACTAATGGTCGGAACCTCCCATAAGTTCATCCATATGAACTTCTAGATCCATATAGTATCCTTTACAGTGTTCGTAACACTAAGGTACTCGACTTCTTATTGTAGAATTTATCAATTGTCTAATGTTGGAAAATTTCCAACTAACAATTCTTATTCCAAGGTCAAACACAATTTTGTCATTTCAGAAGCTTGCAATAGTGTAACTCTTTACACCCAACTCTTCCTTATTACCATAATTAAAGAACTAATCCTTTTAGTACTTCACAAGTACATAAAGATGTCCTTCATTGTATTCCAGTAACTCTTACTGGAGTTCGACAGATATCCATTCGTCATATCCAATACATACAAAATAACTAGATTCCTTATCTTCTTGTCATGTCCAATACATACAAGATGATGATTTTGTATATTATTGTCATGTCCAATACATACACGATAATTAGTTCATATTTTCTTGTCATGTCTAATACATACAAGATAATGAGATGAGTTCATATGTGATAGATCCAATTGCGACTGCATATGGCATCTATCCATGTGTTCCTTATTCTTCATAAGAATTGGGACACTTGGCTCTTGAGAGACTAACTCCATAGAACATGGACATGTTTTCTCTCATCATGCTGAACCCTTTCAGCATCTTGCCGATGTATGTTCTCCTTCTTAGGTCAAGAAGCCCTCTTGATCTGTCTCTATAGATCTTGATTCCTATCACATAAGGTGCTTCTTTAAAACTTTAGAATGCACTTTGTTGCTAGGTTTTAATATTTGCATTATAAGGATGTTATTCCACATCAATATGTGGAATATACATATGCTCCCACTAAATTCTTGTAATCACACATTACTTCTTTATTTTGACTCAAGTCAAACTCTTTGACTATCTTGTCAAATAGAACATCCCAATTTTGTGGTGTCTGCTTCAATCCAAAGATTGATTAATGCAACTTTAAGGACTTTATTTCCATTAAGGTACAATAGCAAGCATTGTCCTGATGGATCTATCCTTGGTAACTGCTGAAAAGATTTCATCATGTTCAACACCTTGTACTTGTTAGAAACTCTTTACAACCAAATTACCCTCCATGTCAGTCTTTTTCTGGAAGACCCAAAAGTACCCTATGGCTTTTACCCCTTCTGGTGGATCAACCAAGGTCATACTTTGTTGATGTACATGGAGTCCATCTTGAATTTCATGGCTTCAAGCCATATCTCAGTTTTTGGCTCTCATTAGCTTCTAGGTAGACTGTTGACTCATCATATGATCAACTCACCACCTTCTTGTCCATAAGATATCATATATCATTCAAGATCTAGGCATATTCTACCATAACTATGAGATCTGTGTGTTACTTAAGGAACTTTGAGATTCCACAACATTTTGTGATTCTCTTTATTCCCATTGTGCCTCTTTAAGTTCAATGGTTTTCTTGTTTCTCTCGAACATTTTGAGTTCTACTTTTCTCTCCCACTAATTCCTTTAGAATTTGGTTCTCCTCTAGGAATGCATCCATCTAAAACACCTTTGTTGTTGGATTTGGATATCAAAGTAGTATTCAACAAAATAACATTTACTCAATTTGTGGACAAAACCTTTTAAGAAACAATTTTCTTATTTGGGCTTTCAATCCTAATCTTTATAAAGACATATCGAGACACTTCCCATTCCATATCTCATATGGTGTCTTTTAAACTAATCAGATGGTACATTGTTTTAGTGTTAAGAATGTGCCTAAAAGGAAATTTGAAGTTTAGCTAGTAATCACACTCTAACTTATCAAGGTGTGATTCCTTCTTTCTAATACTCTTCTCATGATACACTATCATTGTGTTTCAGGTGGAGTCCATCACGATACATTATCACGATCTTCCAGAAGATTCACAAACTCTTGATTCAAAGTATTTCCATATCAATCATATCGAAATTTAATACTTATACCAAGTTTGTTATGTACTTTATTTATGATCTCCTTGAACACTTCAAGAGATTCATGTTTGCATTTTATTAAATACAAACTACCATATCTACTGAGGTCATCAGTAAATATATTGAAGTACGATTGATTACCTTTAGCATTTATTCTAAAAGATCTATATACATCAATATGTATAATACTTAATAGAATAATCGTTCTCTCACTACATCTAGTGAAGAACCTTTGTCATATTGCACAATGAATGAGATTAGCATGTCTCTATTGGTTCAATAACCAAAATGAGTCTAGATAACCATCATATGGATTTCTAGAAATGCAATTCTCATTTATGCACTACAGATGACTATGGTATATGCATTCAACTTTGAGTTATCATGTCATTCATTACATGTGTCACACACATTTGTCTCTTTAACTATCTAGTATAGTTGATGAGACATAGGCATTACCATCAAAGATCATTTCTTTGAAATGAAACATCAGTTCATTACACTCTTGTCCATACAAGATGTATGCTGATTTCATTGATGGCATATGTATTATAGAAATTCACTAATTCTATTATATACCTATGAATGTCATATTGTAACTGTAATGGTAGCAACTCTTTCTCCACACAGTTTCTAGCTTACTTCTTCTTAGGTCCTGAAGTAGATATCTCTATCTCTCTTTCATCTTCCTGAGATCCTCTATAAAGAGGTTATTTCCTTTCCTTCTTACTCCTCTCCATATCTTGAGTGATGAATACTTGGACCTAAGCTTGGCTTTAGAACACTTCTTGAACTTGCTTTAGTATATAGACTTCACTCTGCTAATAATAGGTTTTGTCCTTTCTTCAATTATGCTTTGGCATCAACATGCCAAGCACTTCAGACAATGGTTTGGCCAATTCACTCAACATTTGATAAACTGGCTATATGATTCACACAATAATTTGTAGAATCATATGTTTGGTCAACTCTTGGCCTATAAGAAATCACAGTTAATTTATGCACAATCATATTGAGCATATCAGATTATACTTGATCTCCATCTGTCTGATTATACTCAAACATCACTTTGAAGACATTATACCTTTCATGCTTTACATGATTATTAAGATGTATAAATATCTCAAAAATGTCCATGCTTCAAGCTATTTATGCAACTCATAGTTCATATAGCTCAACATAAGGTTCTTGATGTCTTAAGCATCATTGACATACTTCAAGTAAGCATCCAATTTTAGCCTTAGGCACATTTGGAGTGGTTCTACTCGCTTTGGTCTTTCAAGGACTTTAGAGTTTACACTCACTATTGAGAACACTTCTCAAAAGTCCCAAACCAGATTTAAAGTTTATCCCGTTTATGAACAAATCACAACGATGATGTATTTGTGTTTGTCATTTGGATTCTACAAAAGAATTTTGCAACATTTCAAAACATTTTTGATTTGATAAAGTTGACGATATTAATTAGGTCTTTAATTAATTATCACTCCCACTATTTTGTTAAAAATGATAGTCCTCACCATCAATTCGGAATATTGTAGTGTACAACCTTCTAGTGAGCCAAGATCCAAAACAATTGAGTTATTACCTAGCCAACACCAGCGTCCATAATCAATTATTAAGGTAGGTAACATTTACCAATTGCATCTTATGCAATTCTTGGATAGATGATATGAACAACTCTTTACCAAAGTCATCTGCATGCCTTTAAGTGCTTAATCTCATTAAGACCACTTAGTTAAGTCTGACCCAAAAGCTAACACGATAGGAGTGCACCCCGCTTGGCGGGCCCACACAACTACCATCACACTTCCATGAGATAGACATCACACCACCCTTAGGATGCCCACGCTTGTCGATCAAGCTTTTCATGTGTGCTTCTTATGGAAAGCATCTAAGACTTAATATTATATTGAGGGGTTTGGTATTTATATACATATACATATCCAATCACCACATATATAATACATATCATATACATGCTATATCCCAGAAGAAAACATGTGAAGCGATAAAGCAATGACTATGATCATCCTATTGTAATTCCTAGAGCCACAACGAATTACAGTCATCTAGGTCTACATCATATGCAACAACCTGTAGTTGATGAAGATCTGTGCTTGAGCCGTTCTGGGTTGATCAGGTCATCCTATGACTGATCTGCTCGCCTCCTAGCCGGTCAGTTGGTTGTCACCAACTGATCATATGGAACCTCCAGACAATCAGTTTGTTAGGTCGTCGTGATCCTCGTTAGGCCACCAATTGCTTGTCTCACACTATCATCCAGTCATCTCGGTCCCGGTCATCTAGGTCTACATCATATGCAACAACCTATAGTTGATGAAGATCTGTGCTTGAGCCATTCCGGGTTGATCATCTCATCCTATGACTGATCTACTTGCCTCCTGGATGGTCAGTTGGTTGTCACCAACTGATCATCTGGCACCTCCAGACAATCGGTTTGTTAGGTCGTCATTATCCTCGTTAGGCCACCAACTGCTTATCTCACACTATCATCCGATCATCTCGGTCCCTTAACCACTCATTTGGGCACCCGCCGTTCTTCAACATAACATGAAACAAAACTATCCTACTTCTACATATTTATTTGGGAAACCCCAAGTTACATTTGAAGGGCAAAAGGTAGAAGAGAAGGCTCGAGTTATCTCGAGTTACATCTAGAATAGAAGAAATGACTTAGTACGCAGACTGAGATGCAAACAACCACAACCAACCAAACACACACATAGGGGTTTTTAGGCCATAACCACACTACACATCTACCATCAAAACCATTTTAGGGTGACACGTATCGATTGCATATATATATACTGTATCATATATGTATATAGGGATTTGTGGTATTTAATCGGATATACACATTATCCAGTTAAAGTATTCACATCGCATGCAATAAATAAATGGCAAAAAACCAAAATCCGATCATATTGATTAATCCAAAAACATAGTATGTTGACATGGCTCTGATACCACTATTGGGTTTTGTGGGGCATAACAGGCAGTGAAAACAAAATTTTTATCTAACCACAAACCCATAACCAATAGATCACATCAACAACTATGCAATAGGAAAGATGGTTTAGCGAGATATACCCAGTCTTGAGGCTTGCTCAGTGACAATACCTCACAACTAGTGAATCCTTCAACCACCTAGTCTTCGACGGCGTCTGTACAGCTCATGGCCTTGACCTAGACTGCGGTTGAAAGTCGTCCTCCTGAGATGCAGAAATATCCCGCGTCTATAGATAGTCCACACAGACTACTAGGAACTCTTGTCATCTTGATGGACAAACTAGAAGGAGTTGTCCCCTTCTGTCAATGTACTAGTCACCAACACACTCTCCCACCACCACTCACTTTTCTACAGTTGTCTTTCACTCACTGTTCCTCCCTGGACGGGTAGAACTTGCTTGTGATCTCTCAGTTACCACAACCAGAGTGGAAAACAACTTTGCAGAGCAACTGATGTTTTGAGTTGTGTGTTCTAAGAAGCCCCCTATACCCCTCTATTCATAGTAGAGGGCAGGGCCAGGGTTCCAAGTCTGTGCGGGAGTAGAAGGGTCCAAATTTTCAATGAATTGATTGCAGTGCGGTAGGTGAACAGATCGTTTCACAACTGAACTGATCATTTGGGCAGGTGAGATGAATGGTTCATAACTGAACTGGTCATTTGGGTAGGTGATCTGATTGGTTAACCCAGTGAACTGATCATTTCACTTCCCAGACTTGCCCACAATTGACTTTCCTTATTTGTTTCTAATTAATACAAATATTAATTCTTGTCCCAATCGAAATGAACAAGTGAAACAAGAATCTTTTCTCACAAACTTGGAAACCCAATGTCACGGAACTGTTCTTACCCCAATCCCAATCCCACTACCTAGACAGTGGAAAAAGGATTGAAGCGCCCGTCCCTGAGTGGCCCAATAGGATCAATCACACTGACATATACAATAAGAAATAAATAACTAAAAAACTGGATATTTAAAGAACAACTAACCCAATATGGAGATATAACCAAATTGTCTTTGTCATCAGAGTATATGAGTGCGGAAGCGATCTTATTCAGTTTTCCATTTGTATTGCCTAAAATCAAGAAAATCGAGACACAATCATGCAATTGCACGGTACACTATCAAAATCAAGAAAACGATTTATAACAAAATAGTATACTTGGCAGGACTTATATTCAAATAATCACAAGCAATTTGCAAAACTAACATTTATTTGACAAGTTTTTCAAGAAATTCGAATTTTATTACGAGTTCCCATTATGCTGTAATTCGAGAAGCATGCTTATATAATTTGTGTGACTCTATTACCCCAACGCGATGGGGAAGGTCACTAGGCTCCTTCTCACCATAGGAACATAGGAGGCAATGTACAAGTCCCACCTCCAAATGAGGGGGGTTGTTGCACTCAATATCAACATTATCAACATTATCAATATCATCATCATGATCAATATACGAGCAGTCATAATGGGCATGCAATTTATGTTTTCATGTTTTTCAAAATATTGTATAGAAAAACAGAATACTAATCATAGGGAACAATAGTTCATCCAAGTAAATAACCAAGCATACGGTCAAGAGATACATAAAAGTATCTTCAATACAATCAAGGAGGAGTTATATAATAGCGTACCTTTCATCGAGATTTCGAGTATAGATCATGAGTAATAGGTCGATCCTTCGAGTTAGATCCTAAAACACAATATTTGGATCAAGGGTCAAGATCAAGATATTTGGATATCATGTTGCAATATTCGAGATTAGGGTTTCACTTTCCTAGGTCAACCTTAAGGTTAGGTTATCCACTTATGATCAACCAATATATCAACTTGTCCAACATTATTTCAAATATCAAGTATTTTTGAGTGTGAATGACTTTCCTAGGTTTTCTAGGTACATGTGTTAACCCTAATTATCCTAGTCCATACGCAAGTTCAAAAATAAAGTCTTTAGATCATTTATCAAGTTCTAACATCATTGGGGTTCAAGATTAGATCAAGTTCTGGTAAGTAAATCAAAGATCAACTTTTAGGTCAAAAGATCTAGATATGCCACAAGATTTAGATCAATCATATTATCAAGATATCATCAAAATTACCTTCAAGGCATAAGATTAATATTCAAAGGTGGTTAAGACAACAAGATTAGATCTAGTCTAGTCAAGTATGATTTCATGTCTCAAGATAATCATCAGAGTTAAGATATAATGTTTCCAAAGTCTAATCACAACATTGAATCATTTAGACTAATTAACTAAGCAAGAGATATATATTTAAGTATAGCAGTAAGCATCGTTTGTAATCAGGTTTCAAAAGTATTTTTAAACAATCCATTGGATTTTTCTGATCAAAATGGACTACTTATTTGTAATTTTTGGAGCTAGAAATCAAAAGATACAATTTTTGCAAGTTTTGGTCATTTCTGGAATTTTCGAGCAGAGAGGAGCAAAAATACCTTGATTGCAAAAATACGAGGGCCAAGGGAAAAATTATTGGCCGTCAGATCCATGTTCAGATTTGACCAGCACCGCAGATGAGTGGCTGAGGAGTGTCGGTTTACTAGGCAAGGAACCAGTCTAATCTTTGATTTGGTCGGTTCAAGGCTGGATTCGTTGGTCTTTTGGGCCGATTTGGTTCCTTGCTTGGGCCGGCGGTCTAGCGATCTGTCTCCCTCACGCGGGCACCCGCAAGCCAGGAACTATAGCAGGGAGGTCTCACCGGAGTACGGTGGCCTCAGAGTAGGAGAGGGTAGCAGTGAGCACGACCAGGACGGCCGAGCTTGCCTTGGCCTCACAGACTCAAAGGGAGCCAAAGGAAGAGGAGAAGGGGCGAGGAGCATGGACGCCTGATCTGGGCTTCACGGCGGCGCCGCACAGTAGAAGGGGGTCAGGGATGCAAAAGCAGGACATTTTAAGCAGACAAGGAGTGCGAGGCTAGGCTCTGAGAAAGGCGCACTTACTGCAGACCTTGGGGTTCTTTTATAGGCTTGGGGGCTAGGTTTAGGGCTGAATGAGGCTTTGCCCTTAGCCATGGCCATTGGACAGAGAGGAGAAAGCAAGAGGGGGTTTGTTGGCGGCACAATAATTCTCAAAACCTGGTCAAAATAGGGTTAGATCGATACAAATTCATGAGAGGAGCAATTTGGCTCGCTTATATTTTCAAAACGGAATCAAGAGCGGGAAATCTTGCTTTGGGGTCTACATTCACTCCTCCCCGCAATCAGCAGGAGGTAGGAGATGACTACCTAACCAATCGATCAGCTCCCTGATCCGTGGGAGCCTGATCCAAGGGTCAGGGCGCTTCCCTTCAAGCAACATGTGGATTGTTGACTTGGATTAGCCAACAAAAGGGCAAATAAAGGCAATAAAAAGGGTTTTTTTAGATGCAAAACTTCAAGAATTCATAGAAAATCGTAGGAAAGTCTAAATGACCTCAAATTTGGATCAAAGCTTCAAAACAACGTGGAAAACAATTAGAAAAAGTTTGAGAATCAAATATGAAGGTTGATTGACCAATTTGTTTATTTGTACAAAGTGATGAATAAATCCAATATCATGTGTTATAATGTGTATAAAGTTCACATTGTTGACCATATTTTATATTTGAGTCTCAACTTTGATTATGATGCCAAGAAAAATAATTTTGGACCATTAATTGATATAATGAGGACAAAAGTGTAATTAAGTTATTATAATGATAAAATCCACTTTGTCACATCCTTCCCTCCTTAAAAAGGAATTTTGTCCCCAAAATTCAAAAATATCCTCAAAAATTGGTATTATTCAACCTAAGTCATTTCCTCAAATACTGGGGTATCCTCAAGTATAAAATCAAAATCGTGTCCTCAAGTTTCAAGTAATACAATCATCATAATTGGAATTCCATGTTCCATATCATAACCAACTTGGTACTAACATCATTTCATCATCGACCAATTAAGTATCAAGGTCAATGCATATATTGTTCAAAGTCATCTATGAGTAACAAATATGGAAAGCATCCTATTGATCACAAATTTGGAGAGATCACATTTTAGGTCAAACAAATAGAGTCCTTGAATCAAGTGTACAAGGTGACTTTCAATCCCAAAATCTTAGGGTCTTAGCTTCTACATTGGCCTAGGTGGGGTTATACATCCATGATTTGAGATTTCATATTTCAACATTTTGAAACAACATCATACTTTCGATACCACTATTTCGAGCTCAAAATAAATGGGAAGGTCCCACCCTAGTCCTAGTGAGAGCTAAACCCTAATTCATAAATCGAGGGTGTCAACATGGTCATCATTTCAAAATTTTCAAAATTTGTGATTTTGAAGTCATTAGTCATATATTTCAAGGTCCAAATAGTGTGATCATAGGATTTGTATCATTATTGAGATTGGATAACCGTGAGTCACAATATTATATATCAATATCAAGAGTCGAGATCAAAAGTCATAGGTCCAAAAATTTGAAGCTAGGGTTTAGATTCCTATTTAGACCTTAGGGGGTATCATTCATCTATATCCAATTTCAAGCAACAATATTTATCAATATTCAAGCAACATATTAAGGTTTCATTATCATTGTATCCAAGGTTGATGAATGATCTACACCTAGGTCTATCTAAGAAGTCAACCATAAGCTATAGTCAATATTGTCATATATCAAGGTCTTTATCAGATCAATATTCAAGATCGAGTATCAACCATGGTTTTAACCTATTAGGCTTAGGTCAATCAATCGAAATCGGGTGAAAGGGTATCCTTTCCTGACTCTAAATAATCAACAAGGTGAAAATTTAGAGGTAGTCAAAATAGGGATGTGACCTAGGTTAGGGGAGTCATGGGTCAACTACTACCTAATCTAGCACATTACTTACATTGGTCATGATCCACTGATCTTATTCAAATAGGGAGAGTATCAAAAATTAAATCATATATATCAAAGTCATAAGATCAAAATTCAAGATAATAGGACAGTAATGTCAAAATTTGCAATTCTTTCCTTTCATGATCAAGGTAATGATATAATTTGGAAATCAAGGATTGGAATTTGAGATTCAAGGAATAATAGTGCAAAATATAGGCCCATAATCATCATATCAGAATCGAGATTGCAAAAAGGCATCAATAGTCAATAGGAAAACTGCTTTTTGCATCATAGTCTTACATCATGATTTTGTGAGTCTCAGGCTTAGTCATTTGATAGCATAGTCAAGGTGTGTATAAAATAGGATATGAGTTTTCTTAACTATGTTTGAGGTTTAATCAACAATAGAGCAACATGGGTTTAATCAAATAGGGACCTTATCAATAATAAGGTATAATGTATAAGTCATCCTTATTTCACCATATCATAACCTCAAACATAGTCAAAATTGAGTATTTATGATATTAGGATCATACATGACTATTTGGTTTCAAAATTAATTGATCAAAATTGAGTTTTCAAATTCAGGTCAGATCATAGTATCAACTTTCAAGATTTAGCAATATTCATTTTTCCCATGCATAAGCTACCCATAATCGAGACATCATGTGGCAAAACAAATATAATGAAAAAGACCACATGATGGGATGAGGAGACTACCTAATCTTCATCTACATGGGTGGCTTGGGTAGTCTTAAAGAAGAGATGAGATGCTAGAAGACTCTCTAGGGTTTCATAAGAAAACCTTTAGGTCCGGTTTTGGATCAATTAAGGCCAGGTAGAGTGGGGAATCTCAGCCACCGTGAAGACGAATAGGAGAAATTATGTCAGGACCCCGAGCCTAGACACCTCAATTTTCACCATTATGGACTTTAGGGCTTCTTGGGTGTAAGAGACTTGAGAAATTATTTACTTAAAGTATATGGGAGTGTGTAAGCTCTGATACCAATTGTCACGGAACTGTTCTTACCCCAATCCCAATCCCACTGCCTAGACAGTAGAAAAAGGATTGAAGCGCCCGTCCTTGAGTGGCCCAATAGGATCAATCACACTGGCATATACAATAAGAAATAAATAACTCAAAAACTGGATATTTAAAGAACAACTAACCCAATATGGAGATATAACCAAATTGTCTTTGTCATCAGAGTATATGAGTGCGGAAGCGATCTTATTCAGTTTTCCATTTGTATTGCCTAAAATCAAGAAAATCGAGACACAATCATGCAATTGCACGGTACGCTATCAAAATCAAGTAAAACGATTTATAACAAAATAGTATACTTGGTAGGACTTATATTCAAAGAATCACAAGCAATTTGCAAAACCAACATTTATTTGACAAGTTTTTCAAGCAATTTGAATTTTATTACGAGTTCCCATTATGCTGTAATTCGAGAAGCATGCTTATATAATTTGTGTGACTCTATTACCCCAACGCGATGGGGAAGGTCACTAGGCTCCTTCTCACCATAGGAACATAGGAGGCCAATGTACATGTCCCACCTCCAAATGAGGGGGGTTGTTGCACTCAATATCAACATTATCAACATTATCAATATCATCATCATTATCAATATACGGGCAGTCATAATGGGCATGCAATTTATGTTTTCATGTTTTTCAAAATATTGTATAGAAAAACAGAAGACTAATCATAGGGAACAATAGTTCATCCAAGTAAATAGCCAAGCATACGGTCAAGAGATACATAAAAGTATCTTCAATACAATCAAGGAGGAGTTATATAATAGCGTAACTTTCATCAAGATTTTGAGTATAGATCATGAGTAATAGGTCGATCCTTCGAGTTAGATCCTAAAACACAATATTTGGATCAAGGGTCAAGATCAAGATATTTGGATATCATGTTGCAATATTCGAGATTAGGGTTTCACTTTCCTAGGTCAACCTTAGGGTTAGGTCATCCACTTATGATCAACCAATATATCAATTTGTCCAACATTATTTCAAATATCAAGTATTTTCGAGTGTGAATGACTTTCCTAGGTTTTCTAGGTACATGTGTTAACCCTAATTATCCTAGTACATATGCAAGTTCAAAAATAAAGTCTTTAGATCATTTATCAAGTTCTAACATCATTGGGGTACAAGATTAGATCAAGTTCTGATAAGTAAATCAGAGATCAACTTTTAGGTCAAAAGATCTAGATATGCCACAAGATTTAGATCAATCATATTATCAAGATATCATCGAAATTACCTTCAAGGCATAAGATTAATATTCAAAGGTGGTTAAGACAACAAGATTAGATCTAGTCTAGTCAATTATGATTTCATGTCTCAAGATAATCATCAGAGTTAAGATATAAGGTTTCCAAAGTCTAATCACAACATTGAGTCATTTAGACTAATTAACTAAGCAAGAGATCTATATTTAAGTATACCAGTAAGCATCGTTTGTAATCAGGTTTCAAAAGTATTTTTAAACAATCCATTGGATTTTTCTGATCAAAATGGACTACTTATTTGTAATTTTGGAGCTAGAAATCAAAAGATACAATTTTTGCAAGTTTTGGTCATTTCTGGAATTTTCGAGCAGAGAGGAACAAAAATACCTTGATTGCAAAAATATGAGGGCCGAGGGAAAAATTATTGGCCGTCAGATCCATGGTCAGATTTGAATAGCACCGCAGATGAGTGGCTGAGGAGTGCTGGTTTACTGGGCAAGGAACCAGTCTGATCTTTGATTTGGTCGGTTCAAGGCTGGATTCGTTGATCTTTTGGGCCGATTTGGTTCCTTGCTTGGGCCGGCGGTCTAGCGATCTGTCTCCCTCACGCGGGCTCCTGCAAGCTAGGAACTACAGCAGGGAGGTCTCGCCGGAGTACGGTGGCCTCAGAGCAAGAGAGGGTAACAGTGAGCGCGACCAGGACGGCCGAGCTTGCCTTGGCCTCGCGGACTCAAAGGGAGCCAAAAGAAGAGGAGAAGGGGCGAGGAGCATGGACGCCCGATCTGGGCTTCACGGTGGCACTGCACAGCAGAAGGGGGTTAGGGATGCAAAAGAAGGGAATTTTAAGCAGACAAGGAGTGCGAGGCTAGGCTCTGAGAAAGGCGCACTTGCTGCGGACCTCGGGGTTCTTTTATAGGCTTGGGGGCTAGGTTTAGGGCTGAACGAGGCTTTGCCCTTAGCCATGGCCACCGGACAGAGAGGAGCAAGCAAGAGGGGGTTTGTTGGCGGTGCAATAATGCTCAAAACCTGGTCAAAATAGGGTTAGATCGATACGAATTCATGAGAGGAGCAATTTAGCTCGCTTATATTTTCAAAACGGAGTCAAGAGCGGGAGATCTTGCTTTGGGGTCGACATTTACTCCTCCCCGCAATCAGTGGGAGGTAGGAGATGACTACCTGACCACTCGATCAGCTCCCTGATCCGTGGTAGCCTGATCCAAGGGTCAGGGCGCTTCCCTTCAAGCAACCTGCGGATTGCTGACTTGGATTAGCCAACAAAAGGGCAAATAAAGGCAATAAAAAGGGTTTTTTTAGATGCAAAACTTCAAGAATTCATAGAAAATCGTAGGAAAGTCTAAATGACCTCAAATTTGGATCAAAGCTTCAAAACAACGTGGAGAACAATTAGAAAAAGTTTGAGAATCAAATATGAAGGTTGATTGACCAATTTGTTTATTTGTACAAAGTGATGAATAAATCCAATATCATGTGTTATAATGTGTATAAAGTTCACATTGTTGACCATATTTTATATTTGAGTCTCAACTTTGATTATGATGCCAAGAAAAATAATTTTGGACCATTAATTGATATAATGAGGGCAAAAGTGTAATTAATTTATTATAATGATAAAATCCACTTTGTCACACCCAACACCTACTTGTTTGGTCCATGTGAACCGATTAGTTCACCAGAGTGAACCAGTCATCTCACTAATCATGATCTAATTGGTTCACCCAGTGAATCGGTCGGTTGGTGGTCTAGATTGTGCAGAACTCAGTCAATGCAGTTCTCAATCAATTTGACACTCTAATCAGTTGGTTCAACACTTGGACTTGATGATTCTGAGTCAAGTATATTTATTGAATGTTTAATTGAGTACCTAAACACTTTAGTAATCAATCTAAACATCATTCATGGATAAACTCCTCTTCTAGATTAATCCTATGTGTGTGACCCTATAGGTTCCATTTCACATTGGCAGTGAATGTCCATAACTAACTTATGACATCACAAGCAAAGAGTGATGCCTAGTCGCACATCAGTGTTACCCAAGTGAAGAGGAAAGTTGGAGAACGACTTTTAACCTACAATCTATTATTGGAGTTATAGTGAATGTATAGTTCCTTTATCGCTGATATCTAGATTGAACTCGAGGCATGGACTTGTCATCCTTTACAATCATTCAATCCATGTTTCTTGATTCAGAGTAGACTATCTGAGATATATGTAAGCTCAATATCATATATTGACTTACATGTGCATGGCCATGCATTTCTCAGTCTCACTCCTCAAGTGGCCATGATATGACACTCCCTTAGGAGGGACAAATTCCATATCTATTACTCATAGTCAAGTCCCCATGTGTCAAAGTCACCCAATCATCACTGTTATAACAACCCATGTTTCAGGACTACATTTGATGACAAAGTGTACCCAACCACATGTGATGAGTGCAGTGATTTCAAGTCTAAGAACCATAGTCACCACCAATATTATAAGAGATGATCCTGACTAACTGAGTGTGGTTTCCATACATCACTCTTATGGTGGGTCTGTCTAATACACTGTTCTCTAACATGTATCTGTGTGCTTGGTTTGATATCATATATCATGACTAATGAGATTCTGTCATCCACCAACACACACTCTAGTCTTTTGTGTTATTGATATCTATGGTTATTTCTACAATAACAACTGACTAGGGACATAACAAGAATGTATACTCTTAACATATGTATGATCTCATTGTTCAGGTCTTGAACCTGAAGACATACGCTATTAAGTATTGTCATTCTTTGGACATCTAACATGTTATACTATTATCTCAAAATAGTTAAAACATATAGACGGAAATTGCCTTTATTATTATCAAATCAAGTATTACATGCCTCATTGCAATCATCATATGATTGGCTCTCTGGGCATACTATACCAACAATTTTATGTCATAATTTTTTTCATGATTTCATTTTTTTGTACTCTTTAGGCTATTTTCAACTAAATAATTGGCTAGAGTACTCAGAAAGATAATAACAGAGAGCTCCATACCAACTCTTTTGTCAATACTTGGATACCTGAATAGGGTATCCAAACATTGAGTTTAAGTAGAAAGCATCAAGCTTGTTCTGTGTCCACCACTTAGTCATTATTTTAAATCCTAATTTCTATTGTTCCTATAGACTCGGTTAACCTGTGTTATAATACCACAATTGTGAGAACTCATCCTGCTGATCAAATCATAAATGAAAATTGGGACAAATATCCAAAACTAAACCCATATCACAACTATAAACTTATCACAAACTAAAATGGTATTTTGAATAAATAGATTTTCATAAAAATCTAATTACAATATATTGTGATAAACATCACATTATTTCATGTAAAATCATAGTATTTCTCATTTAAATCGTCTCAAGAGCAGACAAGATAAGAATACAAACTGAAATCTCTTCATTAACATAAAAAATAGGTTTATAACATGATCCATATTTATAAGAACACAATGCTAAAATATGTCTAAATCAAGTTACAAATAGAAATCATAATTATACATCAAGGAAATAAATCCATAATATCCAACAAAAAATACCCACCTGTCACTCAAGAAAGAGAGAGCACATGAATGCTCTAGACTCAACTATTCTATATCTTATTACATCTTACTCACCATGTCCTTTCTTTTGTGTTGGCATACCTAAAAACATTGTGGAACAACCACGTGAGACTCTAAATGAGTCCCAACAAGAGGACTAATCCCACCAAGATATAAACATACGTAGATATATTTTTAAATGGACTATAAATAATAGAGAGAACTCAATTATTCATTTCAATTTCTAATTATCCGTATGACTGCATAACTCATATTAAGACATATTTATGATGAGAGTATACAAAATTTCATCACAAGAACAATGTTCTCATAATATAATCATCTTGAACACAACAAAAGCAACATTACTTATAGTACTTTAGATGATTCATGCACTTATAGATAACTCATAAAGCATCACAAAACTTGTAGATAATAAAAGAACAATAGTAACATCCAATGCAATTTGCCAATATAATGCTAACTAGATATATTATATGGTTGAGTTACATGTTATGTTAAGACCTGGATTGTTTGAGTCATACACTCAAACTATAATCTGACCACCGTGAAGTGGCAATCAGTTCCACATAAGATCTTAGAAATACGAGACTGCTAAAAATATCTTCCTCTCAATTAGTGTGAATGAGAACCTATAGTAGCACAACAACTCAATTACCAATTGGGTGCAAATGCCATCCCATTAAAAACCTAGTCTGTCCTCAGTACACATGCCACTACACCTTAAAAATAGAGTATACAACCCCCAAATTTTAGGATTTACGACTGCAACTTATCTCAATCACCTATTAGATGGGACACAAATACAACTATTCTCAAACTCAGTGATGTTGTGGGTCTAAAAATCGGTTGGTTACCGTCCAGGTACCTAGGCGCTCCTGTTGCTGGGGGTAAAGGCTCTTCGGTGGACTTTGTGCAATGTCTTGACATGTTGAGGAGTAAAATTGATGGCTGGTCTGCTCTTAGGCTGTCTATGGTAGGGTGGATCCTTCTCACTAGGTCGGTGCTTCAGGCTATGATCAGATACTGGTGCGAGGTGTGCAACATCCCACATCCTACTACTGAGAACATGAGGAAGCTCTTGGCTAGTTTCGTTTGGGGCGGAAGTAGCCATGTCGTGGCATGGGACACCATTGCTAAGCCTTACTACAAAGGCGGCATCAATCTGATCAACCCCTTGACCATGGTCACAGAGAGTTATGGAAGAAGGGCCGACAAATTCCGAAAAGGTGGTGATAATATATGGACTCATTGGATGATAAGAAGGTACGATGATATGAATCGTGGTTTCGACGACAAATCATTGAGGGTATGGAGGAATATGTGCAGGAGATGGGAGAACATACATAACGACTACTGTGTTGATGACAATGGTATTGCTTCTCTGGCTAGACTGAGGACGACACCATGGATCAACAGAGACAATGGTGCTGACGTGTTATGGGCCAAGCTCCTATGGAACAAATGCCACATTCCTAAGTGGAGCACAACAACCTATAAGGCTCTCCTATGCAGGTTACCTACTACTGATAGGATCGCTGGATGGGGTATACAGGTAGAGAAGAAATGCATACTTTGCAAGAGGGAGGATCAAAGCCATAGCCATATGTTTGGGACATGTAATTTCTTCAGAAGAATTTGGGCGATTGTCACACTCAGATGCGGGTGGGGACAAGTTTTTGATGATAGCATCATTGGGTTGATATCTAAGCTGATGGGTATGCTCACTGGTAAACATGAGTGGGCTATAGGTGGTTTATGCCTGACAGGTGTTTGCTGTAATATCTGGGAGGAGAGGAACAATAGAACTCATAGTAGGAATTTTTGTAGAGAAGAAGAGATTGTGGAGAAGGTGGCTTGCACACTTTCAAGATCCCTCAAATGTAGAAAGGGCCTTGCTTGAGGTCTATCTGAGAAAGCCAATAGATACTGGGGTTTTTGTAGATAAAAACCATCTGTATATGTTTTTTATAGTTCGGTCCTGTTCTACAGGTTCCTTTGGCAATATATTTACCTATTTCCAAAAAAAAACACTATTCTCAAACTCCTTGAAATCAGGATGATAGAGAAGCTTCTATCAACACTCGCATATACTCAATATTATACGAGTCCAAGCTCCTTATAACAATATGGTATTGCTACAAGAATACTCATTTCATTATCCAAAAAGTTATAATACTAATATATCTCTACAGTCACGTGGAACTACATGATTAGGGATACACTTGATTAATTAATCCAATGAATCATTTCTCAATTGCATCAAGTATGTTACAAACAAGGCATAGAGATATAATAGTAACAATTAATTAAGTCTAACATCCACATTAGATATAAAACACATCCACATATTCCAAACAATGCAAAAATAGGGTTCATATTCCATCCTTGTCCATAACAAGACCCCAATTGACCAATTCTAGGGCACAACGATGCCAAAATACTATTACAAACAAAAAAAGGTATAAGTTCACATAGGAATATATTATGCACCTAAAATTTTACATATATCTTCAAAAGAAACTAAGTAAATAATATCTAAAATTTTAGGCCAAAAAGCCAAAGGGTGCAAAAGTTATGATTGAGTCAATATTGGGTTACAAAAAGGCCAAAACTAAGCATATATGAGCCATGTCGACATTTGAACTCTACTTCAAAGTAGCTTCCATAAACATAACTTATTAGGGAAAATAAATAAAAATTATACAAGATTAGGGTCACTATTAAAAACATCACATTAAATTTTCCTTTTAAGAACATTTATATCAAAGGTATTTAAGTCATATCACATATTTACTATAAGCTCTACTTAATTGTTGTTGAGAATTTATCATCATTGTTAGGGCAAGTGTATCAACACACATGGCCCCATAAAACTCCATATTAAGTATATGATAATATATTCCATTATATTCTACTTCATTTATATCCAATAATGGATTAGATTCTAACTGTGGGACAATTCCATCATCCCAACATGGTACCCATATCATTTCTTTCATTGTAATAGCCTCCAGGCATCAAGTCTACCTCCAAATCCCATATCAAGATTACATAATATAATGTTACATTTTATATCACACTTATTAAATTTCATAGAATTATAAGAAGATAAGAGAAGAAAAGTATATATAACAATATGATAATGGGAGATATTCCATTAGTTGGCATCTTTCAGTTAATGTTGCCCTCAATTATGTAAATATCATGTTTGACTTGTAAACCCCCAACTCACTTCATTTTTAATTTGTAATTATGATTCCATAATATGAAACTATACACATAAGTATTTTTCTTTAAGTTTATATATAACTTAGTATGAGTAAGAAGATATAAATTATCTCAACATATGTATACCAAAGTATGATTAGGACACACAAGTAATATTCTAGCCACGATAAGGTTTAAACAACCATTTAAGCCATATTGATGCCAAGTTTACAAAGGGATTTCATATTAATTTTCAACTATTTTACTTGGTATAAGGGTGTGTTACAATGAGGTTATGTATTGAAAACTCTGGAAGTTAAAGAAGGTTCAGACCATCCTTCAAAGTTCCCATTTATTGCATAAAATTGCCATTTATAGTCAAAGAGAGATTTGACATTAATGAAGGCTTGGTTTCTACCACTAAAAGTATAGTTCTCTTCATAGTATATTAATATAACTCCATACAAAATTTCATGATCAATCTTAAAGGTATGAGCAAGATATGGATAAAGCAAAATTAATCATATACATGTTATTTCTAAGTCTAGATGAGCTACTTTTAGGTAAGTGACCTATGTTCAATAGATTTTCCACAACATAATAGTCATAGAAACGTGTTATATACACTACAAATGGTCACCTAGATAGAAAGAAAGATCACATGATTTTTTCCATCGATATGATATCCCAATAGCCATAAATGAGTCATTTTAAAGAAAAATCACATATATTTTGGATTTTCAACCTTAAGGCCACAAGAAGGCACTTTCTTAACATTACAAATCAACACTAGAACATACATGGTATCGATAAGTTCTGAGATCATTCCTTAAAAATTCAAACTTGTCTACAATAATCATAGAATTAGTCATATAGAGCAAGAGCTAGGTTTTTAAGGTGAGATTTAAGCATTTATCTCATGTTTATGTTATGAATGCATGATTAAATCAAGGAACAGATAAGAAATCCACCTCAAAAATGTATGGAAGGAGTTTTCTCTGGTAGGACACTTGTACTATCCTTTAAACATCACAATCAACCTCCCAAAGATCCATCTAGTATATAAATGAAATTATCATGTTTTGGGATGTCAAATTGAAGATTGATCATGAAAATGCATAAACATGCAAGCACATACAAACTCTTTCCTCAAGATGATGAGCCTGCTTGGAAGATGAGATCGAGAACCACACCAAAAAACTATGAACTCAACACCACACCTCATGAACAACCTTCCAAAGTCTACAAAGAAGCTCCTTTAAGCAAGATCCAGGGCAAAGTTTGGGAAAAAGAGGAGAAAAGATGGTGCTTAAGTTGATTGATGAAAGAAACACCATGGAAATCCATAGATCTCCACATAATTATGAAGAAGAGAGGTGATACATTAGATATAGAGCTAAAAAAGGATAACTTACATGGATAGGGGTCAAAACTGTGTTGCAAGGCTAAAGTTCCACTAAGGAAGTTGCCTCTCCAATACGCACAAACATGCAAGCACAATCCATGGTCATCGAGGTTCATGGAGATCTCATAGGTTTACGATCTTCTCCTCCTAGTCCTAGAAAACTTTTTAGTTGAAAAATGAAGAGGGGTCGAGTGATTTGTGTAGATATAGATTAAGAGTTCAAAATACTTAAACAACCCACAACTTAAGTGAGTTATCTAGACCCAATACAAGAGGACAAAGTTGACATTACTCAATTAGGCCCAAAAACATTTAGACCCATCAAATACAAAATATCTATGAAGGAATATATGAAATTAGTTAATTAACATAGTTTGCAATTAATTCATTGATTTTGTTGAAATTCTAATTAGTCCACACACATACATGTAGTTACAAGATCAACACAAATAACATCCAACTGAAGTCATATTAGAGTTGTCTCTTAATGAATTGAATTCAAGGATAAAATAATATGATTATGAAGTAAAACACATTACATATTTTTTCCACATAATTTGGAATTATGTGCTCATACTATGTTGGATTAATAATTAAGTCCACAACTTAAAAGGAACTTTGGACTAGGGCCAACCAAGTACAAATTGAACCAAAGTATGTATATATCTTGATCACTTGTTCAAAACTTAATAACTCATACAGTTTTGATGATAAACCAAGATTAGAGAGGAGTTAGGCTAATCTAGGTTCATGGTCTCATAATCATAAACCCCTCAAGAGGATTTCATCCCTGACATCCCAAGGGTGGGAAATAGAAAAAGTATAAGCAACATGTAACCCGATCTTGAAAGCTCTTAGAAACAAATTATGTTACCTCATCATCATATTATGAAGTTTATTTTGTATTCTCATGGTAGATATAGTATAACTAATTTCAAGATCCATTTTCTTATCCATTATTTGTTATTTTATTTAATATCCTTAACTTGTGATTAAGAGTTGGTGATATGATGACTTTCAATTGTCCCTTGTTGCTATTTCTTAATCATTGTTATGTTCTCTTCCCTATCATTATATTTCCATTTACCCATTATGAGTGAATTTATCATCTTTAACATGTATTCTCATGTAAGTACTCTTACTGTCATATATTTGTAAGAGACTTATTGTATTAAGGAAATTAGTTAATGTGTTCTTCAAAACCATCCAATTAGTGGATACTTCTATGTATAGGCTTACCCTCTTCATCCTTGGTAGGTTGGTAACAACCTTTGGCTTGCATATCCAACTAAACATCACATCGATAAATTACATATTACCTTGCTTTTCCTCTTAAATAACATCATCCGAGCTTTGTTTCATGGCTGAAACATATTATTTCCAAATAAGCCTACTCTTGAAACATCTGATTCAGTTTTTTTCTCTAATCATGCAAATGGATGAGCTCAACATCATATCAACTCATCATGCCATCAATTATTCTTTTTTTCTTCAAGATATCATCATCATAATTTCCTTATTCTTATAACATAATCTAATAGTTTCCCCTCTTTATGCCATTCATTCTCAATTATTAAATTGATTATCATTATACTTTCTTGACATGAATATAAGGCTAAACCTGATTAGGGATTATGTTTCCTCATCTTGATTTATATTTACTTCTCTTCTGCATGATTAGTCACAAGAGATAATTTTCTAAGCACTTCCCTAATGTCCTTTATGTATCATGATTATTCACTTGTACTCTTCATGACACACAATGGATGCTCTGAGATTATCTTAGGTTCTACTCTTCTCATCTATCACTCTACATATTTATCATCTCAACTTATACTCATCATATGAGTCTCATATTATTATCTTGCAATTTTACATCTAAATGCCTTCTTAAGTTCTAGATTATCCAAGAATGTACACATTTATACATTCTATGCACTACTTCAGGATTCCCCCAACTGTTGACTAATTAAAGTTTCACATACACACTTATCTCTTCTTCACATCATCATTCTCTGGATTCTTGGATTCAAACACTAGATTCCTATCCATACTAGGTGTCCTTGAAAGTTTCAAGAACTTTTCTTTATTCATATGAAAATTAAACACCATAGTGTCATATATTTTTTGTTAATCACCAAATCTCTTATATTTTGATGAGCTAAAACAAATTATCCTTTTGAAACTATTCATTTAGTACATTTCATCTTTGGTTTAACCAATTTTATACACTGTTCTTATAATGTTCTTATTCAACATCTTTAGATTTAATTTGAGTTCCACATATCTCTTCATCTTATATCTCATCATTTTCATCACGATTTCATATTTTATTATACTATGTAGATGGTTTTTCTTCATAGCTATCTTACTCCTGACTTCAGTTTTGAGTGAAAACACATCTGGCGACTTTGTTTTGGAGTGCATTGCGTGTTTTTCCATATTTGCACCCTCACCTTCTCGCTGCCATGAAGAAAGTAGGTTCTGACAGAGCATGCAGCTACAACTTTATTCTTTATCTCTCTAGAACTGCCTTGGTTCGAGGGACTCAACACCCTACACTTGAAGCTCAGGAGCCCTTCACATCGTAACCAAGAATCTCAAGATTGAACCTGCTGGCTTGCTATCCTACATAGCATTTGGTGTTATTCCAGGAGAGTGATGATACCATAGGAGGTTTTCCCGGTTAGGCCCCTCATCAAGCTTTAACCAAGAATCTCAAGATTGAACATGCTGGCTTGCTATCCTACATAGCATTTGGTGTTATTCCAGGAGAGTGATGATACCATAGGAGGTTTTCCCGGTTAGGCCCCTCATCAAGCTTTATCAGTATCGTGACGACAAGGGTAGTATTGTCCTTTGACCCTTTCATTTTGTGGACCTGCCACACATGCTTCTAAAATGGGCCATGTCTTGTGGCCGACTCTGTTTGAGACAGATGGACGCCGATCCCACATATAGAGTAAGGAACACCTTATTTATAAGTTGGATTTTCTCAAATTCTGATTGGTCCAAGTTTGAAAATCCAAAGTAATTCATCTTGAGTCATAGAAATACAAACAAGTGTGTTTTGGAAAGGTTTTTGCAAGTAGAATCTATTTTTATGGTTTTCAAACCTTGATTCAATAATCTCAAACCATGGTTTCATTTTGACTAAGATTAGAGTTTAGGATTTTAATCGAGGTGATAATTAGTATAAATCATGTTAATTTCAGGAACTTAGGATTGGCTTGAAATAAGAGAAACTAAGTTAGGATCTTCCTTGCTCCATGTAAGAGGGTCATGCCACTATCATTTGTAATTTGTATGAATTGCATGTTAAGTATCATTTAGGATTATGATTTAAATTTCAAGTTCAAGAATAAAATTAAGATCACAGTAATGCCTCTGAGTATACTATTCCATGTTGTTTGTTATACTCATAAAGTCCTATGTTTATCACTGATGCTCATTAGTTTAATGTAATTTTCATGTAATGATTAAGACATTGAAGAAAGAATCATGTCAATCATGTAATGTTAATTTCAAGATTACGAGGGAGAAATCCCATGTTGATTAAGATAATACACTTAAGTTGTGAATTTTTCCTCTTAATGTTATTTTGTCTTTATGGCATTGATGAGCACTTTGGTGCAACTAAGATGAGCCTTAACCAACCCGATGATCATTTTGGTGCAATCATTGGATGAGGACAATTTACATTGATTGCAAGATAAGAACAATGATGTTAATGTTAAGATAAGAAAACTAAGTAACTTATTGTATGCTTCTCTCAATGATGGATCTTTATGGACATTATGGGATTCCTAGCAATGATGGTATTCCTGAGCATGATGTGCCCCATGTGGGCAGTTATATAGAGAATGCATCTAGTAATGTTTCTTAATTCATTGATGTAATGAAAGCTAAAGTGTAATGATAATTCTTAATGTTAATCCATGTCAAGTTTATTTCAGTTCAAGTATATCCTTATTTTTCAGTTCTTATAAATTGCACATTGCCTCTTATGTTTTTGCTTTGTTTTGCATGCCTGCGGGATGAGATATCCCTAGATGAAGGAGAAAGAGAGAACTGAAGCGAGCCCTTCAATATAGTTGACATCAAAGGAGACTCTGGCGTGGTGGGGTTCCATCTACTCAACAGATTATCTATTCTATGTTATTTCATGCTTTATATTTTCTTAGCCCACATGTATTAGGCTTGAGGTCAAGATGACACAATTTATGCTTTCCCTTTCAAGAACAATGTATGAATCTATATTTTGAATTATTGTATAATGTTTTATTTTTCTTTCTTCTATGTATATCATGTTTTGTAATGTTCCTCCAAGACAAGTGGCCCTTGTTATGGACAACATGGGGCTTGCTTCCATTGATATATATATATATATATATATATATATATATATATGTGCTTGGAGGGACATTACAATATGGTATCATAGCAAATAAGTTGACGGCCACCAGGCAAAAACCAGATGCATATCTTCTAACCCTAGTCATAGAAGAGGGAAGTGAAAGATATTAGGATTCAAAGTAAATTTGTAGACAAGAGACACAAGTTTTGATGAAGATTAGGATTATGTGCTAAGATGGTTTAGACTTCTATGTTAACTCTATAATTGCATATGGTATTCTCTCTCTTTTTCCCACATGTTTGTGGTATGGTACACATGCTTATGGGGTTTCGTAGAGAGGATGTTATATGCTTCATGCACACACACACATATATATATATATATATATAGAGAGAGAGAGAGAGAGAGAGATTCAGGCTAGAATACACTCAAGTGTATAGATCACATGAACTGTGTTTGTATATCAAACCTTCACAACACTAGGAATAGCTATAGATCACTTTCCCTCCTACCCTCAAAGGCTCTCTAGCCCTTAATTGTGCCCCAAACTAAGGTATTGGGCTTCCCCCTTTTTCCTCTATTTAGAAATCGGGATCAATTCCAACATTTTTTATGGTTTTTCTTCCTATCTATCTTAATCCCAACTTTAGTTTTGAGTGAAAACTCATCTGGTGACTTTGTTTTGGAGTGTGATGTGTGTTTTTCCATCTCCGTACCCTCTCCTTCTCGCTGCCTCAGGTTCCAACATAGCAGGCAATTGTAGATTTATTCTTTATTTTTCTAGAACTATCTTGGTTCGAAGAACACAATGCCCTAGACCTAAAGCTAGGGAGTCCTTTGTTTTGCAGCCAGGAATCTCAGGTTCAAACCTATTGGCTTGCTATCCTTTACAATGTTTGGTGTTATTCCAAGAGAATGATGATACCAGGGGAGGTTTTTAGGGTTAGGCCCCTCATTAGGCTTTAATCAATATTACGATCACAATGGTAGTATCGTCCTTTGATCCTTTCATTTTGTGGATCTGCCACACAAGCTTATAACATGGGTGAGGTAATGTGGCCGACTTTGTTTGGGATAGATGGGCTCGGATCCCACACATAGAGTAGTAAGGTGCACTTGATTTATAAATTGGGTTTTCTCAAATTCTGATTGGTCCAAGTTTGAAAATCCATAAGTAATTCATCTTGAGTCAGAAAAATACAAACAAGTGTGTTTTGGAAAGGTTTTTGCTCGTAGAATATGTTTTTATGGTTTTCAAACCTTGATTCAATAATCTCAAACCTGTTCTTTTGACCTAATATTAGGGTTTAGGATGTTAATCAAGTGATAGTTAATATAAATCATGTTAATTTCATGAACTTATGACTGGCTTGAGATCAGAGAAACTAAGTTATGATCTTCCTTGCTCCAGGTAAGTGGGTCATTCCCCTAAATATGTAATTCATATGAATTTCATGTTAATTGTCTTTTAGGATTATGCTTTGAATTTCAAGTTAAAGAACAAAATTAAGATCATGATGATGCCTCTTATTATATTATTCCATGTTGTTTGTTATATTGATGAAGTCCCATGTTTATCACTAATGCTCATTAGTTTAATGTTGTGATCTTGTAATGATTTAAACATTAGAGAAATAATCATGTAATGTTAATTTCAAGATTAAGAGGGAAAAATCCCATGAAGATTAAGATAATGCACTTAAGATGTGAATGGTTCCTCTTGATGTTATTTTGTCTTTATGACATTGATGAGTACTTTGGTGCAACTAAGATGAGCCTTAACCAGCCTGATGAGCACTTTGGTGCAATTATTGGATGATGACAATTAACATTGATAGCAAGCTAAGAACAATGATGTTGATGTTAATATAAGACAACTAAGTAACTTATTACATTCTTCTCGCAATGATGGAACTTTATGGTTGTTATAGGATTCCTAGCAATGATGGGCTTTCCCAGCATGATGTGCCCCATGTGGGAAGTTATATAAAGATTGAATGTAGTAATGTTTTTTTAATTCATTGATGTAATGAAATCTAAAGTGTAATGATAATTCTTAATGTTAATCCATGTCAAGTTTATTTCAGTTCAAGTATATATCCTTATTTTTTAGTTCTTATAAAATGCATAGTGACACTTACTTTTTTGTTGCTTTGTTTTGCATGCCTGTGGGATACGATGTCCCTAGATCAAGGAGTAAGAGAGAACTGAATCAAGACCTTCAACATAGATGATATCCAAGGAGACTCTATCTTGGTGGGGTGCCATCTACCACTCAATATATTATCTACTCTAGTTGTTATTTCATGCTTTAGATTTTCTTAGCCTACATGTATTATGTCTGAGGTCAAGATGAGACCATTTATGTTTTTCCTTTCAAGAACAATGTATGAATCTATATTTTGAACTAATGCATGGTGTTTAATTTATCTTGTTGCTATGTATATCATGTTTGTTGATGTTCCCCCAAGCCAAGCGACCCTTGTTATGGAAAACATGGGGTTTGTTTCTGCTGATATATATATGTGATTGGATGGGAATTACACAATTATAATTTACCTTCACGAAACCCTAAGTATCATGCATAACCTTAAATCAAGTCATTCATAAGTATATCAACTTTTCTTATTCACATTAAAGCAAAAAAGTTAACATTAAGGATAAAAAAAGTTAACATTAAGGATATCATTATTTGTCCTCATGGTGTTCTATTTGGACTTATATTTGATAGCAATATTAGATTCAAAGGCTCATGGGATCATTTGTCTCATTAAGTTAACACATTAGGGTTTAGCACATAATGATCCATATGAGGTAATTACACCTAAGTTACATGCTTCAATGCATTCCAATCTAAGTTTGGGTATCATTAGAGTTATTGATATTAATAGATCTGGGGTCATGGAATCATAATCATCATCATTAGGTATAAGTCAAACTCTGATCATCAAATGTGTAAATTTGATAAAAAAATATGGAACTAGAATATGAAAAACCACTACAAATAATTTTATTAGATTTCTCATGATTTTTTGATCGATTTAGAGTACATATATGTCATATTTGGTTGAAGGAATGGTTTACTATGATTTTTAGAAGACCAGAATATTAGCCAAGAACTACCTTGGTTGGAAGGAAAAATCCCAAATGCTAGATGTGCATCTAGTGGTTTAGGAAGCATAAAAAAGACATCCATCAAGGGAATACAGATCGTGGGTGGGCCAAGTGTGGATCAACATGACTCCTGGATTGGGCTTGCATTCTAGTCCCGACTCTGACCCACAGAGGTAAAGGGTGACCTCACATTATGGCCACTCAATGCATAAACCCATGGGGCAAGTTTTTGCTGGAAGACCTAGTATGAGTTGAAAGATCTAGAGGGGGGGTGAATAGAGCTTTTTGGAGTTTTAAAACAATTTAAAACACTTGAACAAGAAGCAGGAGAAAACATGGAAGACACAAGAATGTAGAGTGGTTCCTACCTTAGAAATCTAAGGTAGTCAGTCCACTACCCGATTGTTTCCAATCGGGGTTTTGAAAGAAACTTATTTTCTTACCTCTCGAGGATGTTACACAAAATACAATTGATTTCCTACACCCTTGAAGTAGCCTTCACCTGAAGTAGCCTCAATCCTCCTAGAAGCAGCCCTCTGAGGTAGCTCCAAGCTCACCCTTAAAGTAGCTTCAATCCTTGAGGCAGCCTTCTGAAGTAACTCCAAGTCATCAGGAGCAGCCTTCACCACATGAAGTAGCTCCACAAACCTCCTTTCAAAAACCTCCAACTTAGGAGTAGTCAAGGAGAACAAAATACGATAGAAGGAACAAGATTGGAAGAAAGAAACAATGTTACCAATGAGTACAACACTTTGATCCTATATCAAGTGCATTGAACTCCTATCCACTATAGATAAACGTGGTAGTGTGGTGTCTAGGATATACTAGGCTATAGGACACTAATATAGAGCTCAAAGAAACAAATTGCAAGTGTAGCTTTGCTTGTTGCTCACTAAGAATGAATCTCAAGTGTAATTGTATGCACAAGTGATGCTTTGGGTGTCCTAAGGCCTCTCCTATTTATAAGAATATGTTACAAGTTCTTAGAGAAGTTCTAGACACTTTCTAGGGTGTTCTTAGTGCTCAACTAGATGTTAGGTGTCCTTAAATTATATTGTGATGGCTAGTTATTTAGTGCTAAAAAGTGCAGTCCAGAACTTGTCTTGGTCGAGGAGTTTGTCTCGGTCGACCATTTCTTCGACCAAGTGGGAGGTTGAGGTAAATGTGTTACAACGTTCGTTTCCAACTCCCAACTACTTTGCTAACTCAGTCAAACGGCTATAGAGCTTGTTGGAAGGTCTATTCTCAGTCGAGAATTTTGTCGACCGAGGGTGTCTCGGTCGAGGACTTTGTCGACCGAGAAAGTCCTTGTTTCAATGTGTGAAGTCATCTACTAAGTTTGTGTATCAATGTGTAATTGTGCTTCTATCTTAGGGGAGGATCTATCTCAGTGTTGTGAGTGGATAGGGAAGATCTAACGCTTGATTTACATGATATCTATGTACTTATACATTATATACTTGTACAAGTTTTACATTGAGTACAATGATGAAAATAAAAGCAATATAAGCATGTTGATCTTCCAATTTGTATAGATCTTCAACTATCCACTTCCTTATTTGTTTATCCCTGAAACACTCAAATAACAAGTTAGATCCACAAGAATAAAATGTTTGTTATCATCAAAACAAAGGGTTTAATAATGTCCAATTTAGCCAACAATCTCCCCTTTTCTGAAGATGACAAACATTTCTAAAATATAAATCAAGACAATATAAATACCATGAGTTTCATACTTGGTATTTATCTTATGTAGACATTCTCTTATTTATTCATGGTGTGTGTGCTAGTTATTCCCAAAGAGGTATGGAACATAACATCCAACTCAGCAATTTATGTGAAGACAAGAGATTATGAAGCTCATATGTTTTGATATATATTATTTCTCCTCCTTTGTCATTTCAAAAAGATAGCTACATAATCAATTTTCTCCCCCTAAATGAGATACTCCCCCTAAATTTTATACTATAACAAAAATTTCAAATTTAGCCACAATTCAAAAATCATGATTTATTTCTCAATCATTTACAAGGGATGTTAATCCCTGAAATGATATGAGAATCCTTTAGGATCATGGATATATTTTAATAGTTTCTCAACTATTTACAAGGGATGTTAAGCCCTAAAATGATATGAGATTCCTTTAGGATCATAGTAGGATGAATATATTTCTCAACCATTTACAAGGGATGTTAAGCCCTGAAATGATATGAGATTCTTTTAAGCTCATAGTGGAATCATTGAATGTGTCTCTTACCAAATACAAGGGATGTTAATCCCTAATTTGTTTAGAGAATTCTATTAAGATAAAGATGTTGTAAGCTTCCTTATATCTAAGATTATTCTAAGGTCACAACTAACTTTGAAACAATGAATGAATATTATAACATGATGTTCAAACATACTAAGTTTTAGAGAATGATTTGATTTCACAAGTAAGCATGTTGTCATGCCTTTTTTAGGCCGACCATGACTTCAACCTTGGCGCCCCTCGGTCGAACTCTTTTTCGACCGAGAGGCAGTTCTGTAGATATCCAATATATGCATTTTCATGAGTTATCCAATGAACCAATCTTATGATTTGATCTTGTTGTTTATGATCATTATTTATTATTCATTTTGCTCATATATGAACTTGTGAATGTTGAATAATCTAAGATAAAGCCTTTTTGTGTCTTAAGATAAAGTTTTCCTTTTAGAACTTAATTTAAGATTTGAATATATCTTGTTTTAATATCTTAGAATTCTCAAACTTAAAAATTATGATGGTGATGATTATATTCTAACCAAGTCCCTTGTATGATCAATTCTTTTTTTTTCAATTTCAATTATGTTGAACAAAATCTCCTATGCCAATAGATTTGCCATTAGTACTTTTCTTGAATAAAACCAATCTTTTCCTCTTGTGTGCCTGTTTGGGACAATTTAATTATGCAAAGTATAAAGTTTTGATGCCCATATATTCTTCCTTTTGATTAGGGTCATTCAAATATTTAAAGCAATGTAATATGTAAATTTCATTAAATACTTGAGTTACTTAAGTTAATTGCAATTGAAGTATCTTATTCTTATAAAAACAATTCTGACAGAGTTTTCCTCGGTCGGCAAAGTTCTCAACCGAGTGAAGTTCGGTCGAAGTATTTGTTGGTCGGATGTTTTTCAAGTCTTTGTAGTTTTAAGACAATAACTTACTCGGTCGACTATTTTCTCGACCGATAATGTTCCCGTTTCTCCAGAAAATGTAGGTTTGAGACAAAAACATATTTGGTCGACAATGTTCTCGACCGAAGAGTATCTCGGTCAAAGTTGTTGTCGACCGAGATGGTTTCTATTTTATTTTCAGGAATTTATTACTTTCAATTAGGGTTTAGATTACTTAATTATCCAAGATAACGATGAGTTGAGTTGAGATAAGAAATTATGAGTATCAAAGTAACATTTTAGGTCAAATCTCAACTAATCATATTCAAGTTTGCTAGGTTTGTAGTTTTGGAACCCAAACTATATCAACATCCTTTTTCTTGTATGAGCATGAGAAAGAATAATGTCCAAGACGCAAGTAATAGTGACAAAAAATTGAATCAATTTCATTTCTCCTTTGAGTTGAGTTGTTTTTGGGTACAAATATGGCCTTGGTCTTGGTTGCTTGTATTGTTCTAGATTTAGGATGAGATTTTCCTTTTGGAATATATCGTAAACCTCTTCTTCCAATTTGGTCGGAAGAATCCTTTAGGATCTTATCAAGAATACCATTGTTTTTCGAGCTACTAATTTCCTTTTGTAACTTAGCAATTTCATCCATTCTCCTTTTAATGTCTAACTTTGCTTGATCTAGATTAGATAACAAACTATCTCTTTCTTTGATAACAACATCATAATCTAAATGAGTACACAAGATAGGTTGAGTTTGAATATCATTCAATTTTGCAAGTAGTTCAACCTTTTTTTGAGAAAGAAAATCATAGTTTGTTTCTAGAGTAAGCAACTTCATATTGCAGTCATTAAAAGATGATTTCAAGGTAGAAATTTTAGAAATAATACTTTCTTTTTCAGAAGCAAGATCATTTAATTGAACATATAATTCATCATTAGTTTTTGTAACTCTTTCTAGTTTCTTTTTACAATCAATATATTTATCATGTAATTCTTCAATGCTAACAATTAACTCTTCTTTAGATAAATCAAACAAGCTTACCTCACTCTCTTCCTCATTTGTTGTAGCAATAAGGCACTCCACTTTTTCTTCTCCATCCTCACTATCATCACTTGAGTCATCCCATGCAGCTTTGTAGGCTTTTTCCTTCTTCTTGTGAGAGGATTTCTTTCCCTTCTTGAGTTTGGGACAATCACCTTTTAAATGTCCCTTTTTTCCACATTCAAAGCACCTAAAGGAAGAAGAAACACTAGAAATTTTGTTAGTTTTAAATCTTCTATATTGCTTACCATTTGCAATGAGAGTCTCTTCTTCACTGTCTTCTTCACTTGTATCCTGATTAATTTTAGTTGTTGCCTTGAATGCAATGTCCTTTCTTTTCTCCTTTTTGTGTTCGACCGCCAATCTTTCTTCTTCTTCAAGGGTGACTTCATGAGTCTCTAAGTTGCCAATGAGTTGCTCCATCCTCAATCTGATGAGATCATTGGCTTCTTCAATGACCGTCACCTTTGGTTTGTACTTTGGAGGCAAACACCTAAGAATCTTGGATACTTGATCTTCTCCACTTATAAATTTTCCTAATGCACTCAAACTGTTAATGATAGTAGAGAATCTTGCATACATTTCACTAATGGACTCATTTGGTTAGCTTGCTGGAAGGTCTATTCTCGATCGAGAATTTTGTCGACCGAGGGTGTCTTGGTCGAGGACTTTGTCGAACGAGAAAGTCCCTGTTTCAATGTGTGGAGTCGTCTACTAAGTGTGTGTATCAATGTGTAATTTTGATTATGTATTAGGGAGGATCTATCTAAGTGTTGTGAGTGGATAGGGAATATCTACACTTGATTTACATGATATCTATGTACTTGTATAAGTGCTTACATTGAGTACAATCATGAAAATAAAAGCAATCTAAGCATGTTAATCTTCCAATTTGTATAGATCTTCAACTATCCACTTCCTTATTTTTTTATCCCTGAAACACTCAAATAACAAGTTAGATCCACAAGAATGAAATGTTTGTCATCATCAAAACAAAAGGTTTAATAATGCCCAATTTAGCCAACATGAGTGTCGTGAGGAGTGTCCTCTGGAGAGGTCTAGCTCCCTAACCCTCCATTTGCATCTTCATCTAAGGGAGACTGTTCCTTTGGGATGTCGAGTAGGATTTGACAGACAATAATCAAGGCACTACTCCTCTCCTAAGGCATGCTGACCTAGTCGCAGCACCCCTACAAGCTACATCCAGAGGGTGCGAGACTATGGGTAGCAAAAACCTATGGATATGAGAGGGGGGGCATTGTGGAGCCAAAGGACATACAAACTGGGTTAGTTAGGGTGTCATTTAGAGTGTACAAGAGTCAAGATTTTCCCTTCTTGTCGGAGTTGAGAGAGGGTGGAAATGAAAGTCTGAAAATCAATCTACCAATAGTCAAGCATGTTTCTATTTGTGGAGGAATGACTCCTAAAGATGAAAGGGCAAGGTTGACATGGTTTCCATGTGATAAGGATGTGATTGGAGAGAGAGATTAGGAGAGATGGGGATTTGTTCTCTTTCCTTTCCATGTGTAGATGTAGATGACAACTCTTTGACCATTGATTATGGATACAGTGGCTCTAGGGCCATGTGATAGGTCAAGGGGGGCCAAACCTTGGTCCCCCTACAATTCTACTGGCAATTAATGCGTTGAATGTATTACAAACACACCAAAGATGATTTTTCCTTTCAAGTTAAAGAGAATAAACTTCAACATTTCTCTATACCAGTAGGATGATCTAATGACTTCAAATTTTAGGACAACCTTCCCAATCTTCACTTTATTATGATCAAAATATGGTATTTAATTGTGAAAGTCTCATGCCTATAACTTGTTCCCCAAGTCATACTTAAATAAATAATTAAATGTGGTGAATGTACATCAAACAAACCATAAACGTGCTCTACATTCTTGTATGAATTTATGAGTAACTAGGCTAATTTTAATATTTCCGACCCACATTTAATTCAAGGTATCACTTGATTTGCAAACTGTATGGTGTTCAAACCATTTTACATTGTCTCGGAGGACTTTATTGTTAACTTGAAACCAAAATTATTTATTTAGAAGATTATATTTAATGACATTTTTCAATTACAATTTCCACAAAAGGGAGAAATTTACATGTCCTTATAGAAAATATATGATGAAAGTTTCAACAAGCCAAATATAGACTTCAGAATGATGATCCACTTGATTATTTGAATTTTTATGAGGATCGCAATGATAATAATGCCTTGTTGTAGGCATGGACGAATTCTATTCATACTAATGCTCCTATTTGTATGTTGGTCGATATCGTAGTGAACTGGATCCTCCAATTACAAAATAAATGGGTACTTTCGTGGAACAATACAATCTTAAAGAGGAAAGTTAGGATATATGCAATTAATTGACATGAGCAAGATCCAAGCAATCCGTGTGATTTCTTTTGGCCTCTTTATACACATGAAAGTGAAGCCTCCTTAGGTTCAAGCCACTGATAGATTTAGATACATAGGAGTGATGGTTCTATAGATTATGATTCCTCTTTAGCTCTATTAGATGACACTTTAGAGATAAACTCCAACACCACCTACTCATTCCCCTAATTACTTTCAATAAACAAGTCTAAGAAAAGAAGCAACTCTTCCTTCTCGGCCTAAAAAAGACTATAAAGGAAAATAAAGTGAAAATCCACCTAGCTAGAGGAACAATGAGAAGTTTCTTCCCCGCCCACCAAATAATTATGTGCTTGTTATAGCTATGATCATTATTATGGATATAGCTATGCAGAATCTATGGGATATAACATCTTAGTGGCAATGCATAACTATATACTTCTATGTACCAAAGTTTTGGCATGCTAGAGTGGTGGATAAAACATGACACATGAACATTCTAGATTTGTGCATGTAGAGTTCGAAAGTGCGTTTGATCAGTTAGGGAGTGGAGTTTCTGGGGACAAGCATTCAAAGTAAGACATATTATCCATTTACTTTTAGCCATACGGTGAATATATTTCATGGAAGGTCTCAAGGGAAAAGCTTTGATCCTCTCATTCTCTCCAGTGATGAGCCTATCACACCCATTCTTAATACAAAATAATATTGTCACCTCAAATTTGAGACCCAGTTGTATGTTAAAATCATATAAAACTATGATATTTCTTATCATGGTTGGTTCATATTCACGAAGGCTATTGTAAATTTTGTTTGTGACATTTTAAACGGATTATTGATCAAAACACTCTAAAGAAATGATACCTGTGTCATATGATTTAGTAGTCGCAAACATGACAACGAGCCATAAGTAAATTGATCAGTATGAAGTGTGTGCTAGATATTCAACATCATATTTGTGAGACTTGAAGATAATAGAACATTTTACTTATTAACATGTTGGTTAATTTGCTTCATGTTTTTGTGGTATATTGTAATTTTAACTCGTTACTAGTTAGTTGTCATCAACTCTTAAGTCTCTATGTTATGCAAAACTTCTAATTAAAAACCTTTGGGCCTAAGTGTTTAACAATGTATAGATTTGTTATTTGATAAGACACACATATGTTGTATTTTTAGGTAAAAGTTATTATTTGTGGCCCGTACCACATCAATTTTAGATTATTTCAAATGCCCTTGAAGTTTTCACAAGCTTCTACTTCCATGAATGTTGAAATCATCACAAAGTTGACGTCTTATATCATGAATATGATAACAAAAAACAAAGATTAGCCACTTCACTATTTTATTACTTGAATACAATAATACAATAGATATATCTAATGGTTGTACATGTCTAGATTACACTATTTTTAAATGTATTCTATTATCCCTTGACAACACACAAATCAAAGTTAAACAAAAAATTAAAATCACCCATGTTTAAAATGGGGTTTAGGGTTTACGAGGAATTTGGGAAAATTTTGGGAGCCTCTTTTGCATGTATGCATTTCTTCCTTCATTTGCCTCCTCTGTTCCATAAAATAGTAATGTAGCATTGCCACCCATATCCTACATCATAAAATTTCAAAGTGTTGAGCAAATAAATTGAATATATAAAAAAACACATGCATATCATAATAACTCAAACATGAATGATGAAATATGTTAAGAGATAATTACAATTTGTTCTAAATTATAAATTTAAGATACATTATGTCAAACTTATTACGCATAAACCAAACAATGGCCATTAAGTAGAATAACAAATCCAAATTATACAAAAGATAGATTGTTTCTTGTATTAATTGGAAATATAGATGATATACAAGAAATAAAGTTCAAAGGTAACATTAGAAAAAGTTGAAATTTACTTCTTACATTTTTTTTCATGGATATTGTCAAGTTATAGACACGTATCTACTTTTCAGATTATTCAAGTGTTAGTAGATTTAAAATCTACCTTGTACATATGTCAAAAAGTTAAGCAATGTGATATGCAGTATTTCTCTAGAACGCTACTAAAAATAATGTCTAAGTTAAAAAGTGTATCACTTTTTATGGAACCTACTTATCCCCGCCTTGCTGCCATAGTTGACTCTTTTGGGTTGTTGTTGTCATATTGCCTATACTTTTGTGCCACTACTGTCACGCAACGCCACTATCCCTACCTATAACACCATGTGGTTGCCCTTGGCTTATCCATCCTGTTATCTTCATTCCTTGCATATGTCTTTCTTATCCCCTTTAACTCACTGTTGCTTATCCCACGATCTATTCCTCCTTAACTGTTGTGTCCTCAACAATCATCATAGGAGTGGCTGGGTTTTTTTTGTGTGTGTGTTTGTTTTTTAAGTGGAAATAAGTCTACCACAACGCAAGGTTGTACAATGGAAGTCTGAGCATGATGGTTGTGACCATCTGTGAGGGAAATCGGAGGAATGAGGAATGCATGGGGGGTTGCAACTACTTGGGTTAACCTGCTTTGGGCCACACAAACGTTCTGTTGAACTTAAGAAACATGCCATGCCAAAATTTGTATGCTTCATAGTCCTCATGATTTCTCATTAAAAATTGTTTTGAAGTAAAAGTGCTTAATAATTACATTTCTGATTTATGTTATTATGTATAATATAATTTTAATAGCATGTCTTACAACGCTAAATAGCCATATCTTACAGTGAATCAGGATTAAAAGATGGAATTTTCTAAATATGCAATATTATAATATTCATCAATACGAAACAATTCTACCTTATATCAAGATCATTATTTATTTCAAGACAAATCTTACTTATTAAAACTATACTACATTTGTACATGACTTCGGCTTCTAAATAAAAAATAAAAAATATTTGTGACACTGATTACACGTGCATTCTCTAGTATTTCAACATCATTCTCATTGTTTTCAAGGTTAGGCATCAAAATATACTCACAAATGTCACAAGTGTCATTCAGATCAAAACACCTTGTTTTTAAAATAACGTGTAGTGAAAATGCCATCTATCGACTAATTTACAAAGCTTTCTAAAGCCTGTCATGCGCAGAGGACTACAATGATATGTCTCAAGTATAACTCGTTAAACTGCAAATGCATTGCTTGCTACCATGAGAACAATTAGACATACCTGAAGACCGGCATGACCATCATCGGCAGCATTTATGGCAGCTTTAAGCACTCGAAGAGCTGTTGGACTGTTCCTTAAAATCTCTCTACACCATTTAACCGTTTCTTGCTCTAACTTCTCAAGCTGCATTTTAGAGTGACCAATGAAAGATCACAAGTTCTACTGTTAGGCATATTATAAATTGCAGAATGCAATAAAATATGAATGATCAATTTTCCTAATAAGCAATATTTGAATGTGTTATTATCTACCATCTGGGTAAATCATAAATACATAAAGAATTACACTTACATGTATGCGTCGACAGCTTTACCTAGTTCATTATATACATCATCCTACAAAATTGCCTAGAACACGTGGCTAGTTGGCTATTTGCCACCCAGATATCAAATTCAGTTGGAATAAGAGGATAGACGAGGTACCATTTCTGCTGAAAATTCAGACTAGTCCCTAGACTTAAAGGTGTTAGAAGAAAGTCTCATTCAAACACAAATTATATCATTCCAATTTGAAGTATCCCTTTATGGCTTTACCTAGATCATTATACGCATCTCATAAAATTGCACAGTGCAGCATGACCTGAATATCAAGTTCTGTTCGGAATAGGAGCTCAGATAAGGGACTTTTTTCGAGAGACTTAACCCCATTAATCATCCAGGCTACCCCCAATAGGAAGTCACCTATGAAAAGACAATACTTCTTCACTACAGAAAAAAAAAAATTGACGCTTTTCTGCTCAGTACTTACTGGCACAACAACATTGACCAGTCCCATTTTCTCAGCTTCAAATGCATCATAAAATCTTGACAAAAACCACATTTCACGTGCTTTCTTTGGTCCAACCTACACAGAAATCGTAGAATTAAACCGATGACGATACTAGAACCGAAAAAAAGAAAGAATATATTCAAAGCAACACTGCTTGTGGTTAACTTGATACTACATTGAAAGAATATTAGGAGAATTTCATGATTTAATTTGCTAAAATGTTGATGGAGGAAAAGATTAAAGTTAGTGCTCAAACTGAAAGCTTACCAATCGAGACATAATGGTGCTTCCATACCCTGCATCAAAACTTCCAACCTGCGACACTTTATGAGATCAGAGGCAGAAATGGAGCAGAACAACATAGACAACTGTAATGAAAGTCCGTTTTTATGTAACTACGGTGAAAAGGTTTCATGCATAAGTAAAGTCTCGTTCTTTTTATAAGAAATTCATGTAGACAAGATTTGATGAGCGACACTGGTTTTAATATAACTGTTAAATAAACTGCATTAATTACTGGAAGGTCATTGGCCTACTTCACTATGAAGGGTACACGGAACATTATACCTTTGGGCCTGTCTGTCCAAATGTAGCGTTGTCAGCTGCTATAGTTAGATCACAAACCATATGTAAAACATGCCCGCCGCCAACAGCATAGCCAGCAACCTAAGAGCAAAGCATGGTTTAGAAAACTAGCTGTTAATGGCTAATAAGATAGATGAGGAGTTACCATTGCAATAACTGGTTTGGGAAGACGCCTAATCTGCACCTGAAACAGGAAATGCAGAGTTAAGCAGAATTTAGTTTACAGTACCAGGAATGCAATTGTTGACATATTTGTACAATAAACTTGTTAGTATCATCCTAAAACAAAAAATAATAGAGAGAGAACTCATAAATATAATTCATTTAGGTAAAAAGTACAAAATATATGGCAAGATGGATTCACTTAAGTGAACATAAAAAAAACACAATTATATATGTTAGAAAATAGTTTTCCTATTTTATGCATCTCTTTACTATTTTCTATTCCTGTTGGGTCTACTATGTAAATGGCCTTTGTCTATATAATAATGGAGAGCACACCCTAACCGGGCATCGCTTTGACCCAAATCCTCTCACATGGTATTAGAGCGTATTCGGCTGCTGCAACCCTAGCCGCCTCTTCTTCCCCCTCCCTCCGTCTGTCTCCTTCTCCGGTTGCATCCGTCGTCGCCAACAAAGCAAGACAACCGGCGGAGGCTCTCCTCACCGGGCGACCAGTCCTCCGATCCGTCAAGACACGATGGCTACTTGTAGGAGAGGAGCAACCCTCGTTTTATCCCATAGAAGGAAGGAGGAACACCTTTCTTCTCACCCTCTTTCCTCTCCACATAGCCCCTGCACGTGGATGAGTGCCCACATCTCTCGGGACTATTGATTCGTCAGTTTTGCATCATCAAGTGATTTGTGACGACGCTAATTCCCGTCACATCTCCCCGACGCGTCTTCTCGGGGCCATCCTCTCTCCGGCGCGTCTTTCCGGAGTTGTTCCTCACCATTTGATGAAGCCAATTCCCGTCAATGTATATGTATGCCGCCGCTGAACACGGCGTGTATCCCAGGTAACACGACGTGTTGCCGTCGCAGACCTCTACTCGGACGGTGCTGATTACAGAAGACATGACGCGTCTCATCCCTGACACGACGTGTCTTAGCTGGTGAAAGTTGCGCCTCTGAATCTAGACACGGCGTGTCTCCTAGCAACTCGACATGTGAAAATTCTATCAGAGGTCTCTGGCAACTCACATGGCGTGTGAAAAATCAGACACAACGTGTTGAGCACATGAAGTTTTCTGCTGTCAACTTACACGACGTGTGGAAATACAAACACGTCGTGCACTACTCAGACACGGCGTGTTCTGTCCTCGACACGTCGTGTCATTCACTCTGTCAGCTATTGTCTTCTTGATTCTTCAATATGACTGATGCCAAGCCTGCTGCTTCCACTACAGTCTACAACGAACAGTCTTTGATCAATTCTGTGAAGCTTAACTCACATAACTATCTTCTTTAGATGAATGCTATCTACACTGTGCTTGAATCTCGTGAGAAAGTGGACATTATTGAGTCGGAGCCTCCTGATGAAGGCAACAAAGACTACCCTACTTGGCAGAAAAACAAGGGGTTGGTGAAGTCATGGCTATGGAATAACATGGAGCCTCAGATTGCGTCTAGGCTCATGTTCTATTCTACAGCCAAGCAAATCTAGCAAGCTGCAAAGAAACATTTTTCTCATGAGAAGAATGCTCTTCGTCTGTACACAATTTATGACTGTCTCTTTGTAGAGAAACAAAATAGTCGCTCTATTTTGGTACTATCCAGTGTATCTCTCACGAACTCAGCTTTTACCAGCCACTAAAGACTGATGAACAAATGAAGGACCAACATGATCTAGTGACAACAAGGTTTCTATCCTGCTTAAATCCTGTGTATGCCTCAGCTAGGAGTGTTATTCTAGCTACAGACAAATTACTAAGTCTTGAAGAAGCCTTTGTACGAATTCAACAATCATCTTTTGAATCCTTCTCCGCCGCTCCAGTAGATCACCACACTGAGATTCAAGCGTCTCTTGCCACTGCTGCCAAAGGAATGGGACGAGGTGCTGGCTGAGAATGAGGTGCTGGAGGCAATCGTCCAGAATGTACTTTCCGTGGGAAACTTGGACATGTAGAAGAAAAATGCTATTCTAAGAATGGTCATACTCCAACTGGAGCTGCGCATTATACTGCCAATTCATCTGGAGCATCTGTAGCCGGGGTTCTAAACAGGTGCAGTCAGATGTCACAATCTCCAAGGAGGAGTATGACTGTCTTCTACAAGCTACTCAGCAGGCTTCCCTGAGCGCCTCCGTCAATTTCACTTCAGATGCAAGTAACCTGGGGACTTCACTTGTTGCCTCTCATCCATCCTCTACATGGGTAGTGGATTCCGAGGCCTCTCAGCATATGACGGGTATATGCTCTATGCTTCCTTCCTCTGACTCATATATCCTACATTCCTCTGTGACACTAGCTGATTATTCTGTCAGAAGCGTCCAAGCATGTGGCACCATACAAGCGTCATCTAATTTGACTTTACAATCTGTTCATTATGTTCCAGACTTTCCATTTAACTTAATGTCAGTTGCTAAGTTGGTTGATTCTCTGAAATACTTGATAATCTTTGGAGACTCTTTCTTTGTGTTACAGGATCCCAAGAGTTGGAAGACAATTGGTGGGGGATCTAGGAAAGGTGATCTCTACTTCTTTGAAGGTGGTCGCCCAGCTTGCCAGATTCCTTCCACCTCATCCATAGTTTTCAGCTGCTCTCCCTTGCAATGGCATTGTCGCTATGGACATCCATCCCTACAGAGTATTCAGAAGCTTGTCCTAGGCTTAGCCTCTATTAAGTCGTTAGAGTGCCAGTCATGCCAGTTAGGCAAGCACCATCGCCTTTCTTTTTCGAGTCGCATTGTGAAACACGCTCTAAGCATCATTTTGATCTTATTCATAGTGATGTTTGGGATCCTGTTAGAGAGCCAAATTATAACGACTTTCGATATTTTATGTCTTTCATTGATGATTTCTCCCGCATGACTTGGATTTATTTACTTAAGTCTCGCGATGAAGTCCTGTCTGTTATTCAAACTTTTCATCAGTTAATGAAAATTCAGCATGATGCTCATATTAAGACTCTTCATACTGATAATGCTCTTGAATATGTTCAAAAGGATGTTTCTACGTTCTATAATTCTGTAGGCATGATTCAGTAGACGGCTTGTCCTCACACACGCCAACAAAATGGGGTTGTTGAGCGCAAAAATTGTCACTTGACGTCGCCCGTACTCTGTTGTTTCAAATGTCTGTGCCTAAGAGATATTGGTCTAATGCTCCTCTCACTGCTTGTTTCTTGATTAATCGTCAACCATCTTCTGTATTACAAGGGGATACTCCCTTCTCTATTTTACGACCTGACGAGCAACCCTTTCCTGTTCTTCTTCATGTGTTTGGATGCACTGCATTTGTTCACGTGTTTGATCCACGAGCTGACAAGTTGTCGCCTCACGTAGTTCACACCGTCTTTCTGGGATATTCTCCCACACAGAAGGGATACAAGTGTTATTATCCTCGTCTTCGTCGTCTTTTTGTGTCGGCTGACATTACATTTCTGAGTCTACTCCATTCTTTAGTGACTCTGTTCGGAGTGAGGGGGAGCACAATCCTGAGAGTGACTACATCTTTAAGTGTGAGAGAGAGCCACCTCTTCCTGTGTCGTGTGATGAGAGTGTTATTGATAACACCCCACCATCACCACGGCTACCACCACCTCCATCCTTTCCCCTAGTTTACACCAGGCGAGCAGGGCGTCACCAAGAGGATGTAGCGTCATCAGTCCAGCAACATGCCTCCTCATCGTCTGCTACTCTTGAGGAGCCCGTTTTTACTGAGAATTCTCTTGATGCTTCAGTTTTAGATTTATACCTTTTAGTTGCAGCTCGACAAGGTATCTGATCCTGCACTATCCGTCATCCTTTGGTAAATGTGTGTTGCTTGTCTCATTTGTCGACTGCAGCTCGCACGTTTGCTCTTCAGCTGGACTCTACGACTGTTCCTCGATCTTATAAGGAAGCAACCCACATGGTTGGGTCCGTGCTATGAACAGTGAGATGGCAACACTTCATGAGAACTATACCTGGGACTTGGTGGATGTTCCCCCTGGCAAGTCTGTTGTAGGCTGTCGCTGGGTTTACACTATCAAACAAAAACCCGATGGGTCTATTATCACTTGAAGGCGCGTCTAGTGGCAAAGGAGTACACTCAGACACATGATGTTGACTTCTTTGAGACTTTTTCTCCAGTGGCTTGGTTAAATTTTGTGCGAATTCTTGTTTCTGTTGCTACTCATTTTTCCTGGCCTCTACTTTAGTTGGATGTCAAGAATGCCTTTCTTCATGGTGATCTTCTTGAGGAGGTGTACATGGAACAACCTCTTGGGTATGTTGCTCAAGGGGAGTATCAGAAGGTATGCAAGCTCAAGAAATCTTTGTATGGTCTGAAGCAATCACCTCGGGCATGGTTTGATAAATTTAGTGCTGCACTTATACAATTTGGGTTCACCCGATCTTCTACTGATCACTCACTCTTTGTGCATAAGTCTTCGAGTGGCACCATTATTCTAGCTGTTTATGTAGATGATATTGTCATCACCGGTGATAACTCTACTGACATTCTACAACTCAAGACATGGCTACAAACACAATTTCAGATGAAAGATCTGGGTAATCTTCGATATTTCCTTGGCATAAAAGTTCTACGCTCCAAGAAAGGAACAAATCTCTCTCAGGGAAAATATGTCCTTGACCTACTTGTAGAGACAGGCATGGCACAATGTAAACCTGTCTCCACGCCTATGGACTATCATACCAAGACTTCTATTGAGTTTTCTAATCCAGCAAAGTATAGAAGGATTGTAGGGAAACTGATCTACTTGACAGTTACTCAGCCTGATATTTCTTATGTTGTTGGAGTGGTTAGCCAGTTTATGAGTGTGCCTAAGATGTCACATTGGATGGCAGTCACCCAAATTCTTCGGTACATCAAAGGATCTCTAAGGAAGGGCCTTACTTTACGGGGTAGAACTTCACACATACATCCTTAAAACTCACTGGGTTCACTGATGCTGATTGGGCTGGTGATGTTGGAGATAGACGATCTACTTCTGGATATTGTGTGTTTATAGGGTCACATTTGGTGACTTGGAAGAGCAAGAAACAAAATGTGGTAGCACGATCCAACACAGAAGCCGAATATCGAGCCATGGCACGTGCTTGTTGTGAGCTACAGTGGGTTGTGTCTATTTTGTCAAAAATGAGCGTGTCCGTTGAGACCCCTATTTCTCTCATGTGCGATAACCAGACGGCCATTCATATTGCTAGCAATCCACTGTTTCATGAGAGGATCAAGCACATAGAAGTGGATTGTCATTTTGTTCGTGATTTAGTGCTCTCCAAGAAAATTCGGACTCCTCATGTTCAAACTGATCAACAAGTGGCATATATCTTCACCAAGCCACTTCCATCTTCAGCTTTCAAGCATATGACTTCCAAGCTGGGCATGTATGATGTGTATGCTCTAGCTTGAGGGGGATTGCTAGAAAATAGTTTTCCTATTTTATGTATCTCTTTACCATTTCCTATTCCTGTTGGGTCTACTATGTAATCTTTGTCTATATAATAAAGGAGAGCACACCCTAACCGGGTATCGCTTTGACCCAAATCCTCTCACAATATATCAATATGGTTGATAAAAAATATGATGCATACAATTCTTGGTAGGTACCTCATGTACAAATTTGAGGAAGTTTTAGCATCAATTTTCATGTTATGGAGGAAAGGGCAACGCAAAGTTTGATAAAATAAGGAAGAAATTGAGAAAATTTGGTAGGTCAATTAGTTTCAAGATATAATCCAGAGAAGTAGCTATTTAGGTGGTAATTCATTTCAAATCATAAAGTCATATAGCTCCATATGATCTTGTAGCTATTTAGGTGGTAATTCATTTCAAATCATAAAGTCATATAGCTCCATATGATCTTTTGAAATCTTATGCTTGACAAATTAATTACACTAGAACTAATTGTTAATGAAATATACATATTTCTGATATGATGATGCACACGTTTGGAAGTGTATGACTTCATAGTTGGATAGCAACAGAAGTGTGAATGATAATTAAACCAAGACTTTTCATACTTTTAGGCTGTGTTTGTTACATGGTGAATCATGGGGAGGGGAATGATGGTAAAACAAAAAATGTCATTTGTTTATCATGGTGATAGGGAATCATGGTTAATCCATGGTGAATCAGTGGTGAATTTCGATCTGTTTTTGTCCCCATGAAAAAACACGGTGAACCATGGTGAATCATGGTGAAAGAAGTTCCTTTTAAAACTTCATTACTTATTTAGACACATATGCAAAAGAAACGTTTTAATAAATATGATTCTTACTTGTGTAGGGTGTTTTTTATAAAGAATTGTCCTCTTCCATCCCTATAACCATGTAACAAACAACATTTTTTTAAGTTTTTTCCCATCCCTTTACTATCATCATACACGTTACCAAACAACACATTTTAACGATTTCTCCATCACTATCACCATCTCCTTCCCCATCACCATCCCTATCCCCATCACCACCATTTTTTTCACCACGTATCAAACACAGCCTTAATGGCATAGATAAGTTGAGAAATAATAAAGTTATTTAGGTATTTGTGTAAGTCGTGCAGTTAGGTTTGATATTAATCAACATATTATCATATATTTTTAATTTCAGCGAAATTACTTTTATTGTAAAAGCGACTTATGCTTCTAGCAAATATTTATTCATATATCATGTATTCTTATGGAATACGAATTTAATAACACCTATATGTCAAAATTATGTGCATATTTTAATAAGCGTATATATGATCCTTTTTTCTTTCTGATTTCACTACGTGCATTTCTTATTGGGATAATGATTTCTAATTATCTACTTTTTCAACCATAAATTTGTCTCCGGTAGATATTATTATTTCTAAAAGCTTTAAACAAATAATTATTATCATGTTGATTATGCCTGTGACACAGATCATGTCTGTACGTATGGGAAGAATATCTATATAGTTTAACCCTGTCGTGGGGGGTATACATCATACCTTGTGTGTAGTTGACGGCAGATTGGCTGTCTTGTACACATATATGTATGTGTATTTTGACACATAATTAATTTTGTATAATCTTTTACATTGCAATTATTTCGTAAATATGATAAACTAGAAACGTGAATGCAAAATTAAACAGTTATTTATTATCTACTAAAAATATGATCACTTGCTAGATAAATCGATTTCAGTGTTAGCATGCCAGTAGGCCAGTTTTGGCATGTGTATATCATGTGACAATAGTGACTGTCAAATAGATAATCTACATGATAAACCATTAGGGAATAGAAAAGATTGGTGTCAATGCTGTGTCGGCAACTTCGGAAAAGCTAAAATTAGGGACAGACTACCTGAAGGTCTAAAACATTGAGACGGCCAAAGCTTTCAAAATCAACGTATCCATCAGAGCTTCTTAATGCTTGATCTCCACCGCTGCAAAAGGCTTTGGTGCCCTGTTTCATAGTAACAATACAACAGTATGATCCTGTAGTTTCCCATCCATCGATACATTGTAATTTGATATGAAATGTTAATCAACCCAAGGCTCTAATTGATTCACTGTTTAATAGAAACATCAGAACCAAAATAGTAAAGCAGAACTGAAATGAGGTGAAACTTTCCCATGTTCAAACTAGGAGATTATATTCTGAAGGTGGCTTTTTCTTATGGATATTTAACGATCTCTTAATAGGCTAAAATAGGCAAAAACAGATTCAATTACCTTTCCTGTGAGAATAATAACTCCAATTGAGCTGTCATCTCTGGCATCATTAAATGCACGAATTAAGTCTTTGATTGTTAGTGGACGGAATGCATTTCTTCTCTCTGGCCGGTTAATAGTAATCTTCAGAAATGAATATATTTAGTTCAGTTGGATTCCTCAAAGAAACAGTTCAAAATCATAATTCACGAAAAGAATCCAAAGTCAAAATGAGCTAGCAGCAAAATTAACAAGCAGCATGGAACATGTGCCATCAGGAACAGAACACAGGATATCTTTGTTTCTAGAAGAAAATCATATTCAACCCCGGGGAACAAGACAAAAAGTTACGGTGTGATTCTGAGCACTACTTGTATGTATCCAATAGCTCTCAACCAGTTAGAATACACTTCATACACAGTCACTAACCTTCGCAATCCCTTCTCCGACGGCCTTCTCGTAAATGATGTCAGTGAATTCCTTGCCGTCCTCGTCCTGTGGCATAACTTGCCAGGTAGGCGCGTGGGCGGGGACCTCACCATGGATCCTCCGGTAAGTGTCAGCAGCGGCGGCGGCAGGGGACTGCCGCAGCAGGGGGAGCGGCAATCTGCTGGAGGCATCAGGTGCGAGGTGACCCGTGAAGCAGGCGATCCTCCTCCAGGCTGCAATAAGGGTGCTACCCTCCTTTCCCCGAGCTTCCGCCATCTCCAGCAGCTCCAGGAGGAACGAAAGAGCTCCCCCGAGCTGAGGTCCGGGAAGGGAGGAAGCTGGTCACTGTGCTATGTTGTTGTCTCATAATGGATTATAGATAGAAACGTATGTTCAGCGCCAGGCGATAAGGTAACTGTTAAAGCCCGGTCTTGTTAAAAAAATTAAGTCACATGACGTTTTCATTTATTTATCTTCAGGTTTCACATGCTAAATTACGGTGAGCCGCCCATGTGACCTCTCTAAAATAAAAGATGACTACTGTAGTTTTTTTTTTTTTAGGAAAGGTCATAGCAGATGACTACTGTAGTTATCTGGATGTAGTTGTAGACCTAACTGCTGCCCCACCCGGCCACCCATCCGACTGGATTGGATAAAAAATCAATCTGAAGATAACTTTTTTATTTTAAATAGAAGGAAAGTAAGAAAAAAGAGAAATTTGTATTGTCCATAACTTTCATGTCATAATGAATTTTTCGATGAAATAAAAAGTAATAGACTCATTATAAAAAATATTTTCGTACAAGAGTAATGTTGACATACTTCGAAGAAAAAAATAATATGAAAAAATATAATACATGTGTTTTAGGGTACAATAACCCATATTTTCAGTACGGTACCCATATTTTGGATACAATATCTTTCATAATTTTTAATTTAGAACTCGTTACAAAAATATTTTTTCAACTAGATCAATGTTGATATATTTTAAAAAAGAATAATATGAGAAAGATATACTATTCATATTTTAGGTATCTCGTTTTGGGACACAATACTAGTGTTTTGGGGACAATATGTTATCTAATACATGTTCATATTGTACCTTCAAAATGAAAGCTATATACCTAAAATAGGGGTATTGCATCACTCTTATTTATTTACGAGTATAGTACCTTCAAAATACGAGTACTATACCTCCAAAATACAGGTACTGTCTCTGCAAAACATGAGAGTGTTGCATCCCATGTATGTAAAAATATAAATATCGTAGGTGTACAATATATTGTCTTGGAGTACATTACTCCCCTTTTCGGGGTACAATACGAATGCTTACAGTTGATTGTACTTTATTCATATAAATATTTACTTAAAATATAAATATTATATTTTTATCATATTATTATTTTTCAAATCATGTCGATCTTGTTAGAAAGGTTTTTTTATAACAAATCTAATACATTTTATTTTGATAAAAAATTCAATCCGGATTAGAAGTTATGAACAAAATAGTTTTTCTCTTTTTTTTGTCTTTATGTATCTCATTTATTATCTTAGTCGACTATCAGTCACATCAGCAGTAATCCCATTTCCAATAAGCGGGTGGGTGATCTGTTAGGAAAAAGGATTTAGATAGCGTTATTCATAACGTTTATGTTGCAAACCATCCATCTGCTTGGCACCAACTGAGTACATATGCTTTTGTAAAGTGAAGTGTTTACGTGGGCCATCCTACATGATTATTCAATTAGTGTATGTGTATCTTTACTCTTACCTTTGTCTGTATCAAAGTTGCGGGGTAACACGTAACTATTATTATTATTATTTCTGAAAATCTTTTTTCTATCCTTTTTAGCTTTTGTTTACTCTTATTATTATTATTTCTGAAAATCTTTTTTCTATCCTTTTTAGCTTTTGTTTACTCATTAAGTAAATGGGCAGGTGGTGCGTTTCTCCTTGTCTTGGGTTACACCTACCCAGTCGAACACTTTGGATCTTTCGATATTTGTAAGGACTTAGTCTAACACACTTACCTAGACCAACCACACTTCACCCGCAAGCACACGAGGTTGTGTTATAATATAGACAGGGGGCAAGATAAAGGTTGATCCGCAGGGAGAGAGGGGACACTAGAACTAAGTTAACTTAAATTATGTTCCTAAAATAGAGATTATGATTTTTAGAGTTTAATCTTGATTTGAGGTTGATTACACTAAGATGCAAGCAATTAAACAAGAGAGGAAGTAAGACAAGCAAGACAAACAAGTACTACTTTAACCCTAAACAAGCAATTCTAATTAACAAAGAAAGCAACTATTTAATTCTTTCCCCCCCTCCCCTTTCCCCTTTTTCTCCCTTCCCCTTTCCCCTTCCTTTTTTCTTCTTCGTTTCCTTTCCTCCTTTCTTCCCCCCTTTTCTCTTTCCCCTTTTTCCTTCCCCTCTCCCCTTTCCTTTCCTTCTTTCCCCCTTCTTTCTTTCCCTCCTTCCTTTCTTCTTTTCCCCTCCCCCTTTTTCCTTCTTCCTCTTTCCTCCTTCCCCTTTCCTCTTCTCCCTTCCTTCCCCCTTCCTCCTTTCCCCTTCCTTTCCTCTCTTTTGTCTTTCCTTCTTTCCCTCCCCCCTTTCCTCCCTTTCTTTCTCCCTCCCCTCTTTCCTTCTCCTTTTCCTCCCTTTTTTCTTCTTTCCCCCTTTCCTTCCCCTCCCTCCCCCTCTTTTTTCCCCCCCCTTTCCCTCCCCCCCTTTCTTTCTCTTTTTTCCCCCCCCTTCCTTCCCCCTTTCCCCCTCCTTTTCCTTTCCTTTCGTCTTTCCCCTTTCTTTTCCTTCCCCTTCCCCCTTCTTTTCTTCTTCCCCCCTTTTCCTTCAGCAATCCGCTCCTAATGTTTAATTCTGCTTAATCAGTAATGATTTGTTTAAAACTCTAGGCAATTACACTAATCCTGTAACGACTGATAAACAAATCATTACTGATTAAGCAGAATTAAACATTAGGAGCGGATTGCTGAAAATCACAAAAAATTAAAATCATTTATAAAGAGATCCAAACATAGGAAAACTCTTTCATCAAGAATCAATGTATAACATTTACATCCTGGTTCATAAGTACATAACTTGTACCATCTCTTCTCGAGGATTACAAACATCAACTGCCCTATTAACATTATATACAGACAGCATAAGAACCTAGAGGCATCAAGTCAAAATCTTGGATCGATTCATTAAAAGCACTAACTACTAACTCCGAGGACCTGAGAGTACAGAGGCGACACATATGACTACTATTTATATGACTTGACAGACAGTATCTCCATCTGAGATCTCAATGTTGTCCCTGCTGATATTGTCCTTTCTCTGCTGTGGGGATTCTGTTTCCTTGACCGCATCCACCTAAAAATGTTGGATCCCACGGGGGTGAGACAATTGAAAATTGTCCCAGCGAGAGATATAACTCTTCGCCAAAACATTATTATTGTAATTTATTAAAATAAAACTTAGCAGAAGGATTATATATATATATATTTAACAGTAGATAAATCATTGTATGAATAGAGTGAAATAATCTCCTTTCCTAAGGAGAACATTGCATCTACCCATGGTAGAGTCGTAATTCATCCATCTACTTGCAATGAATGTAAAGTGATATAAATAACATCTATCAACTAGAGATGCATAAAAGAAATTTAACATCAGCCAGTAAATTTCCATGTTCAATCCTTAAGCAAACATGCAATACGGCTGATTACATTTTACAATCACACTTATGCCCTGAGGAGATGAGGTATACCACTCATACTCCAACCGACCATTGTGAAGTCGAAATCGGTACCATACAAGATCAATGGAAGAGCCGGCTTCCATGACCTCCCACATCTCAGTCAGTGCGAGAACACATGCAGGACATCTTGTGTCTCTGCTATATAGCTTTCCAGGATATACTGGCAACTTCACTATAGAGCTACAGTGGCGGCTGCACTCTCTTCGCAATCGAGAGATTTCATGTTTACCTCCATCAATCCGACATTAATATTATTGGGAGATTCATGATACATCTATCCCAATCTTTGGGAGATTCATGATACATCCATCCCGGTACAAATAATGAAGGATTGAGAGGTTTAATGTTTACCTTCCATCAATTCCTCCATTAGGACGTAAGGATATGTTCGCCCATCAACCCCCCACATATTCAAAAATATGCATTCCGGGTTTTGTCGCGGAGCAACCCGTTTCACCATCAGTAAATACTGACACTGATGGATCTATGGTCAGGGCTCTATATGATATGATTTCACTTGATTAATTAAGTACATTAGCATATTCTTTTAGCATCAGTCAAGTTTTCAAACATGAATTATTATGACAATTGCTACAAAGAAACATGTATTATTATCATCAATTACTTCTCAGTCTTTAAAAGACATTGGGATCTCAGTCCCTCAATTCATTACTTGAAAGTTCACATCTCTCAACAACATCATTATTATACTTACCAAATCTGGGTATTCATACCCTCAGTTCATCACTAATCACTGTTACCAACTATTAGGTAACTATTACCTCTAGGTCCTTAGACCGAGGTATACATTATACTTGTTACACAAGCATCTCACATGACTCACAAGGCCATAAAGTGTCTTGTCACCTTTCACTAGGCAACAACTTGTTCATATGGCTCACAAGGCCAATCAACATCTATATCAAATAATCATCATAGCTCATATTTGGCCATGTTTATCATATCATGATACATGTATGGTTGATACACATAATAACAGCCATAAAAAAATCACTTATCACATCATGTGGTATAATAGTAACACCACCATTCCTTTATCAGGATTAGGGTTTACTATCAAATAGGATTTTCCATTCCATTGCTCAATTTAGGGTTAGGATTTCCCATTTCACATTAGTTAGGGTTGCATGTTCACATTATTAGTCCAACCCTAATATATTGCTCCACACCTCTAGGAGCATCCATTGACATCTCAAGTATTCACTTAAACTTATTACTTTCATTATATATCATTAATGATTATCAATACAAGGTATGAGATCATTTCTCATCCTTTCCATGGTATGATTATATCATACTCATTAGTTTGGCTTATCCTTTTCTCAAGGTATATAGCCCATGCTTATCAAAATACATCAAACTCATTACATCTTATTGTAATAGTTTACATAACACTCTTCATGTGTTTCTTATCCAAAAATATTGGATTAGAGGTTCATCAAGGTATATCTACCCTGAAATGCTAAATGTAATAACTATCATGTCTTGATGTATCACTTCTCTCATCACTTCTAACTTGCCTGAGTTTATCAACTTATTTGGTATTAAGGTATTTCCCTCTTAATACTTTTAACCACTAACATATCACCTTTATCATGTAGTGCATAGGTCACACATTAGAATTGTCCAACTATCTTTAATGATATGGACTTATCTAGTGATAAGGACATTGCTTACTATAAGGTTGCCTATAATCAACCACTTGAAATATTTCACCTTTATACGATATTTCCTTCTATTTCATCATTAGGGTTTTCTTATACCATTACCTAGAAAGTAGGGTTATGATTTATTGTCATATTGCCCAAGATTAGGGCTTATGTATTATAACTTCAATTTAGGGTTCCACATATCTTCACCCTTATTAGGGTATCTCATCACAACATTACATTATGGATTCACATGGCATCATCCTCAGGTAGGATTTCTCATGGAATCACCCTCAATTAGGGTCCTCATGGAATCACCCCTTGATTAGGTTTTCTCATGAAGCATTTCTTTAATTAGGGTTTTTCATTATATTTCCCCGAATTGGGATCTCCCATATTATTACCCTAGATTAGGGTTACACCATTACCCTAAATTAGGGTTTCATCTGACATTGCCCTAAATTAGGGTTAGGGCTCAACAACCTTCTTGATTAGGGTTCTATGATCTCTTTATTAAGGATCATACCCGAACTACATAATTATTCTTGTTGAAGGTGTTAGGGCTTGACTTTTACATGATTATTATACATGTATGAATTCTTCTCTCTTTCATCCTCTCTAGAATGTTGACTATGTCAAATCTGGTTAGATTAGGTCAACCACCCTTCAATTAAGTACATTCAATTAGGATAGACATAGTATATTGAAGTATTGCTTATTTAAGCTTCAAGGATTAACTTACCTAAGGTTACCAATCACTTGGTACCTTAAAGGTACAACCCTAGTGATTATCTTTGAGATAAATTAGTAACAATTATAGGGTCAATTGATCCTTCATCACAATAAGTTTTCAATTGATATGATCACATTGAATCACTAAACGTTTCTTGACCCTTTACTCTCTAAACGGTTTGAAACCGTTTAGGCAAGAAGTGTGTTGAAACTGATTGGACTTCGGTCTCCAAACAGTTTGAGACCGTTTGGACCCAAACGGTCTTAAGACCATTTGGTCCAAACCCTCTCAAAACCGAGTGGACCAAAAATGTCTTTCAACACTTAAACAATTCAAGGTTTCAATCAATGAACTGACTATCAATTGAATCCTTGATTCATTCATCAATTGAACTATTGAATCATCCTTCAATTATACCATCAATTAGGGTTTTGAACCCAATTGAACTAGGATTTGTAATCAAGAAACCTTCAATTAGGGTTTTGAAATTGAGGAACCTTCAATGATTAACATTGTGGAACCGATTCAATTGAAATCAATGAATCATCGTCAAATTATGATATGACCTGATCTCAAACGGTCTTGAGGTCATTTAGATGACCTCCAAACGGTCTTGGTTGACCTCCAAATGGTCTTGGTTGACCTACAAACGGTCTTGAGACCGTTTGGGTTAATCAACCCAAAATTTGAAATCAACCAATTGAAATTTCAGCACTTAACCCGATTAGGGTTTGATAATTGATTAACCTTCAACTGATGAACCCTTTGGAACTAATCAATTGAATTTAATGGGTCATCAACCATCAAAATCAGCCTATGAGCTCCAAACGGTCAACCATTGCAAATGGTCAACCACTCCAAACAGTTTGAAACTGTTTGTTTTCTAACAGTTTGTTGAAGCCGTTTAACCAATTTCAATGAAACCGATTGATTTCCAACTTTTGAAACTGTTTGCCTAGGATATTTTTGAGGTGTGTTCTTAGGATGATTTCATCATTATCAAGATACGATCCTTCATATTTTTTTGTAATTTTCATGGTGGTTCTATTGATTTGATCAAGTGAATTTCAAGAAGAACAAATGATCAACAATTGATAAGGAATTGAATGCAATAACAATAGTAAGGGTTCAAGTTATAAAACCCACCTCCAATTGAGCTTCAAAGCTTCAAGATCACTTAAACAATGGTGGATGAAACTCCTTTCACTATCCCAAGGCTCGTCCTCAAGCTTTGAGTGAAAAGGAATGGTCAGAATTGAAGATGGAGCGAAGATAAGAAGAAATCAAGCATTGATTTGTGATTTCCACCATGGAATCAAGGTGAAAGTGGGCCATGGAGATTACCTACAGGTTGGGAGTCGTCCTCCTGTTTCTACTAAGATCCCTTGGTCGTTTTGCAAGCAGGAAGTGAAAGTGGCTTCGAAATTACCCATTCAAGCTATGGATAAATGAGTATATATGAATTTTATTGAAAATTCATTTAAGAGAGAGAAAGTAGGAATTATCTCCTCCATTTTCCTTGCCACTTTCCCCCTTCTCTTCCTTAGATACGAGGCTATCTTCTTTACCTATTATTCCTCTCAATTATCCATGATTTAAAGAAAAGCAAATTAAGCACCTTAAATCATATAATACTAATATCCATAAGTTAGTGGATATTTCTTTTTCTTTTCTTAATGTGATTGGGTTCTCCACTCACGTAGATATTTCCATTGCCTTTGCAAGGCACAAGGACGTACATACTTGTTGATTTGAAACCAACACAATTTTGGTTGAAGGGCAATCCAATTAATATAATTATTTTTGCATTAAATTGAATTAGGGTTCCAATTATGCTTAAATATTGATTATTTTAATAGCAAGATTCTCTCTCCTTCAAAGTGATACGAATGGGATGCCCCTCTCATTTTCTTTGATCTACATGATTCCAAGAAATATTAGGGACTATTTTGAAGTGGTAATTTTCATATTGAACCCTAAGTTTTAGGTAAATTGCATATTATACCAAAACTAGGTTTTAATGCACAAACATTGCTTTATCAGCTCTTTCTTGGTACTCAGACTTTTCCCAAGCCATACCTTTGCATCATATTCATTCTCATGATGCTTCAACACATGAGGGACATTTAATCATGTAACATTTGCAACTTAACCCCTCAACTTGGGTAATTTGCACTTTAGTCCAAAATAAGCAAACATTGCTTCAATATTATTCAAACGGAACCAAAATTGAAACATAGGTTTCTCTTGGGCCTTAATTACTTTCCACAAGATAAAATTAAGGATCTAATTAAATTGCTTAAGAAAAACTCCCAAGGTTAAGGCATAACCCAGGTTGGGGATGTTACAAATCCCTCTTACACTAGCTACTTAGATCTCACACCTAGTTGTAGGAGAAGAGATTTGTATATAGGAAGATAATATGCTATATAGGGATCCATTACTTGAACCTAAGAGGAATTCCTAAGATAGAAACATACAACTCGCTTATTATCTAGAATCTAGGTGTTTTCAAACATCAAACAACAAGAAATCCATATTTAGAAGCATAAATCACAAGTAGAATAATGGGAAATAAGATAGAAGCAAGAGATAATCATCATAGCATGAAATTATGTTAATTACAAGTTATATTACCCCAATATGGTATCAAAGTGACATTTAATCTCCCAAACATCCCACCAAGGGGATTATCTACACATAATCAAACAAAATAGAAAAAGAGAAAGGAGAAAGAAGAAGATGGCCATGGAATCTTATAGAAGCTCCTTCTTTCTTCACCTCCTATATGAAGTAGCTCAAGAACCTCCCTTCAAAGTAGATATATGGCATGGAAAGGTGAGTTTTTGTGGTGGAAACCCTAAGAAACTAGGGTTTTGAGGTGGAGGAAGGTGGAAATGGAGTGGGTGATGGAATAGGGGTAGGTGAGATCTCCTTCAATGCTAAGGGGAGTGTAAGAGTGGACAACCTTGGTGCTATAATAACCACCCTAATATATATAAGTGGTGGGGAAGCACTCGATTAACTGGGGGTAGTAATGGAAATGTAGTGTAAAAATTGGTAGGGATTGGGTGGCAACACGACCGCGGTGGGTTGGAGGTAGCACAACCGTACTAAGAGGATGTAACATACTAAAATATGGGATCATAGGCCAATCCTCCATTCTTCTAGACCCCTACTCGTCTATGTAATAACCAACCCCCTTTTCTCTCTATTGGACCTTCTTCTCAGTACATACCTTCTATTTTGCATAATTCACTATTTTGAGATAGACTGAACATTGATGGGGACTTTATAACCCTAAATGGCTCATTCATAGCTCATAGTCATGGAATCTTAGTATGTGATGTCCCTAATACTTGAACTATGGGTATTAGTGGATACTAATACAAAACTATAACCTCAACCATTGTTTAGCATCCTATATTAAACGTGCAATGTTAGTGTGAGGAATTTTGAAATGATCTAAGAGGAGTCACCCCTATTTTGATAGTTAAGCTAATGACCTAATTTAGTAGCTAATGCATTATGGCTTCATGGAAACACAAATAGTCTCATAATGCAAATCCAAGTCTGAATTCATGTTCATCACACCCAAATTAGCTAACCTGCATATTTGGGCTAAATTGGATATCAAATACACCTCCTATAGCCAATTATAAGTTAGGATGTTTGTTTAAATGATACTTATAATATTTAATTTGATGCCACACACTTTTGCCTAAGTTTTCAATTTTCTACATGTCACATTCTCAGTCAGCTTTTGAGTCGCGCGGGTCAGCCGGGTCAGGCTGGTGGACTCCGTCTTCCACCTCTGACTTCCCCGCTCACTCACGAATGGTTCAAGCTCACGATAGTACTCTTCGTCGTTCTCTCACCTCAATCAATCGTTTCTCACATTTACTTTGCCTTCCTCTTCGGCTTACACTGCCGAACACGATGAGCCCTAACTCTTCCCCTCTGGTGGCCTAGAGACAAAATGCCCAATCTCCTTTCTCCCTCTTCTGGCTGCCACCACTTCCAGTGACCTCGACATCCCACCAGATCAATCACGAAGAAGACTTTAACCATACAGGAAGCACCGCCTCATCCTCCTTCATGTTTCATTGTGGTCAATTGGTCCAGACTGCCTCAGGCTCTCCATACCGAATTGAGTTGTTCTCCCCGGGAACTCCTCACCATCCTAGAAACGTGCGGCTTATCAACTCAATCATCTATGAGGTAACCAACTACGCCCCCCCTTTCATTCTGTGTTTTCAATTTGCCCCGAATCCATCCGTATGTCTGTGTCGACAAGGCCTTCCATGACCAACTTGACCACAGTGGTCAGTGGCCATAGTGACCGTGGCGTTCTGGTCCTGGTGGTACTCCACAACGTATGAAGGTCACGAATGTATCCCTTGCAATCTCTCTGATGGTAATGCATTGTTCATGCCTTGGTCTACTCCGATGAACCCCTCACTATATCATTTGTCGCTGGTTTTGTCTACCTCCCCGTTGGGTCTGTTCAGGGCATCATGCCTTAGTTAAAGTATCCTGGCCCATCTCATTTTGTTGTGTTTATCTGTGATGACTTCTACCCTCTCCAAACCTCATCCCTTCCTACTCCTGATGTACAAGTCTGATGTCGAGCAAGCAACTGTGATACATGAATCTTTTGCTCGTCTCCTGACTATCCCTGGTCCAGATCTGATGTTCTTCCGGTCCACTATGACGAGGAAAACCTTGAGATGTGTTTCCCCTGCTCACAATGGGCCTTGCGTTGAGTTTTCAGACCCTGCTACAAGCTATGGTCGATGTCTGTGGTGCAGGCACAGGGAAATCAATCTCTAGGATGAAAGTCCAGTGCTACCCATGTTACCCAGAATTCTTATGTCACGCCCATGAGGGCATATTGGAGATTTCTGGGTTTGTTCGACTCTGTTGACCCGAACTTTGGTTCCATCTATTTCCCTAAAGTTTGCATGACACCCTGTCACATACATTCGTGCTACATTTAGGGGCATTCATGTCATTTCAGAATTCATTTTTCCTTTTATCCAATAATTGATTTTAACTTATAAAAATCATAACTAATTATTGGTTCAGCAGAAAAATACAAATAAATATGTTTTTGAAATCAGAAAAATGTGACTAATTTATTGGGATAGGTTTGATGACCAGATTTCAAACCTAATGTAGGATCGATTTCTAAGCAAGGGATTTAATGCATTTTATATTAATTGAATTCACATATATGGTGACTAGGTTGAGACAACCCTGACCTTGGGCTTAGGAGGTGTTACTGAATATATAGGCCTGATCATAAGGTATGTACATCCTCTATTTTATTTTGGGCATTATTGACTAAAACCTACTTTCTTTTAATGAGGCATCTTTTGAATTGTTATTCCTTATGAAATCTAAATTCTTGAACATTTATATTTCCTAATGTTGACTCATTATATCATTCTGGTAATTGGACTGCCTTGTTTATAAGGGTACTTGTACCCCACTTGCTATGATTACCTTTTTATGAAAAATGACTGAAATGCTAATCTTGCATCTCTATTTAATGCATGCTACATGTTTGACTAAAATATCTAGAATAGTGGTACTTATGTACAACCATACTAATATAGGGTGTGTGTTTCTACCCGGGGTGTGCGTTTCCACCCTTATTTATTTTTAGGTCATGATCCTATGGTGTTATGGCCCTATTTTAGGTATATTTAGTCTACATTGTTATGCATGCAAATATTTGTTGTTTTAATATGAATCTGTGGATGATTGTTATGGCAAGACACTTTTTATTATCATGCTTGTAATCTGAATTTAATATGCATCATTTCTTTTATTGTTATCCTTTTGAACTTGCCTAATTACAAATAGCCCCCTTCTTGTGGGAGAATCTCTTTTTGCACTTATAATCCTATATAATGCCCAAAGTGTTTATTATATGTACATACTCGACTCTTTGCTGACCCCTATACCTTGTTTCCTATTTTTTGGGTGATGTTCCCTTCCACCCAGGTTTAGGTACTTTAGAAGACAAAGATGCTAAAAGATTGAATATATGGACGTGGATATTAAGGATAGCTTGGTATAGTTGGTTTCCCTCTACAACTGGCCTTATGTGTTCTTGGGTGTATACTTTTTATTTTATTTTTGTGGTGAGGAATTATTGTACAAAGAAAATTTTGTAACTGTGTAATAGTTTTGTTTCCGTTGCTTATTCATTATCATACTCTATAATATGTCCATTTGAGAAATGAATGAAATTCCTCCTTTCCTTCTTATCTTTTTGGTATTTTTGGGATTGGATGGAATAATTCTTCAATTCAATGAAGAGTGGATCATCTATCGGTCTCACTCTTTACAGAGGAAATGATGGTTCTGATGGGGTGAAAAGTCACATGTTGGATGTGGGAGAATGAAGGCTGGTAGCATGACTGTGGTGGATGATATGACCATGGTGGGTGCTAGGTAGCACAACTATGGTGGGCGAGTTGGGGACTTGTTTGTTCTACTTGGAATGGTCGTTCTGCTCCTAGATAGCACGATCATTCTTGGTAACAAATGTGATGAGGTCTTCTTGATACGGCCATGCTGGCTAGCATAGTCGTGTTGCTGAGGTTGATTTAGCCTTGATGAACCTGTGATGCTACTATGATTTTGGCTTGACTAACACGACCATTCTCACGACCATCCTGGGTGGAACAAATGTGATGAGGTCTTCTTGATATGACCATGCTAGCTAGCACAGTCGTGTTGCCGAGGTTGATTTATCCTTGATGAACCTATGATGCTACTGTGATTTTGGCTTAACCAACACGACCGTTCTATGTCATTACGGCCGTGTTGGTGTCTTCAACTGCACTTTGAGCTTTGAACTTCATGATCACTGGACTTCTTTGCTTGAGTTGACTCTTGGCCACCAGGGGTAGGTTGAGAGAGTATCAGGGTTTTCTTTGGACCCCTCCATGGGTGAAGGAATCCTAGAACACCTTCCTTCTCTCTCGTTCATCCAAGGTGTGGTCAAGTACCTAAAAAACTTGTAAAGAACGTCCATAAGTGCATTCGACAGAAATATGCATATTGAAGGAAAATAACATGTAAAATAACAGGTATAGATGTGATTAAAGTGCAATAAGACACAAGATGAAGCCCTAAAATATGACTGCATCAGTAGGATAAATGAGTAAAGCAGATAAAAGTGGCATGACTTATATATATATATATGTTATATATATGTATATATATTGCTAAATATCATTTCATATGATATTTCCTACATCTAACAAGGACCGCCTTAAATTAATATTAGATAAGAAGAAATTGTGTTTATAAGATATAGAACCAAAACACTAAAAATAACACAACATTTATTTTTAAAATGATATTTATTTTCTCCTCTTCAATATGCAATGATAAAAACTTTGACTTGCTACTTAAAAAAAATAATAGTACAAATTAAGAAAATATTTTTTGCTTGTTGAGTTTTATAGAAGGAATTAATAAGTGTATTAGAATCTCAAATTTATAACCTTATACTATTAGATAAATGGACGAAGAGGGTGCTATAAACGTTCTCCTATTATCGTACCCTCTAAAGATGTGGGTAAAGTGTATACTTATAGGTGGTGGCTAAAGAATATGTTTACCCATACCCTACCATTAAGGGTATTCCTGATGGGTAAAAAATAATACCATATCTTTTTACAACCATCATATGTGCATACATAAGAGTGACAATTGGTACACAGTAATAGATTTTTATGTTTTATGTTATATATTATCATTTTAAACATTCAATTCATGACATCGACTATTTTAAATTTAGATATCACACATAAATATTTAAAGACAATTCAACAACAGACACAATGTGAAACCAATCCTATCACTATTTGTTTGTTAACTTAATTTGACATGCCACATTTAATTCAGGTCAAAAAGCACATTTTTTGAAAACTTTGGTCAAATAGAAATCACATGTTATATATACTTATTTTAGTCATTGATTGCCATAGCTTCAGTAATGGTTCTCTGAAACCCAATTGTATATGTGAGAGCCAAGTATTATGTTGAGTCAGTCAAGCCACTCTAGGATTTGAAAAATTGAGATCCTCCCTCATCAAACATGGCATAATTTTAATAGCAAGAAAATCTCATGGCAACATATCTATTCTTCATGATGTAAGCACATGTAAACTCAATGTACAAACAAAAGGTTTTTAATGCCTTTTTTTGGGTAAGCCTTATCCTTATTTCCACATTTTTTATACCACAGAAATATCCTCTAGTACATTTCAACATCTTCAACTTCATTGTTCTTCTTATACTACCACCACCATCTACTGCTAAACATTTAATGCTCAAATAATATTGAGAATTGTGGATAGAGGACATGAACCAATCTATCCCATCTTAATTTTTTTTAATAGAGAGTGTTATGATAGTTTATTAAGGGGTATCAAAATGAATGAACTTCTATTTAGATAGGGAAAAAGTAACAAGAATGTTATCTACCTTGTCTAATCTATTTGTGGCCTTTGATTGGTCTCAAGGAAAACCTAGAATATCTAGGGGCTATGTAATAGGTGTACGACTTGAAGATTGGGCTAATCAGGCAAGGATACTTCAATACAAGCAATTGATAGTACTTTTTTTTCTTGTTATGATCATTTTTTGTGTTATTCGGTACTGCAAAGTTAAAATGAAGTGGATCTTGATGCATTTGTAGGAAAAGCATAGTTCTATGTAGGAAGTAAAAGGCTTACTCATAATGCAACTATAACACCCATTTATGATTAACTTCAAACATGAATGATTTGGTTAATTTTCCCTACTAATCATGTGAGACCATGAACTTCGTTTAACCTTAATTCCTCTCTAATTTTTCTTTACTATGATAATTTTATGCTTGATTAAGTTGTAAGTTGATCAATGTAAATCCTTATTTTTCTAAATGCACTTTGTTTATTCTAATTTTAAGTTTATTGTAAATTAATATAGTATGAGGACCTAGCTGCAATTATGTGAAAGTATATATAAACATATGTTTTCCTTCACTCATACTTTCTCAAGCCTTTAAATCAATTGGTAAAGAGATGGCTTTAATCTGATTTCAATTGGATGTTGTTTGCCTTGATCTTGTAATGACATGTACAATTGTGAGCTAACTAAAATTTCACTAACACTGAGGATTTAATTATAATTTATGTATTAATTAACTAAGTCCATAATTTTCTTCATAAGTATTTTTTATTTGATGAGTTTGACTAATTTTGGTCCTAGTTGAATAAGGTCAAGTTTTCCCTCCTTGCCCTGGGTTTAGATAACTCACTTAAGTTGTGGTCTGTTTTAGTTTTTTGATCTCTTAACTTATATCCACCCAAGCCTCTCTACCCACTTCCAATTTACAACCAAATGACCTTCTATGAAGAGGAGGAGTATCTTGGAAATCTACAAGAGCTCCATGGACCGCAATGGCCATGGATTTGTGCTTGCATGTTTGTCCATGTTACATATGCAACTTCCTTGGTGGATCTTCGACCTTGCAACTTCTTTTTCACCCCATTCATGTAAGAGGTCCTTTATTATCACTCTTATGTGATTTCTTCCATATCTTAATCCTCCTTATAATGAGATCCATAGGTTACCATGGTATTTCTTTCTCCAAACAACTAAAGCACCCTCTTTTCTCCTCTTTTCCCCAAGCTTTGCCCTAGATCTTGATCAAAGGAGCTTCTTTGGAGTCTTTAGAAGGTTGTTCATGAGGTTTGGCGTTGACTCATGGTTTTACAGTGTATATCTCAAGTTTATATTTCATGGAGTCTCATCATCTTGAGGAAGGAGCTTGGATGTGCTTACATCCTATCCATGTTGATGATCAATCTTCCATAGGACACCTAAAACATTATAGATTAATTTCTAGCCTTAAGCATGCAAGATCATCTCTTTCTTCTCTATTTATCTTGCTGATATTTGTTATATTTTCCTCCTTGTCCGATCTCCATGATTACCCATGGTGGTTTTAGCTATATAGAGTGAAAAATCTCACATTTCTCTCTCTTCAACCTAGGTGAGATTAGATCTAGCTAGATGGACCCTAGATGGAGCTTTGGGAGGTTGATGGTGATGTTTAAAGAGTGATCCATGTGTCTTTGAAGAGGAGGATACTTAACACATGCCTTTTAGATCGTCTACAGACTCATTCCTTGATTTAATCATGCATTCATAGGCTACATAAGAGAGAAATGCTTAAATCCCACCTTACATGCCAAGATCTTGCTCTACTTGCTTAAATGTGTGGCTATTGTACATCGGTGTTCATCCTTATGGAATGATATAAGAATTTATTTTTGCCTCTATGTTCTAATGTTGACTCATAGTGTTAATAAGTTGCCTTCTTATGCCTTAAGGTTGAAATCCGAAATATATGTGATTTTCCCCTAAAAGGAGTTATTTATGTCTATAAAAATACCATATTCATGAAAAATAGATTGTGTGACCTTTCTTTCTATTTAGATGATCATCTAGAGTGTATATAACACAGTTTCCCAACTTTTGTGCTGCTAGAAATTTATTGAACATAGGTCATATACCTGAAAGTAGTTCATCTTGACTAAAAGATGACATCTATGTGCTTAATTTTGTTTTGGTCATAACTTTCTCATAATTTGGTATTTGGCCATGAAACTTAGTATGGTGTTACACAAATATAATACGAATAGGATTATACTTTTGGTATTAAAATTTAATCCTTCATTAATGTCGATCCTCTCTATGAAAAAAATGGCATTTTGTGAAATAAATGGATACTTTGAAGGATGTCATGATCCTTTTTTTACTCGTACGATTTTCTATACATAACCATCATTGTAACACACCCTTATACTATTGGTATTTTTCCCAGAGTCTCAATCATATGATGATTGTGATGGTATATCATATAAATGATTTGATTAATAATAAAGGCAAGCTTCCAATTTATTCTTCAACCAGTTATGAGATAATGGTGTAGCATAATAGATGTCTAAAGAATGACATTAGTCAATGATGTGTGTCTTCAGGTTGATGGTCTAAACAATGAGATCATAGGATGCTTAGAATATGTATATTCTTGTTATGTCCCTATTTGAATATCATTTTCGAAGGCTGATAGAAAACAATGACACTTAAGACTAGAGTGTAAGTTGGTTGATGAAAAAATCTCATCAACCATGATATATGTGGTATCACACCAAACATATAGATACTTGGTGAAGAACAGTGTTTCAGATAGACCCACCTTGAGAGTGACACATGGAAACCATAATTGGTGGTCATAATCATATCTCATAGTGAAGGTGGTGATTGTGGTTCTTAGACCTAAAATCACTAAACTTATCACATGTAGTTTAGTGTACTTTGACATCATCCACACCATGACCTTGAATAATGATTGAAATAAAGATGATGATCGGATGCATTGTGACACATGGGGATGACTGTGAGTGATGTAGATGGGATTTGTCCCTCCTACTGGAGTTTGATATCCATGCCACTTGATAAGAGAGATTCAGAAAGGCATGTGCATGCACATGTGAATCATTATATGACATTGAGATCACATATACATCAGACAGTCTATTCTCGATCAAGAAACATGGATTGAACATTGAGAAGATGATGATTTATTCCTTGAGTTGAAATTCGGATATCAGAAGCAATGGAATTAGACAATCACTTTAACACTAGTCCCAAATTGTAGGTTGAAGTTTTTCTCTAACTTTCCATTTACTTGGGCAATAATGATGTCTTGCTAGACGCTGCTCTTTGCTTGTGATATCATAAGTTGGTTATGGACATTCAATGCCAATGTAACTTGGAATCTATAGGGTCACACAAATAGGATACACTTGGAATAGGATTTCATTCATGAATATGGTTTAGACTTGATTACTAAAGAGTTTAACAACTTTAAACAACATTGGTTAAATATTGGCTGACTGAACTATGAACTGACCAGTTCAAGAAGTAAGCCAATCATTTCAGTGTGTCAGGTCGATTGAACCAACTTTGAAAATTTTGGACCATGAACTGACCGGTTCAGGAAGTGAACCGATTATCTCAGGTACATGAACCGACCGTATCAGGTTGTGAACTGAGCAGTTGATGATCAATTCGATTGATTCAAGGATTTGTGCTGACATCATGTTGTGCATAAATTGGATTACATTTGTCAATACAATTGCGATAGGGAAACATGATGAAATGATCGTTCAAGGGTTGAACCAATTGGCTCACATGAAAACTGATTGGTTCACCTATGAACTGACTATTTTGCCACTCGTAGGATGAGAAAATTCATGAAATTCCGGTCCTTCCTCTCCCACTCAAATTGGGAACCCTAACCCTAACCCTTCTATAAATAGAGGGGTACTGGAAACTTCTCATACACAACACAATTGCCTCTGACAATTATTTGTCTTTTTTTATTGTGGTAACCAAGAGAACCTGAGAAAGTCCTACTCGATAAAGGGAGGGATAGCAAGGGAGAACAATTATGGTAGAGCAAGTTGGTTCTAGTAAACCAATAGAGAGGGACAGATCCTTCTTGGTTGTTATACTAGAACAATAAGAGTTCCTAGTTGTCTGTGTAGGCTACCATAGAGGCATGAAGCTTTTCCCATTAGGAGGACAACATCAAGCTACTATTTGTGAGGTGCTACTGCTGACACCGTCCGATTGCGACTTGAAGAAAGTCACATACTGCAATGAGGGATAGTTGCTGAACTTGCTCTAGGACCAGGTATGACCTCATAAATCATCCCTTCCCATTAAATAGTTATTGACGTGATCGTCTATATAGGGGAATGCGACATATAATTTTTTTGTTTCCACTATCTATATGATGTCATATTTCCCAACAGTGTTACCAAAACCACGTCAATCTACTATATTTTGGGATTTAATTGATATGACCAGATTTTGATTTTTGCCTTTTATTTATAGCATGTGATGTGAATATTTAACATGACTAATGTGCATATCAGATTAAAGACTACATACCATCCAAACTTTATATATATATATATATATATATATATATATATATATATATATATATATATATATATATATATATATATATATATATATATATATATATATGTGTGTGTGTGTGTGTGTGTGTGTGTGTGTGTGTGTGTTTATGTGTAAGGGTTGAACCAATCAACCTGGATTGGTTCAAGTACATATCTACACCAACAACAATTTCATGCATGTGATATAGACCTATGTGGTAGTAATTCCTTGTGGCTCTAAGAAATTACAGTAGATGGCCATAACCATCGCTAATGTTTTATATTGCATATTTACATTTGTGAGATATAGCATGTATACAATACATACTATAGTATGTGATGATTGGATATGTATATATATACATAATAATAAATATATAAAATTCCTCAATCAAATAAATATATAAAATTCCTCAATCAAACATATTAAGTCTAAGATGCTTTCCATTAGAAACACACATGAAAAGCTTGATCCATTATGTGTGGGCATGCTAAGCGTGGTACGCTATCCATCTCGTAGAAGTGTGGTGGTAGTTATGTGGGTCTGTCAAGTAGGATACATTTCTATCATGTTGGCTTTGTGGTCAGACTTAACTGGGTGTCCTTATTGAGATTAAGCACCTAGAGGCATGAAAATGACTATTTCAAGGAGTTGCACATAACATATATCCTAGAATTGCATGAGATACAATTGACAAACATGGTCTACCTTAATGATTGATTATGGATGCTAGCGTTGGTAGGTAATAACTCTATTATTTTGGATCTTGGCTCATTAGAAGTTTTTACACTACAATCTTATAAGTTGATAATTGTGGGTTATCAATTTGAACAAAATAGAGAGCGATAATTAATTTAAAGGACTAACTTAACATCGCCAAATTTTATAAAAATCAAATCAAATAAAAATCAGTTTTTGACAAAATTTGCAAAATTCTCTTGTAAAATCAAATGGCAACAAACAAAAACAACTTTTCTCCGTTATCAGTCCTTGAGAAGGACAAGTTAAATCAAAATAACTTCGATGACTATTTTAGGACGTTGAGAATCGTTCTCATACAGGAGCGCAAGCTCTATGTCCTAGAAGAACCAAAGTTAGACAAACCTCTTCCCAGTGCACATAAGGCTGACAAGGATGCTTACAAGAAGCACACTGAAGATGTTGTTGTTGCCAGATGCCTAATGATGTACTCCATGAACTATTAGTTTCAAAGGCATCATGAGAACATGAATGTTATTGAGATGTTCACACATCTTAAGAACATATTTCAATATCAATCAAGATAAGAGAGATATGATGTCTCCAAGGAACTGTTCAAATGTAACATGACAGAAGGAGATCCAATAGGTCCTCATGTACTTAAGCTCATTGGGTATGTGGAGAACCTTTCTAGATTCAAATTCCCCTTGGATCAAGAGTTGTGTTGTGATGCTGCAGTCTTTGACAGAGTCATACAGTCAGTTTGTCATGTACTGCAACATGAATGACTTTGACAAGTCATTGATAGAGTTACTTGGCATGTTGAGAACAACTAAGGAACAAATAAAGAATGACAATTCCAAGTATGTGATGATGATCAACAAACTAAACGGGAAATCTAAAGGAAAATGAAAAGCTAATAAGGGTTCAAAAAGCTGGCCAGAAGCCTAAGTCTTCTACACACAAGGAAAAGGGAGGAGTAAACAAGGGAGGTAATTGTCACCACTATCACCAGCCTAGACATTGGAAAAGGAATTTCCTTCTCTACCTGGAGGAACTAAATAAGAAGAAGAAGGGGATAGAGAACCCCACTTTAGGTATATACATTATAAGATAAATCTAATTACTTCTTCATCTTTGGTATATGAGACTCGATGTTGATCTGACACTATTTGAATATGCAAGATCTAATAAGAAGTAAGCCTTTATGAAAGGGAAAGGATGGACTATTTGAAGAAAGAGTTGTTGTGACTTTAGTCTATATTTAGAATTTATCTTAGCCCACTGGACGTGTAATAGAGTTATATGAACTACTATTTCATTATGCCAATAATAGAAACATTTTACTTTCTGCATCTTATATGGACAAGGATGATTATCATAATATAATTAATGTTCCATTTCAAAGATGTGATATTGTATGCCATGCACCAAAATGTCATATGAACTTTGTAGGATCTAAAGATAATTGTTAATAACATAAATGCAAAAAGGATTACAATTTGACAACCCAAACAAACACTATCTATAGCGTTTCCATCTAGAACATATATATATGAAATGCATTTATGGAATCATACTGATGTTTATCTAGACTCTTTTGTTTAATGAACCAATAAGAGACATGCAAGTCTTACTTATGCACAACATGATAAAATAACTCTCACTAGATGTAGTGAAGAACAATGCATTCTATTAGGATGTATACATAATGATGCACATAGACTTCTAGAATAAATGCTAGAGGTAGTTATTTCTACTTCATTATATTTATTGTTGGTGATTTATATTTAATGAAATACAAACACGAGTCTCTTGAAGTGTTCAAGAAGATCATCAATGAAGTACATAAATAACCTTGATAGAAGTATTAAGATACTTTGATATGATCAATGTTGAAATACTTTACAACAAGAGTTTAAGGACCTTCTGGATAGATTGTGGTAGTGTATCACAACAATATCCACCTAAAACATGATGATGTATTAGAAAGAAGAAATCACATCCTGATGAGTCATGATGTGATTATCATTTAATCTAATCTTCTAATTTCCCCGTAGATACACACTTTACTCTAAAATAATGTACAGTCTAAAATTGTTTAAAAGACACCATATGATATATGTTATGGGAATGTCTCGATATGTCTTTTATAAGGATAAAAACTTGTACAAGGAGTTTCTTGGATAGATTTATCCATAAGACCATATAAATGTTAAATACTATCTTTAAAACCCAATCTGATAGCAAAATGTTTACTACTAGGATTGTTAAATTCCAAAAGAATCAGTGGGAGTAAAAGTATAACTCAAAAAGTTTGAGGTTAATAAGAAGGTACAATGGGAACAAGAAGAATCACAAATTGTTATGGAATCTCAAGTTCCTTACGTAACACAAGACTTGTAGTTCTAGTAGAACATGTTTGAGATTAAAATATTGTGACTCTTATAACTCATATAGGTTGTGAGTTGGTCATAGGATGATGAGTTAACAATTAACTAGAAACTGTTGAGGGATTAGAATATGAGAAATGGCTTAAGGCCAATATTGAGGCCATGCACACTAACAAGGTACAAACTTGGCAGTACTACCTCAAAGGGGTAAAACCCATAGGATGCATTTGGGTTTTCAGAAAGGGAAAACCAACATGGATAACATAGGAGGACATATTAGTTGCAAAGGTTCAAATCAGTTCAAAGGGTTGAACATGATAAAATCCCTTCACCAATTGTCATGCTTGTTATTTCATCATATCAAGATTATAATATTTGTCATATGATGATTAATGCCACATTTCTTAATAGGAATATTTGAGAGGATGTGTACATGCCATAACTAGAAGGTTTTATAACTTCATTAATCCAAATAAAGTATGTAAGCTACAAGAAATAATATAGAGTTTGAAACAAGCACCTTAGAGTTGGAATCTTTATTTTGACAAGATAGTCAAAGAGTTTGAATTTAGTCAAGATAAAAGATGAAATATGTGATTAAAAAAGACTTAGTGGGAGCATATATGTATGTTTTGATGGGGAATAACATCCTAATACTGCAATTATTACAACCCAACATGGAAATTACCTTCTTCAGGAAGGATTAGGTCATCCTATGTGATATGAATTGAGATATACAGAGATAGTTTTGGAAAGTTTCATAACCTAAATATGAGTATAAATATTAGCAAGATGCTGAAAGGGTTCAACATGAAGGATTCAATGAGAGAGAATCTATCCATGGAATATGGGATTAGTCTCTCAAGAACCCTATGTTCTAATCACGAAGGGAAAGACATGAGTAAGATGCCATATGCATAAGCAGTAGGATCTATTATGTATGCTATATTTCATCCCATTATCTTGTATGTATTGGACATGACAAGGCATTTTAGTCAAATTCTAATAAAGATCATTAGAATACCATTAAGAATGTCCATTAGTACTTGAGAAGAACCAAAGGATAAGTTTTTAGATTATGGTAACAAGGAAGAGTTGGGTGTTCAGGGTTACACCAATGCAAGCTCCAGAATTGACAGGAAGTGATCACAATATAAGAGTTGTGTTTAATCTTGTAAGAAGAGTTGAGAGTTGGAAAGGTTCCAAACTAATGAACATTTTTTTTAAATTCTATAATAGAAGTTGAGTATCATGGTGTTATGAACACAAGAGAGGACACTATATCAATCTAGAAGTTCATATGGATGAACTTATAGATGTTCCAACCATTTATGACACAGTAGAGATACCGTGACAATAATGGAGCTACTTGTTAGGAAAGGAATATATAATAGAATAATACGACAATTCCATCTCATACTAGATGTCGTACAATGAAGAGATGAGAAACACACAATATACTGACTAGGAGAAAAATGTTGCTAACCCCGTGGATTATCACTAGTGTAGAAGAAATATGATGGACAAGTTTAGATCACTAAGAATGAGATTCGTGGGTGATTGGATCTAAGTGCAAGTGGGGGTCTATTGGTATGTATGCCCATGGAGACAATCATATGATGATTGAGATGACAATCATAAAACAATTTGATTAATAATAAAGGCATGCTTACAATTTATTTTGTTTGAATCAATTATGAGATAATGATGAAACACAATAGATGTATGAAAATGACATTACTAAATTTCGTATGTCTTCGGGTTGATGACCTGAAAAATGGGATCATGTGGATGCTAAGAACATGTACATTCTTGTTATGTCCCTAGACAGATGTCATTGTAGAAGGCTGATAGAAAATAATGACACTTAGGACTAGAGTGTGGGTTGGTTGATGACAAAATCTCATCAGTCATGATATAAATGATATCAATCCAAACACATAGATACTTGTGGAGAACAATGTATCAGATCAGCCCACCTTGAGAGTGACACATGGAAACCATAATTGGTGGTCATAATCATCTCTCATATTGAAGGTGGTGATTGTGGTTCTTAGACCTAAAATCACTACACTCATCACATGTAGTTCGGTGTACTTTAACATCATCCACCACGACCTTGAATAAAGGTCACCATAAAGGTGATGATCGGATATAATGTGAGACATGGGGATTAATGTGAGCGATGTCCTATTGGAGTTTGATATCCAAACCACTTGATAAGAGAGACTCAGAAAGGCATGTGCATGCACATGTCAATCAATATATGAAAGTCTACCGTGGATTAAGAAACATGGATTGAAAATTGAGAGAACGATGATTCCATGACATGAGTTCAAATTCATATATCAGAAAAATATGAATTAGACAATCACCACAACACCAGTCACAACTTGTAGGTTGAAGTTGTTCTCCAACTTTACATTTACTTGGGTGGTAATGATATCTTGCTAGTTGCCGCTCTTTGTTTGTGATGTCATAGGTTGGCTATGGACATTCACTTCCAATGTAACTTGGAACCTATAGGGTCACACACATAGTATACACTTGGAATTGGTTTTCATTCATGAATATGGTTGAAACTTGATTACTAAAGAGTTAGGTATTCAATTTAAACAACATTGGTTAAATATTGGCTAATTAAACTATGAACCGACTGGTTCAAGAAGTAATCAAATTTTTTCTGTCAGGTTGATTGAACCAACTTTGGCAGTTCTAGACCATGAACCAACTGGTTCAAGAAGTGAACCTATCAGCTCAGGTACTTGAACCAACCATCTCAGGTTGTGAATCGAGTTGTTTTTGAATTAATTCGATTGATTCAAGCATTTGTGCTGACGTCATGTTGTGCATAAATTAGATTATAATTGCCAATACAATTGCGATTGGGAAACATGATGAAATAACTAGTTCAAGGGTTGAATCAATCAACTTACTTGTCGACAGATCGGTTCACCTATGAACTGACTATTTTGCCGCTCGTAGGATGAGAAAGTTTATGAAATTTCGATCCCTTCCGCTCCCACTCAGTTTGGGAACCCTAACCCTAGCCCTCCTATAAATAGAGGGGTACTAGGGGCTTCTCAAACACAACTCAATTGCCTCATAAAATTGTTTATCTTCTCTGATTGTGGTAACCTAGAGAACCCGAGCAACTTCTACCCGATAAAGGGAGGGATAGCAAAGGAGAACAATTGTGGGAGAGCAAGTTGATGTTAGTACACCAATGGAAAGAGACAAATCCATCTTGGATGTTCTACTAGAACAACAAGAGTTCCTGGTTGTCTGTGTGGACTACCATAGAGGCGTGGGGCTTTTACTGCTAGGAGGATAACATTAAGTTGCTACGCGTGAGGAGCTACTACTGACGTCGTCCGAGTGCAACTTGAAGAAAGCCGCATAATACAATGAGGGATAGCTGCTGGACTTTCTCTAGGACCATGTATGACCTCGTAAACCATCACTTCCCATTACATAGTTGTTAATGCGATCGTCTGTAAAGGGGAATATGACAGATAATTTTTTTGGTTTCCACTGCCTATTTGATGCCATATTTCCCAACATATACATCGTTAAATTCTTTCAAAGTAATATAAAATAATGTTGTGAAATTGGCATTGATATGGCCTAAATGGTTATTTAAACCTTATACTGGTTAAAAATTCTATTTTGTTCCCTAATAAATACTTATATATATATTGGTATGATTTATATCTTCTAATACTTCTTATACTCATATATATTTATATATAAATATGGAAGTAAAACACTTACATACACAATTTTTTAATATGGTATTATCATTATAAAGTAAACATGAAACGAATTGGGGATTTTCAAATCAAACATGAACTTTATGTAATTGAGGGCAACCTTAAACTAATGAATTATCTCAACTTTTCAGATTAATATATATATATATATATATATATATATATATTCTTTCTTCTCTTGTATTCCTATACTTATATGAAATGAATAAGTGTGACATAAAATGTGACATTATATGATGTGTTTTGGATATAGGATTTAGAGGTAGATTTGATTGTGTGAGGCTTCTAACTTGAAGGAAATGATGTGCGTACTATCTTTGGGTTGATGGTAGGGTCTAATGGTTAGAGTTTAATCCATGATTGGATATAAAAGAGTTAGAAGATACTGGTAAAGATGATGAGATATTTAATATGGAGTTTTCTTTGGTCATTTATGTTGATACACTTACCATTGGAATGATGAGATATACTCTAGAATAAATAAGTAGGCCCTTGAGGAGACAAATGATGTGGTTTGAATTCCTTTGAATCAAATGTACTTAAAAGGAAAAATTTAATGTGATGTCCTTAATTGTTATAAATCTTGTAGCATTTTATCGACTTTTCTCAAATAGTTATGCTTCCAAAAGCTAGTTTGAAGTAGAGTTGATATGCCAATGTCTCATCTATGCTTAGTATTGAATTTCTTATACCCTAATATTGACTCATAACTTTTTCACCCTTTGGAGTTTGGATATAAAATTTTGATACTATCTGGTTACTATCTTTTGAATATATGTGCAAAATTCTAGGTGAATATGAGATTCCTATGAGGATTTATTTTTATTTTTGCCTTAATGGTATTTTGGGCATTATTGTGCCCTATGATTGTTGAATTGGTGCCCTTTTATGCCCTAGGATGGAGTATGCATCCTATGTAGTGTCGTTTGGAATATTTTTATACATTTATATCTAGTGAAATTACTAGACTTGATAAATTTGTGCAATGATATCTCTATGGCTTGTTTCTAACTTGTTTTATGAAATTGAAAAATGATTAACTGGCTTAATTTATCAAGTGTGAACCTAATCATGTAGTGCCCTATGATATTAGATCTATCTCAATGTTAGAACTTGTTGGATAGTAAAATGAGTTTCCTTGTAGCACACTCTCATATTGTTCAAAAGGAGTTTGGAGTCATATATTATTGAATATATGTTGGTGTGGGGAGGGTTTTTTCTATCATTGTGACTTTAGGGTGTATGATAATAGTTTTGGTTGTCTCGCAGTTTATGTGTGATCGAGAGTGTTGTGGTCGTAACTCAAATTTGAGGGTCTTATACCCTAGTTTTTGGTGTCGTGTCCTGTATACCCAGGGCGTACAAGATTTTTAGTAGGATGGTCATTGTGCCCCTAATAGTAGTTGAGAAGTTGTGCCACTATAGTTTGTCACTCATACTGACAAAGGGTAACATATCTTTAGGAGTTTGGTAATCCTAATATCTCAAACAAGACTGATTGTGGCTTCATAGTTTTCATCTAGTAGTTTGAGTGGATGCCCAAAACTACCCATGACTTAATAAAGAATATGAATCTATGCAATATATTTGTCTAGGAATTATTGGTGGATCACATTGGATGTTACTACTATGCTCTTGTTAATTATAAGTTTTTGGTGCTCTTTGAATTATTTGTAGTTGTAGGGATCACTTAATGCAATGTAAGTAATGTTATCTTTCTTTTGTAAGAACCAACCTCAAAGATTGTTAGAGTTGGTTTCTTTTTTATTGAAACAACGACTATAATCCCAAAACAATCTTATAATTATTACAGATATATATCATCCTGTGTCACCCGTTTCTACTTTCATAGCAACCAACAATGGCTCTGTGTCATTGGTTTTAGCTTACCCTTGAAACTAACACAGAAGGTTCATAGCTATAGTGTCACCTACTTAGGTGTAGGTAATTGTTTTTGACATAAATAGGTCTAATATAACCAATTATATTGGTGGTATCTATACTGGTGCACTTTCATTTTCTGAAAAGGAGCCTAAAGTCATATATTGTTGAGTATATGTGGGTGCGGGGAGAGTTTTCTCCATCACATTGACTTCAAAGTGTTTGGAATAGCTGAGGGCGTGTCTCAGTTTATGTGTGATTAAATTGGTTGTGGTTGTAACTCAATGAGGGTCATATACCCTAGTTTTTGATGTCGTGTCCTGTGCACCTAGGGCATACCCGATTTTTAGTGGGATGGTTGTTGTACCCTTACTAGTAGTTTAGGCATTGTGCCGCTACAATTTTCCACTCGTAATGGCCAAAGGAAAGAGATATTTAGGAGTTTGGTAGTCCTAAGAACTTATATGGGACGGATTCTGACTTCATAATTGTCATCTAGTAGTTTGAGTGGATGCCTAAAACTACCTACGACTTAATAAAAGATGTAATTATATGTAGTAAATTTGTGTAGGATTTTATTGATGAATCACATTGGATGTTTCTACTATGCTCTTATTATCTACAAGTTTTTAATGCTCCTTTAATTATTTGTAGTTGTAGGGACAACCTAAAGCAAAGCAAGTAATGTTATATTTAGTGCATTCAAGATGATTATACTATGAGAAGATTATTATTTTAATATGAAGATGTCTTATACTCTTATTGTAAGTATGCCTTAATATGATTTATGGGGTGATATGAATAACTAAAAATTGAAATGAATAATAAAATTCTCTGTATTATGTAGAGTCCATATTAAAAGATATCTATGCATATTTATATCTTAGTGGGAGTAATTCTCTCATTGGGACTCTTTTAGAGTCTCATATGGTTCTACCATGATGTCTTTAGGTATGTTGTATCAGGGAGAAGGATGTGGTGGTCAAGATGTAACAAGATATAAAATTGTTGAATCTAGACTATCCTTGTACTCTCACTTTCTAGAGTTATATGTGGATAGTTTGTCTTGGATTTGATGGATTTATTTCCTTGATGTTTTATGATTATGAGTTGTAACCTAATTTTAACATCATACACTGCTATATATTTATAGATATGGATAATCTTATAAACCTATTTGTTGGATATAATGAAGAGATTTTAGTTTGTCTTCCTGTCTTATATGATTTTGAGATGATTTAAATGAGATATTATGTATGTTTTCATATGAAATCATGTCTAGTATGTCCTAGAGTCATCCTTGTACTCTCAGGCCCGGATGGGAATGCTTTGAATATAGTGTTTTTATCAACTCGAGCTTTCCTAGTATTCTGATGTTGTACATGTGGATGTGATCTCTTGTGTATATGAGGTGGCTGAGGCCACAAAGTCAATGTAAGAAATTTTTGGTATGATTTATGAAATAATCTGAGATGTTGGGCTTTTATGCTAATGTAGTTAAGAAAAGTTGTGAAAATTTAATTGGTTTTAATTAACCCTCTTTTTAGTGATGTATTTTATTAGCGGTTATTTGTGTTTAGGTTTTGAGTAATTTCACTTTGCATGATGGGTTGTCGCATTTCGTAATATCAGGGCTATATGTTTGCAGAGTCTATAGGGACATTAAGACTTAGGATTAGAATGATAACTAAGTAATAAAAATGACATGATCATAATGCATACTTCCTGAATTTAGTACTTGGATGCCCTGGCCAGATTTTCATATACTAAAGGAAAGGCAAGTGTGGAACTCTTTGATTCTTATATTTCTGATTATCCTGATCAAGTAGTCAGTTAGAAACAATCTAAAGAGCTTAATAATTAAGAAATCAAGGTGAACATATGTTAATCATACCTAAGGAAAAGTGAAAATCATATAGTAACTCATTAAAATATGGAAAGTTTGATGATTAAAGAAAGAGATGTGACACCACAAAGCTTAACTACGAATGAAATAAGCTAAGAAAGAGCTTCCAAAAACAATGATTCTGGAAAATAATAGAGTAAAAGAAAGATGAATATGTGCTAATGTAATAACCTGAGATGTAAAATTCATATAAGAATACAAGAACTCCAATGATAATCATGATATGAGATAATAAAAGTGGATAAAGATGGATGAACAAAGAGGAACCTAAGTTAATCTCAAACCCACCCCTATGTGCAAAAGATGCTAATGTAAAATTATCATGATATATACATGAAATTAAAGGGAATGATTCCTGTTGAATGTATAAGAATGAGGAATTAATGAACTAAGCCCTATAAGAGTGAATAAGAAGCATGATAAATGAGAAGATGCACATGAGTATATGAAAAGACTAATATGAAAGAGTGATGATGTACGATAATCATGATAATTCCTATGTAGTTGGCAAGGAATTCAAGTGAAAAAGTGAATAAAACATAAACAATTGTAACTTGTTTGTGAAAGGTAGGACCTGTAACCCCTTTGTTAAAAACTCTTTGGATGGATTGCTATGTTGTGAGAGGTAAACCTTTTTCTTTCTTATTGGGATGATGCATTCAAGTAGATTTCATGCCACTTGGTATGTAAGGATTTGATGTAATCCTTGGGATAGATATCTTGCTGGAACATGTGGCTGTTCTGGACTGTAGCTCTAGGATTGTGATGTTTGTGGGGGGGCACCTTTTGAGTTTTCAAGGAAGTTAGGAAGATCCTTCCAACATGTTGGGTGCTGGCTGTGATGGTAGAAAATCTAATAAAATAAGGATGTGAGGTTTTCTATACACTTGTAGTGGATACCAAGGTTATGAGTCATAGTATCTAGACTGTATCAATGGTACATGAGTTGGAGACTTTCAGATGAGTTCCTGATGTTTCTTTCCCCAAGAAAGAGTTAGATCTTGAGGTGATCCCGTGACTTTTTGATAAGACGAAGATTGATTCTATGATAATATAGCTAACTACAGTGGGACAAGGTGTATAGATAGGCGACATCGTGATGCATGACGTCAGATCAGAGTGGCGCAATGGAAGCATGGTAGGCCCATAACCCATAGGTTGAGGAGGAAGGTCATAGCTTTAGAAAATATGTCGTGACATCACCATGAGTTGGTAAAACCTTGGGATAGTTAGAGGATGAGACGCATGGGAAGTAACCATCCTTATTTGCTTTGGATTTTGGGGGCAAAATCCCTTTTAGGGGTTTATGGTGGTAAGGCCCCTAACCTAGCCTAAACCCTAATGATGCTTAATTTATCTAATTGTATGTTCAATATTCTAAATTAAACTTTAGCTTATGTTTTGATATTATTTAATTAAGCTATCTTTCAAGTTCAGTCCAGTTAGGATACTGTTTGAGCAAGTTATGCAATTTTGTGCACGTTTTGGACTTTTATGCACTTTACCCACATTTGATGTTTTTCTTGCAATTTGTCATGTGCTTGTTGCGACTCACATGTTTTTATATCATTCTAGAGTTAGTTGTAACATGGGGAACCTAGTTACACCTTGGTTTTGTGCATGACATCTACTTAGGATTTTCCTCTCATAGATGGGCTACCTTGTATGATATATTTGGATTGGATTCATTGTGAGTGGGGCCAACAGCTATTTTGTAAGACAATTTTCGGTGGACCTCTTGATTCCCACTATCTATGGGCTTCTGGACTGCATGTAAGTGATGGTCTTGACCATGGACACTTGGCATGTTTTGCTAGACACCTTGCCTCTTTCTCCTCTCTCCCTTTTAGCTTTTATACTTTCCTCATTGCTTGCAAAATGATTTTTTACACTCCTAGCACGCCCATTCTTCTTTCCTTGATGTTTTAGCTCGTCCTTCTCTCTTGAGTTAGGAAAAGAAGCTCAATATAGGAGGAGCTTGGGGCAATCTACTTGCATATGGTCATGGGATTTAGATTTAGTCTTCTTTCAAGGTTTGAAAGCTTCCTTAGTTGTTCTTGACTCAAGAAAGTAAGCTATTCTCTCTTAGGTTCATTTCCTTGCCAATCCTACCCTCCTTTTTCTTCTTCTTGGCCGGATCTCTAGTTCTTATGGTTGGGTTAGTGCTAGAAACATGAAAGACACTCTTCTTCTTGCTCCTTTGATCTAGGATTTCTCATTCTTAGAGATGAAACTAGTTTGGACGAATGGAGAAGATCAAAGATAGGATTTTCTTCCTTATTCCTCAAGTTTTGTGCGGTTTAGATCTGAAACTTCATTCTAAAGGCAAGTTATATAACTTGGTCCATGTTTGTTGCTTAGCATTTAACTTGCCATGCTAAATCTTGCTCTAAAATCTAGTAATGAGTAGCAATTTCGAATCCTTAGCTAAGTTGTGTATATATGTGATGATTTTTGAGTAAATAACTCTCTATTTTCTCTCCTTAATCTTGTGCACTTTATCTGTGTTGGGAGATGAGCTTCATACTTTGCTTGTCCACGAATTGATGGAGTTGTTATGGTCAGAATTGATGGTTGTCCGTAACCTAATTGAGGTGATTTCTACCTTGCTTCATGATCTGATGACTAGTCTTTTGTGTAGAACTATGGTGGTGAATTGCTACTATTTTCATGACCTTATTAGATTCCTAAGAACCCATGGTCATAATATTCTTATCTTTGGTTGGTTGATGTCTTCCTTAATCCTAATAATCTACGTGTTTGAATGGTTGAAACTAGCTGTGATTGATTTGGTGCCTTGAAAATATTTTTTTACTTGTTGGGTATCCGATGAGTTGTCCTATAGGGAGGAACTATTTTGGTACTTTAATTACTATTTTTATGACTTTAGTGAACTCAATAAATGATTCTTGTATGGTCTTCATCACTAAATAATTGATGGTTATATTAAGCCCCATGAACATTGGTTTTCTTAGAGTTTTGAGCAGATTTGTCCTCCTTGTGTTTCAATTCGATAGTTGGTTTTGATTTTATATGGTTAGACCATTTTGTGCCAATTAATGGTTTGGATTTATATTTTTTTGCACTCTCTTATTTTTGAGAAAAGATTCTCATGATGCTATCCCAAGTAGTTTAAGTCAGTGGTCTTGTTTCTTTCTCAAATGAAGGTTTTTGTCTAAATGCTTTGACCTAATTTTCTCTTGTTTCCATAACTCGATGGTTGGGATTCTTGTCCCGACTGATGAAGGTTACTTAGTTTCTCTTTTGTATCCTCTATTTTTCTTTAAAATGACGGCTTTGTTTCCTCTCACTACTTATGGTTTTCATGCTCTTACAATGGCTAATTTGATGGTCTCACTAGATTCACGGTTAGTGTCTTTTCTAATTGCTGATTTTTTTATTTCTCCAGGTGTTAGATTGATGGTACACTTGAGGTTCACAACTGATTGTCATCCTAAGAGGTCATGGGCTATTTTCTCTTAAGTATTAGAATGATGGTTTCACTTAGTTGCTCAATCAACAGTTTGCTTGGTTAAGATAAACAATGATTTCACTAATATCTAATTTGAGGGGTTTCCTTGCTCATGAAACCGATGGTGAGTTTAGGGTTACACACGATGGTGATACATGATTTTTCTAAGTCATATATTGATGGTTTTCCTATATGAATGTCTCAAATTTTAACATGTTTTGCATCCGATGGTTATGTTTTATGCAGCCAATTCAATGGTGGTGATTCATATATACAATGCAATGGTTTTAATCACCTTAAATATGATGGTCAGATGTTTGGTCTATAATTTGATAGGTTGTGTTTATTGCACCTGATGTTGTGTATTTTATGAGTTATTATTAATGGTTTTGAGCCCCATGAGTTGGTAGTCTTACCTTTGCCCTCAAATGAATATAAACCTAAGATTGTTGTATAGTGTTGATTCACAGTGTTAAGCTAACCTGCGTTGTTAACTCTAGTCTTAGTAAAAATAAATGATGGTTGATAATTATACCTAGTTCCCTTACATATTTTTATAATTAAGGAATGCCATTATTTCTGAGATTTTTTGGAGATAATAAGAACTAGGGATTACATAAAAATCCTATTTTGGAAATCCTAAATTGGTAAAGTTGTTGAACCTTAATACTAATTCAAGAACACAAAGATGTTGCTTAGTTTCCTCGTGAATATAATGTAATGATGGAGTAATTGCTCTCTCTCTACTATTGTAACTCTAATTTTCTGTTACCTACAATGTTAAGCCAAACATTATATGTTACATGTATGTGATGGTAGTTGATCCTTGATGAGGCATTGAAAGATAATGGTATTCTTGCAGGAGTTAATGTGATGGTCTTAATGATATTTGGGCATGATTGAACCCTAATGGAGGTGTGATCCTCTTCATGATGTGATAAGGGTTGGTACCCTGGGATAATGTGATAAGGATTATATATCTTGTGTTGGTGTGATGATGAATAAAGTCATGAATGACAGTGAAATCGTATCATGTGGTGTTGTAATAAGTAATATGTCCTATACATTTTATATTTACTAGAGTTGTCACATATCAAATGTCTGATAGAAATGAATTAAAATTTGTATGTCCACTTGTTTGATTCGGCCTTAATTCACTCAATCCACTTAAATAATCAAAGTGAAACCTTAATCATGTAGTTTCCCTATGCCATATATCAATCTTCAGCGTCATTGCTTGTTGGATGGTGAAACATGTTTTCCCTTAGTGAAAGATCGGAGTCATATTATGTGGAGTATATGCATTTACATGATTGGTTGTGGGTCATACCCTGGCAGGAGTGCGTCTATAGGCCGTATCTCAGTGATGTGAATCAATATATACTTAGAGGCCTCATAAGATTGGCTGCGGGCCATACCCTAGAAGGAGTGCGGCTGCGGGCCGTAGATCAGTTTCACTAGCTCCATGACTAGTACCAAGGTGGGCCATGACTTTCATAGCTTGACTATATGTCGCTGGTTGCAGTTGACTGGTATGTCTCTATGGTGTACTCATGTACTGACCATGAGGTTTGGTGAGGTCATAGATTCTGACTCTTCCATTGACCTTGTATGGCACCATTTTTTACTTAGTTGGTACGACTCAAATCCTTGTAGCATAATAAAATATGTAATCATCCGTGTAGCATATTTGATTAGGATTATAGACAATGCTTCACATTGGATGATAACCCCTATTTTCTCCTTCATTTAAGAGATGATGAAACTGCTCTAAAAGAATGTAGATATGTTTATGTTGCTAGATCAATTTATGAAGTAGGTATGCTTACATGTTATATTGTTAGATATGTTATATTGTTTGATATGCTTATATTGTTAGATATGCTTATACTGTTAGGGATGCTTATATTGTTAGAGATGCTTATAGATATGATTATATTGTTAGATATGCTTATATTGTTAGAGATACTTATGCTATCAGTAGCGATATGCCATTAGACGTGCTTGGCACTATTAGACATGCTTATACTACTAGCCATGCTTTTGATGTTAATGATGCCTATTTAGTTGAATATGATTATCATATTAGAATTTCTTATGATTTTAATCATACCTATGTATTTGGATATGTTCATGCTTCTAATCATGCTCATGTTGATAATTATGCTTTAGCTATTAGCTCTATTCAAGATGTTGATATGCTTATCATGTTGGACATATTAGATTGTAAAGATATGTTATTCTATTTGAGGTTCCTATGCTGTTAGATATGGTATACACTTAGACATGCTCATATTGTTAGTTTTGTTTATTACTATAGACATGCTATATTGTTAGACATGTTCCTACTATTCAAATATGCTCATGTTGTTATAGATATTTATGATGCTAATTAGGCTCATGATGATGGTTATGCTCATCATGGTAATATCTACCACTGGTAATTGAGAATAATCCTAGATTCTAAGGCTTTAAGTAGAATTGCTCTTAATAAAGCTCTTATGATTGATAGTTCCATTTTGTTACTTAATCTGATTAATCTATTGAACATGTTTAATAACATAACCTATCATAAGCAATAAGCGTTGTTGTGAGTTATATCTCTTGCTGGGACATGAGTTTCACTCGTGGGTCACCAAAATCTTTTTAGGTGATCGTCAGTAGCAGTAGAGGACCCATGGCAGCGAGGAGGAGATGATGTGATGGATCTAGATAGATAGTTGTTTAGATGTATATTATGTTCTCAAGTTGTCCCATTACTCTCAGGTCCGGGCGGGAATGTTTTGAATATAGTGTTTTTATCGACTCGAGCTTTCCTAGTATTCTAATGTTGTACATGTGGATGTTATCTCTTGTGTATATGAGGTGGCTGAGGCCACAAAGTCAAAGTAAGAGATTTTTGGTATGATTTATGAAATAATCCAAGATGTTGGGCTTTTATGCTAATGTTATTAAGAAAAATTATGAAAATTTTAACCGGTTTTAATCAACCCCCTTTTTAGTGATGTGTTTTATTAGAGGTTAATCATGTTTAGGTTTTGAGTAATTTCTCTTTGTGTGACAGGTTATCACATTTGGTGGTATCAAAGCTATATGTTTGTTGAGTCTACAGGGACACTATGACTTAGGATTAGGATGATAACTAAGTAATAAAAACGACATGAACATAATGCATACTTTCTAAATTTAGTACTTGGATACCCTAGACAGGTATTCGTATACTAAAGGAAAGGCAAGTGTGGAACTCTTTGATTGTTATCTTTCTAATTACCCTGATCACGTAGTCCAATCCAAAGAGCATAATAATTGAGAAATCATTGTGAAAATATCTTAATAATACCTAAGGAAAGGTGAAAATCATATAGTAACTCATTAAAATATGGAAAGTTTGATGATTAAAGAAAGAAATAGGACACCGCATAGCTTAAATATGAAGGAAATAAGCAAAGAAGGAGCTTCCAAAAACTATGATTCTGGAAAATAATAGAGTAAAAGAAAGATGAATATGTGTTAGTGTAATAATCTGAGATGTAAAATTCATATACGAATACGAGAACTCCAATGATAATCGTGATATGAGTTAATAAAAGTGGATATAGATGGATGAATAAAGAGGAACCTGAGTTAATCTTAGACCCACCCCTATGTGCAAAAGAATTCATGCAAAGAGACAAAGAAGGGCCAATCTTGAATGAAACACCAAGTCTTTCTTCCTAAATTAATGAAAAGAAAGGTTCAAATGCCATCAATCAAGAGCTTATTGTTACATTGTTCAGAAATAGAAACACAAAGCTTATCACCCTTCCCTAAAAAGATAAAGATCATTAGTTTCTATCTATACTGGACTTGGTCGAACAATAGGGTATGATATACAACTATTATACCAAAGGCTTCCTTGAAACAGGCTTCTTTTATGGGACCTCAAGGTGAGGAATATACAAAATATACATATCAGGCTAGAAAACCTAATCAAGGAGGCAGTTAGCTGGTACTCAACGAATTGGAAAAGTTTTATGATATACTCTAATGTCCCCCAACAACTTCTCGACTCATGGGTTAAAGCCTTTATAGTCTTACATATGATAAATATCTAAACAAGAGGATCCCCTTGTAAGACATAGCAATCAAAAACTTTCATGGGGAAGTATGTTATGGAAATCATCCATGACTAGCATTCTTAGGCAACCCCTACACAGACACAATACCAATGTTGATGTATACAACAATATCCCTCCCAGAGAAAAGAGCATGAAGATAAGAATTGAAACTGTTACACCCCGATCTCACAAACCATTAATCATGAGATTAGGGCATAAATTGAGGATTTAACGTAACACAAAGATTACCCTTAACTTTTTCTTATTTTTCGAACTCTTTGTTTTCTTGCATTGAACCACATAAACCAACTTTACAAGGGAATCTAAATATTGATTTCTCTAATCTGATTTCAACAGTAAAAATGCATGTATGAACATTCATTATGTTCCTCATACTTTTAAGCACATAAGACTTGCTGATTCGCCCATATTGATAAAAGAGGAATACTGTTATACATCATCATTTATAACTCTCTCTTATTTCTTTACAAGGACCTAGAGTGACAAGGACTGACTGAACTTAACTATACTCAGACTTAACTCTTGTGGTAGATCTACTCTGATGCAATGATATCTTCTTCAAGTCCATGTGATTTCCCTGAAAATTGTGAGTATAGGGGTGAGTCTACTCGCTCAGTGAATGAGTAATTCAAAGAAACAATCTAAAGCATTGATATAATTATAGATATACTTTTGAGCAATTGATATCAATTATAACAACATTAAGTTTTAAAGAGTCTAATATTTGACAATCTTAAATATGGCAGGATACTCTAAATATCTATAAGAATGAATCAATATATGAAATGCTTGATTGATTGTAAAGAGAACTAATAATTCACAAACATACAAAGAATAATTGAATAACTGTACACACTTGTTTGACCTCTCATTCATTTTATTATTCCCTGATCATATGCAGTGTACTCTACATATGAAGACTCATAGTGCACTACGATCACACCATACAAGAATTAGCGGACACACCCGGGAAATGCTAAGTCTGACTACTCTCCTGGTCTGCAATAGGGAAATGGCTCTCTGGCCTAAACTGGACACCTCCTCTAACCTGAGCACACAGGCGGAGAGTCAAGCCACCTCTTAGCTTTTCTGTACTCTAGTGCCACCAAGACTTCTGGTTGATGTTGGACACTGCAAACTATAATTTAAGGAGACTTCCACTAGGGCTTAGTCCCCTATGCCACCTGATAGCACGTTCCAACCCCAGTCAACTGGATGCTGCCAGGGTTAGGTCGTTTCACCCCTAAGACACAGACCTCACATAGGGGTTCTACGGTGTTCATGGCTCCTAAGTCTATTATTTTATTATTCCTAGAAAGCTCTTTCTACATTGTACCCTTCTCTTACTTATACTTGACTTTGGTATCTCTATGGTGTCACGTCTACTTATTTGAAGTTATAATACAACATGTATATCATTCTAAACTTGGCAGAGCAGTATATTCAAAACACTGTAATATACTGAGTAATCAACATACTATACATGCATGCAGACTAAATTTCTTAAATAAATAGATTACATGTCCAATTGGCACATACACACTAGAATCGTGCAATTTATCATCTTATTACACTGATAAGAGTTAATTACTTGACATATGAGTAATCGCAATAGCACCTACAACTTATCTGTAATTTCTCAAAGAACGTGCATATCAACCCAAATCTTGAGTTGTGCATCTCATAAATCAATTAAGAGTTAATTACTTATCATGACAAGAATTATTAATAATAATGGAGAATATTGATATCACAATACTTGATTCATCGAACACCCTACCCTTAGGGTTTCATTTAATCACAACAAATGCTACAAAGAAAGGTGTAATACATCTATCACTTACTTTTCAAATCTTTACAACACATGATACCTGGGATCTCAATCCCTTATCACATTACTGGGAATTTTCATCCCTTCACATCATTATCATAATTACTAGATCTGGGTATTCAAACCCTTAGATCATCACGTAGCATTGTTACCTCTGTAACAGGTAACCATTACCTCTAGGTCCTTAGACCAAGGTATTCATTTCACTGGTTATACAAGTATTCTCATGGCTCACAAAGCCATCAAACATATTTTCACCTCTCACTAGGCAACAACTTATTCCCATGGCTCCCATAAAGATTTCATGCAACATAAACATTCACTAAATAAAGACTACTATCAAAAAATCATATAAAATCAATATATGTATGAAACATTGGAACTGAGCTGAATTTGGGTTTCCATGCCATTCATTGGGATATCATGCATCAATAATAACATTGAATAAATAAAGTCTATCATGTCAAGAAAATCCCTTCAAATGGATTTCACGATATCTATTAGCAAATATCCAACTTTCCTCACATCTAGGGTTTCACCCTCTTCACTGAGATACCAAACAAATACTACTCACTTTAAATGAAATCCAAGATAGTATCTTACATATATGTACTATGAATTTAGATAAACAATCATTCAAAACCAAGGGGATCTAGATAAGCAACTTTCTCTATTTACTTATACAACAATTTTTAGTCATAGACAAATTCCCTATATTTCAGTTTACTCTTATAACCTCTGCGAATACTTAGGGAATTCTCATTAGAATGCATTGTATACATTTCTAATATTATTTTATCATCTGAAATTCATTCAAATAAAGGAAGAATCCATTTCATATCATTTTGCAACAACTTAGAACAAATAGACAATTCAGGGTTTGTAGTCGCATACTAAGCAATTAAAGATTATAGTTGATTTATCCAATTTTCATGCAATATACTATTTAAAGGAAGTTACCACTTACCCTAATGTGTGAAAACAGCTTAAAAACGTATCCCATATCTGAAAATTTTGAATCCATATCAAATCCCTAGCAATTCACCCAATTCTTCTTCCTTTCAACTCGGAAACCCTAAAAATGAGGGATTATGAAGAAAGAGTGAGGAAAGGGGAAGTTTTTATACCATTTTGTATCAAATCAGAGGAGGAACGGAATTTTGACATGTGAGAGAAGATTCACCATGAAACTATATCCAAAGAAGCTAAACTTACATGATTTCATCATTCCTCGGACCGCAAAACCCTAGGTCATCATCTCCATCAATTTCTCCTCTCAAATGCTATCTCTCTCTCTCTAGGATTTCGTTTATCTAGATTGAATCACATATTATGAGAGCTCCTAGTGTGTTAGGTTGACCATATAGAGCAATTGAGCTTCTTGGGTTAATTGCACATTGACCCCTCACTAAACTTTTTCTTATTTCAGTAGATTTTTCTATCATAAAAAAGTTTATGTGAATTCGTGTATTTTAGAGATCAAAACTTATCAAAAAATTATGATAATTTATAATGTTGTGTATAATTGAGTTAAAAATCTTAAGTTAAAATTATAGATCATTCCAAGCTTTCATTAAATAACTAAAAATCGAATAGTGCACTGCTATCCAGAATTATGTAGAAATGTTAGTTACTGTAATTCATCTACTAATAAGGTCTAAACACATCAAAAAATCATGAAAATTTTACATGTTATTCAGGATTTGATTTTTAGATTTCCAGTTAAAATTTCAGATCATTTGGAGTTACCAATAAATAACTAAAAATAAAACACTACACTACTAAAAAGCACTCTGTCAACATTTTGGTCAAAGTATAGTTCGACTGAGAAACACATTCAAAGAACACTCAAATATTCTGAAATTTATCTCCAATATGAATGATTGAGTTATCTATATCATATCCAAAATTCAATTAAAAAAATTTGTAGAAAATATGAAAAATCATTTACCACATTGCTATCCTGATCAAATTCCATACTCATGTACCATCAAAACACTAATTTTAGCCAACTAGGGTTTATATTTCTCAAACCCTAATTTCTCAAACAATAGAACACTTAATGTTATTATTAGGTTTAAAACATCATAATTGAATTATCATCATTAATTAGACTTAAGCAATGATCAATCCAATTAATCATATAATCATCCAGGTAAACCCTAGTTTACCAATTAAGCTCAAATGCGGTCATAACAATTCCCCCCCGAAAAAAGTTTCATCCCCGAAACATAGATATGCAAGTAAAGTACATTCAAGGTTTATTTTAAGCTTCTGAAATCTTACATGTCATTATATTCTTGTATTTCATACTTGAATGCAGTTTTCAATATTAAGTCCTTTATTCCTTTACTAAATCACAACATGTTTGAAATAGTTCTCAATGGTAACAAAAAAATTCTCTATGCCACAATCAATCATAGGATAGAGAGAGGAACAACCATTTCAATATTTTCATACTCTTGAGGTGTTTCCTCAACATCGATAATCTGATCCAACTATATCAATTCATACTGCTAAATATGTACTATTATTATGTATTACCTCTAAATCACAAAAGAGAGTTCACCATGTTCTTTTAAATTTTACTATTGTGCTACTCAACTAGAAAAATAGTCTTGAGTTAAAAGACTAGATTCAACAACAATTGTACATTACTACTCACGTCATCCCCATTGGATCATGGATGCATAAGGTGAAGCATTACCATCACATTCTGTACTATTCTCAAGTATGGACCCACATATGATTCAAGGTGTAACCATCAGGTTATAGCATACTAGGGTTTCAATAACAATAACAGAGTACTCCATAATTATATTAGTCATTCAAGGACTATTAATACCCAATTACCATCACTTAGTTATATTAAAGCTAGGTATAACAAGCTACACCTAATTAGGGTTACATATCAATACAATATGGTTATCATCCCTTCTATTCATATGAGTGAATAGGTAAGACTACCTTATTTAGGGTAGCCCTCCATTTGTTCTATCATCATTCGACCCATATCACCATACTGTAATTGTACAATACTAAGATGGATTACTGGTATGAATGACTACAACTATCAGACACCTTTAATTAACATATTGCTTGCACATGTACAACTGAAATCATATGTAAAACCAATTTACATCCCTTAATATATCTTAAAAAATTATACTTCTAAAAATAAATTCACAAATTACTAAAAGCCATTGTTTTCTCTCATCTCTCTCCTCATTCATTACTACTTACTTTTTGCTACTTATCCTTCTCATTTTAATCATGTAGATTAAACATTCCTAAAATTGAAACATACAAGGTACAAATAGATTATTCATCATTCTTGCTATCACTGCAAGAATTTGTTTTAGATTACACTTTTCTCATCTTACACTTCTTCTTTTATTTGAAACACACTTGTTACATTTCAAATTTATTTCTTACCCCTTGCTCTGAATCATTTTCATATTGTTTATCTACCTTTCAGATTACCTATCTTTAAACCTTGGATTACTATCAGTGCTAGTTTACTTCTCATAGTGCAAATCTCATGATCTTGTTTTATAGAGATGCTAGTATTCAAGGTCAAGTCACTAACGACAACCCTTGAACTACTACAACTCTAAACATTCTAGGGTTTGGCCTTTATCAGTAGCATGACGTTGTTGTGTGTAACTTTGCTCCCTTAATTTGAAAGTCAAACTGTGGATGTCACAAGTTTTACTAAAGTCTTCCTTATCTTATCAATTTAATTTCCTTTCTCATAATTGGCCATTCAAATAGATTACATTCTCAATTTACCCTGCTAGGGTTTCATCATCATATTGTATTTCATTATTACATTCACTATATGCCTCTACAATGGTGGTTATGCATCATATATGATTTATTTTCTTATCACTTCATTCCCACATTGCTTTCATTAAGGAAGATATGAAAGAGAAGATGATTTTGAGACTTAGAATTCTTATCTTCAAACATTCATTAATACATTTCTCATATGTAGGTTTAAATAATTATCAACAAGGATACTTGACTAATTAGCACTTTCTTGAATCTCGCGACCTCTTTCTTTTATAATTCATATTACTCCACCATGTTTCAAACCCTTCCTTACTTTTCATAATCCTCTTACCATATACTACTCTTCCACCTGTTTTCTTTAACTTCTACTTTTCTCTTATGATCATGTTGCTTATTTTAGGTGTATGATCATATATACCATGTTGCACATATTTCTTTTTATCCTTCTACTAATGTAAAGTTGAAATTCTAAATCCATAATCTCTCTACTAGTTTCAACTCATGTTTAATACATGGTATATCCTTCAATTTAAATCAAACAGCTCATGCATGGGTCAAACTTAGTATCTCTTTTAATAAAGTTTTTCCTTCCTGAATATAGTCTACCTTTGTATGACTTATTCATTTATTTAGCTACACTTTTGTTCTTCTTTTAGAAACTAGTTTGTTGTTCTATAGAGACTTAGAATCCAAAGGCAGTAAGGATGAATGTATTAAACTTATTAATAAAGGTATACATTCCATGCTCTCAATTATATCATAACCCTCATTCCTTAATCAAGCTCATTATTTCCAACATTTCTCTTTGTTTCAACTAACTTTCTTATCCTACTTTTATGATTTAGATGCTCATCTAGTTCTCTTCACTTTAACTCTTCTGAAGACTCTTCATTTCTATGTACTTATTGTATACTTAGCTCTTTTCTTCTATTTTCCCTTTGCTTTGGAGTACATAAAAACATTGTACTCGGTTATATAATCCATTCCTCATGATTGATTCTTACTATCTTGGCCCCTTACATACTTTTCTCATATCTTTTCCATATTTCATATTTTGAGTTCATATAATACTAATAATTAAACTTAATCTGAACCTTATGTCATGTTCCTTTATTCCCAATTAAGGGTTTCTCATATGAGGCCCCAAAGTTGGATCTCAGATATCAATTCCAACTGATTCTTAGTTATCCCAATATTTCCCTTATACTTCAAAATCTTAAAGTATATACATTCATACTAGAATTTGGATCTAATCTATCTAGAATTTACTCTTGTTATGTTACTAATAGGAGTCATTAGATCCCAGTAATGCATCCTGCCAGCCGAACCAGGCCGAACCTGCAGTCCTGAAGCCAAGAGCTACTTAAGATTAACCAACTCCTATTAATCTCAAACATGTGGAAAGAGTATCCACTTAGGAAAGTTCATTCAAAGATCATTTCTAGTCTACTTGATACAAAGAATATAATCAATAAATGCTACAACTACATAGTGTACAACAAATCATAAAGACCCATATATATTTTAAAATATTGAATATCTGAATTCAAATATATAAGAGCATTTCTATCCATCTCCAATAAAACAACAATATGAAATGAAAGTTCTATCTCATTTTATATTTATGCTCTTAATTCATGTTACTTATCTTGTTTCTAACCCTAATATTTCTAGGGTTCCTCTCTAGACCATCCTTCCATTGTATACCTGGCCAGGGTATACATGAAAGAATAGACAGAGTAGCTTGATACTGGTTGAGCCAAGTACTCAGATACTGGGCCAGGATATCCAAATACTCAAATCCCCAGAGCTAACATCATAACATCACCTATATGCCACACTTATGACTCTAACTTACTAACTTAATGGTCCCTAACAACTCAGCCTAAGCTCTGATACCAAGTTGTTACCCCCCGATCTCACAATTACCATTAATCGTGAGATTAGGGCATAAATTGAGGATTTAACGTAATACAAAGATCACCCTTAACTTTTTCTTCTTTTTCAAACTCTTTGTTTTCTCGCATTGAACCACATAAACCAACTTTACAAGGGAATCTAAACATTGATTTCTCTAATCTGATTTCAACAGTAAAAATGTATGTATGACATTCATTATGTTCCTCATACTTTTAAGCACATAAGACTTGCTGGTTTGCACATATTGCTAAAAGAGGAATAATGGTATACATCATCATTTACAACTTTCTCTTATTTCTTTACAAGGACCTAGAGTGACAAGGACCGACTGAACTTAACTATACTCACACTTAACTCTTGTGGCAGATCTACTCTGATGCAATGATATATTCTTCAAGTCCATGTGATTTCCCTAAGAATTGTGAGTAGAGGGATGAGCCTACTTGCTCAGTGAATGAGTACTTCAAAGAAACAGTCTAAAGGACCGATATAATTACATATATACTTTTGAACAATTGATATCAATTATAACAGCAGTAAGCTTTAAAGAGTCTAATAATTGACAATCATAAATATGGAAGGATTCTCTAAATATCTATAAGAATGAATAAATATATGAAATGCTTGATTGATCATAAAGAGAACTAATAATTCAGAAACATACAAAGAATAATTGAATAACCGTACACACTTGTTTGACCTCTCATTCATTTTATTATGCCCTGATCATATGCAATGTACTCTACATATGAAGACTTGTAGTGCACTATGATCACACTTTACAAGACTTAGCGGACACACTCGGGAAATGCTAAGTATGACTACTCTCCAGGTCTACAATAGGGAAATGGCTCTCTGGCCTAAACTGGACTCCTCCTCTAACCTGAGCACACAGGTGGGGAGTCAAGCCACTTCTTGGCTTTTTTGTACTGTAGTGCCACCAAGACTTCTGGTTGATGTTGGACACTGCAAACTATAATTTAAGGAGACTTCCACTAGGGCTTCATCCCCCGTGCCACCTGATAGCACGTTCCGACCCCCATATACTGGACGCTGCCAGGGTTAGGTCATTTCACCCCTAAGGCGCAGACCTCACATAGGGGCTCTACGATGTTCTTGGCTCCTAAGTCTATTATTTTATTATTCCTAGAAAGCTCTTTCTACATTGTACCCTTCTCTTACTTATACTTGACTCTGGTATCTCTATGGTGTCGCTTCTACTTAGTTGAAGTTATAATACAACATGTATATCATTCTAAACTTGGCAGATCAGTATATTCAAAACACTGTAATATACTGAAACATACTATACATGCAGGCAAACTAAAATTCTTAAATAAACAAATTACATGTACAATTGGCACATACACACTAGAATTGTGCAATTTATCATCTTATTACACTGATAAGAGTTAATTACTTGACATATGAATAATCATCAATAGCACCTGCAACTTATCTATAATTTCTCAAAGAACGTGCATATCAACCCAAATCTTGAGTTGTGCATCTCATCACTCAATTAAGAGTTAATTACTTATAATGACAAGAATTATTAATAATAACTGAGAACATTGATATCACAATACTTGATTCATTGAACACCCTACCCTTAGGGTTTCATTTAATCACAACAAATACTACAAAAAAGGTGTAATTCATCTATCACGTACTTTTCAAATCTTTACAACACATGATACCTGCGATCTCAATCCCTTATCACATTACTGGGAATTTTCATCCCTTCACATCATTATCATAATTACTGGATCTGGGTATTCAACCCCTTAGATCATCGCATAGCATTGTTACCTCTTTAACAGGTAACCATTACCTCAAGGTCATTAGACCAAGGTATTCATTTCACTGGTTGTACAAGTATTCTCATGGCTCACAAGGCCATCACACATCTTGTCACCTCTCACTAGGAAACAACTTATTCCCATGGCTCGCATAAAGATTTCATGCAACATAAACATTCACCGAATAAAGACTACTACAACAAATCATATAAATTAATATATGTATGAAACCTTAGAACTGAGCTGAATTTGGGTTTCCATGCCATTCAATGGGATATCATGCATCAATAATAACATTGAATAAATAAAGTCTATCAATTAAAGAAAAACCCTTCAAATGGATTTCACGATATCTATTAGCAAATATCCAACTTTCCTCGCATCTAGGGTTTCACCCTCTACACTGAGATACCAAATAAACAATACTCACTTTAAACGAAATGCAAGATAGTATCTGACATATATGTACTATGAATTTAGATAAACAATCAGTCAAAACTAAGGGGATCTAGATAAGCAACTTTCTCTATTTACTTATACAACAAATTTTAGTCATAGACAAATTCCCTATATTTCAGTTTACTCTTATAACCTCTGCGAATACTTAGGGAATCTCATTAGAATACATTTTATACATTTCTAATATGATTTTATCATCTGAAATTCTATCAAACAAAGGAAGAATCCATTTCATATCATTTTGCAACAACTTAGAACATATAGACAATTCAGGGTTTGTAGTCGCATACTAAGCAATTAAATATGATGGTTGATTTAACCAATTTTCATGCAATATACTATTTACAGGAAGTTCCCACTCACCCTAAGGCGTGAAAACACCTTTAAAACGTATCCATATCTAAAAATCTCGAATCCATATCAAATGCCTAGCAATTCACCCAATTCTTCTTCCTTTCAACTCGGAAGCCCAAAAAATGAGGGATTATGAAGAAAGAGTGAGGAAACGGTAAGTTTTGATACCATTTTGGATCAAATTAGAGGAGGGACGGAATTTTGACATGTGAGAGAAGATTCACCATGAAACTATATCCAAAGAAGCTAAACTTATATGATTTCATCATTCCTCGGACCGCAAAACCCTAGGTCAACATCTCCATCAATTTCTCCTCTCAAACGCTAACTCTCTCTCTCTCTAGGATTTCATTTCTCTAGATTTAATCATGAATTATGAGAGATTCGTGTGTGTTAGGTTGACCATATAGAGAAATTGAGCTTCTTGGGTTAATTGCACATTGACCCCTCACTAAACTTTTTCTTATTTCAGTAGATTTTTCTATCATAAAAAGGTTTCTGTGAATTCGTGTATTTATGAGATCAAACATTCTCCAAAAATTATGATAATTTAAAATATTGTGTATAATTGCGTCACAACGCTTTAGTTAAAATTTGAGATCATTCAAAGCTTCCATTAAATAACTAAAAATCGAATAGTACACTGCTATCTAGAATTCTGCAGAAATATCAGTTACTGTAATTCGTCTACTAATAAGGTCTAAACGCTTCCAAAAATTATGAAAATTTTACATGTTGTTTATGATTGAGTTTCAGATTGCAAGTTAAAATTTCATATATTTGGAGTTACTAATAAATAATTAAAAATAAAACACTATACTGCTGAAAAGCACTCTGTTAACTTTGGTTGAAGTATAGTTCGACCGAGAACCACATTCTAAGAACACTCAAATATTCTGAAATTTCTCTCCAATATGAATGATTGAGTTATCCATATCATATCAAAAATTCAATTAAACAAAAAATTTGTAGAAAATATGAAAAATCATTTACCACACTGCTATCCTGATCAAATTCCATACTCATGTACCATCAAAACCCTAATTTCAGCCAACTAGAGTTTATATTTCTCAAACCCTAATTTCTCAAACAGTAGAACACTTAACTTTCTTATTAGGTTTAAAACATCATAATTGAATTATCATCATTAATTAGATTTAAGTAATGATCAATCTAATTAAGCATATAATCATCCAGGTAAACCCTAGTTTACCAATTAAGCTCAGATGAGGTCATAACAAAAACTCTATAAACTAAACCATCCCAATAGGTACAACAACAAGACATGTCTTTTGGGAAAAATTCTACTTTGAAACAACACATGCAACAAAAAAAAAACCACAACCAGAGCCAAAAATAACAACACAACTCCCTACCAAACCTACACAAGAGGATATGGTAAACACAAAACCAAAGATCCCCCATGAGCATGCCTCTAAGAAGAAAGATGACTTTTTGAGATATCAAGACCAATATTTGATATATTTTATAGGGAAGCATGCTATGGGATGCCACAAGAAGAGTTGGATCTCATCATGGAGAGGCTCAAAATAGATGATGATGACTTTTCAGTCATTTTCTAGCATCATTATGTGCACATACTTATGCCAGATCTCAATAATATCCTTACCATTAGAGGATATATGGGAATATACTTAATGATAGCTTGACAAATACTATCAAGAAATGAGATCAAATATGTTTACATGGCCATATGCAACCTTCTAGGTGACATAATAACTAGAAATGTATAGAGAATAGAAGAAAAATTAATCGAGCAACTAAAGATGCATATCTCACAATCTATATTCCTACCCATTATTCATGATGAGAACTGGATGCTACTATCCATCACTACAAGAGCCAATACATCCATCCTATATAATATCTCTGACACCCTCTTTAGTATGAGAAAGCATACCATCACTACATAACCAACAAGTATAATAGTGCAAAAGGCTAAAAAATGTACAACATAAATCAAGCTAACAAAGAAATATGACATGGGATATATGGAGATTTTGAAAAACCACATTCTGTCATGGGAGCGCAAAGCAACTACCTTAATCTAATGACTAGGGTTTTCATATTCTATTATAGATGCAAGTGCTGACTGCCTTGAAGAAAATGGTTAAAGAATTCCAAGATTATTACTACAATCACCTCCAATGGAGCTTAAATGGTCCAATTGCTATGGTCCTATTGAAAAAATGAGGGATTAAATGACTAGAACTAAACCTCACTGGTTTACATCTAATCTCATCATTTGAAAATATAAGAACAATGTGGAGGATACGTTTGGGAGATGATTAAATAGGCAAGATAGGTACTATCTTGTCCTTTCTACCTTAACCTGCTTCAATTAATGCAATTTACCTCTACATTGTCTGCACATAAATTTTGGAAAATCTATAAATTTCAGGATGCACATTAGTTTATATTTAATGACTAAGCCTTTAATTAAAGACTTGTTTGACATAATAAAGGGTTAAATTTTACATTTGATCAATTTCAATCCAATTTTCTAAGTGTTATCTTTTCTCCTAGATTTGGTGTAATCGTCTCCAACCTATTCTTTTCACAATTTATTATATATCGAATAATATATCCTAATAACTTGCTAAATGGTTATGATTTTATACCACCTTAATTTTAACATGCTACAAACTATGAATTAAATGTTTGAGCCCCTAAAAATTTACTGAAAAATAAAATGGATCTTAGTATGAATACACTTTTAACTGACCATCTAAGACCCCAAAAGGAAGCAACTACCCCTTCTAGTCTCTAAAAAGAAAAAAAAGGTTTGGAAGCCCACATGCATCCTAAAAATCCCAATAATCCCAAAAAGCAAAAACAAAAGAATGAGATAATAAAAACCTGAGTGAGAATAAAACCATGAGTTTATGTAGTGCTAGGAGCCAAGGGTGTCTACCAGATAGGTTCATATATGCATTCAAGAATGCATATACACTGAGATTGCTAGTATAACCCAGAAGCTCAATAGAATAAACCATTGTCCTTCAATGGTGTTAAAAAAGTTTGAGAAAACCCGAGGCAATGATATGTAGTATGTGAAGTCATATCTCTCAAGACAACTGGATTGAATTGAGGGTCCACTTTCTTGCTACATCGAACCTCTAGTTGAGTGATCTAGAGAAGCACAAGATACACCTCAGCCTTAGCCCACCCTACACATTCTCTTGATATCTAAGAAAATAAAAGATGAGAGTGAAAGCTGCCTTTTTGAGAATGTGCTTTATACAACCAATGAATGCGATTTGGAGTGAATATTATAGAGGAAAACCATACTCTACGAAGGGAAAGTAACATATGAAAGGTAAAATAAGTCCCAAGTGTTAAGGTAAAATGACATGGACATAAAATGCAGTAAAGGTATATAGGAAGAATTCTCAACACAAAGTTGAAACAAGGCATGGTCTCAACTGTCATAATCCACCTAACTAAAAATATTGATTATTTACCCTATAATTTATTCTATTTATTAGCTAGAGGACAAGCTAGGATTTATGTTAGGGGACATCCATTTATGGATGTTATATGCCTATTTTACCCTCTATTTCCTATAATACTCTAGGTAATATGTGATAAGTATAATATTTGCATGCCTAAATCAATATTTCATCTTATAGTAGTAACTTTGTATCTTTTTATAAGAAATCTCCAAGTTAAAAAAATACAAAAAATTCATTGTTTGGGATCATTCCACAACTGATGACTGCTTAATTGATGAGAAAACACTTCTTCACCAATATGTATATATATATATATATATAGTATAGCCATAAGGTTTTCAACCAATGGAGGCCTTAGTCCATACTCAACACCAACAAACAATGAGAAAGGATAAGCATGTAAAATAATGATTATGTTGTTAATCACTTGATAGATGACAATTTAATATACACCATTATTCAATGAAAATACTGAGTCATCAACTAATGAAAACATCTTCCTTCACCAACCAATGAAAGTCTACAACCATCTATTAATGGTGCAGTAGAACCATCTAATGATCATATTTCTTCCCCATGTCCACTCATGAAGGCCCAAAATTCATCAACCAAAAACAAGGCAGACAACACCAACTGAAGGAAAACCTACTTCCATCAACTGATGACATCATGACATCTTCAATTACCAATGGATGCTCTACGATAACCACCACCACTAACTTAGTTAATCACACACCTCAAGACATGTGCTTCAAGTCTTGGGGCATAATAAAACCCCCCACACTAAGGTTCCTCGATCACACCACTTATCCCTATAAATAAGCACCTAGGCCTCAAAAGAAGGCACATCTTCTTTCACAACCCAAAGAGTTGTCAAACTATCAACTCTCCATCAGTCTCCATTGGTATAAGAGGATGATAGTCCAAGTGTCATTGGTTCATATCACTTGGAGACATATATAATCTATCATCAGGATAAGGAAGGATGGAGAGGTCTTTCCTTCCACCTTCACATCCATCCACGCTGAAGAGGAGGTCTATATAAACATTTAATACCCATGGATACTATCATGTTTTGTTGTCTCATTCTTCACCACTTTATTTCATATCCATATCTTATTTTTTATTGTTATGGCCATTATTTCATGTAAATCATCAATGCCTCATGTGACCATGAGCGGATAAACTCATTAACATGGGTTGGGAGTAACCACCAAGGCCTCCCTACCATGTAATTATTCATATCCCCTTGAATGTATATACTCTTAGTGATGTTTAACTCTGTACCTATTTTCATGAATGAATAACTTATGTGCTTAGATACCGTGTTGTGATGTTTTATTTCTAATGCCTTAAAAGAGAGTACTATTAGATAAAATTTGGAATTAAGTAGCATAAATACATGAAGGTGTTGGGTCATCAGAGCTACTGATGATATGGTTGTCTGTATTGATTATTTGTTTGTCATCTTGAGACACACACACTCTTATAATCTAGCTCGAACCATATCTCAAGAGAGGAGAGAATAAACACTAATGATGACTTCTAATAAATTATGATAATGGTATACAATGTGTATGAGTGTTTGCATGTTGGTGAGTGTGCTTGGTTGGTGAAACTCAATCCTAGTTCTATCCAAAATACTAAAATCTTCCAAAAAGATCTACTTCTTGGTTCACCTTGTTAAATTATTTCTCATTACTTTTACCCACTTTTTTCTTGTTAGCCTCTCTATTATAATAGGAACAAAAAACTTATATTTTATTCGATGTAGTTAACCTAAGATTTAAGATTCTAACCAATTTGTCACCCCTTGTCCATGTGTTCAACCTTGTCTACTACCTTGATCCCCATATTGTCATAGTTGTCCAGAGTATCAGGTTATATATTCAAACTCAGTTTCCTCATGCTTATTCTCCATTATCCCTTTATTTTGGACTCACACATCAAGGGAGAATCACATATGGACCTTGAATGTTATGGGATATATAAGGATGATTGTGGTAAGGAAGACTGTGGAGTTAATGATATGTTTGGAAAAAATATGACATTTATTTGGGTTTTAAAGTGGGGGTTCAAGTTTTTTGTTGTTGGAAAGTGGACATAGATATGCAACTAAGTTGTCAAGGCTGCTAGGCAGTGGATCCCAACTAAGGGGCTCCTAGACTTTTTTGGGCGTTTTTAATTTTTGTTTAATTTTTGGTCACATATTAATCTTTTTGTACATATGATACCACAATAAGTTCTGTAATTATTTGTCCATTAATGAAGTTATAAGCCTTATTTCAATTGATAAATAATAAAGGATCAGGGGGGAATATTAATAAGAGGAGAAAGTAAAGGTAAATAGGGGGAAGAATGTAAAATTTTTATGAGAAAAAATGTTGTAAGTTAGAAGTTTTGTAGAAAGGAGTTAGAAAAAGAAACACACCAGTAGTAGGAATAGGTGAAACGAAGGAGGAAGAAACTAGCCAAATATAATCAAAAGAAGTAGCAACAAGAGTTGTGGGAGAAGGAACTTTAGGAGGAGGAAAAATAGGTCGGAAAGAATAAATGAGAATATGCAAAAAATAGTAGCTATAAGAGGAGATTTATGAGGAAGATGTTAAGAAAAAAAGAGGAGATTTGACTGGATAACTATAGGAGGATCAAGGGGAAGAGAATTAAGAAAAAGAACAAGGAAATAAAAATACACAGAAGATAAGTTGGAATTTTAGGAGAAAGAAGATCGTTGGTGTAAGTTGTGTGGGAAGGAGTTTAAAAAATAACACATCAACAATAAGAGTAGGAGAAGACGTGAATGAGGAAGTTAGTGAAAAATAATAAACACAAGCAGCAAAAGGAATCGTGGGAGGAGGAACTGTAGGGGAAGGAAAAAAAGGTCTCGAAGAATAAATAAAAACAAGAAAAAATAGTAGTTGTGGGAGGAGACTTATGAGGAAGAAGTAATAAAAAGAAGAAGAAAAATGCAAAAACTAGTAGTGAATGTTGGTGTGGGAGACGTGGGATAAGTATGAATTAAGATGTATGCCCAAAACATGGTGGGATATGGTAGAAAGAATAAGTTACTAAAAATTAAGACAAGGAAACAATATGATTTAGGAATAGGAAATGTAAGAGAATGCATCAAAAAAAGAAAAGAAAAAGAAGCAAGAATATGATACATTGGAGAAAGTTACAATTTTCAAACAAATAATAATATGGGGACTTACATATCTACAACACTTGCAACATGAGTGCTTAGGCTACCCACATTGACTGCCTAGTTGACCACCAATTTCCTAGAACACCTAGTTCACCCTAACTCATATATGATCCCTGGGTGCCTAGATTTAGAAGACCTATGGAGCGCCTATGAACCCTCCTTGATAGATATGATATTATGCAGAGGGAAACCCATTCTACGAAGTTATTTTTGTCTATGATATATGAAATAAGTCAAATTAATAATTGTAAGATATTATCCATCCCATATTACTCTTATATATTTGATATATACCCCTTACATAAAAGTAGCTTGATGGAACAAGGTGGTCTTTGAATTCTCAGATGGTTTTGACATTGCTCACAGTTTTGTAATCAGATATCTACTAGTTTGGGTACTAACCTTGATGCACCTTGAGATTACCACATTTACAAATGATTTTCATGCTCAGGGGTGTTTTCCTTTAGAAGTTTGCATGCACAACATCAAGAACCTTACTAGCATGTCCATAAAAATTATACGATATACCAATAGCTCTATCATACATGATAACCACATAAGATTCTACATCATGGTATGCACATGCAATTTATAATTTGAATTTAAGTAATTTATATTAAATGAATAAATAAACATGAAAATGGATGGAAACCCTCAAAATGCTAGTTATTCCAATATGTTTTCTAAATAAATAGATTTATATTCACAAACAATGATAAAAAATGTTAACTAACACATGGTAATCCACTCAGTCAACCACATGAAAGACTAGGCTAATCCTACATAAGAATCATGTAGGAGATATATTATCAACTGTGAATATTATAAAAGTGGTCAATACAAGAAAAATCAAAACACATGTCCATGTATGCTAGTCTAAGACTAAACCCTAAAACAAATTTGGGTAGATCTATAATGATCAAAACAAGGACGTTAACAAGTGTTAACAATATTTTTAGATACTGACTTTAAGAAAGAAAATAAAATCTATATTCGATATAGAAACCAAAATCTCATAAGTTCTTGAGAATGGAAGTCAAAATTTGAAAGGTCTATAAATCAAAACTTAGAGAAGAGTCTACAAAGCATAAAAAATTACTGGTATGTTCAAGCTAGAAAAAACACATAAAGTATAGTAGATCATCAAAATGTTGACTGTGTTAGTTTTGAAAACAAAATTGTAAATGTAAAATGCAAAAAAAAAATTAGAGTCACCATAGCATCATTTTGTGAAAAAATAAAAACTATGGGACTCATTGGAATTCGGATAATTACTCAATCAAAGAAAAACATTAAGTATACATATTTTATTTTAAGGTTTAAGCACCCTGACATCAGCCAAAAATGTTAACATTGTCACACCATATTGCCTATGAACATCCGTCTAGGTTCCAAAAGATTAGGGTACATGGTGTATAGACAAAAACTAGAAAATCCTACATATCAAAAGAAACTATGGAGTAATTAGAAGTCCTTGGTTGGCCCTATGGAGGTTGGCCAAGGAGCAAATATAAAATCATTACTTGAAATGTCATCAGATAATTTAGGATGACTCTCATGGGGTCACTCAATGTTAAGTAGAGGATAAATTCTTGCAAGGACATCAAAATCTTTAGTCGGTTACTACCTGCATGACCCAATAAAATCACCAAACATGTTAATGTGGGTTATCTTCTCCCTAATTTTAAAATTGGAATAAATGATTTACAAAATATATAATTTCAAGATTGTGTTTTGTGAAATATCCAATGGTAAAATGTATGTGGATAAAGGATCTTGATTTTACAATATAGTGAATATGATTTGAATCTTATTCATAAAGGAAGTTATTCATAAATATCATCTATGGGCCATAATTGCCATTACATATTATTATAGACATTTTATATTTTTAATGAACTATGAAAGCAACATGATCTATAATTTAGATCTGTATCAACAAGTTTAGATCATGATAAATGAATATCTTTACAACATAAAAATGCACTTATTTTTCAACAGAAAATGATGGATATTTAAGTACATATAGATTTAAGTTTGTTTACAATATATTAATTCATTGATGGGACAAAAACTGATTCATTTATATATAAACAAAACAAATTAAAATCATACATGAATTTCTCATTAATATAAAATATTTACTAACGGTCCATCTAACAATTACTCTATACAATATATGAAATTGAAAGGTTTTCATTGTCGTTGTTACATTTATTTCTAGTTCTTAGAAAACTTTATACTTTTGAAAACACAACAAAATTTTCTATCCATATTCTTAGCTTGTTAAAATGTCACTGTAAAAGGTTACTCTACTGGTTCTCAACTCTCAATGCCACACAACTTCCAATAGATCACCTCATCATCTCACAAGATATATGTAAGTGTGTGCCTACACCTACACACATAAGCACATGCACATCCACAAATAGGCACAATAACATACATGTATGTGAGAAGAAAACCCCCTCAAGCCTTTTTTCTATGTGTCAAGAAGTCACACTATCACTGATTTAAACCATACTCTACCATTCAACTATGTAGAGAAGAACACAAGGGAAGGAGAGTTCTTCCTTTTTTAAGAATTTGACTCCAATTTCCACCTTGATTTACCACCCTCTCGGGCATTCGGCCTTCGCCATGGGAATGGGAGAGGGGGGGATAAGTCTCTCTCTTAATCCCATGGTAGAGTCACCAAGTCATAGTAGATATCATCAAATGTTGTGGTGGCTTGACAAACTAAAAGTCCTTCAAGTAAGAAAGAAAGTCAAGATTGGTTAATAAGTTGTTGATGAGATTTATGAAGAGGTAGTTGTTTAATATTTCTACACAAAGGTATACTCAAAATTGCACCAAATTATTAATGTAGTATGTTTTGGATACTTATCTTACTAAGTATTAGAAAAACAACGACACTTATTTATATAGGATATCCAAAGTGGATGAAACTCTAGGGTACGTTTTTAGATTTGAATTTGGTTTACATGTAGTATTAGGATACCCATTTGTGGTTTGAGAACCATAAATTGCCATGATCAGACATCCACTCTCCCATGCTTGTTAAACAATGTCGATGCATGACACTCTTGACTCAAAGGAGAGGAATGATAGTTAAATGGATCAACAAACATTCATTCATATATGGTGCATATTAGACAAATGCAAAGCTCTAAATTTGAGCAATTGGGTGTTAGTGTTGATGAGCCTCTAACTAGACATAATTATGAATACATGAATGTGTTGGTTCATGAAATAATTTGTACTGAAAAACTTTAAACTTTAGAATAAAAACCACATTTTAAATATAATTACTAAAATGTTAATTGGATGGAGAAACTATCAGTTGAAGTTTCACAATCTAAAGAATTGAGACCATGTCTAATGCTTTGATTGATCATATTTTACTATCTATAATTATACTATTTATTACAATACTATTAGTATAATAAAAATAAAACAATATTGTGTGGCATAATAATCCATGTATACCTCTGCCTAGTTTCATACATTTTATGCAAATGTAGCTGGTCCCAAGCCCAGGTAAAGGAGGAGGGTTAGTGGTAGGTCGACAACCAACCATAAAAACTTTGTCACTCTTTTTATGACATGAATCCTTATAAAAATTTAATTGGACCGTCCCTACCTAGAGACGTGCTACATCTGCACCCGGGTGCAGTGAAAAATATGTGTTTTGACACAAGAACACTCAGTGGTGTTGAAGGACAAATAAGGGTTTCCACATCTTGGATGAGTGCGGGTAAGGAATCTAGTCTCACTGCATCATTGCCGGGATGTAGTGAAAAATGTGTAAGAGTCACCACATCTTGTATGTGTGTAGGTAGAGAAGCTAGTCTTACCGCATCATTACACTAATGTAGCAAAAAATGTGCAAGGGCAACATTTTTGATGAAGGCGGGTAAAGAAGCAAGTTCAACAAAAAAGGATTCGAGTTGGATCTTGGAATATTGGCTCTTTGATAGGAAAATCAATAAAGATAGTGGATGCCATGATGAGAAGAAAACTCAATATATCTTGCTTATAGGAAACCACGTGGATAGGAGAATGTTGTAGAGAGATTAGAGACACACGTACACAATTTGGTATACATGTATTGATAAACATAGAAATGGTGTAGGTATTATTGTTGGTAAGATGTTAAAAGATGATGTTTTCAAGATCACATGGATGGGTGATAGAATCATAGCTATTAAGGTTGATCTTGGGGGAAATATTTTTAACATTATCAGTGTTGATGCCCCCCAAGTTGGCCTTAGAGAGGAGGCTAAGAAGGACTTTTGGGATGACATGGATGAATTGATGCAAGGAATATTGACATATGAGAAGATCATTATTGGGAGTGATTTAAATGACCATGTGGGGAGTAAAAATGATGGATAGGAGAGAGTTCATAGTGGTTTTGGATGTGTCAGCAGAAATGGCAAAGGAGAGAGGATACTAGACTTTAGAGTGGCATATGATATGATTTTGACAAATGCCCATTTCAAGAAAAGAGAATCTCATAAGATTACTTTCAAGAGTGGGCACAATTGTAGCCAAATTGATTATCTTCTTACAAGGCGAGTGGATCGTAAACTATTGAAGGATTGTAAAGTGATTCTTGGAGAGGAACTCACGACCCAACATAGGTTGGTGGTTTTGGATACATGAAGATCAATAAAGGAAATAATAATATAAACCAAGATAGTAGGATCAAGTGTTGAAATCTTAAAGGAAAAAAGAAATTGACTTTTAATGATAAACTCATTAAGAAGGGAACTTTGAACTTAGAGTCTAATGTTAATACTATGTGGCATAACATGAGTTCCTACATAACAAAAATGGCCAAAGAGGTTTTTGGGGAGTCTAAAGGTTGTTGGACTCCATGGAAAGATACTTTTGTCGTGGAATATGAAGTACAAAAGGCTATTAAACTAAAAATGGAGATCCATAGAAGCTTTCCCAAATCTCGAGATGATGCAACATTATAGAGATACAAGTAATAAAAGATAGAAGCTAAAAAGGTTGTTCAGGAAGCAAGGTATAGATACTTTGATGATATTTATAAGATGTTGGATACAAGAGAAGAGGAAATATATATATATATAAAATGGCTATTATAAGAGAAAGGAAAGGAAGAGACTTGAGTTAAGTAAAATGCATTAAGAATGAATATGGTAGAGTGTTGGTGAAGGATGATGATATTAAGAACCAATGGAAAAATTACTTCTATAAACTTTTCAATGGAGATACTATAAATAATGTTAATGACTCATGTGACATGAATACAAAAGATATCATTTACACACAATGAGTTTCACTATTTGAGGTCAAGAATGATTTGAAAAAGATGAAAATAAAAAAGGCATGCATACCAAATGATATTCCCATTGATGTATGTTAGAGTATGGGGGTGAAGGAGTTATGTGGTTAACAAATTTCTTTAATAAGATCATGAAGACAAAGAAGATGTTGGATGAGTGAAAACATAGTACTATAGCTCCCATCTACAAGAATAAAGGTGATGTTCAGAGTTGCACAAACTACATAGGTATCAATTTGATGATTCACACAATGAAGCATTGGAAGAGGATTATTGAGAAGAGGTTAAGATCTATAACGCATATATCAAACACCAATTTGGTTTCATTCCTGGAAGATCAATAACATATGCTATCTTTCTAATAAGGAGAATTATGGAGAAGTATAGAGAAAGCAAAAGAGATCTTCATACAATTTTTATTGATTTGGAAAAGGCTTATGAGCATGTGCCCATGGAAGTGTTGTGGATGGGTTTGAAGAAAAAGGGTGTACAAGTCTACATTGACTTGATTAAAGACATGTATGATAGATCTACTACAAGTTCAAAGACTCCTGGAGGAGAGACACCAACTTTTCCTATCATAGTTGGGGTACACCAAGGATCCACACTCAGCCCATATCTATTGATTCTTGTTATGGATGATTTTTCCTTGGTGTATGTTATTTACTGTTGATATTGTATTGATTGATGAAACTAAAGATGGACTGAATGATAAAGTTGAAATTTAGAGAAAGGCATTGGAATCAAATGGATTAGTGATTAGTAGGAGCAAAACTGAGTATATGCATTGCAATTTCAACCAATCTCACAATGTGAATGGTAGAGCCAAGTTGGATGGAGTAGACATATCAAAATGTGATGAATTTTGTTACTTGGGTTCTATTATTCAAATAGATAGGGATGTCTAAAATGATGTTTGTCACATGATCACTGTAGGATGATCAAAATGGAGGAGTGCAGCTGCATTGTTATGTGATTGAAAGATCCCTCTTATATTAAAAAGAAAGTTTTATAGAACTACTATATGGCCAGCCATGCTCTATGGGAGTGAATGTTGGGCTGTCAAGAAACAAGGTCTCAATCAGATGCACGTGGTTGATATGTGTTTGTTGAGATGGATGTGTGGGAAGACAAGAAAAGATCACTTGATAAATGACTATATCAGGAATAAAGTGGGGATGGCAACCATCGAGGACAAGTTGCGTGAGGACAGCCTCAGATGGTATGGAAATATGAAACACAAACCAACTAATGTGCCTATACAAAGTAATTCTATTAATACAATCACAATTAAAAGAAGAAGTGAAAGGCCTAAATTAGCATGGGAAGAGCTTATAAAAGGAGATTTTGTATCTCTACATCTCGACCAGAATATGACCCATGATAGAGAGGAATGGAAATGAAGGATCCATGTATATGACCCTAACATAGTTGGGAAGGATGATTATATGATGATGATGATAATAATCCATGTATGTGGTTTCATGTTTCATATATTCCATGCTTAAATATTTGTTAAATAATTTTTGGAAGTTATGGACAACAAAGGTAGTTTATGGGTTGCATTAATCGATGAAGTAGAAGGATGCAACCACATTGCCTTTTTCCATAAATAGCAATCAAAGTAAACAAGGTGGGTTCAATTTGACACTGATGGTCTGTTATATCAAGTTTGGTTATGCCGCCTTGTCATGTGGGAAGTTACAGAGGGGTGTAGAGTAGCAGTCTATGCATTGCAAGCTTGTTTCAAGTCCAAAAAGTAGTTAATTCGGTCTGATATCTAGTTGAAGAAGACTATTTTCAATGATGCAACTAGTTTTGGGGTAGAAGCAGGTTGGAGGAGGTCGATTTGGGCTGGTTTTGGTCAAAGTGAGTTGTTGAATTGCTTTAAAATGGCCTTTTTGGGTTGTGCTACAAATTTACATGAACCCACCTATAAAAATAGAACCCCTTTGATGCCAAGAGACATGTTACATCACTTTTTAGCCACAAAGAATCTCCTCAAGAAAGAAAAGGTAGTTTTGGTGGCAAACCTCTTGCATGTTTGTTATTCTAAGAACATAAATGCTTGGGATCACAATTTAAATCTAGTATAACTAAGTTCCATTTAAGCTTATTCCTACTTTCTCATCTCTTTTAATGTTTCTATCCTCTCTACCTTCTTAAACTGAGTTATCCATGTTTCATTGTAGAAAAATAGTTAATCTACCTAAAGTCTGTCCTCTTCTTCTTTTTTGACCTAGTTGGATCTAATGCATGCACAATTCAGACATTTGGATCTTGAAAGGTGGAGCTTTTGATCAATGTGTAGCTCTCCTACCTTCTAGTTGAAAGTGATTTAAACTATGTTAAGTAATCTTTGAGATGTAATTCCTACATATAAACACTTAATCTCACGATCCCATATAAAATGACCTAAATATGGGACTTTCAAAGTGGTTATGTATTGCATTATCCAGATATTTGAAAATGCCTCTCCTCTATAATAACATTATTTTTTAGAATGAAAAAGATGGCGCCTTTGATGCGTTATAATTGAAATATATGATCCTTACATGTACGTCCCCTAAATTGCCAAACTTCATGATTTTTACATCAACAATCATATGGAGATCACATGATGAGATATTTGATTGAAACCTTCCAAAATTTTAATATTATGAACAAGAAGATAATACAATTGTTACAAGTGTCTTTTGATCCCTAATTGAGGTATGCCCTACATAGGGACACAATAGTGAAATTATTGCTTTGAGTGAATTTTAAGACAAAATTAGAGGTTTTCAGCTTCTAATTTCCATACATGTGTATATATTTCTAAATTAGGGGTTTTCATCTTCTGATTCCAATAAATGTATATATTCGATAGGAACTGAGTATTACCTTGTGTTTCCATGAAAATGTGTAAGAGACTAATTAATCACTGAATCCCTTATCATGTAGTTGCCTTGTGACTGTATACCTTTGCTGATGTTTGGAGGTTGGATGAGCAACTAGTATCCTTCTAGCAATATAGGGATTAATTGTGAGAAGCTACTATAAGTTGTATACTGTGAAACATACTTGGGTTGGGTTACTTATTATTGATATAAAGTATGGTCCCATCAACATCCTAAAATCACTCTTTATGTTTGAAGGTGGTCGACCCATCAACATCCTAAAATCACTCTTTATGTTTGAAGGTGGTCGAGGCTATATAACCTTTGTTTATATGACAAAACTACCAATGTAATTGAAAATTTGTGATTGTTGTCAATCCATAATTTTCAAACACCAATTATTACTCCCAATCAATGAAGAAATATAGATAATATACATTCATTTTAGCATAAGAATATCATGTAAAAGAGAGAACTTACTATAAAATTTCGATTAACCATTGTAAGTCATCCACATGAACGTCCAATATATTATGTCGTGGAGTTTCTTTGTTTATAAGAGACTATATATCCAAACAAAACAAACATGTCCAATAAAAATAAGGTGTCACAACCAATATATAAGATATACAGATCATTTCGGATATGAGACAAAATTCATCAAGTTGAAATTATATATATAAATCATATGATTGTAATTATCAAGTATCATTTTCTCAATAAAAAAAGAATTCTATCTTGTTTGGTTGATTTAGATATCAAAATAATACAAGAGAAATCACTAAACACTCATAAGTAAAATTTTACTACAAAACTCTAATAGTATTGAAGTTTTAGTCACTTACAATAATAATTTAATGATATAACTTTGTCAACGGATGTATTGAGATATATTTAAGCATGTAGAAACACATTTAAACTAATTAACTATCTATCCTCCTTTATATCAATATATATATTTGAATAAAATTTGAATGAAGAAGAATATGGTCCCAAAATTTGATACAAAGTATTTAAACGAGGTTGTTCCATTTATATGCATCTTCTTAGATTTTCTTAATGAAACCCTATTATATATGTATGTATATATGTATGTGTGTGTAAAACTAGGCCATTAATCGACAGGTACCCACGAGTTGACCTATTTAATTTTTGTTTAGTGGAAAATTTTGAGAGCCCAATTAATTTGGTTTTAACTCAACCCTACATGTTTTAGTTTGTGAATGGTGTGATACATCCAATTTTGTGGATATTTCTGCCCATTTTCTCCTTACTCTTATATAGATTAGGTTTCAACATGATTTTTCCTTATGATTTCTTCCATATTTCTAACCATACCTTCTACATAGAAGATCCTTTTCTTTTTCATAAGAATATGAAATTTTGAGGCATTGATAGGACATCGAGGAAAAGCCAATTGATGGATCTCACTAAGCCTCACAATCTTGGATGAAGCCAAGGCATCGACTGACAGGAAGCATTTGTCTTGCTAGAGACCATATTGATTGATGAATCTATTAACCATTAAGCAGGGCTTGCATCATCCACAATTCATATCAATCATGAAGAAGCATAAACCAATATTGTGCATTATATGATGAAACCCTTAAAACATGATAATTTCCCAACATACCACATCGAGGTACGGTTGAGAGTAGAAGTCAACATGGCACTTTAGTCAATGTAAGGCATCAACCGTGCTACTATGCCAGCCAATGAGTGAACCCCTTCAAAGCAAGCCATCAAGTCACATGCATCAATGTACCCATAATAAATCTCAGAGCCCATGATTTGAATTTTTTAATGTGTCAACTTCCCTCCCACAATCCAACTCTAATACCACACATTGGATATCAGTTAGAGAGCATCACATTGACCCACATAGTTGAGACTGATGCGATCACTACCGAGCTAGCTGCCAAGATATCCATCATGCCCAACTTTGGACCTCTATAAAGAGTACTTGGAGGTACCACAAATAGGGGTGTAAACGGTGCGGGTACGGTGCGGGTCTGGCCATACCCATACCCATACCCATCTAATTTAGCGGGCCCGGTTCTGGTTCTAGACCCGCATAATACAAAACCTAGACCCGCACCATACCCATACCCGCAATAATAGCGGGTATACGGTGCGGGTATGCGGGTAAGCGGTTCTATAAAACATCATATTGTTTATGTAAGAGAAATGACTATGTTATATATATTTAACACAACAAGATATTGTTATCATATAGTATATCAACATGTAATAGTTATATTAGACAATGTTATATTCTATACAATAAAATTAATTGAGTAATTGTTTACATATTTGTAGTCATGATCATAACATTTAATTTATGTAAAAAGTAATGTAGATTAGTAGACATTTTAATTTTAAGTTTACATATGATGTTCGTTATTGTAACTAGAATAGTTAATTCTTAGTTATATGACTAGTCTCAACCTTAGAGTAGGATATAATCTCAACAATTATATTAATTAGACTAGTAAAGTATGATATATATAACACATTATTTTAATAGTTACTTATGTATAGCGGGTACACGGGTCTAGCGGGTTTGGGTCCAAGCATACCCATTATTGGACCCGCTTATATGCGGGTCCAAGGGTATACGGGTCCAAGGGTATGCGGGTATAAAAAATTAGACCCGTGACGGGTTTTTTAAGGGTCCGGATTTGTGAGTCCGCGGGTCTACCCGTACCCATTTACAGCCCTAACCACAAACCTCCCCAACCCTACCCAAAAAATGACACTTATGGCTGCCATTTTGAGGAATCCAATTTTCCATGTGAGACATAAGCGCTTCCCATTCAGACCCAAAGTTGACTGGAAGACAAAGGTCATTGATTTTTTGGGCTCCACTGAGTAGTACCATCAAAATCTTAAGGGAAAACCTCAAGAGAGATGAGGCTTGTATAGGTGCTCCTCTTCCATCCTTGACCCTCAATCAACCCCCACTAAGCTTGAATAGAAGACAACGGATTGTTTGTGCATCATGTCCTCCCCCAACCTTCATCAATAACCAATCAAGGGTTAACTACAGACGATTAAAACATAAGTGAGGATGTTTTAATCAAAGGCACTCTAGGTCTATAAGTATGTACATCTTATTCTACCTTCTTCTTCCTCTTTCTATACTATACATCACAACTTACCCTATATTTCTTTTTCAATGGTTATATCCACAATGTAATATGAATCCATACTCTTCATCATTAACATGAGTGTCCAGTACATCTAACCTCAATTGGGAGTAGTCAATAGGCCCTCCCTACCATTTAAATACTCTAAACTCACTAGTACACAAACTATCTCTGGCGTTGGTTAAAACAACCCTATAACGTCAGTTTAAAATGGAGTACCTAAGTGGGTGACACTACAATCATATGTCTAAGACGTCGGTTCTTTGGGGACAACAAAACTAATGCTAGATATCCAATGTTAGTTGTGTAGATAAAAGAAACTAACACAGATAGGAGTCTTAGGAATTGGTTGCATGCCTAAAACTAACGTCGAAAGAGCCATACCAGGTCACATTTGTAGCTGGTAAAGGACCCTACATCATAAGTTCGTTATAAACCGACACCTATCATGATGTACAATGTTGGTTGCTGACTAGATATCTGGCACTTTTGATGTAAAGTGACAGTTATATGTAATAAACTAAAGAATATGACATGCTACCTAGAGAGGTCGTGTTGTCCAACATGACCATTTTAGTTTTGTCCTTTAATTTTGGTTATTTTACTACAACCAAACATTTATCCTATAGTGTCAATTTTTTGATACAACCAACGACTAAATTTTGATTTTTTTAAAATAACATGCATGTAGTCTATTACGCAACTAGTTAGCAGGATGCAAACACTACAATTCAGTTTTGAACTAAAGGTTAACATCATGTGAGTTCAGCTTAACAACATGCCACCAAAACTATAATAAAAAACATAATATGCACATAATTTTATTTATTCTCCAATTCCATTTCATCACATGTGCAATCATAATTCATTCATCTTCACATTCATTCACACATATGTTACTTCATTTACATATATATCAATTTCATTCTCATGACATGTAGAAACATTCAGTCATTGATCTTCACATTCACACAAATGTATATATATCATTATTCACATCTGAATGCATCAAATTTAGAGTTGCAAGAAGTCATAAGCACCACATGTATAATAGAATTTATGACATCAAACTTTAGAAAAATCATTCTTCTTCATCCCAATCAAATTCAAAGTCCACTTCCCTTTTGAAGGCTTCTGGCCATCGTTCTCGTGTCTCATCTAGTTGTTCTCTTATATAGAGCATTTGTACATCTACTAGCTTTTCTAGCATATTGAATTATTTCATTTTAAACACCCACAAAGAGAATGTCATATATAACTAATTAGTTTGATATGCTTATATTATCTAATGAGACTATATGCTTATGATCATTAAGACTATATATATGGAATACCTTATGTATCTCATCAATGTCTACTGTCGAATATCTAACAATCATGTCCATATAACACATCACATAGTATGCGCATGTGTTGGGTTTTAGGGGAGACAGAGAAGGCAGCGGAAACAAAAATTTTCTCCCCCAATCCATACCGAGGAAACGCGTCAACGTCTATATAATAGGAAAGGATGGTTTGTGGAATCATACCTTGTCCCGAGGCTTGCTCGACGACAATACCTCGCGCAATGCGCGGTCTTCAACTCCGGACTTCGACGGCGTCTGTGCAGCTCCTGGTCGCACCGGGACTAACAACTCCTACTCGAACCGGACTGTCGGATGACAGTTGTCCTCCTAAGCGACAGTGTCCTCCCGCCTCTGTAGTAGTCCACACGGACCACCTGGAACTCCACACTCCTTGTCCCATAAGGAAGTGGAAGGAGTCGCACCCTCCTGTTGACGTACTAGTCGCCAACACGCTCTCCTGCCTCCTGTTGCAACTGCAGTTGTCCTTCCCTTGCTGCACCTCCCTTTTGCGGGAAGCACTTGCTCGGGCTCTCTCACGGTTACTAAAACCAGAGAGAACGACAACTTGCAGAGCAACTGGTTGCACTGAGTTGTACTGTGAGAAGCCCCCAATATCCCCTATATATATAGGAGAGTCATGGGACAGGGTTCTCCATCCCGGGCAATGCGGGACTAAAGCAGGAGTAGAAGGGTTCGGGATTTTCCACCAAAAGCAACCATCTCGCAACCTGAACTGATCGGTTCACTGCTGAACCGATCGGTTCGGCTATTGAGCCGATCGGTTGGACCTGAGCCGACCATTTGGGGCACTCCAACCGATCGGTTGGTGCCCTGAACCGATCGGTTCATCGTCCTAATCCGGCTCAAAAAGACTTTCCTTGTTTCTTTCCCAATTGGTATCGAATACCAATTATATTCCCAATCGAATTGGGCAATTTGAAACGAAAGGAAAATTCTCACCAATCCTACTTTCCCAAGTTGCTCAATTGCACCAGTTGAACCGATCGGTTCAACACTTGAACCGGTCATTTCACTCAGTGCATGAGCCGATCGGTTCAACAATTGAGCCGACCGGTTCAGCAACCTCAGCCGACCGGTTCATCACATGAACCGATCGGTTGGGAGTGCAGGTTGTGCAGAATCAGTCAAATGTGATTTCAATCAATCCGATACTCCAATCAATGCGTCCAACACCTTGAACCATACGATATTGAGCCATCGACTGATTGAGTGTTTAATTGAACTACTAAACTCCTTTAGTAATCAATCTAAACATTGCTTGTGGAAAAAACTCCTCTTCCAGGTTAAATCCTATGTGTGTGACCCTGCAGGTCCATTTCACGTTGGCAGTGAAAGTCCATAACACTTATGACTTCACAAGCAAAGAGCGGTGCCTAGTCACACATCAGTGCTACCCAAGTGAAAGTAGAAAGTTGGAGAGCAACTTTCATCCTACAATCCGTGAATGGTGTTATAGTGAGTGTATAATTCCTTTGTCACTGGTATCTCGAATGAACTCGAGGCATGGAACAGTCATCCTGTCAACGTTCATTCACTTCCTTGATCTCAGAGTAGACTGGAAGAGATATGTATGACATCAGTATCACATGCTGATTCACACATGCGTGCATGCCTTTCTCAATCCTACTCATTAAGTGGCCATGGATATCAAACTTCCTCAGGAGGGACAAATCCCATATCTATCACTCACCCCTCAAAAGCCCCATGTGTCAAAGCCACCCAATCATCACCTTTATAACAACCCATGTTTCAGGACTGCGTTTGATGATGTCAAAGTGTGCCCAACGACATGTGTTGAGTGCAGTGATTTCAGGTCTATGATCACACTCACCACCATCACAGTGAGTACTGACTGTGACTACCATCTCATGGTTCCATGTGTCAAACTCACGGTGGGTCTGTCCGGTACCTTGTTCTCTAACAAGTACCTATGTGTTTGGTTTGATATCTCTATATCATGACTAATGAGATTCTGTCATCAACCAACACCACAATCTAGTCTTGTGTGTCATTGTTGTCTATCTACCTTCCACAATGACATTTGACTAGGGACATAACAAGAATGTACAAACTCTTAGCATCCGTATGATCTCATCGTTCATGTCCTTAACCTGAAAGCATACGTCATTGAGTACTGTCATTCTCTAGACATTCAATCTGTTCTATCACTATCTCATATGACTGAACCAGAAAGAATTGGAAGCTCTCCTTTGATGTTTATCAAATCAATCTTAATGTATCCCACCAATCATCCCATGATTGGCTCTCAGGGCATAAATACCAACAGACTCCCACTTGCACTGCGAGCCAATCACCCATGAATCATATTCATAGTGATCTTCAAACATGTCCCACATGTTATTGTGCTCTTAGTGCCATCATAGTGAGTAATGGAAACACCTTGCCAAAGTCAGTATAAATTGCATGTCTCACATCTCTTCGCTGTACGTCACACGTATGAGATGGAGTTGTCGTAATATGCGATCTAGTATTCCTTTGCTAACCTTTAGCCACATTGCATGATCAAGGATTCCAGACTTGTCATCAATGAGTGGAATGTCTATAAGTTCATCTCATGAACTTCCAGATCCATATAGCATCCATTGCTGTTAACTAACACATAGATACTCGGCATTTCCCTTTTAAATGGCTTTATTGGAACACTTCCAATTATCAACTAACTTTAACTTTTATACATCTTATGTATATTTTTGCGATTAATTTTCTATCTTTCGGAAGTTCGCATCAATGTAACTCTTTACATCGAACTCTTCCTTTTCTCCATAGAACTAGTACTTCACAAGCACTTATCAAGTTCTCATGGTATTCCAGTAACCCTTACTGGAAATAGACAGACATCCACTCGTCATGTCACACATACAAGTTATCAGGATGAGCACATCATATTGCCATGTCCTACATACAAGATGATGAATGCATTTTATTCTTGCCATGTCATACATGCAAGATAATGGGATGATTACATACATGATAGATCCATATCTATTCTTAGTGTTCCCATTCTTCATAAGAATTGGACACTTGGCCTTGGGATACTAATATCCATGTAACATGGACAAATTTTCTCCCACTGAATCTGTGCATACTGTACACTTCAGTACATATTGCCAATGTATGCTTTCTCTTTCCAGATCAAGAGATTTTCCGAGAACTATCTCTATAGATCTCTATTCCTATCATATAGGAAACATCTCTATCTTCCTTAAAGATAATTTCCACTTTTGGATTTCCAATCTAGAACATTTCCATTTCACATCAATATGTGGAATGTGAATACACTCCCACTAAATCACAGATCCCTTCTTTATCTTTGACATATCAGTCAAACCCTTTGACTATATCATCAAAGTAAAGATCCAATTTTGAGTTGCTTGTACTCAATCAATCACATTGATTAGTCCATTGTAACTTATAGACTTCATTTGCATTAGTGGATTCACAAACCTTATAGGCTGTGTCACGTACACATCCTGGTTTTAGTATCCATATGCCAAATGTCTTAGTCATTAAGTTGCAATCAACAAGCATCATCCTTCTCAAAATGTTATCCATGTGTCTTAACACTTAAGACTCATTTGCACTTATGGATATGATCCAATGAGTGCTACCATAAAGGTCATGCCTTATGGTTCACACGGATGTCATTTAGGATGTAATGGTCATAAACCATAACTCAAGATTCGGTTCCTCATATTCATCTTGATAGTTGATTCATCACATGAACAACTCATCACACAGATAATTGAGGTGTATCTGTTAAAGATATAAGAACTCACAACCCTTGTGATTCTTAATTTCTTTTATTAGTGTGGGGTATTCTTTTATTAAGAAGAATTCAGTTATTCGATAATCATTCTCTAACTCCTTAGAGTATGATTCCTTCTTGATTCAGACATCACCATGCCTTAATCATGAGTTCACTATGATACACTATCATAATCACTCATAAGGATCTCAAACATTTGATCCAAGTATTTCATTCATTGATCTCATCAAGAATTAATACTTTACCAAATTTGTACTTCAATTATGATAATCTTGAACAAGATATTCATATTGGTATTTCTTTAAACACCATTTGAAGTATTAGCATTTATTCCAATAGGTATGTAAATACATCACATGTATTATACCTAATAGGATAATCACTCTCCCACTACATTAGTGAAGATTGATCAATCATGTCCAAGATATTCATGTCCCTTACTGGTTCTCTAACCAAAAGAGTCTTAGTTTTATCCATCACATGGAAACTAGAAATGAATTTCTCATGATTAATGCTAATTGAATTGTTTGAGTTATCTATAACTTTTAGGTATCGTCTTATCTTATGCATATCAAATATCACAAGATAAATAAGGCATTGCCACAAAGATCACATCTTTAAGATTGAAAACACAAGTTTATTGATTGCCATCATTGTCATACAATATGCAAAAATAAAGTGTTTCTATCTATTGGCAAGTGTGAAATAGCAGTTCATAACTGTATTACATGCCTTATTGGCTGAAAATAAACTAAAGTATTCCTATCTATAAAGGAAACACTTGCCCCAAGTAAGAATGATTTACACTTTACATCTTGATATCATATATCTCAAAAGTGTTACAAGTTTACTTTCATGACACCTTTAAGTAGAGGCTTCAGTCGCCTCCTTCTTCTTTTGTTCTTCCAGGTAGAGAGGACAATTCCTTTTCCAATGTCCTGGATTTTGACAATGGTGGCAATTTCCTTTCTTGGTCACGCCTCCTTTGGCCTTGAGAGCCAAAGATGGCTTGGACTCCTGGCTAGCTTCAGAACCTTTCTTAGCTTTGCCCTTACCCTTGCGCTTGGACTTGCCTTTCTTGCTCGTGATCACCATCACGGACTTAGGCTTGTCCTTCTTCATCTGTAACTCGGCTGTCCTCAACATGCCCAACAACTCTGACAGTGGCCTATCAAAGTTGTTCATGTTGTAGTTCATCACAAACTGACTGTAAGATTCTGGAAACGATTGCAGTATCACGTCAGTAGCCAACTCTTGGCTCAGTGGAAATCCCAGTCTCTGCAGGTTCTCCACATACCCAATCATCTTGAGTGTGTGAGGACCAACTGGATCTCCTTCTATCATGACGCACTTGAACAATGCCCTAGAAACATTGTACCTCTCTTGCCGTGCCTGATCTTCATACATGTTCCTGAGATGAAGAATCATCTCTATGACACCCATGTTCTCATGTTGCCTCTGCAACTCATGGTTCATTGAACATAGCATCAAGCACTTTGCATCAATGGCATCATCAGAATGCTTCTTGTAAGCATCCCTTTCTGTCCTTGGTGCATTAGGAGCGGGTTCCTCTGGAATTGGAGTATCCAGGACATAGAGCTTACGCTCTTGAGTGAGAGCAATTCTCAATGTTCGATACCAGTCGTGGAAGTTTGTCCCATTTAGCTTGTCCTTGTCAAGGACCGATCGCAAAGAAAAGTTGTTGTTGTTTGTTGCCATTTGAACTACAAAAGGAAAATATGCAATTTTAGTCCAAAAACTCATTTTTGACTTATTTGATTGATTTGAAAATTTGAAGATATAATTAGGCCTTTAATTAATTATCGCTCCCACTATTTTTAGTTCAAATTGATAGCCCTCACCATCAATTCGTAAGATTGCAGCGTACAACCTTCTAGTGGGAAAGATCCTGAAATCCTCTAAGCCATGGACCATCTAGGGCTGTCACCCACAACATAGATCTCTCAGGTAGGCAACTTTTGCCAATTGCATCATATGCAACTCTTGATAAGATGTCATATACAACTCCTTGCAATGATCATCTCCATGCCTCAAGGTACTAGATCCCATCTAGATCACCTTGTTAAGTCTGACCCAAAGCAAACACGATGAATATGCACCCTGCTTTGGCAGACCCACATATTCATCCTTCACGCTTCCACGAGATAGACGGTGCACCACGCTTTGGCGTGCCCACACTTGGTCGATCAAGTTTTTTCACATGTGTCGCATTTGGAAGGCATCTAAAACTTAATATTTTAATGAGGGATTTGGTTTTATATATACATATACATATCCAATCACCACAATACATAGTACGTATCATATACATGCTATATCCCACAGAAAACATGCACAAACGATAAAAAGAGATGATTACGGCCATCCTAATGTGATTCCTCGAGCCAAGAGGAATCACGGTCATCTAGGTCTACATCACATGCAACCTGTACAAGATGAACATCTGTGCCTTGCCATCCGAGTTGATCAACTCATCACATGAATGATATGTACTCTCCAGCCGGTCGTCTGGGTGCCACCAGCTGATCGGTTGGCTCCTCCAACCGATCGGTTCGCCTGGTCATCGTGTATCTCATCATGTCTGCCACCCGCTCGTCTCGCTCCTCGAACCGGTCATCAACCAATCGGTTCACCCTTGAACTTACCGTCTGGAACGTCAACCAATCGGTTCACTCCTTGAACCGATCGTCTGAGCAGTCGTCTTGATGTCCGCCGGTCTTTGACATAACAGGAAATAAAAATTCTATCCTATTTATTACATTGCTTTAAAAGGGAAACCCCGATTTACATTCGGGGGGAGCAAAGATAGGAAAGAATCTCGAATTATTTCGAGTTACATCAGGAATAAGAGAGGGAAGATCGGTGCGCAGACCGAGATGCAAGCAACCACACACAACCAATCACAGATAGGGGTTTATAGGCCATAATCATGCTACACACATCCACCACAAAATTCGTTTAAGGGCGACGCGTATCGAGTGCATTAATAATACATATCATATATGTAATTAGGGATTTGTGGATTTAGGATTGGACATGCATAAAGCCGATATTATTCGCATCGCATGCAATAAATAAAGGCGACAAACCAAAATCGATCATATCGATATTCCTAAAATATAGAACAGCTGACGTGGCTCTGATACCACTGTTGGGTTTTAGTGGAGACAGAGAAGGCAACGGAAACAAAAATTTTCTCCCCCAACCCATACCGAGGAAACGCGTCAACGTCTATATAATAGGAAAGGATGGTTTGTGGAATCATACCTTGTCCCGAGGCTTGCTCGGCGACAATACCTCGCGCAATGCACGGTCTTCAACTCCGGACTTCGACGGCGTCTGTGCAACTCCTGGTCGCACCGGGACTAACAACTCCTACTCGAACCGGACTGTCGGATGACAGTTGTCCTCCTAAGAGGAAGTGTCCTCCCGCCTCTGTAGTAGTCCACACGGACCACCTGGAACTCCACACTCCTTGTCCCACAAAGAAGTGGAAGGAGTCGCACCCTCCTATTGACGTACTAGTCGCCAACACGCTCTCCTGCCTCCTGTTGCAACTGCAGTTGTCCTTCCCTTGCTGCACCTCCCTTTTGCGGGAAGCACTTGCTCGGGCTCTCTCACGGTTACCAAAACCAGAGAGAACGACAACTTGCAGAGCAACTGGTTGCACTGAGCTGTACTGTGAGAAGCCCCCAATATCCCCTATATATATAGGAGAGTCAAGGGACAGGGTTCTCCATCCCGGGCAATGCAGGACTAAAGCAGGAGTAGAAGGGTTCAGGATTTTCCACCAAAAGCAACCATCTCGCAACCTGAACTGATCGGTTCACTGCTGAACCGATCGGTTCGGCTATTGAGCCGATTGGTTGGACCTGAGCCGACCGTTTGGGGCACTGCAACCGATCGGTTGGCGCCCTGAACTGATCGATTCATGGTCCTAATCCGGCTCAAAAAGACTTTCCTTGTTTCTTTCCCAATTGGTATCGAATACCAATTATATTCCCAATCGAATTGGGCAATTTGAAACGAAAGGAAAATTCTCACCAATCCTACTTTCCCAAGTTGCTCGATTGCACCAGTTGAACCGATCGGTTCAACACTTGAACCGGTCGTTTCACTCAGTGCATGAGCCGATCGGTTCAACAATTGAGCCGACCGATTCAGCAACCTCAGTCGACCGGTTCATCACATGAACCGATCGGTTGGGAGTGCAAGTTGTGCAGAATCAGTCAAATGCGATTTCAATCAATCCGATACTCCAATCAATGCGTCCAACACCTTGAACCATACGATATTGAGCCATCGACTGATTGAGTGTTTAATCGAACTACTAAACTCCTTTAGTAATCAATCTAAACATTGCTTGTGGACAAAACTCCTCTTCCAGGTTAAATCCTATGTGTGTGACCCTGCAGGTCCATTTCACGTTGGCAGTGAAAGTCCATAACACTTATGACTTCACAAGCAAAGAGCGGTGCCTAGTCACACATCAGTGCTACCCAAGTGAAAGTAGAAAGTTGGAGAACAACTTTCATCCTACAATCCGTGAATGGTGTTACAGTGAGTGTATAATTCCTTTGTCACTGATATCCCGAATGAACTCGAGGCATGGAACAGTCATCCTGTCAACGTTCATTCACTTCCTTGATCTCAGAGTAGACTGGAAGAGATATGTATGACATCAGTATCACATACTGATTCACACATGTGTGCACGCCTTTCTCAATCCTACTCATCAAGTGGCCATGGATATCAAACTTCCTCAGGAGGGACAAATCCCATATCTATCACTCACCCCTCAAAAGCCCCATGTGTCAAAGCCACCCAATTATCACCTTTATAACAACCCATGTTTCAGGACTGCGTTTGATGATGTCAAAGTGTGCCCAACGACATGTGTTGAGTGCAGTGATTTCAGGTCTAAGAATCACACTCACCACCATCACAGTGAGTACTGACTGTGACTACCATCTCATGGTTCCATGTGTCAAACTCACGGTGGGTCTGTCCGGTACCTTGTTCTCTAACAAGTACCTATGTGTTTGGTTTGATATCTCTATATCATGACTAATGAGATTCTGTCATCAACCAACACCACAATCTAGTCTTGTGTGTCATTGTTGTCTATCTACCTTCCACAATGACATCCGACTAGGGACATAACAAGAATGTACAAACTCTTAGCATCCGTATGATCTCATCGTTCAGGTCCTTAACCTGAAAGCATACGTCATTGAGTACTGTCATTCTCTAGACATTCAATCTGTTCTATCACTATCTCATATGACTGAACCAGAAAGAATTGGAAGCTCGCCTTTGATGTTTATCAAATCAATCTTAATGTATCCCACCAATCATCCCATGATTGGCTCTCAGGGCATACATACCAACAGCATGCCCAACAATTGTCTTGTACATAACACTATAAATTTTAACATACAAAATGTTAATAAATAAAAGTAAGCATAGTTGGCATAAATATGCATTGGAGTCAGAAAACTACCTCAAAATTCTCCCAAACTATCACTTCCTTTTTCTTTCCACCTTTCCTCCAACTTTTTTGAAATTTAATATAGCCCCATACATTAATGCAACACATTCAATTGACATTAGTAAATAGTCATGTAATATATATTAACAGATCACATGAATAGTGCCTTTTCAAATCGTGTCTCCCATAGTCTATTTTATAACCCTTAGGATCTAGATAATAAATAATTAACGTTGCGGGGACAACAACCTATAAGACCCAATGGTTATACCTAAGTGATAAGAAGGCAAAAAAATATAACTCAAATACCACAATAAAATGTAATTTATTAAATCAAAATCATAAGCAAAGTAAGTAAACTTACCCAACATTGTATGGAGCTAATATCACGCTCTTTTTTTACCAAAATATTTAAATGCAATAGAGAAATATAGGGTAACAGATGCATGGTCTTTAATTACACGACTAATCAAGGATGGGACTAGAAATCCCACATGGGTCATTGAAAACTCTGTATAGACCATATGTAAGTGGTTGTAAAACATATATCATGTATGAATTAATATATATGAAAACAAATCACCATATATAAAATGAGGTATATATCTATATAAGATCTCACCATATCAAAATTTCTATCACATATGTATTCAACCAAGCATAACGTCGAAATATATTGTAGAAATATACTAGTATAATAATGTCGACCTACAACGTCCTCTTTAATAGAAACCATCATAGGCGAATCTTCTTCATGTTCTCCTATAAATAGAGCCATACCCCTACATTGAGGACCTATCAAGTCAAATAGGTCATGTGCAAGCCAACCATGTAATTGAGGAGGAGGTTGAGGTGGAAGAGGATGAGCTCTATGGGGTTTATTTTTCCCTATGTCCTACATATATACAGTTTCATATCAATTGTCATGTATATACATACACAAATGTAATGTAAATCTACCATACATCATGATCAGTATAGATAACTCCAGCTTTAAGCCATGCGACCGTGCCACCTTCTGCTTCACCTATCTTCTCAACGTTCGGGTGGTCATATGGAAGTGGATAATTCTTCCAAACTGTTTAGACAAGCCTCCACAGACAAACCACATCGACGGGTAATGGAGCACCAGAAGCGTGGCACTTACAAGGGGTGGGTAAGCCTCAAACACATCAACATCATATTCTTGTAATTTTATATGGCATGATCTCAACCCTACCTAAACATATCATCTTGAGAATACTACTATGTCATAAAAATACTTACAATGGATGTGATAGGTGTTGGATCCATAGGATTACTCCCTACTACCTCCTTCGTACGGGTCCACCCCATATGAAAAGTGGGGCGGCACAACTAGTACTGTCTGAGTAGCTGACTAAGAAGCCCCACACTGGCTCATTGCGTCCTAAATTCCCTTTGCAATTAACTCTTTTACCTCCTCTTTTGAGAATCCCCCTTTCTGGATAGATTTACACTCTGTTGGCCCAAAGAATGCTCTTATACCCACACTAGTGCCTGCAGCCCTAAGATGTCCAGGATGCTCTGGGTTACCTAGAGCAACTGGTAATTCATCCCTTGTGCCCTTAGGGATGAACTTGCCTTGTTTTCTTTTCTTGTAAATCTCCCTCTAATCATCATCAATAGTAATTGATAAGTAAAACATAACAATAATCAATACTAATTGCTCTAAGAGTTGAATTTCACCATTTTTGCATCTGTCTCAGCAGTTGCAGGGTTGGTTATTTCTCCATATTTGGATTGCTTCCCAGCTATCCATGTATCATGGTGAAGTAGAGGTTCTATAGTAGTAGTAGAGGACTCAGTAGTCCCAAGAGTAGGTTGCTGAGAAGAAGACACATATACTAGCTTTTGGATAAGATTTTCATAGCCACCTCGACCCATCGTACGGTTGTGCACATTCTTTGCACACCTTTTTCTTTGAGAATCACTTGTAGCCTGGTTAGTAACAATCATTAGTAGTAATGGGTAAGTAAAACATAACCTACTATGTCAATGTAAAACAATGAATCCATAAGAATGCATTAAAAATGGGGAGTGAGGCTTAAAAACTTGAATTCATTAGTGTTTTTCTTAGCAATGAACACCTCCTACGTTGCTGGGTCAAGATAGATCCATTGCTCAGTGGCTGTCTTCTTCCTCTTCTTCACCTCCCGTATATATAGTCTTTTCAGAGTTGTCCTATAATTCCTCAGTGCCCTCCTACAACATTGCATCACCGTTTTATGATGCAATTTTTCATCCACGCAATATATTCTATGCAAAAGTTCATATACTTAATAGAATATTCTTAAAAATAGAATTGTAAATAGTTTAAAAAAATAGAATTGTAAATGATACTATCTTACACATAGTTATTTACATATGAAGTCTTTCTTGCTTTTATCAAATTTATGCCAAGATTCTTTTGCTATACTATAATGTCTATGAGTAAGAACCCCTAGATATGAAACAAAATAGTTTTGGTTCTTTCCAATAGTATCCTGCATGATCAAACTCAACAACCAACTTCAGTATGTTACCCCTTTGTTGTATCAACTTGTTGATCATGGTGATGCCACTTATTTTTTTATTTATTTTATGATGCTCTTCAAGATGAACAAGATCCTCAGGATGTACATCCTCAACCTAAAATTGAAAAAAAAACACATATAGGTCATAAAAGATACAACTTATAAATGCGATAAAATAATACAAAAAGATAGTCATATTGTAAAATGCACAACTTACACCAGTATCAAGGTGCACATCATGATGCTGCTCATCCTCATGGTAATCATCATCACGGTCATCATATTCATGGTCATACACCATATTAAAAAATGTCATATAAAAATAGTCAAATAATGAAATATAAGGTTGTAAAATGAACATCTAACATTTAAAAAAATAAAAGCATGCCTCTAGTATTGAGATATTTTATCAAATAACATTCCCTCAGTGATCTCCACACACATATAAGTCAGTGTCAGTTTCAATATTTGGTGTTGGCAAGCCAATTGAGAAAGGACTTGAGTAACCATGAAGAACAACCGACCATTTTTCATCTATAGGATCTTCAATGAATTGTCTTTTACCATGAAGAACAACTGACCATTTTTCATTTGTAGGACCATCGATATAAAATATGTGATGCCATTATGAATGGTTCACCCTTCTTTTCAATCTTTTTAAAATTCACTAATGTGAAATCTAATTCATCCACTACAACTCCTTTGGTGTTATCAACCCAATTACACTTAAAGACCCAAAATTTGAAATCTACATAGTCAAACTCCTTCAATGACACAATAATATGACATTTATCTTCACGTAGACTTTTATCCTTTACACCAGAAAAAAACAATGAAGATGTTTGAAGGGTGACTACACTATTTTGGATGATGCTCTTATCATCTTGACACTTTGTGTTATAAAATAACCCATTTATGTCAAACCCTTCATAAGACATAACATCCATTATTGGTTTAAAGGAAAGGCATTTGATATTTTAACAACGTTATATGGTGTTTGAGATAGTTGACGTAAGACTTTATCTTCAAACCACCTAATAAATGTCTTGTTATGCTCTCTAGAAAACCACATTGAATTGGCTTGAGGATACTGTTTATTGATGAAATTGGTATGTTTGGTGATATAAACACTCCCTTCATCGATATTGTGTAAATTATACAAGTGAGCTTGTTCCCATAGCTCACGACTGATTACTTGTACTTGTGCTCCTAAAGTCCCTTTTCCAGAATAGTCCTCAATATTCTTGTCATTTACAGGAGCTTCATTACAACTCCGACTGTCACTACAAAAGTCCATAACCTCCCTCACCACAAAACCCTCAATAATAATCCCTTCATGCCAATAACTGTTTTGAACATCACCTTTAAAAACACTCATGTACTGTTCAAAAGGATACATCCAATGCAAGAAAATTGGCCCCAACACTTTTCACTTCCCTAGTCAAATGGACAACAAGATATACCATGATATCAAAGAATGAAGAGGGAAAATACATCTTAAGCTGGTAGGGTAACAACCACTTCTCTTTGTAACTTATCGAGATTCTCAGGATCAATAACTTTGTTGCATAGAGTGTTGAAGAAGAAACAAAGTCTAGTTATTACTAACCTTACAATCTTTGACAATATAGATCAAATTTCCACGAATAATATTTGTTGTATTAGAGTGTGACAATCATGATATTTAAAACCTATCAGCTTCAGGTCTTTCATTAATATCACTCTATAGATATTGGAAGAGTATCCTTGTGGTACCTTAACATTAAGCAAGAACTTGCAAAAAAATTTCTTCTCCTTTCTAGACAACGTGTAACAAGCATGAGGTACATATGTTTTTCAATCACTCCTAACTACTTTTGTTAATTTTTTTTCTTATTCCCATTTCGTGTAATTCCTTTTTAGATTTGATGCCATTTTTAGTCTTACCTGGCATATTCAACAGAGTACCAATGATGCTATCAAAAATATTTTTCTCAACATGCATGACATCAATATAATGCCTAATTGTAAAGAACTCCAATAAGGAAGATCCCATAATATTGACCTATTTGTGAATAAAGATTTGCCACTCTATGTGTGAATGGTACATTTTAATCTCTTACCGAATTCATTAATAAGGTTTTTTACTGTTTCATAAATAACCTCCCCTGGTATAGGTTTATGGGCACTCCGTTCATCATTCAATCCAATGAACGCTTTGTAGAACATTCGATAATGATGGACTTTGGAAGAAACCTTTGATGACCAAGATATACAGTCTTGCCACCATGTTTTAGTCGTATTGAATAAGTGTTCCGTTCACATATAGGGCACGCTTTCAATCCTTTTACACTGTATCCAAACAAATTCCCATATGTTGGAAAGTCATTAATAATGTAAAACAACATAGCATGCAAACAAAATATCTCTCTACGTGAAGCATAATAGGTCATCACACCTTCACCCTAGAGTTTCTTTAAGTCATCAATCATAGGTTCAAGGTAAACATCGATATCATTTCCAGGATATTTAGGGCCCGATATCAACAATGACAACATATAGTACTTATTTTGAATACACAATAAGGGAGGAAGATTACATATAACAAGCATAACATGCCAAGCGCTATCTTGGCTGCTCAATGTTCCATATGGATTCATCCCATCAATACAAATCCCTAGTCTTAGATTCCTAATTCTTTAGTAAATTCAGGGTATAATAAATCAATCTTCTTTCACTATAGGGAATCAGACGCATGTCGTAAGATCCCATCATTATTTTTCTTAACCTCTACATGCCACCCTAAATTCTCTACATCCTTCGAATTGGAAAACAAGCATTAAAGCAATGTATTGTAGGTAGATACCACATCACCTTGATAGAAGAGCCAGTTTTGGACTTCCCCTGAGTCGTCATTTTATACCTCGACACCCCACATTCTGGAGAACCTTTCAAATCATCATAGTCCTTTTAAAGTAACACACAATCATTCAGGCATGCATGTGTCTTCTTAGTCTTCATTCCCATTGGGCAAAACATTTTCTTTAATTCATATGTTGAGATTGGAAGCTTGTTGCCTTCAGGAAGAATTGCTTTCAACAAAGACAACAATGACGTGAAGCTTTTGTCACTCCATCTATTGTTCACCTTCAGATAATATAATCTCAACACAATGATGAACTTCATAAACTTAGTACAACCTATGTATTACAGTCTCTCGGCATCATGCACAATGTTCCTAAATAAGGAAGGTGAATCGATGTGCTCTACCCCACAACTATCTAGCATCACATCAATCATGTCTATCAGAATCAATTTGTTCACATCTACATCGTCAATGACAATTTCTTCTTCAACACAAGTACTGCTATTGATATCTACTGATCTCATGTTTGGAATCTCTCCATGCCAGTACCATTATGTATAGCCCTATACAATCCCATTACACATGGCATGAATTTTGATTTCATCACCAGTATTGAATTTCAAGTTGTGACCACAATGCCTGCATGGACAATAGAGTCTATCTCCAAGTTGTTTCCTATGTTCCTCTGCAAATCTTATAAATTGATCAATACCAATAATAAACTTTGTGGTACAACAGTATGGAATGAACATCCATGACCTATCCATTATATGATCAAAGAGAAAAAAAGATTACGTTTAGGGTTTATAGATTAGGTTAAGGATTTATAGATAAACTAGGATTTATTGTTTTAGATTTAGGGATAAGGGTTTATAGATTAGGGTTTATGATTTACAGATTAGGGTTTAGGGTTCAATAATGAATGTGTGTACCACCTATCCCATTCTTGAACACCTAATCTCACTAGTAAGTGTATAATGTGTATTTGATTTTCAAGAAAATTTCGGTAGAATTTATCCGCAGTTCTCCAAGTACACCGAAGTAGATGGGCAAATGTCCACTAACCTATTTACTAGAGAAAAAACATGGAAGTGCTGAAGAAACATCTTGAAAACTGAATATACACTACTACAAATCTTATCAATACCAACACCATGTTCCGACACTATGTGTTTTGAGCTGGTATAGACTATACTTACCGGCACATATAACTATGCTGGTATTAATCATTGTTTTCTTACCCATGCTATTTTAGTAACCCTCAACATCTTTTATCTTTTCTCGATTTATTCACCACGCCCTAAAAATGAGTTCTGTCCCACAAACCCGGCGGCGGCTTTCTGACCTGCCCTATTTCTTACGACATTCCGAATCAGGATGACAAGAATAAAAATTGATAACTCAATGTCAAATCGTGAATGCCGGCACGATCCATTCACGTACTGCTGACAAGAGTAGAATCAACATTGATGCCACCAACTAGAATCTCATTCTCATCTAAATTGCTCGAGCGCAACATTGTCATACCGGTGCACAAATCTGTCTTTTTTATTTGCTTCATCATCAGATTGAATTGAGGTAAGCTCTTACTACTATTTTATTTGATGATTCAATATAGAACATATGAATACACCTGCTTTCAACTTTTGAGTTCACGTCGTCATTCCAATCTTTTGAGATAAACTAGAATAGAAAAATCAATTAGTACAAAGCGTATACTTATCTATTAACTTATTATTTGGTGGTGTGGTTGAATTGAACAAATGACTACAGAAGAATGAATTCATTCGGCTTTGCCGTCCACTGATAGAATATCTATCTGATTAAAAAGACAATCTAAGAGTTAGATTGAAAACCTTAAATGGTTTCGTTGTGTTTATATGGAAGTCTTTATCTACTAGTCTAACCCATATTTATTCGAAATGGATTGTGTAAAACAGAATTTATTACCAAACTCTGAATAATTTTCGTTTGTTTATTTGACCCGGAACCAATCTGGATCATCATGGAACTAGTTATTCTAAGGTCAGACAATTTTGAATGAAAATCTCGATGTATAATTGAAAGAGATATATAAGCCATGTTGCGCTCATGTTTTTATTCTTCTAATGTATCAACCAGTAATCAAATAAAATCAAGTGACTTGTAGTGATGCACGCTTAGACTTCTACATGTTATAATGTACTTGTTTGTAATTTTTTTAAAAAAAAATCAATATACTTTTCATTCGTAAATATGTAGACAATTAATTTTTTAACAAAGATAATATTTTTCCTGGTTGATTGGTTTTTACATTCATGTAGGCACGACGGCGTTAGATTTTGTGTTTAACATACTTTGCTTATAATTTAACCTACTTTCAAGACGTTTCATATGTAATGTCATGATGTGTCTTAAAGGAACTCTCATTTAATAGTTAACGTCTTTTGCAATATATGTCTGACTCTATAGTTTGATTCTTCTAATTTTTTTCTTCTGATTTTATAGGTATAAGATCGTTCTTTAGATCAATCAAGACAAAATATCTTGAAAAAATATGAACAAGGGTTGAAGTTAAATGCATTAGACGGATTACTCTAGTTGTCCCCTCATGTTTCATTTCTCGTTAAGGTAACAATATTTCTTTCTTTTTATTTATTCTAGAACTAAACCTTGCATCTAATTTTGTTTACTCAATTGTATTGGTTCTTTATATCTTTTTCAAAGATGTGAAACATGTAGGCCTATTTATGTATATCAATATTATTTATGCATGTGAGATTTTTCATCTGTTCAATTCCTACGATCTACTATGATAGGAGCAAACATTTGGTCACTTTGGTAATTCATATAAAATCTTACGTTTAATAAGAATTTAAACATATTCCATTTATTATTTTTCAACAAGTGAATTATAGATCGAGTGACATGAATGGTTCATACAAGTTATGCTGATTGAAAATAAAGTGACAAGTGTTCCCATGTTATAAGCTACATGATTGAAAATTAAAAGTACCAACATTTTCATCGGATATGACATAGAGTAACATGGCTTTGTATTGTTGGCCACTCAATTTCTTTTCTGTGAAGTTTCATAGACTACATTTCCACTCACTAGCTCATAGTCATTATATATGGAGTAATTGATCAACCATTGAAAACATAAATATATGGAATGCTTGAAAACCATATGAATTTTCTAGCATCCTCTTTATAAGAATTTATTCGTTATCTTTGGAAATTGAGATGGTTTATAAATTGTCTTACTAGATTACTATTTAGATCTACTTTTGTACTTGGGAGGAGTGAATAACCAGTGAATCAGAGTTTGAAGCATAATTACAAGTTGCAATATACACTCACACATGAAGAGAATAAATATGCCCAAAATCAAGAGTTATGGAGATGTTCTAATTTCTTGATGACACACTCTCCCATCATAATGAATAGTATACTAGTGATGCATATAGCAAGTAAGTAATTCTACTTAAATGAGGTCTTGGACAATATCTTTCCTTTATATATTTCTCCTTACATATGCTCGATGTATTACATATTTTCTTGATTAATGATTGAAATGTGTCTTGTGCAACTTTTGAATGTAGATAAATGAGGGACAACCATTCTACAACAAGGGCTACGTGTATGATACATGTGATTTGAAGTGATGTACTAGTCTAATAGGATTAATTTTATGTGTCAAACTTTTGAGATCAATTCGACATTCACATCATATGTACCCATGATTAGCTTGAGCTATGTGTGTGATCTATTTGTACAAGGGGCAAGGATAATGCCCTCTCCATGTAACTCATATTTAGTATCAGATACAAATATCATTTTGTGTCACATTATTTCTCATATTCAACTGATATTATTTTAAAATTTAAATAACATGCTAGTCATGTACAAAGTAACTTTTTTTATTTGCTACCAACCAACAAATAGTGTGTCACAAGACAAACAATTCTATGTTGATATCATCAATTTTATTATCTATGTTTTCCACATAGATTCCAAATGACTATATATTGGTGGGTATAGTATCTATACTAATATGTTCTCAATGTTGGTGTACATGTCACAAGATAGTTATGTTGGCACCAATGCTACTTGTTCCAACAATCATGAACTTTTACCGACACCTCATAAGTGATGGCTTAGAGATAATAATGACTGCTAAGAGCTAACCCGACACACATATACCGACGGATACAAGTGTTGGCATAGTATAGAAAAATGTTGGTAAATGTCTATGCCGACATCAGTATAGCCAGCATTTATTGGCTGCTAGTATAACTTGTACCAGCATTTTTAGGTCTATACCAACATTTATTGAATTGCTGGTATAGGTCCATATTGTTGTAGTGATACATTATACACTTACATCCTAAGTGAGATTAAGTGTTGAAGAACATTCTCAAAATAGGGACTATATAAGATTTACGCCTAATGAGTAATCTAGGACATGTTTATAGGCCAACAAATTACACGTATGTTGTCATTCCTATACCTATGATCCTAGTTTCATCGTTCATATCGTAAGTTTTATGTAACACCATTTAATTCAATTCATTCTTCCATTTGGATTAGTTGATCAAGAGAGTAAGAAAACATTAATATTAATTAAGATAACTAGATTAGGCACCTTGATTTAAGATTCTTAACTAGTTCTTTGAAAAGTGTCCTTCAAAGAGGTCCTAAGATTACAAACAATGTAATAGTTGATTTATAATAGCAACATCTTGTAATCTTAATCATACCCTAGTCTAGGTACCATATTCTATGACATTGATTTCAACATCTCAAATGTACATACATGTTCATCATCAAAATAATCATTACACATAAATTATTCATGACCTAGGGAGGGAGAGATGACCTAATGTAAACTAGAAATTAAGGTTAAAAAAATAAGGAAAGAAGGCAAATTACACTAAAGAAGATATAGCAATTCTAGTTAACACTAATCAACGCAAGAGCAATAAGTAACTAACCATAAAAAAGATTCACTATCAACAAGGTAACTACAATAGTGGACTATTTCGGGGGTTCAACCATGTTTAAAGGCCATATTCATGTACATACATCCAATAATATTCATGTACATACATTTAACGATAACCACAATAGTCATTGGTTCATAGAGAGATCGACAACACAGTTTGGAGATAGTCATCAGTTTTGTCAACCATGACGACTAATTCCATATCCAAAAAAATGACCTAGATTTACAGCCATAGTCATTGGTTGGTTAAAAAAAATGATGACATAGTTTAAAAATAGTCTTTGGTTACATTTGACATAACCGACGACTAACTACATATCTACATAAATTTTTTTACCTCGGGTTAGGGGTATAGTTGGCGGTTTAGCATGACAAATTGACAATGAAGAAGTGATTTGAGGGGAAAATATTTTCATCAGGACATAGTGCGGAAACACCTAGTCATTGGTTTCTTTTAAAAAATCGACAATATAGACCCATCTCCAGTTTTTTTTTGTGTCTCACCAAGGGGACTTAGTTATTTGGTAGAATTGACGACTAATGGGAGGATAATTTTTTTCCACAAGGACATGATGTCAACACTTTGTCATCAATTATGTACAAAACTGACGCTGTATTGAAAATTTTGGAGGCAAATTTCTTTCCCTAAAAAATTGTATTTCCTGGGCAATTTTAGACGTCGGTTTCTACGAAAAGAAATCAATGTTAAAGTGAAAGCGGTACCCGTATTTTTTCTAAATCGACAAGACTTCACATATGGTGACAGTTGGTGTGAAGAACCGATATTGTTGGTAGATTGATGTCAGTTTTTCTAAGGAACAGATGTCAACAAAAGTGACATTAAACGTTAGATTTGTATTAGTTATTATTTTGATATACATATTCTTGGAATCTTTTTCTCCTTGATGTCATTTACAATGCATTACTTATATTCTTATCTACCATCATGTGGTGTTTGAAAGAGGGTTTTTTGGGTCTAGATATAGAGCATGGAGTGGTGTGAACCCATGAGAGTGATGGATCTCTAGTGAGACATTCATGTGTGCATGTGTTTTTTGGTTGTTCATTTTTCTTCTTAGAGGGAATCTTGCATATAACCTTAGATATAACCTAATATTGAGAGAAGAGGGTGTAAGGCCCTTCCAAGCACATATATGACAATAGAAGTAAACCCTATGTTGTCCATAACATGGGTCACTTGGCTTGGAGGAACATCACAAAACATGATAATATAGAAATAGATAAATGAAATACCTTGCATTTATTAGAAATATTGATTCATACATTATTCTTGTCATAAAGGAAACTACATCACATGCATCTATAAGATCTAAGCTACTTGGTATCATAACATAATGAAAATTATTTTGAAACTCTGGATCGATTGGGTAAATGGCACCCCACTAGGATAAGCTTGGAGTTCTACTAGTCCTTGATTGTCCTTCCTATCCTTCACTTACTCCACATCCTACGGACATTGCATCCCTAGCCATGCAAAACAAAGCACACGTAAGTAAGCGGTATTTAACACATTATAAGATAGAAAAATAATAACTTGACATTGACATGAAATAATTTGACATAACTTGATCATAGATTATGTTAAGCATTCATTGGATAACTTTAAACATGATGAATTGGAAAAGTAGATATATGCCACATCTCTTAATTCCCATAGGAGCCTATGATTTCTAGGAAAGCCCATAATGCTAGGAAAGCCCGTAATGACCCTTTAAGGTCCATAAATGAGGCACATATAAAAATTTAGCCAATTCCTTAATATTCATCATTAGTTTTGGTCTTAACTTAAACATTAACTTTTCTTAGTCTTAATCTTGAACATGATGGGGTTGCTCCCTCTTAATGCCATGATATGATTTCTCCCTCTGTTACCATAATAGGGTTTCCCCTTCTTGATCATGATTCATTAAATCTTAATTGTAATCTTAATTAGTGTTCTACCATAGACCATAAATAAAAATCAACCAAACAGTGATAAATATACATGATGTATTCTTGAAAGGACATTCATAGTTCATGAATTCAAGTAATGTGCATATTCATAAATAAACATTGAATCAACCAAAACTACTTGTACCAAAAATGCATGGCCCACTTACTTGGAGAAAATTTGAGTCTAAGACGGTCTCTCTTTCTCCTTGAGTCAACACTAGGTCAAACTTCCTCTTATCTTGATCGAGCTCTAAAACCTGATCATAAACATCATTAATCAATACCTTGTATTGATCTTAGGTTGAACTAGGGTGAATTAGGGTTTGAATACATTAGGGTTAGGCTCACTAGTCAACATCATTAACTTAGGAAAACTAGGCCGACTTCGATCATAATAATTACATGTAATACATAGTTAGTGTGTCAATGGGTCAAATTAGGGTTTCTACTTAAACATCAAAATGGAAAGGCAAAATAGGACTTGAAAATCATAAAATTTGATTCCTCTAAAAAAACCCTTTCTAATGACTATTTATTTGTATTTTTTGACCATCTTATGATTTACTATGAATATTATAAAATTGACCAATCACAATCTAGGAAACCATATAGTGACATCGATTTAAATCCACGATTAATATGATGTAAATAAAATGCGAAAGTACTAAAGTACCTTAGGTGTGCATTACATATAATCAAATAGTCGGGGTCAATCTTGTCATTTCGACTTATTTATCAGAACTCGCAAAAATAGAAAAAAAAGAACTGGAATACCCTTATGCCCTTACAACATTAATAGAGCGGTCAATATCCTGGGGGCACCAAGGTCAAATGATGACCCAGTTTGTTGCTCCCCGTGAGCCATGGATCGAGCTTAGATGCTACTCTGACCAACTCGCATTTGCATGTAGTTCCGAGACCATCAACCGGGTCCTCACCTTCCGACGAAGTTGTTGAGTAGTCAAGTGAGTCTAGACATGCCTTGGAGCATGAGGAACAACACATAGAGGCAGAAATAGGGGAAACACATTGGAGATCCAAGGTCAAGAAAAGTGATTTGAAACCTTCAGGCGATGATCAAAAAATGATCATGGTTGTAAGGCGAAGCCAACCAAACCATCCTCCTGGTTGCATACACACTAAGATGCCATGGAGACTAGCATTGGTGAGGTCAAGATGGAATACTATAGGATGTGACAACTGGGGTGACCACAGGGCATATGGGCATAGCTAGACAAAAGGAGGGTGTCTGAGGATGCCTACTGCAGTGGTGATTGGTCTGGGGTGACCAGTGCTATGAGATCTAGGTCATCGTCACCAGAGAGGGAGGAGGAGCAAGTCTTGGGGCTCAGAAGCAAAATAGGAGAAATTGAGTGGGGAGGAGGAACTTGAGTTCTCCAAAGATCATTTTCGACCTCTTATATATCCATGGGATGTCTCGTAGCTCCCTCTACAAGTTGGGGTGGTGAGAGGAAGAAAGCCCTAAATGGGCGTTTCACATACAAAGAAAGAGAGAGGTGAGTGAAGGCTTGTTCGAATTGGGAGGATCTCACAATCTTGTGGCAAAAGAAATATTTGAAAAAGATTGAGAGATGACTGAGAAACAAATCGAGGAAGGTTAGTTTGTGTAACTGTTGCTGTTTCACGGATTGACCGGGGTTAGATGACGAATTTTCGTCTGTTGGATCAGATTCTGATGATACCCTAGCCGTCAGATGTGCACGAGGGAAGGGAATCGAAATAAGGAGTGTGTGACAACACAAATAAAATGAACCATAGGGTTAATTGCTCACATTAAATGAAATAATATTCAAACTTAGGTCAAACTTTATTCAAACCTCTCCTAAATCAATTGGAGGGTCAAACATGGGTGAAATGAGTTCAAATTTGAACCATAGGAAAATTAGAGGGTCTAGAGTAATCCTATGCAATTAGATTTCGTATTTGTACATATTGTATCCCATAACTTCTATAGTGACCATTAAAAGACATATAAAGTAATATATTTTGAAAAGGGCTTTTATTATTGAATTCTTGATTCATAAATCTAAGCTTTACTCATTCAAGAGTCACATTGTCACCTTATTAACCTCTTTCTATGCTTTATGGCCATTTTGGAGGAGAGAGAAAATGAAAGAGGATTAATATGAATTAATTGATATACATAATGCATGTTTGAGAGAAAAAAAATGAAATTGAGTCTTAATTTACGTTTTCTTATCCTATTTTCTTACAAGGATAACCATTATTGGTATTTTGCACTAAAACCACTCAATTGTTACTATTTAGAAAAACTCTATTCTAAGTTTTAAATTGACTATGAAAATTGGGATGTGATAGAGGGAATTGAAACTAATGATGTCTACTCACAAACTATTCTAAGGTTATGAAATGATTCTATGAGTATTTCCATGTTTTACAAGAGTTCTTGGTTGGTGAAACCAATCTAAGTTCCCTTAATCGTAATCTTTAGTCAAAGTGATATAATATTTTTCCTTTCTTTGTTAACAAACATTTTGGTTCTTATATCTTTCCTCTATAGTTTGATTCTTTTTGGATTTTTGGATCAAACCTATGTCTCCTTTTTGATAAAATTAGTTAAGCTAGGACTTAAGGTCCCAAGAGACTACCAACCTTTGACCTTACATTTGATCCCTTAATCATATTGAAACCCATATCTATTGTGGGTTCTCAAGGAATCATGTTACAAATTTAAAGTTTGAGACCTATAATCTAGTTCATCGTACTTGTTCTTTGGACCCACATTCCAAGTCGGTCAATATTTAGCGGCATTGCTAGGGATTTTATCACCTATTTTATTTCTAACTTAAACTCCATTATAGATTTATTTCCATATAATTTCACCATTTTCTTGGAGATTTATATGCATGTCCAATTCTCCATGACACCTATAAATTTTGTTACATGTTCTTGAAAAAGAAGGAAACATGGAAATCTCTCATCCCCCCTTTGCTCCTTCATTCAAGTCAGGGAGAATGATTCTCATTCACTAGTGACAAACCAAGATAAAAATGACAAAATCTTAGAGCTCAAGAATGGGATCATAAGCCTTCTCTGATAGAAGGAAGTTTGTAAGGAAGGCACCAGATGATACTATATAACATCCAAGGAACCTTACATAAAATTTGCTTAAAAGGTATGCTTAGATTACCCAGATCATCAATGTGAAATTATTTTTATGTAGCCCATAAATAGGTACTCCATAATTAAGCGTGCTCGGCCCAAAGTTTACTGGGATGAGTGACCTATTGAAAAGTTGAACCTAGGTTGTGTGTGAGTTAGGACAAAGTGTGAAATAAACTCTAGTGGTGGTATGTGGTGTCAGTTGTCAATACTGAAACTCTACTAGATCCTTGGGAGGTGGGACCATGCATTACCAATGGTATAATAGCTTGTTAGTCTCCAATAGGTGGGCCTATATGGACATGTGACACTTTCATCTTGTTATGTGTGATCTAGGAATGAGATAAGGGTTATATTCTTAGGAAATATGGAGCCACCCTTGTGATGGAAGTTGTGAATATGAGCTGGACTTACATGGGGCATTCTAAGTATTCACTTAAATGAGGAAGTGATTTTGAGGTCATCTAGTTGAGACTTGATGAGGACATGAAGAGTCTAAGTGTGGGAAATTTTAAAATTTCAATATTTGAGGCCTATAATATTATGATCTTTAAATGAATTGGACTTCCAATATAACCAAGGTGCACCCCCTTTTCAACTATCCTATCAATAAGTAGTTCACAGTTAATCTTGATCTTCTTAGAGTAGTATGAGGACAGATGACATGTTGGTAACTTGAAGTTGAGAAAACCCTAAATGATAACGAAGGGCAACATCAAGGATACTGGTAGCCTTTGGGTCACTTATCATTCCTAAAACACTACTAGAGCTTTGACAAGTAGACTCATTCATTACATAAACCATATGACCACATTGATGCATGGCGACTATTTGTGATTCCCAAAAGATAAACATAGTAACACAAGAATCTATTTACACCAAGTGTTTTATCTTTTTTGTAAGGGATAAATATCTTGCATGCTACAAATCCTTAAATCCCGTAAGTCTCTAGAACTAGGGCCACCTCATATATGACTCTATTTGCAAGTTCTTCTATGCTTCTCAAAGAACCACAAACTACAAAATATGATAAGTTGATTTACACAAAATCCTTCTATGAACTTTCATGAACATTGGGAAAGATGAATGATGTATCGGAAAGAATGTCCCCTCCATGGGTTTGAAGAGAACAATTTGATCACTACCTTCTACAATGGTCAGACTTAAGCTGAAAGGAAATCTGATTTATGCAACTATAGGAAGTGAATGCATGGGAAAATATGTCAAATGATCCACTATGATAATATAAGATATGGCATCCAACTAGTCTGGATGGGTCAATAAAAGAGGAGAAAGTTGCGTTAGTGCCTCATTAGAAACCCTTCATGACGCAAACAATATTGATCTCCTTATTATAAAAATAGAAAGATAGCTATTGACCTCAAAACCTAGAATTTAGCTAGAGATAGTCATGGAGTGCCAAAGTGTGGAGAAGATGGTCATTTCACTGAACATTGTGTAAACTCTTGACAAACTAAAGATTATAAAGATGAAAAGGTTGACAATGTATTCTTAGATAATTATAAGAGGTTAGACTACCCTACTTATCTTACGAAAATTGTCTATAGAAAAAGTTCTCATGTTCTAAACTAGCTCATTAAGACACTTAGATATGGCATAGGTCAGGACCACCATGGTTTCAAAACACAAACACCTTCCAATAGAATAGGAACTTGAATCAACAAGGTAATACCGAAGACCATCTAAGGACAAGATTCCAAAGTCAAGCAAAGAATGACACACAACCAATTTTCAAAGAGCCAATTATATATGATTGGGTATCTAGGTCTGACTAACAATATGATGCATTTGATACAAACTCATTTAGGTGTAGATTTGACTCAGATATTTGAGACCCACTAGTGCAACACAATGATAGAATACCGTTTGGAATCCTTAGCTGAAGAAATTAGAAAAGCAACAAGTCAATTCTTATCTAGTATTAAGGGCACAAAACTACAAAGATGACCACTCTGAGATCCAACATAACCTTTAACCCTGTTATTTCTACAGAAAGATTAAACCCTTTTTATGTTGAGTGTTAGAAAACAACTCAATTCATTTATGGTAAAGCTGAGTAAACAAGCAAGAAGAAGGAAAGGAAGTCATAAAACTTTGTTGAATCACTCAAAGACATGAGACAATGTAGTAAGGAAACTCTTTATCTTGATACTTATCCTTTAGATGTACCCTTCCCTTATAGACTTATAAAGGAACACCTAGAGAAGAGGCACAACAAACTCATTGAAGAAGGTAAGAAGATACATTTAGAAATAACCTTCCTTGATGTCATAAAGGAAATGCCAACTTATAAAAAGTTCTATAAATACCTCATTACATAGAAGCAATCAACATCTGACCTTGAAACTATTAACTCACCAAGATGTCTGGCACCTTTGTATAGGAGACTATGCCTACTAGAAAAAAAGGATCCAAGGGCATTTATAGTTTCCTTATACATAGGATATTTCATATAAATAGTTGGTTTGGAAGATTTTGGTGTAAACATTAATCTAATGTGTCTAACTTTAGCCAAAATCCCATATTTAACTAATATGACAGGGACATGCATGATCGTCCGGTTGGCTAATCATGCCTTACCAAGAACAAGGGGGACAATAGAAGATGTACCGATTTGATTTAGAAGATTTTTATTCCTTACTACCTAGTAATCATGGACACTATTGAAGATCCAACTTGCCCAATGATCTTTGAAAGACCCTTCTTTGCCCAATGATCTTTGAAAGACCCTTCTTTGCCCAATGATCTTTGAAAGGCCCTTCTTCTCAATAGATAGAGAATTTATCGACATCTAGGGTGGAATCATCACAATTAGAGTGGGAAATGACCAAATAGACTTCAAGATACTTGTCTCAATGAAGGGCCCTTCACAAGTAGAAATTTTCTACTTCACTGAATGTTGTGACAGTTTATGTGGAAAAAGTCTAGAACAAAACATTTTGCTAGATCCACTAATATGAGTACTCAAGAGACAATTTAGTGACATCATAAACAATAAGTGGAGGAATTCCTAGAATATATAGACACTAAAGAATATTAGGAGGAAGAGGATTATATGCTTAAATAATTTGAAGAACTCCACCTTGAGACCATGAAATACATTTCTTTGAAAAGAGCACTCATTTATGTGATAGTGCCAAAGACCTTCTTGAGCTAAAGCAACTTCTAGAGAGATTGAAATACAAATTCCTTGATGACAAGGTATGAAATCCTGTCAATTTCTCTCTATCTAGATATAGAACATATTGATTGATTTCTAAGCTTATGTTAAGGATAAAATCCCTTGTCTACTCTATTAACGACACTAAAGGGATAAGCCCTATTATCTGCATGAACATAATTCATTTCTCCAATGATGCTATGTCCAATTATAGTAACAAATATTAATAAATTATTATCTAAGAGTAGTAAAGAAAGTAGTCATAGATATGCTATATTCAATTATTATAGATGCCATTAGCTATAACACATTAGTTATTAATGCACATGTAGTACCCAAAAAGGGAGGCATCACAGTTGTAGAAGGGAAGAGTGAGAAGGATCTTTCATCAAGAACAATATCTGGCTTGTGTATGTGTATTGAACACAAAACACTAAATCCCACCATGAAAAAACACCTATTTCCACTCTCCTTCATTGACCAAGTTCTAGCGTGTTCAATGCATCACTCCCATTTTTTCTACCTTCATGGATATTCATGCTTTTATTAAGTACATATTTACCCCGATGACCAAGAAAAGACAACATTTACCTACATGTTTGGGATTTATGATGTCCTTAGCATGCCCTTTGGTTTGTGCAACACACCAAAGACATTGTAAAGGGGCATGTTTGTAATATTCACAAGCTTTTTTGAGGACATGATGGAAGCTTTCATGGATGATTTCTCCTATTTATGGGTTTTCATTTGAAAACTACTTGCATAACCTCTTGATAGGCTTACAAAGGTGTGAAGAGAAGCTTCTTGTCATAAGCGAGCAAAGTGACAATTTTATGGTACAAGAACGCATCATGCTAGAACACAAAGTATCTGAAAGAGGAATTGAAGTATAAAAAAGAAATGTTGAAGTATACCAAAGCTGCCCTTGGCATTCTCTATTATAGATGTCTAAATCTTCTTACGCCATGATGGGTACTATAAATGCTTCATCAAATATTTTGTTAAAACATCTAAACCTCTTTCCAATTTAATAGTTGATACTCCCCTTTATTTTAAAGAAAACTATATCAAGGAATTCCATTACCTAAAGAGGACCCTTGCAAAACACACAAATCAATCAAGCCCATGACTGGGAGCTACGACTTCGATTGATGTGTAACGTGAGTAACTATGCAATAGAGGGTGTTCTAGGAAAAAATAAAGACATAAATCATCACAGGATAAATTATGCAAGTAATACTTGAGAAGCTCAAGTGAACTATACCACTATTGAAAAGGAAATGCTAGCAATACTATATATATTTGATATATGTGGGTTTTATCTCACTAGATTAAGGTCAAAATTTATATCAATCATGATGTAGTTAAGTACCATCAACCAAAAAGGACACCAAGACCATGCTCCTTACATGAGTGTTATTGATACAAGAATTAGATTATGAAATAGTGGACAAGAAAGTTACTAAAAATCTTGTAAAATATCACCTTTAAGAATCCTCCTGGGGAGGATAACTCCAAGCTAATTAATGACTTGTATCCTGATGAATCTGAATGCTGGCTCAAGCAATGAATCTTATCCAACTTTTAGTATGCAGACATGAATAGTTGTGTTGTTTGTTAGAAATATCTCTCTAGAGATCACTTATATCCAAAGGAAGAAATTGTTTTTGGATCTTAATAATTATTAATGGGATGAACTATTATTATTTATAAATGTGTCAAAAACTTCTACTGAAGATGTTTTCCTGAGGAGGAAACCCATATGACCCTACATAAATTCCACATAGATCCTTATAAAGGGCATTTAGGATCCAATTGAACAACTTTCATAAGTGTTACAATATGGGTTTTTTGGACTTTCACTTTTTAAAGATGCCCATTTGTACATAAAAACATCTGACAGTTCTAGCTACCTAGGTAGAAGTTTAGATATTTGAGGTATGAGGGATTGATTACATGGGACCATTTCAATCATCTCATATCAATCAATATATCCTCATAGTAGTCACCTATATAACTAAATCAGAAGAGTAAATTGCCATTCCCTCTTGTGATTAAAGATCATGATGAAGTTATTCCATAAAATCATCTTCCTAGACTTGGAATCCCTCAAACCATCACAACTGATGGAGGGTTCTCATTTAGGAGAAAGAAAATTCAAATGCCTTCTAAAAAATACATAGTTGCACATGAAGTTTCCATACCATACCATACCATCCCTAGACGTTGGGGCAAGTTGAAGTATAAAACTAATCAATAAAGAAAATGTCAAAGTCGATCATCGACAAATCAAGAAAGGATCGGGTAAACAAGCTAGCTGACATTCTTTGGGCATACATGACTACCTACATGACACAACTAGGCACTACCCTGTACCATCCAGTCGAAGGGAAAGCATGCCATTTTCTACTTGAATCAATACACAAGGTCTTTTTGGCTATCAATGACATCAATATGGACCCTAAATTAGTTGATAAGAACATATTCCATCAACAAGAACTAGATGAGCTCAAACTATACACTTATGGGGATGAGAGGTTCTACAAGGAAAGAGTAAAAGTATGTCATGACTAACACTCAAGTAGGAAAGAGATAAGTGTGGGAGATAAGGTTTTACTGTTCAATTCATTGATAAGACTCTTGCCAAAAAAATTAAGTGAAGATGGTATAGAACCTTATACTATTGTGAAGATCTATCCTTGGGGGTCATGGAAGTCCATAGTGACAAATGTAGTATCTTCTGTCTAAATGCACATATACTGAAGAGACACTATGAAGATGAAGCATTTACAAGGAGAGCTGATCTGCATCTCTCAGACTCACTAGATACACAACAATTATTGAAGGGTCAAGTGAATGACCACAAAAAAGAACTACTTTGGGGAAAAACCACACTCCTCTTTGAATTATCATTTCTTATTTTTTAATTTATAAATTTCTTTGAATTCAAGTTTGAGTAATATATTATTTCCTTGGAAAAATAAAAAAACAAGGGGCTATCTAAAAAGAGGACATAAATTCCAAAGCTGATAAGATTTTATGTAGACTAACAAACAAACTATGCTACCATCATGGGCATTCAAAGGGGTCCAACATACATTAGGGATCATGACATGTCATCCACAAGCTAATATAGACAATACAATTTTCATAAGGTTTGAATGTGGCTACATGAACCAAGGGAATCTCCATATCATGTGGCATATTCTAGAAAACAAGAAAGTAAACATTGAGAATCTACTGATAAAGAAATGGGATAAATCCTATGCTAAGGATGGATCCAAACAACCCACTAGGATTTTAATAAAAATAATATTACATGCTCCATGGTACTTGAGAGTTCTATAAAGGTAAACTATCTCTATGGGACACCACTACCTCAACTGGTATCTTGGACAAGAAGGATAAAAGTATCTTATGTTGAATTTCGAAGTATAACTTCATCTTCTGCTCAAAGATATCTAGTGAACAAGAGTAGCAAAAATGTAAAAAATATTTTTGATGAAGACAAACATACCTCTAGTGTTAATTGGGATGATGAAGATGCCCTTTCTACAAAAAAGGGGGAGGCAACCTAACAAAATTAGACATCCCTCCTCAAGTTCCAATTGCCTCTATGACACATATTTGAGTGAAAAATGGACATATTTTCACCTAGCCATGTAGACGTCATAGGAAACTCGTATAAGAAAAGATAAAGAATTGGCATTAGAGAGGTAACTCCCATATTACTAAGAATCAAATATTACACAACAACAAAGTGACATAAGGCCTTTAATATCAGAACCCCCCCAACAAGTTAGTGAGGTTCCCCTAACATGAGTTGCACAACTAGAAGATGGGAAGTAGTTCAAGAAGGTAAGAACACATCTCAATAAAAATCATGGGCTAATAGTACAAAAGCGACATGAAGGAAATCATCTCATGCACTAGATAAACCTCACCACCAAGCCAACCCACAAACTCCTCACCCACATAATCAACAACCTCCACACCAATTGAAATCACTAACCTCATAGGTATCAAAGCTTGCCAGTCAAATATTAACTCTAATGCACCCTCCCCAACAACTAGAGGAAGTCACTGCCTATCAACGTGAATTGAATTGATAGAGGTTGATGTAAATGTTAGGATCATGAGATCAGTGAGATGAAGAAAGTAAAAACGTTAGGAAAGGTTAGCAAGGCAAAGGTAATAGATAAAATCATACACATCATCGTACTTGCTATCTCCCCATAGTAGTGATGATGCTAGAACAGTGGGAACAAGAATAGACTAAAAAAAAGAACATTAACACCTGACAAGATGATGATACCATATCCAACAACTCATAACACTGTTATTCAACGAGTATCTGAGGAAGACGACCCCCCCCAAAAAAAACATAGATGGTCGTCAACACAAAGAGTCATACTAAGTCTTCACAAGGGAAAGTTCACCAAACACGATCATTAGAAGCTGAAGGTTCAATCATGTCAAGATCACATAAAGTTGAAATTGTATCTATACAAGCTAAAAGGTGGCTAACCCTTATAGGCATAGTAAGACTGGAACCAGAGACATCAAACAACAACAAGAAGCCTCACCATCACAACCCTCAACTGAGCCACTACAACAAAAAGTTGATGTATATAAGATTAAGGCTAGTAATAAAGAGATTATTGTTCCCTAAAACAACTCAAGTACAATAACATGAAGAAAAACTTCCATGATAAGAGGCACTAGTGGAATATTCAATGAACATCTAGTTCCTCTCTTTCAATACAGAACACCACATTTGGAATTCTCAAGAAAAATGAAGAAGGACATTTATTATGAGTTCCTAGTTTTTCCAACCCAGCCCATGTTAAAAAAATAAAAGAGAACAACAAGATCCAACAATGGATTGACCAATCACAAGAAGAGCTTTCAAGACCTCAATAAGGCCCGTATGCTGTAAGAACCAAAATATTAGTTTAGAATTTATATATTTTATAAGATGAAACTAAAACACCTCACAAGGATGGTTCATATGACAATGATGAGGAGGACCTACAAAAAATTTGTTGTTTTCCCTTAGAAAAGAATGAAAGCATAGTGTACCATTACCAGAACTGATGTAATCAAACAATAACCATAGACCTCAACACCTTCTTTATAAAATTGAGGGGGAAGAACACACATTCTATTTTGGGAATGGAGCTGCTGGATATATGTCCTAGAAAATATCCTTAAAAATGTCAAATATGGAAGTGACATGTTGTACGTAAATGGAAAAGATAAACTCAAACACGACAATTTCTAAAGGCACTCTTGAAAAAGACACATGTCAATAAAAAGTTTGTGAGGTCCTATTTTCTATTATCCTTGAGGAGTTTCTACCAAGGTGAAAGAAAGGACATGCGTTCAATGTAAAAATAAATCTTATAGATTGAATTTATGATAACATATCAAATGACCTATCAATCAAGGAAATACTCAAGGCAGTCAAAGAGAGGAAAACATATGTCTCATCACTCTACCCTAAAAATTCCATCAGAATTGAAAGGTTTTATTGGCCAACCAAAGAGAAAAAATGGGAGTGATATATAACTTCTAAGCCAAGGAACTAAAGATTAGGAAGATGTTGATTTGGATCCATGGACAAATACTTTATTTTGAATACCATCATACCGAAAAAGATGATAAAGAATCCTTACAAATATAAAAAATTGAAGTCTAAAACCTAAAAGATTGACTCAAATGCTCGCCAACAACTACTTGACTCCAGGAATGATGCTTTTATCATATTGCGATTGATGGAAGCTTTGAACGAAAGAATTATAGTTGAAGCCACTACTAGAGAATATTTTCACCACCTAAAAGGAATATATGTCTTGGAATGTATCTATTTCCAAAGATTCTTCAAAGATCCCACACTCACATCTGCTTAAAAGAAGGTTACACCAAAATATCTTGCCCACCTAAGCGTCAATTGCAAGACCAATTGAAACTTTGCAAGAAGAAGGTATGGGTCACCCAGCTACAATAACCACAACCACAACCACACCCATAACAACAAGCACAACCTAAAGTTAGGTGAATCATCCTATATTCTAGGAAACAAGATCTATAGAGATAAATCTAGAAGGCTTCTTGGTCTAAGACAAAGTACTACAAAAGTTCATCATGTAGGATTCTAAGAGAGGAAACTTACCTGTTCCAATTGTATATGATTTTATTATTAATAAAAGGCAAATCCACTTATTATGTATATTTTAATATTAAGATAATGATTTAATATAATAAATTTCTAATAAGTTTTGAATATATGGCATAACTTTTGGGTTGAGTATGTAAACATGAGCTTCTATGTATGTTTAGGTTAATCATTATTATTATATCCCTAGCTAGATGTTATTCTGGATGATGTGGATAACTGTAATATATAAGACTAGTAAGTTTGGTGGTTGATGACTATGTCTCTTTAGTCACTATATTGGATACCAAGTAAGACACACATGTACTTATTGGAGAACAAGTGGTATTAGTTAGATTACTTTGAGAATGAAACATTGAAGCCATCTCATTATAGTTAAAGTCATATCTCAATATGACATTGGTGACTTTAATCTTTAGGTCAGAAGTCACTAAAAATGATTAGATGTTGTTCTATTTACTTTGGCACTACCGAATGTGACTTTGAATAAGGGTTCCCTTAAAAATAGTCATTGTGTGAATTATTATGCTTGTGGATTATTGTGAGTGATGTAGATGGAATTTTCCATCCTTTTGGAGTGATATTCTGGAAACTCGATAAATGATACTGTGAAATTCATTATCATTTTCATGTGAGTCAATATATGATATGGAAATCACGCACTCTCAATATTTTACTCAGGTTCAAGAAACATAGAATGTATAATAAGAGGATGACTACTCCATGCCTTAGGTTCAATCAAGATATCTATGAAAAAGGCATTATACACTTAGGATAATATTGATCACTTATAGATTGAAGTGTATTAAAACTTATTCTGATCACTCAAGTAGCAATGATGTGCTTACTAGATATTGTTAATTGCTTGTGAGGTCTTTGACATCACTACCAATGTAACATGGAACATATGAGTTCATAAAATAAGAATGCATAAGGAAAAAGAAGTTGCAATTGCACACACACTTAGAATGATTCTTAATTATGTATAGACATATTTCCAATCCATCCAATTAATTGAACTTGTCATTTAATCAACTAAATGATCATATCGATTCATTGACTTCATGTCAGCTGATCAATTAATCACCATTATGGAAAGTGACCAACAGACTAACAGACCCATCAAATGTTTGAGTGACCATCAAATTGGGAAAAAGAGATATAGGGAATTAAAATCAATTAGGAATCTAAGTGATTGAATGAATTGTATTTTTCCATTCCAAATAGTCAAACTGATCGAATTGGACTTCCAACAAATATACTAGAAGAAGATCCGTTCTCCTATTTTGCGCCATGTTGTGAATGTGAATATGAAAGGGATTGGGTTTCTTGAAACCCCACTCCTTGAATCCTCTACATAAAAGGGTGGACGTCCATGGGATACAAGACACAAGTTTCCCAAGAATTTCTCCCTTTGTGAGATAGAAATAAAATCCCAAGAACAATACCCTATGATAGGAGGAGGAGAGGAGCAAATGACACTAGCATGTTGATGAATCTAAATGCAATTCCTCTTAGTGGCCAATGTGGTACACCAATAGTTCACCACCATGAAGAATTAGTTACACACTATGATGTTGTGAGGAGAACCACCAAGCTTTTGCACAACAATAACTTCATATTTGGATCCAAAAGTACAAGATCAACATCAATTTTGACATGTCTTTTTTTTTACAACAACATGAAACTATGTTATACTTGATATACCTTCTATGTCTTTTATATACCAAAGTTTTATGGTTTCAAATTATCCATTTGCTCAAAGTATTTTTGGGAAAAATGTTATTCCTTTGCACCCTCCTCCTATAAAACCCTACAAAAAGATGCTCTCAAAACATATTACAATAAACTCTAAGATCATATGAAGAGTAAGATATACCATAACAAAAGATTTAGATAGGGATTTATGCAACCATGTAAGAGTTAGATCACAACCTTGATTAGAAGTGAATGATGTTGTAGGAGCTCTTAGAATGAATTCTAGCTTCCTTGAATCACTAACTCTTTGTGAATTAAGTTGTTTTGTAAGGTCGCAGACATGGTTGCAAATTTTCATATCTTTGTGAAATTTAGGTGAGTGTTAGGTCTCACAATGATTTCATATATCTCATCTTGGATGAACACACTTTCATATGAAATACAAGTCCCTTTCTGCCTATGTGTTTGTCATAGTGATGAAGTAAGGAGAAGAAAGGGCCTTGTATTTCAACTTAAAGTGTTACCACCAGTCAAACACATAAAGCGACCAAACAGGGTAAAAGTGGGTGAAATGAATGGCTATTCTTCACATAAAGCCCCAAAATGGGTAAAAGTGGGTGAAATGAATGGATAAAATAGAAGGAAAATATGGATAATGTGGAAAATGATAAAAATGTATGGAATGTGTAACAAACTCCATCATTAGCTAGATAATTAACATTAGTCATGAAATTTCCTTAGAGTGAGAAAAAATGGGATGTCAACATTTGCCCCTCTCAAGGCAAGGTTCGAGATAAGAATAAGAACCGTAAGCTTGAGCCAAGTCTGACCCCCATTTTTGGTCACGAAAGATCAAAAAGTTTAGACTTGTCAAGAATGGTCTGACAAACCTTGTGGAGGGTGGAAATTGCAAGTGATTTCTTTTCCTTCTAAGGATGCATTAATGCATTAGTCATTAATATCAAAAATAAGATTGGGGGTAATGATTTCTCCAGAGTAAGGGTAGCCTCCGGTCGAGGCGTTTACCTATACCTGACCAATCACTCATTTCCCTGGTATGTTGAAAAGTTATTTGAGGGATATCGATCACAAAAGTGACTCTCATTATTAATTTAGTTCTTAAATTAGTACATGTCTAATTTTCTCACTAACTAATGCCTTATTGAGAAAACAATGGATGTAAAAAGTGGATATGATGGTGATATGTCACAAGTAATTAAAATTTGGAGTTTGTAAACTACTCAATTGTAAAAATATCTTTGAAACATGATTTTCATCTCTTCCTCTTCCTACACATATTTAGTTTATGTCTATTAGTGGGCCAATTTAGGGCTAGAACCAAAAACCTTGATAAGGTGTCATGTGGCGAGTTTTCCTATATGTGATAGGGCTTTTATTACTTTAGATTGAGGAATGAGTGTAAGAAAAATCTCAAATTTAAGGTAACCTTCTGGTAGTGACGATATTTTTTACTTATCTACTTCATTGGAAATGCATTGGAACAAGTTGAGATTGGCCATTAGATGATCATCCATTAATATGGTGACTTCGAGGATGTGCCCCTCCAATGGCTTATCCTCCCTTTCCTCAGATTGTTGGCGAGTGTTTATCCCCAACATTCTATCTCTCACTTGATTCAAGTGTGTGTGATGAACAAATTTTAGAGATCAATAATGGGATTGATACAATTTTTGGTAATGATACATGATTTATAGAGGCATGATTAGTTCAGTTTTAGGTCATGATCTAGGACCTCAAAAGATTATAAAAGTGAAGGCAGGGTAAAAGCCACTTTTAGGTTGTAGTCGAAAACCATAAACTAAAAACTTGAAGTACATATTTTATTTATTTTAGGCCATGTACAAGAACCCGAAGGAGTTTTTTTCTTATTTCTTCTAGTCCTGTGCAGTCTTGTTCCATTTTTGGGTCATGATCCATGACTATATGAGAACATGCATAAACATATTGGTCGTCTAGTTTTAGGTCATAGTTGAGGAATGCGGGTTCAGAGTATCATCAAATTATCCCTTCTTTTTTCAAACAAGGAAGATTTAAGATTTTGAGCCAAATATGAATCCTTATTTTTGTTACATTTTTGGAAATTTATATGTACTTTTATAAGTTTCTATGATATTTACAATTTTATAAGGATCTGGAAATTATGATCAAAATCTAGGTACCTATTTACAATTTTGTAATAGTTTTTTGTTTAAAGAGCAGAACCAAGAGGAGGTAGAGAACCCCTCTCATTCCTCCTTTACCCGAGTTGTGGGATGTGAAGAAATTTGGTCTGAACTAGGCAACATCAGTAGACACAGTAAAGAGAGAGACAGAGGTGAAGGATTACCCTAATCCTCCAGCCCTTCACCGGTTGATTGTAATGTTCCACAAGCCATTCTAGTGTTGTGCTGAGCGACCACTCTACAATGGTAGATCTCCAGATCTCCCTTCTCACTGGTGTTTTTGTGTAGGTTTTAGATTCATTCATCTCTAGGGAGGTATATATTTCATTTTTCTACTTTGGTTTGTCTATTCTGGCCCTTGGCAGTGAAATCTTGATTTTGGTCTTTCGACATTCTTCGTGATCTAGAGGTGGAAAATGACTTAAACTTGCATTCTGATTTTTGATTTGACTGATTTTGTTATTTGAATATTTTCTCAATCATCCGATGTCAGATTTCCCCAATTCAAATTGTTGTGAAAGCTTATGTCATTGTTGGTGTGAATTTATAGATGGTGGCTCAATATTGTCATGAAGAGGACACCATTATGGATGATAAAGATGGTGGTGATGATGTTGGGACTGAGGCATACCCATGGTATGTATTGCTACTTGCTGAAGAGATAATCCCATCTAAGAGGTTTATGGGTAGGTGTCATGGTGGTTTGAACAGGATCTTGTAAGAGATAATCCCATCTAAGAGGTTCTTGATTCATCCAAGCATGATGTGGATGAATCTGCATCATCAAGTTCATCAAGCAGGAATTGATTTATAACTTGGAAACTTTGATCCATGTTAATTTCTTTACTATTTCCAGATATTGAATCGAGGTTTTCACCCGTGGCAAATATTTTTGACTATTCCTTTCCACCTTTTAGGGTCTAGGATTTTTGAATGTGTATTTGCAGACTCATTGTAATAACTTAGGAATGTTGTATGCCATTTTAATTGCTAAAGAGATAGAATTACTTAAGGGAACTGCCTTTAGTATCATTTGTCATGTGGGATGGTTGATGGGAACTATCTTATTCCTTTGATTGAGTACTTCCATCCCAAGACTAGTACTTTTCACTTCACCTTTGGCAAGATGGCCACAACCCAATGACTTTGTTGGGATCACCATGTTCAATTTTGGTAATATTCCTATCCATACTTTACCTAATAAATAGGAGTGGGGATGTCATTGTCTTGTTGTGGTATGGCGTCCAGATATGAGGTCAAATTCACTTGGCTGTGAGTTACCTTCTTTCATGAAGGTGAGAGATAGGTAGCCAGTGACCCTTTCTATGATGACCTAAGGGTTTGGGTAATTATGTTTATGTTGATAATTGGTTTCCTATTCAGCAATAATGCAAGAAATAGTGGAGAAATTGGGTGGTTCTCCTTCTTGATCTAGATGTGATACCTTCATTTTACTGAGGTGGAGACATGTATGCCCAACTAATAACCAGCTTGAGCAGGTGTCTTGTGGGTGACTTCTGCATAAGGGACATGGTTTAGGATGCAAAGCATTGTAGCGGCTTTGTAGGCTTGATTGTGGTATGCCTTTACATGTTTCTTTCTATTTTTTCTTTGAAAAATATGCAAGGGATGATTTTGCTAAATTTTCTTATGCAACTGTAGGTCTATAAGAACTTCTAACTTAATACACTATAAATCTGAGCGGTGTAGATGGTTATCTTCATGCTTCCCTCCCCACCTATCACCATAGGGCCAAGTGTAGCAGCAAAGTGCAATACAGGTGGTGGAGAGGCAAACTGGTGATGATGACTCTAATTGAAGTAGGTGTAGTACTTTATCACTATATGGTGTTGTGTGTGTAGGTTAGCTGACTCTGATTCATTATTGTTTCCCAAGTCTGATTCAAGGTCTTCTCTAGTTTCCAGTGCAGTGAGGCTTATACATTGTGTGTGGCCTACTTTGAGACGTTGACTTTGGATGCTTTCATGAACTAGTTGGTGTCACCATTTAGGAGTGTCTTGTACATGGGAGAGTGTGCTTCTTATCAATGGGTAGGTGACTAACACATCACCTTCGATCCTATTTCTGGGTTGGATCTCCCAGTCTTGGGATTCACTAGGACGCTCAAGAGCTAATGTGGGGTACAATGACATATCAAGAGTAAATTGAGAGTATTATGCAATTGGTCAATTGATACTTCTTTCTAGATGATCGTCAACATTGACCTCCTATGTTGGTCTTGTGATATGATTTATCTTCATTTGATTGCATTGTTTTGACATGCATCTTCTGTAGGTGGTCGATTATGGCTCTACTTAAGGATCACGATCGCTATAGGTATGATTACCATCGTCTTCCTTCTCCTAAGGTAACTCCTACTCCTGAGGATCCACCTTCTATATCGATTACTAATTAGGGCTTTGATGATTTTCCCAGTATAAGGTCACACTGAGATTTTGGCGTTGGAGATACATGTCATTTTCCAGGCAACTTTGTTTAGACTTCTTCCTTCCAGGAAGATGATGTAGGTGTGGGTGCAAAAAGTGGACTCTTTGACTCAAGCATCCAACCAAGATATAGAGACAATCATCAATTTGAGGGAAACATTGTCATGGATGACTTTCCTTTGGAGGTACCACTCAAATTGCAGATCTATCATCAAATGACATTGAAGAAGGTTCCTCACATCATATGGATGTTTCTTTGGTTATGAAGGTGACATCCAACAACTCCTCTATAGGTTACAGGTGGTCCATCGGTGCTATTCATTTTGATGTGAGTGAGGAACACCTATCCTTTGGGTCTTCTTACTACTGATCATCAAAATTTGGACAAATCTTTGTTTGGGTGGCTGAAGAAGAAGCTGAAGAAGTATACTAGCCCATTTCCTTCATGTTGTATTTTCCTTTTTGCAAGAAAAAATTTATATTAGGTGTGTGTTTATTTTTAGGACTTCTATTACTTTTGAAATGAAAGTTTGAGTTTGAGTCAGACTATTTTTTGAGGTTTTCTGATCTTTGATTCAGAATCAGATTTCAAGACTTTGGAACTCAAAAGTTCTTTGTTAGTTTGGCGGATTGCCTCAATCCCCATGTTAGTTGAGGTGGAGGATTGTTGCAATTTGCAAGGTAGTGAGAAAGGGATTCCTTCTGTCTTGGGAAGCATGCTAATAGTTGACTTTGACATATGTGGCAGATTGTTTCATTCCATTATGGAAAAGGACACGAGGCCCCTTTAGGTTTGGGAGGAAAATATATCCTGTTGGAGCATATATATAAGGCCTTGTGGTGTTGTCTTCTCCACACATCTCAGATTTAATGATTCGTAGCCATGGGAGAGTGTGTTGTGAGATTTTGTACTTGCAGTGTCTGATGCAACCCTATTTTAGGGCTCCATCATGTGTCTTTTTGCACTTCAATCACATCTAGACCTGTTAGATTGCATGTTATTTCCCTCAATATGAATATTTGTGTAAGATGCACTTACGGACATTATTTGCATATTTTTAGGTACTTGGATCACATTTGGATGGAAGAGAGAGAGAAAGAATGACCATAGGGTTTCTCTACCCTTGAAGAGGCCCAACGTGAAGTCCAAGGCACCCTCAACCTACCCCTAGTGGCCAAAGATCAATTGAAGCAAGGATGTCCAAGGAAACACAAAGTACAAGAGCCAAGAGATGATATAGAGACTAGAATGACTATGGCACCAAAAAATGGTCGTGCTGGCCTAAGATACAATCACAGAGTCAAAGCTTTAAGAACTAAAGTTAGCAACATGCTTGTGCAACATAGCATGTCTGTTCTACCATGACCTAGAACAGTTGTACAACACAACACGACCATTTTTCCAATAGTTCAAAATGATCATTCCTCAGTGAACGAGCAACACTCCCTCAAGCCACCACAGTTGTGGTGACTACCACGAACATGCTACCAATGCCTCACCATGGCTGTGGTGACCACCATGGCCATGCCACCACCTTCCATTTCCCTAAAAACAACCTATGATTTTTCCACAATTCCACCTCACCCATTCCACACCACAACCATTCTTACCCACATCCGCCACACTCGTGCTACCCCATATAACCCTAGCAGCAGTTTTGCACCACACTTCCCATTTTACCCCCACGTAACCTAGTGCTTACCCACCACCTATATATACTTGGGTGATGTATCTAACATGAATGCTATCTATCCTACAACCACTCTAGCCTCCCCATTTTGCCTCCCATCCATTCCCACCTCATTCCACCTCCATTTCACCATTTCCACCATCAAAATCCTAGTTTTGTAGTGTTTTGGCCACTTTCCACCATACATCCATGCCATTCACCTACCTTGGAGGTATGAGCTTGAGTTTTTGTTGCTAGAAGGTGGAGAAGGAGGAGTCTTCACTGAGCTCATTATGACTTTTCACTCCTCTACTCATTCTTCTTCCCTTCTTCTTGTATTTTACTGTTCTATGAGTAGCTAGGCCCCTTAGGTGGGTTGTTTGGGGCTCAAAATATTACTTTGATATCATGTTGGGGGAAAACGATATGTAAACATTGTAATTTCATTTTCTACTGATTATGTTCTAATTATATCTCATTTCTTTTTGGTTTTTGCTTGAAATAACCTAGATTCCAGGAACATGACTTATATGTGTCTCTTCTTGTGAATTTCTCCTAAGTCTAATTAATGTATCCCTAGATAGCTATTCACCTTCATACATGCTAATAAATTCTCCTACACCTAGGTGAGAGATCTAAGTATCTAGTATAGCTGCATTTAGTGTAATTATCTTGGATCATTCTCAAGGCTAGAGTGTGGGTGATGTGAGGTCCAAAACCTTACTTACTTCTTACATTACTACTCTCGACCCCTAATTACTCTAGGAGTTCCTATCCTAGAAATCTAGACTTTACTAGTCCCTAATTGAATTCCACCTAAACCCTAATCCACTTGAGCCTCGTAAGGGAGAGTAGGAGGTGATAGGGACTAGTTCCTGTACACAAAACCTATCCTATCCATGGCCAATTAATAGTTTAGGGCAATTCATGAGCCTCTAGCTTGTTGATTGGTTTGATGATCTAAATGAAAGTATAATGTTCACATCTTATTGCCCCAACCCAATTGACAAGTGTGTTCCCCCAAACAGCCCACACATCCCTTTATGGCATTGAAACCCTAATTTCCTTCTTGCTTAGCTAGTGTGAGCTTAGTTAGATCTTTACTTGCTTAATTAGTTCATTTCCTTGTTCCTGCCTAGTTCTTGCTAGTTTAGGTCTTTAATTGCTCTTTTGGCTAGTTTTCTAGGTTTAGTGTAGTGTAGACATATTCTTGCTTGCCTTAGTGTAGTTTGCTTTTTTCTTGCCTTTTATTGCTTAGCTTGTGATTTCTTCCCCATCAGAATTAACTCTCTAGGGTTAACTTAGGTTTTGATCTTTTCTCATTTCCTTTACTTTCTTGTTTGTTCACCATCAGTGTCATAAAAAAATCAACCATAAAAACCTTAAACCCTAGACTGTGCAGTAGGAACCTAGCCAAAACAAACCTAGCTCTAGTGCCCCCTTTTCTCCCCGTGGATCAACTCTATTCTTACCCCTTGCCTATACTATTAGAAAACCTCGTGCGCTTGTGGGCATAGTGTGTTAGTCTAAGTGAGTGTATTAGTGTAAGTACCTTATAAATTTTGAAAGATACCCTACGTGTTCGAGCGCTTGAGGTGTGCACATCTAGTCAAGACTCAAGTAATTTAGGTGTGTATACCTCAGGGTAAGGAGAAACAAACTAGTGTCCTCCCATGAGCATGTAGCTTATGCATCACTGCATTATAGACCTCTTTTAAGTCTAAGGAAGTCGAGTTGGAAATCTTTGAGATGACTCAACATCTTCATCGTTTGTCATACATCCCTGTTGTGAGAGAGTAGATGTCGACAATGATCTTATTTTGGAATCGTCAATCACTCCTTCCAGTTTTGGGGATGTCATTTTGACTCCTATAATGGAAGAGTGGAAAATATCTCCCAAATTCCCTTCCATAACTGTTGGCTTGTTGCGTGGATGAAGTTGAGTTGGACTGTTGAGCTAAAGAGTCTCCTAAGTGTGAAGAAGTTATGAATTGCTCGATGGTTGACCAAAGATGGTGGATTTATTTAGATGGCTTGCTTGTGGAACTTGTTCAATAGAAAAGTGTGACATGGTGTTGATTCTCCCGATATGCCCCATTTGACTGCATACACCTTGTTCATCCATTTTGAGTTGTTTCCCGAAGAGTCCGTTGGTCAAGTGATGGGAGGTGCTTCTATAGTCGTGGCTGCAATATAAAGAAAAGAATTGTTCCTTTGTTAGTTCCCCAACTGTATGAGTGTTTGAATGAAGCATAATTGGCTGGGAAGATGACGGTACCCTTCAATGTCCTATAAATTTATCTAGGAATGCACCACTTATCCTTCTCGATTTGTGGATTATTCAAATCCTCACTATATCATTGCCAAGGAGTTATTCTTGATGTGAATTTAGGCCGGTGAGCCTTAACATGTCTATGGTGATCTAGCTTTGTTGGTTTCTAGTCTGACCTTAGCAGATGTACATTAAGGATAGACGAAGTTCCACCTTAATAACTTACATTATGGGATTTCCATACCTAGATTTAGTGGTTGATCATCCTACTAGACCTGGAGAGATGTACTTCGTATTGCCTAATGTTGGTGTTGAGACAGTTTAACCTTATGCATTGCACGTACCATGATGAATTACTTGTATCTTTCTTCAAGAAGTTCATGGTTAGAAAGGTTGATGATATGGTTACAAAGATGTGGTTGAATCTTCAGAATATGACTTGTGATCTATTCCCTTCTGGTAGTGATTGTTGTCACAAGTACCTTGCAATGTCTTGCATCAATGCCTCTACTGGTAGTAATGTTTGATTCCTTAGGAAGACTAGCATGGTATTTCATCTAGAATTTTATTCTTTAAATGCTTTTCTTATCTCCTTTTAATTTTTATTTTTTTGATGGAACAAGTGAGCTTAGTTTTTGTAAAGAAATTACTTTGAAATAAATATTTTCTAGTTCATGATATACAAAAATGACTATGGTACTCCCTTCACAATGTCTTAAATGTTTGTTTGGGTTTAGGTCCTTATCAATTTTTAGGGGCACATCACTATGACCTTCCTTTTGAGGAATTAGGCAATCAAGATCAATATATACATCCTACATATGCATTCAGTGGATTAGAAATGGTTTTAAGTTTAAGTTTTGGAAAGAAAATATAATCTATTAACATTACATCCTTTTCACCCGCTTTTGTTTGTGATGCCAGATTGTTGAGACTCTAAGAATTTTAATCTACTATGGAGCTCAGTCTCCTAATGGTAGATGCCTATTCCCTCATAATCTTTGCAACATATTCTTCTGCAAGAGGGACCTTCATCTAGGGGAGGAGATGGATTAGGGATTTGCTGAACTTGGATGTCACACTAAGTGCTAAAGTCATGCCATGTAATGGGTGTAGAAGTGGAAACTCCCTACCTAATTGGCCCAAGGTGCCAGGTGTCAAAGACACCCCGATGGGCTTCACTATTGACATGCTTTAGTGTAGAAGTCCACCGCAAGCATATTTTTGCCTAGTTATAGGAATACTTGGTGATATCTTTGTAAAGTGTCCACCTAACATGTATCTTTACAATTGAAGCTTTTGAGTTTCAATGATGATCATGCCCTTAGTATGCGAGCTCACAGTTCTGTGAGGAACTGATGGGGTTTGCCTAGTGAAAATTTCCCACCTCGTCACTCCTAGGTTAATCCATGCAGAGGTCAGTTCTCATCTCTTTTCATGAGATGAGGTTTTAATAGCCACTAACAACTTCAACCTCTACATTCACCTTCTCGTCAACCCCAACATATGTTAGTGTCATGGGACTTAAGTGTATATATGTGTCAGGAAGTTGATTGTGAGGATTGGTTCTAACTCATCCTTAGAACTCATAATTTCTACAATCCTCATGTGATAGTGATCATGGGGTTTTGCCTTGCTTCTATTGAAATCACAAACATTTTGAGGCACTTCATAAAGATTGGCCTATTTCAAGGAATTATTTTAGGTTGTGTACCATTGGGGCCTCATATAATGATATCCCTCCTTCAATCCTAGGCCCTAGGTTCTACGTTAGCCTTTCTACAATAAGGTGCATAGGGGTACACGTCCAAGTACTTTAGATTTTAGGTGCATTTTAGAGGGGTGGGAGATTGTCTACTTTACATTGATCTTTGCTAGAGGCTTGCTTGTCATTGAAATTTGATTTTCAATAGTAGTATTGCTTGATGAGGCTGATATTTCTATGATGAAGATCAATATTCCATCCATGTCCTTTGCACGTAGATTACCCAGTCATAATTGTTGCGAATGATGTAGGCCCCTTCCCATTTGGAGTTGAACCTGCCCCTGAAGTCAACATTCTAGATGATGCATAGTACCAGATCGCCTTCCAAAATTGTGGGTTCATACTTACATATTGAACACTGAGCTATCCTTGATTGACAACATTGGGCATGATGCATGGATCTTGTTCTCCATTCTTCAAGTGTGTTGAGGAAGTAAATTTGATCTTGAATCTGTTCTACCTCAAGAATATATGCTTCTTGTAGTATGCAGAGAGAAGGAATCTAGACTTTGACTGGCAAAATCACTTCCATACCATATAACATAGGATACAATGTAGCCCTAATGAATTTTTTTAATAGAAGTGTGTCAAACCCAAAGATCCATTTGGAAGTGTTCATCCCAATTAGCATGGGAGGTAATGATCTTCTTTAGAATCTTTATTAGGATATTATTGTCAACTTCTATGGATCCATTCAACTGGGCAGTAGAGTGATGTTTTCTCGCCAAGGAGCTTAGATACTCTTTGACAATTTTGTCTATGAAGTTTTGTGTCATTGTCAGAGATGATCTCATGTGGTGTCTTGTACCGACTTATGATGTTGTTCTTAATGAACATGATTACTTGTTGAGCCAAAGTGTTGGTAATGGACATGAATTCCACCAGTGGTGAAGCCAAGAATTGGTTCTTGGGGGGGGGGGAAGTCACTTGCTTAACCTCAGATTCAAACCTAGGAAGACAAGAACAATTGTTGCCACACAAACCACTAGACCAGTTTTACACCTTGTTTCAGTAGCATCATACATTATATATGTGTCGAACGTGTAGATAAATTTACAAAAATATTAAGGTATGCACTCACAGGGATTCAAACACCCAACTTAAGCCACAAACCAGTACACTAGAAGCGGACCGCTGTCTATAAATAATTGTATTATTTACTTATTATAAAACTTATGTAAAAACATATATGTATATGAGTATTTATATTGCTTTTTTGGGTGGGCACAACCTTTGCTTGCCCCCTGGTGGATCTGCCCCTGACTTCCACCCACTTCATGAAATAATCTATCATGTCAACAATAAAGAAGTTCCCATTCAACACCTTAGTATTGATATTCCCTATCATGTCAATCCCCCAAGCTGAGAACGGCCAAGGCATGGCCATGCTGTATAGCTGATTAGTAGGTGCATAGATGAAGTCACCATGGATATGGAAAACTCTACATTTATAGACATATCAACATCAATATGTTTCTATGGTGTTCCAATAGTACCCCATAAGTTGTATTGTATTATATAGCTTGACTTCATTATGTGCCACATAAACCTCTATGAACTTATTCAATGTGAGTTTCTTCTTCCATCTTCTCAACACATCTGAGTAGTCTGTTTGTAGGATCTACAACACAAATATCCTGCTCCTAGGACATACTGCATGGATTGTCATTTATCTTTCTATTTCTCTCTACAAGAGAGGCCTTCAAGAATGTCTTGAGTTTATAGATATGCCTTGATGTTATGAAACCAAGAACTTTTTCACTGTTAGGTGCATTGTATGAGCATGCAGTAGGAAGGTTGACTAAGTGTATTTTCTTCAAAAAAAGAAGGTTTGGTCCTATTGGATATTGATCTAGGAAGCGAGGGTATGAAGAGCATCAATGAATCATTGTGTTCTCTTCTAATGAAGTGAAAGAAGATCGGCTCAAACTCTCGATCTAGAGAGAACATGTGTTCCTAATATGGAACATGTGTGATTTTACTTATAGCCACACACTACTCAACTAGATGATGACTATATGCAACCCTAAGGGTAAACACACAAGGGATCTTTCAAACTTTATAACGAGACCTTGTCTAACACACCGACTCATACTATTCACACGACCCACAAGCGCGTGAGGTCATGTTGTAGTATAGGAAAGTGGTAAGAGAAGGGTCGATTCTCAGGGAGAGAGGGGGCACTAGAGCTAGTTTAATGTGAACTACATTCCTAAAGCAGAGTGTAGGATTTTAGGGTTTAAAGGTTGGTTTTGGTTGATTACACTATGATTGCAAGCAATTCACAACAAGAAAGAAGATAGGTTACCAAAAACCCTAGATTACCCTAAGCAAGTTAAGACTAAGAAGCTAAGTTAAACAAGCAAAAGAGCAAGGGCAAGAGGAACTACACTACACAAGCTAGGAAATTAACAACTAAGAGCAAAGTTAGGCACAAGAGAAAGAAGGAACCTAGGTTAGAACTATCTAAACAAATTAACACAAGCAAGCTCCAAAGAGCACTAACTACTTAAGCAAATCCTAACTACCAAGAACTGAGCAATTAGCTAAGAAGTAAAAAAGGCAATTAACTAAACTAGTATTAACAAGATAAGATGACAAGGTGGGTTTTAAGCAATAAGATGGATAGGTGGGCCGTTTGGGAATGAAACTATGATATTAGTTGTGAGAGGTTACATAACAAGCAAGTTTTATATCTTCAATCTAGATTACCAAACCAAACAAGGCAAGTGCAATTGGAATATACCTTATGCTACTAGTTGGAGAACTAGGGCTAGGTGTAATTCTAATAGGACTTGACCAGTCTAGGTTTCTAGGGTAAGTGGTATTAGGGAAATTGAGAGCCAAGGGTATGAATGGGAGTAGATATGATGGTGTTTCACCTCATGTTACTTGTCATCTAGCCTTTAGGAATATCTAGGCAATTGCACTAATCACACTTACACTAGCTACTTAGATCTCACACCTACTTGTAGAAGAAGGGAATTGTATGTAGGAACAAAGGGGGATAGTAGGGATCCACTAAGTGGACCTAGAAGGCATTCCTAAGATAGCCACATACATTCCATTTTCCCTTAGAAGCTAATTGTCATCAAGCATCATAAAACAAGCAATCTATGTTTAAAAGAACAAACTACAACAAAGATAATGAGAAATGAGATAGAAGCAAGAGGCAATCATTATAGATTGGAAATATGTTCATTACAATTTATTTTCCCCCAACATGGTATCAAAGTAACAATTTAACCCCAAACAACCGACCACTAGGGGCTTAGCCAGACAAAAGAGCAAAAAAGGAGAAGAAATGGGTAGGAATCCAGGAAGCTCGTGGAAGATTTTCTCCTTCACCTCCTAACTACTATAGGATGACCTCCCTCCTCCAAGGTGGGTGAAGAGCATGGAAATGTACGGGTTTATGGTAGAAAACCTAGAAAACTAGGTTTCTATGGTGGAAATGGTAGGTGGAGGTCTTGAATGTAAGGGAAATAGCAATGAATGCTCTATAGTAGCTAGGAGGGTGCTAAGGTAGCTAACTTAATGTTGCGGCTACCAGCCATGTATATACAGGTGTAGCACTAGGGTAAGTAGGGTTATAGTTGGAAAATCAGTGCGGAAAAAGCTAGGTTTTGGGTGGTAGCACAACTGTTCTGGGTAGAACGACCGTGGTGGGTGATGGTTGGAGTGTCCATGGTGGGACAGAACGATCGTGGTGAGAAATGAAAAATGTCTGAGTGGAAGTGGTGAAATAAAGGCTGGTAGAGAGGTCGTGCTGGGAAACACAACCGTAGTGGGGGCTAGGTAGAACGAGCGTACTGGGTAGCACGACCGTGGTGGGTGAGGTGAAGTGGAGGTCATTCTAGTCAGCATGTCATTCTAATCCTTAGAAACACGACCATTTTGGGGCCTTCTTAGCATGGTCGTGCTGGGTAGCATGGCCGTTTTTGTAGTGTTGTTGTAGCTTGACAAAATGAATATCAACCATGTAACTTTTGCATTTGTGAGCACGACCGTTCCTTGGCACCATAGACGTTTTGGGGTCTTCAGTAGCATTTTGAACTTAGAACTTCATGTCCATGGACTTCTTTGCTTGAGATTGACCCTTGTGCACTAGGGGTATGTTTAGGGAGCTTTGGGGTCTTCTTTGGACCCCTCCATGGGTGGAGGAATCTTAGAACTCCTTCATTCTCTCTCATCCATCCAAGGCATGGTCCAAGTACCTGAAAAACATGAAAAGAATGTCCATAAGTGCATTTGACAATAATATGCATATTGAGGGGATTAACTTGAATTGTAATATGTTTAGATGTGATTGAGATGCAAAAAGACACAAGATGAAGCCCTAAAATAGGACTACATTAGGAACCACATTTTAATGGTGCATCTTCCTATTTTATTGGACTTAAGATATTTTAAGGTGGGGGTCACCATAGACGTGTGTGTTATGTGCCCCTTGTTGAAAGGAAAGCTGGATTCCTAGGATGCAAGCTTCATATTTGGCCACATTGTTGGTGGGTTTGAACTCCAACCTCCTTGCTATTGTCATATGTTCTACCCGGGGGTTCTGAAGGATTAATCCTACTCCATCTCCATTGCCATTGATGGATTTGTCAAAGATGATTGTCCAAACATTAGGAACTGGAAGGATAACCATGTATAATGGTCTGATCACCCTTATGTCATCGTCTGGGAATTCATACTCCTATGTTTCCTCCACACTAGTATAGATCCGATATTTAATGTCGCTTTTGGTGATGTCGGTTCCTTAGCAAAATCAACGCCAATCCACCAACAACATCGGTTGTTCACGACAACCGCCACCATATGTGAAGTCTTGCAAATTTATAAAAGACACAGGTACTACTTTCACTTTAACTTTGGATTCATTTCATAGAAACCAATGTCTAAAATATTCCGCAAAATACAAATTTTTAGGGGAAATTTTTTCCTCCAAAATTTTCAGTCCAGCGTTGATTCTCTATATAACTGACAATAAAGTTTTCATGCCATGGCATGCGGAAAAAATTATATCCCCATTAGTCGTCTTCTCTTCCATCAAGCTGACGAATAAGCCCCCTTGGTGAGACACAATTTTTTATTTTGGAGATGGAGCTATGTCGTAGGTGTTTTAAAAGAAACCGACGACTAAGTGTTTTCGGGCCATGTCCCTGTGAAAACATTTCCCCCTAAAATTACTTGCTATCATCAATTTTTCTTGCTACACCGACGACTATACCCCTAACCTGATGTCAATTTTTTTGTTTAGATATGTAGTTAGTCATCGATTTGTTCAGACGTAACCGACGACTATGGCCCTAAATTGGTGTCTAATTTTTGTTTGGTTAAGGAGTTAGTTGTTGGTTTTGTATTCTTATTCGATGATCACAGAAAATTTATTCATACCCACGTGAAATTTCTTTCCCCTTCCCATTATCTGTTTCATTGCTCGATTCCTAGCTCTGGAAATTTCTTTCCCAAGCTTGATGTTGCTTCCACTTGAGGAGTTGGTATGCTCGCCGTTGCTACTGCTGGACGCCACACCGCTACCGAAGCTTGCTGTGATCCCTGTTGTTGCTGGTCGCTGCCGTCACTAGAGCTTGTTGTGCTTGCCGCCAATGTTGTTGCTGCTACTGGATGTTGCCACTACCTCGACGCCTGTTGGAGTTTGAATGCTGGAGCCACTAGACGCTGCCACTCACTGCCTCTGAAGGTTTGGACATTAATTGTTATGACCCCACCTCCCGATAACCCCCAATTAAGGGAGACCGAGAGGTTGAGCCGCACCCATTAATCCCGGATCAAAGGTTCGACATATAACCATAAACAATTATTAATTTCTAACAGACTATACTGAAAATGGTAATAAAATTTTTCTTTACATACCTTTTGAAAACTTGGATCTCTATTCTTCTATCCACACCGATACTAATCTATCTAATCCTCCTTTGCACTTTAATTATCATTTAGTATCACATGTGCCACTTTACTGTTTGTTCTCTTCATTGTATCTAAAACGCCGACAAACAAAACGTCGGTCAGCCGTAGCTGGTATGTGGGGGAAACAATAAACATGCAACTATGATAACAATGTAATCATTCAATTACTTATTTAACAACCAATATTACGTTTTAGATATCACTCCGCGATCCAAGAGTACCCTATCCTCTGTATTGTCCCCATTAAACCCCTCATGATCCACCTATAAGTGAACCAGTTACTAGGGTTGAGTCACATGGCACTACTCATAAGTAGACCACTCCTTAACTTGGGATTTGCTAAAGAGTCTCTAACTCACGGTAACCTAGACCTTACTCTAGGATTACCCCTTTTTTAGCCTTTTCAAAGTAACAGAGGTGGACCCGGATCTAGCCAGTTATATATGCACATTTATAGTGATAATCATAGTCACTTTATAGTTGCATGAAATAAATAAACATCCAACAGTTTAGTTGCATTCAATGTGATTAAACATCCATGAATCCATCGGGAAACTATAGAGGTTATTCATAATCGTAACCACATACCTGATCCATAGTAACTTGATGTCCATGCATTAACATCCAACACAATTAACAAGCAATCAACAATATCCTGAAAATAATGCATAACATTCAAGTGTCATTGTTTTATTCAAACATCCTCAAGGTCAACTTGGATTCCACCTTATGATTTCTAGGCCAACTTTAGGGTTTTATTAGGGTTTTAGCCTTCATTATACATTTATCACTTTTAATGCTCTTTTAGTTCACAAATCTTAATTTCTGCATCATAGGCACAATTGAATGTCAATTAAGTCTAATATGTTTCTTTTACACTAAAACTATTATCTTTATCCTTTTAGGTCATATACAAAACATTAAGGCTAATTATCATCTTCGGTTTCTTTCAAATTGACAAATCATATTTCATTATAGTTCAACTCACATATATGAACCTTATTTATTACTATTTCCACTTTTATACACTAGGAAACACTAATTATCCAAATAATTCACATTAAAGATCTTTGATACTCAATTTATCTTCGAATCATCATATTTCTATTTTATTCTTCAATTTGTACAATTAAAACCATTAGAATTCATGTCAACATAAATTAGGGTTTCTAATCCCATTAAGACATATTCATGTACATAGAACACTAAATTAAACCAACTATATAAAAAGATCATCTTTTTAAATCCTATTTTCACTTTTATTAACAACATGTTAATATCAACTTGAATTATCCATCTATCATCAAAACTAAGGGTTTTTCCTTAGTTAAATCATTAAAGATGATAACTTTATGTACTTTTCCAATTTCAAGCATATAAACTCTAAATTAGACTAATCATGTGCAAAGTTCTTCATAATGTACCTTTTTACATTTAACAGGTTAACATCAACTCTAATGATCCATTAAACCCAATTAAACACATTAATCATATCAAAATAGGGTTTCTTAATCTTTAATTCATTAAAGATGATAATTTACACCATAATTCGAACTATGATCAGATTCAGGTTGTGAAATTATTTTTAATGGGTTCCTTGCATTTTTCTGATCAAAATACATATATAACTTGTCCTAATCGGAGTTACCAATTAAGAGTTATGATTTTAGCAAAAATATCACTAACTGACCAATAGGGTGGTGCCACGTAGGCAACCAATCCCCATGCACATACCTTGCGCGCCCATCTTCAGATTATAACGAAAAGACGGGTTTAACCCCGCGTAAGTTGCTCCTTCTATAGCCCGCGGAGGGGCATTTCGGTCAAAGGCGTCTTTGGCCTTCTTCTTCCTTGCGCAGCCACTGCTGCGATGCCCTGGCCGCCGCCCTGTGGAGGTCTGTGAACCACCACCTCCACCACGAGGCTCTGTACTCGTTTCCAACTATTCCCATGGCTCCGCCGCCTCCCTGCGCACCTGGGCGCCGTGCGATCATAGCCGAAGACGTCCTTATCTTTCTCCTCTGGCCAGCGACGTGCGACTGCTCTTGCAGCCGTGCGGCCACTGCTGCTTGTAGGTTAGGGTATAGGAACGTCGGCCAAGCATCGCCCAGCTTTTTGGGCCAACAAGATTTCATCTCAAACCCTTCATGGCTCTTCATAGTTCCCTGATCATGCCGCTTTCCTTAGTTAGGGTTTTATGGACGAAAAAGAGGAAGAGGAAGAAGGAAGGGAATGTGGGGTTCTTTGGACTCGAACTAGAGGATCTCCCCTTTATATAGGGGTGAGTAAGGAAGCCCTAAGACGTGCCTCTACGAGTCTCAAGTCCAAAACTCGCAAGGAAACTTAACTTCCTTGATTGAGAAGCAACCATATTATTTCTCTCTTTCTCCTCATTAACTTTTATTTCCTTGATAATCCTTTTTGCATGTCTATTTAAAAATACAAAATTTCTCTCTCTCTTTTGCTCTTTATCATGCCTTTCAATATAGTAGCCACGAAAATTATTTCCTTTCATCAAATTTACATAATTAATGGATTATGTATTCCCATTATCTCTTTATTTTACAATTATGGTATTTTCTCATCCTTTTTCTTTATTGGGGATCCTTGGCACCCAAGGAACTTTATTATTTTGAAATTCTCTTTATTGGATATTTATTATCCTTCTAGATGCATCTTTATGCATTATTTCACATTATCTTGTTTATTTCTCATTTAAAATATCTCTTTTGAGGATTTATCTTTATTTCTCTCAATTATTTTCCTCATTGGCATTCCAATTATCATTAGAAAACTCATGGATACGACATTTCACCAAGAAATCTCATTTATGCTTCTTTCCACTCATTTTCCACATTTTCTCATTATTTTCAATTTCTTTCTTAATAAAGAAATACATAATTAATCTTTTCTTTTTCTTATTACTTTTCTTTGCAACTTTAGACTCCTTGGAACCCAAGGAATCCAAGAGGCACGAAATCCCTCTTTGGATTTACCCTCTAGAGGTTTCCATCTTTTTCTTTTCTCAAATATTCAATTACTCATTTACTAATTGAATTTTCTTGTTATTTCCTTGTTATTGGGCCCAATAGCCAATAAAGCCCACAACACAAATATCAAGGCTATTGTAAACAAAATCCATGTACTCAAAACAAAATATACCATTCTTTGTTCAATTATCTTTGATATGAGAAATTTCATTTCTCACCAATTGAACCCAAAATTTGGGGTTATAACATTAATGATGTATTTTTCTCTAATATTGCCAATCTTGCTTCCTAATGATACCAAATGCTCAATCAACCTTGAAGACAGTAACTAAAACCCCTCCATGATGAAATGATCATAACATAAATCCCCTTTTTTTACTATGGTTTCTCTATATGAGATTTAATGCTTGAATGGGACCTATATATGGTAATGATTGGTTATACCCTAGTCATATGGGGCCTTGGACCTATACGATACATATATCTATTTTAGATCTATGAAATCAGTAAATTCTTAATGCTTGGTGATATGGATGCCTATGATCAGCCCCCTTTCTCTATAGTGGTGGTTGTAACCCCTAGACCACTTGATATGGATGTACTACCTAATTCTTATGTTGAGCTCAAATGATTTAAGAAACAAATGGTTTGATTACTTGTATGATTGAATGTTGTTATTGTAAATAAACTCATTCATTGTTTGTAATTCTAGGTGCTCTTGATTTCTTACTTTATTTCTATAAGGAGTGGGACCCATAAGAGATCCACTCCCTACTAAATTTTGAAGAATATTACATTCATTCCGTTATAACCTCGATTTTTGCTTATATGGTTTGAAATGCAGTTTCCCAATAAAATATGTATGCATGGAAATTGTATGATTTATGCCCAATGAATGGGTTTCTTTTGCAATATTTCCTTTGAATGAGTGATTTCATGGATCCTAATAAATTTTAGTGAGTCCAATGTGATAAAAGGGAAGAAAAAGATAAAAGAAATCTAATAATAGATAAAAGGAAAAACAAATAAAGATGATGGTGATAATTATGTAGAATCCTCTAGAGAGTGGTATGAATAACCTTCATGGATTAGGTTTCAAATCCACTTGGTCAATAATGGTAAAGGAATACAAATAAAGGAATAGAAAATAAAGAGAGAGAAAATATGAATTAAAATATGCCTTTTGAATAGATAACTTGCATATGAAGAAAAGCATGTCTCATTTTTGAGTTTTGACTCCAAACTTGGTATGCAAGTAGATTAACTTATCAAAGAGGTTCCTTTAAAATTTGGGATTCAAAAGGTGTATGTCTTAGGAGTTATGAATTTAGTAAGATTTCCTAAAGTGAGAGGGATATGCATAAATGTCACATTTTAATCGGATTAGAATTGAATTTAATTGGAAAATTGTATATGCGAGCATGATGTGAGCCCTTGGATCCGAGCATCTGACGGATTAGGATCATCGTCCACCTCCAAGTCACGTGGAGTGACTGGAACAGGGACAAAGCTTTTTCCAAGTCGGAATGCTCACTGGCCAGAGGATGCACAATCCTAAAAAGAGTCTCGTTGGCTTTGAGAGAGCCAAACACATTGATTGATCCCAAGTTCCAATGGGATTGGGACTGTCCTGACGATATGCCCAAATCGGCTGCTGAGGGTACCCGACCCTCAAGTATAAACAGGGGGCTACACCATACCAACAGAGCCACAACTTTCCCCAAGGAATCATCTTGATCTTGCAAAGATTTTGGGCGATCAATTGCAAGTTTTGTCCTGATCTTCACCATTAATGGGTCAGATACCTCACTGGAGAAGCCGGTAGTCGGACCGACACTTCAGAAGGCATGACGAGCAATTGACAGGCTCGTTCAACTCTTGGAGTCAGAGCGGAGGCAAAGAAGTCTTCACTTGCGCCAAAGAGAGTTGCAATCCTTGAGTGAACTCAGGAGTTGACCAACCTCAGGCGGCAGATCTCGTGAGAGGAGGAAGACGACGGGTTGGTGATTTACCAAATTTCCCTTCGCATATCTGCAGACCAGGTATGGGTTTTTCATCTTTTTACCCTTTTGATTTTGCACGTAGACCATATCTTAGATGCGAGTCTGGCCACTGAGGTTGGTAGGGGCGGGTTGGCTGGCCTAGCCAGTAGGCAGGACCCAAGATTTCTCTGCCTATGTGGTGAGCCCTGATTGGTCAGAAAGCAATTAAATTAGGAAAATCATAACTAATTATGTGTTCATCAGTTGATGAAGAGTTATATATGATTTTGGATAAAAAAATGTAAATTCATTAAAAATAGAATTGAAGCCTTAATCTGCTTATAATTCAAAAACTGTACAAAATTGTCACCTTTAATGGTTTTATTTCCCTAAGATTTGATGGTAATTAGATCTAGTAATGTTCCTTGGATATTTCAAGCAAATATTAACCTATTGTTAATAAAAGGAAGATTTAGATCCACAAATATGATCTTTGTACATAATTTGCTTAAGTTAGGGTTCATGTATATGAAAGTGCATTAATGGGCCTCGATTTACGAGGACTCCCATAATATGTGTGACTGACTGACCAAAATCTAAGGGTTTGACACGAAAGAAGATACCTCTAGGTCTTCTCATCTATTTTTTGTCCCTTATTTACCTCTTATCTCTGGAGAAACTTTAAGTGCTTAGGGTTTTCTCTCTCTCCACCACCTCATGTAATTGGGAATTCAAGGTGTTAAGGATTAGGGAATCCTCCACCAAACAATAAAATGCATGCAAATAAGATGACACAGATGTAAGTTTAAAGCTTATATATATTTCCAAGTTATAAATCCATGGTTAAAAGATTTTAACTTGTGTGAACCAACATGACCTGTGTCAAGATCGTAGTTGTTCCCTACGACGCTACTGAGAACCCTTCTGGAGGTAGGCCCCTCCGCATGAGGAAGGGATCTTATGAGAAGAGGAGGAGAGACTGTGGTGATGAGTCCTCAAGGAAGAGGAAGAGACCTAGTAAAGCCTCAGAGGAAGGCTCGGACCCTAAGCCAGTTATGTTCAATGATCCAGAGATGAACTGGGAGGAGGAACCAATGTCTGAAGAAGAAGTCAAACCTGAGAAGAACCCAGATGGTGTCCATGACCTACAATAATAATCCACACTCCTGATGCCCTCTGGATGGAACAACAGAAGAAGCTAACTGAGGCCATTAGTGCCCTTGCCCTCAAGGATATAGCCAGAAATGGAAATGGTGAACCGCTTCCTATTCATCCCCGACTTGGAGTCACCATTTTAGACTTCATCAAGCTGAACATTGAGAAGTTTTGGGGAGAAGATAAGACTGAGGTGGTCGACAAAGTAGATGCTTGTCTAATAGCAGTCGAGAATGATTTCTACATGCTGGAGGTGTAGCCGAACAAGAAGGTCTCGTTTGCTGCTCACCTCTTGGAAGGAGCAACCAAGATATGGTGGGAGAACCACATCATGGGTCCATATTTGAATGAGGACCTGATGGGACTTCAGGACTATCTTCACAACCAAATTCATTCCAATCTCATCTAAGAAGGAGAAGGAAAGGAAGTTCACCAACCTGATCCAAGGTAGCCTATCTGCCGCGGACATTATTCGCAAGTTTTGCCTCCTAGATCGATTCGAATACATGATGACTGAGGAAAGATGGGTGGACCATTTTGTAGAGCGTCTACACCCTGCCATCAAGCTTCATGTGATGGCAAGTAAACCAACAACCTTCACCAATGCCTACAACACTGCCCTAGACATGGAGAAGGTGGTGATGCCTGCCCAGAACCTGTCCAAAGGCTACTTGTGTTTCATTGAAGGCACCTTTGACCCAAAGAATGATCACAAGAAAGGACAAGGACACAATCATACCAAGGGAAAGCATGAAGGTAAAGGAAATCCCTACAATGAGAACAACCATACCATGTGTCACACCTATAGAAAATGACATTCAAGTGAGTGTCTCTACAAGAAGAAGGTGTGTTACCATTGCCAACATGAGGGACACTTCCAAGCCAACTGCCCTTTTCCAGACTTGAGAGATCCATGCCTTGTATCATCCCAGCTTGTAGTATCCCAACCTGTAGCCACATCCCCACCTACTGGAGAGTGAAGACAAGCTCGAGTTTTTGCTATCGACAATGAGCAAGCTAATGCTAATTGGTTCATAGAGGGTAATAACCCTGAGAGTTTTCTTTTGTGTTTTAATATAATCATGTAGTAGTCTAACATATTATGAAAAACAATGTAGGCATGCTTGAAGTCATGGGACACAATGTAAAAGATCTTTTTGACTATGGTTCTACTAATACTATCATTTCGAGAAATCTCGCAACTATGCTTTGTTTGGATATCAAGGATTTAAGATATATTTTGGATGTCACAACCACAAGTGGTTGGATCTTTACATCTCTTTTAAAAAACCCAATAATACCTGTTAATTATCAAGATCATGAGTTCCCTACAGATTTTACCCTCCTTGACATGAACGACTTCGATGATCATGGATTGACTCTATACAAATAGGGAAAATATTGATTGTAGGGAAAAGAAAGTAATAATAAGGAGACCAGGTCATCCACCGTGCACCATTAGAGGTAGGAAGGATGCTACTACTAGCATGTATGTGTCGGCCTTAAAGGCAGAGTGGATGATAACCAAGGATTTTCAAGCTTTCATAGTAGTCGTTACCGAGCCGGAGCCTAAGGTGCAACCCTTAGAGGAAATAGAGGTAGTCAGGGACTACACAGATGTGTTCCCAGATGATTTGCTTGGGATTCCTCCTGAGAGAGAGGTAGACTTTTTGATAGAGCTAGATCCCAAGACAAAAAATTATTTCAAGAGCACCTTATAGGATGGCCCCTGCTGAGTTTCTTGAGCTGAAAAAGCAACTCCAGGAATTGCTAGACAAGGGTTTTATCTGACCTAGCACATCATCATGGGGAACACCAGTCCTCTTTTTTAAGAAGAAGTATGGGTCGCTCAGAATGTGTAGAGACTATCAGATTATTAATCAGGCTACCATTAAGAACAAGTATCATTTACCACGTATAGACGACCTCTTTGACGAGCTTAAATTTGGTCAAGTCTTTTCAAAGATTGATCTGAGGTACGGGTACCACTAGTTGTGAGTCAGGAATGAGGACATACCGAAAACTACTTTTTGAACCTGTTATGGCCATTATGAATTTGTGGTTATGCCTTTTGGGTTGTCCAATGCCCCGAGTGTGTTTATGAATCTCATGAACAACGTGTTCCAGCCTTTCCTTGATTTGTTTGTCATAGTGTGCATATATGACATCTTGGTTTATTTTGATGACCTAGAGCAACACCGTGACCACTTGGGTAGAGTCCTTGATATCTTGAGGAAGCAGAAGTTCTATGGGAAATTCTTGAAATATGAGTTTTGGATAGGCCGTGTCATGTTCCTTGGATACATCATATCGGGAGGTACAATCATAGTGGATCTACCTAAAGTGTCGACCGTCGGAGATTGGCCTACACCGAAGAACCCTTCTGAGATCCATAGATTTTTGGGATTGGTTGGATATTATCGACGCTTCATTAAAGATTTCTCAAAGATTGCTTTTCAACTCACCAAGCTCACATGGAAGGACGAGAAGTTTGTGTGGTCAGAATTATGTGAAGCTTAATTCCAAGAGTTGAAGGAGAAGTTAACTACAGCTCCAGTGTTGACTCTACAATCCAGTAATGAAGGTTTTATGATCTTCATCGACACGTCGAAGATGGGGCTTGGATGTGTGCTAGAGAAAAACATACATGTTGTTGCTTATGCTTCTAGACATATCAAGCCCAATGAAGTAAACTATCTGACACACGATTTAGAGTTGGCTATTATTATACATGCCCTGAAGATTTGGCGACACTATCTATATGGAGACACCTTTGAAATATTCACTAACCACAAGAGCCTAAAGTATCTCCTGCTCAGAGGGACCTAAATCTGAGATAGAGATGATGGATGGAATATATAGAAGACTATGATTTCACCAATGCCTATCACTATAGAAAGGTAAATGTTATAGAAGATGCTCTTAGCAGGAAATAGCTCAGGTGTGCAGTTGTCTTATCTAGCCAATGGAGAGGACTGGAAGAGTTTTCTAGGTGGACTCTGCATTCACTAGAAGACCAGATCCTAGTGTCTAACATCCAGATTAAACCAGATATATTGACCAAGTTGGTAGTTGCCCAGTTAGCCAGCCCAGAGCTTGATAAGATGAAAAGTTTGTCAGAGAAACCTCAGACCCATCTCTCACTGGGAGTAGATGGTGGAATCTTCTACAAGATTTGTGTTTGGGTTCCTGAAGATTCACCGTTGAAGGATCGTATCTTGCAAGAAGCTCATGGTTCTAAGTACACGGTACACCCTGACACTACCAAAATTTTTAAGGACTTGCAGCGGTACTTTTGGTGGCCTGGAATGAAAAGAGATATAGAGACATATGTGGCCAGTTATCTCACTTACCAGATGGCGAGAACACCAGTGACCCACTAGATTGCTATAGTCAATTGAGATACATGAGTGGAAATGGGAACATATCACCATGGACTTTGTTGTTGGTCTCCCCAAGGCCGAAAGATGTCATGACGTGATATGGGTTTTGGTAAATTGCTTTTCCAAGTCATCGTATTTCCTTGCCTTAAAGACCACTGCCAAAGTGACCGATCTAGATGAACTTTACATCAGAAAGATTGTACGACTATATGGTGTTATGAGTTTGATCATTTCTGATTGTGACCCAAAGTTCACTTCCAAGTTGTGGAAGCAGGTGCAAGAAGAACTTGGTACTAGACTAAAGTTTAGCACAACTTATCACCCCCAGACAGATGGTCAGTTAGAAAGGACAATCCAAACTTTAGAGTATATGTTGAGAGCATGTATGCTCGATTGGGGTGGATCATGGGAGCAATACCTGCCCCTCATTGAGTTTGCTTACAACAACAACTACAAGCTAGTATCATGATGCCTCCGTATGAAGCTCTTATGGGAGGTCGTGTCGGTCACTGCTTCACTGGGATGATTTCAGTGAGAGGACCTTGTTGAAGTCAGAGGAGCTGCAGTTGTATGTTGACAAAGTCACTTTGATCAAGCTAAGGCTAAAGAGAGCCAAGGATCGGAAGAAGTCTTATGCTGATGGGAAGTGGATTGAACACATGTTTTTGAAAATCTGACCCCTCTGAGCTATAGCTAAGAATAGAGGAAAGTTGAGTCCCCGATATGTGGGTCCATTTGAGATTTTGGAACGGATTGGTCAAGTAGCTTATCGTTTGGACTTACCCCCTCAGTATAGTATGATGCATGATGTTTTCCATGTGTCCAATCTAAAGCACTATGTGAAGGAACTGAGTCATGTGTTGAGCATTGAACCTATTGAACTCTAAGGGAGACTGACATACCCCGAGTCACCTGTGAGGATACTAGATACCAAGGTGAAAGAGCTCAGGAATAAAAAGATCGAGATGGTAAAGGTTATTTGGAAGCACAATGGAGAGGATGAAACCACATGGGAGCTGAAGACAGACATGGAAAAGGCATATCCTTATTTGTTTGCTTGATTTCTTGAATTTGTGGTCAAAATTCCTTTAAGGAGGAGAGGATGTTATAACCTTGATTTTTTACTTGTATGGTTTGAAATGCAGTTTTCCCAATAAAATGTGTATGCATGGAAATTGTATGATTTATGCTCAATGAATGGGTTCCTTTTACAATATTTTCTTTGAATGATTGATTTCGTGGATCCTAATAAATTAGTGAGTCCAATGTGATAAAAGGGAAGAAAAAGATAAAAGAAATCTAATAATAGATAAAAGGAAAAAGAAATAAAGATGATGGTAAGAATTATGTAGAAACCTCTAGAGAATGATATGAATGACCTTCATGGATTAGGTTTCGGATCCACTTGGTCAATAATGGTAAAAGGAATACAAATAAAGGAATAGAAGATAAAGAGAGAGAAAATATGAATTAAAAATATGCCATTTGAATAGATAACTTGCATATGAATAAAAGCCTCTCTTATTTTTGAGTTTTGACTCCAAACTTGGCACACAAGTAGATTAAGTTATCAAAGAGGTTCCCTTAAAATTTGGGATTAAAAACGTGTATGGTTTAGGAGTTATGAATTTTGGAAGATTTCCTAAAGTGACGGGGATATGCATAAATGTCACATTTTAATCAGATTAGAATTGAATTTAATTGGAAAAATATATATGCACACACGATGCGAGCCCTTAGATTCGAGCATATGATGGCTCAGGATCATTGCCCACCTACAAGTCATGCGGAGTGACTGGAACAGAGACAAAGCTTTTTCCAAGTCAGAATGCTCGTTGGCCAGAGGATGAACAATGTTGGGAAGAGTCTCATTGGCTTTGGGAGAGCCAGGCACATCAATTGATCCCAAGTTCCAATGGGATTGGGACTGTCCCAATGATTTTCCCAAATCAACCACCGAGGGTACCTTACTCTCGAGTATAAATCGGGGGCTACACCATACCAGCAGAGCCACAACTTTCCTCAGATAATCATCTTGATCTTGCGAAGAGTTCTGGGCGACCAATTGCAAGTCTCATCCCAATCTTCACCATCAATGGGTCAGAGACCTCGTCCGAGAAGCTAGTAGTCGCCTTGATGCTTCAGAAGACCAGGCAAGCAATTGGCAGGCTCGTTCAACTCGTGGAGTCGCAACAGAGGCAAAAAAGTCTTGACTTGTGCCAGAGCGAGTCACAATCCTTGAGTCAACTCGAGAGTTGATTGACCTCAGGTGACAAATCGCGCGAGAGGAGGAAGACGATGGATTGGTGATTTACCGAATTGCCCTTCGCATCTCTACAGATCGGGTATGGGTTTTTCATCTTTTTACCCTTTTTGATTTCACGCGTAGACCAACGCTTAGATGCGAGCTAGGCCACTGAGGTGGCAGGCGTAGGTTGGCCGACCTAGCTAGTAGGCGGTTCCCCCAGTTTCGATGCCTATGTGGCGAGCCCTAATTGGTCAGAAAGAAATTAAATTAGGAAAATCATAACTATTGTGGGTTCATCAGTTGCTAAAGAGTTATATATGATTTTTGATCAGAAAAATTTGTAGAATTCACTAAAAATGGAATTGAAGCCTAAATCTGCTTATAATTTGAAAAGTGTATAAAGTTGTCACCTTTAATGGTTTTATTAATGAAAAACCCTAATATTTGCTGGTAATTATATATAGTAATGTTCCTTGGACATTTTGAACAAATATTAACCTATTGTTTTATAAAAGAAGATTTCAATCCAAAAATATGATCTTTGTACATAATTTTCTTAAGTTCGGGTTCCATGTATATGAAAATGCATTAATAGGCCTAGAAACCCTAATTTGAGTAATTGTGAGTTTTATTGGTTTTTATTTTAAAAATCCACGAAGAGGATAGAGATATGATGATTCTAATCCAAATTGAGAGTAAAAGACCCTTAAATGGACAATTTTAGTAATTATGGTTTTTATGAGTAGAAAAGTGGTTTTAGGGTTGGTTGACCTAAAAAAGGATAAAGGTTGAGAAATAGATCTAAGAAACCCTAATGAAACCTAATGAGGCTTAGAAACCTTAGAAAGGAGTCGTAATTCAATAAAGAGTTGTTTGGGATATGTTTGTAACAATTAGGTATTATACATGCTTTTCAAGATCAAGAATTGCTTGATTGGTTGTTTGACTTGATTGCTTGGACATCTTGTTTGGATTGGATATCTTGCATCTTTTTGTGACTTCAAATTAGGTATGTGGCTACGCTTATGGCTAATCGCTCTAGTTTCATGGAAGATTTTGAGGTTTTATCGGTTGCTTGAAATTAACTACTTGGTTGACTTTTATTTCATGCAACTATAAAGTGACAATGGCTACCACCATAAATATATGTGCATGACTAGCTCAAATCCTAGTACACATCTTTGAGTACTTGTGAGAGATGGATGATCTAGTTATTGGTCTACCCTTGGGGTAGGATTGTCAGGTTATCATGAGTCGATGTTTGGTCTACCTTTGGGTAGGATCATATGATTATACAGCTCTATGTCTTGGTCTACTTGTAGGGTAGGATCAAAAGGGGCTATTTGAGATCTATCATATGAGAAAGGTAGGATCCATGTCCAATGCAGGGACAACACAGAGGCAAGGATATGTTAGGATTGAGTAGTTATGTTTAAGACATAAAGTTTGATCTGTTAAGCAATAATTTGGTTGCAATATGTTTGTACAAATAGATGCAAGCTTTTGGTTCCCCACCATACCGATATAATTTATTATGCTGACTAATTTTTTGTTCGTCGGCATTTTAGGTCACATCCAGTTATATGCTTATCAGAAAGTGGTTATTCATTTAAAGTGACATTGAAATAATATAGTTAAATAAAGATTGGAGGGTTGTAGATAGATAGTTTTACTATCTGGGGTAAAGTTCCTTAAATCCTATGTTTTGCAGGGTATGTGAATTTTTTATCCTGTTTTAAGTTTTGTGGTGGTAGAATTTATTAATTATATTTTATTATTTGCAAAACCATATGATCTTATTTTGGGATAATGACTCTAGCTTCTTGATCTTCCTAAATTGGGGGTTACCGAGGAGTGGGGTCGTTACACATTCCAAACACACTCAAAAGGTATGCTGGAATAGGTGTAAAATTTTCAAATCTCAGTAATGGTATTCAAAACAACCAAAGTGTAGTAGCAGAATAAAATTAATGACTACATTTAATTTTGTAAAAGTACATCATCATCTCCATAAAGGGTTTACATGTATGATACAAAATAAGGATCTAGATAGAGGGAAATCTAAACCATATCAAGTTTGTCTCCAAAAACTTCTTCATGAGTTAGGTCCATGCTAAAAGTCATGCACTCCTTATCCTAATCCTAGGTTGGTTCTCCATGCTCATACTGCACACTCTGATACTAGGCCTGGGTGGTTGGGATGTTACCCAACAAGAGAAGAAAATAAGGTATGTGTCAATAGTGAACAAGGACAAAAGGTAAAGAAATAACATGGAGATAAAGGATAAGATTTCATTATAAGATGAAGATGGTCAAGATTATGAGGCATAATCAAATAGATGTTTGCCATAATAAGAAAATTGTAAAAGATTTGCATGCATGATTAATATTGACTACATTAACTAAGTAGGGTTGAGCCACCTACCTAACCTCAACCAAATAAGTGAGGGAGAGTAACACATTCTAGACACTTATAAAATATTTTATAATGGAGAGAGTAACACATTCCCCTTAGTGAATTAACTGATGCCCCATCTATGGGTGGTTGTGCAAAAGTACCACCACATTAGCTAAATATTCTAATAACATGCGGAAGAGAAACTATGGCAAGTAGAAACATCATATATTTGAAACATGGTAGTGGGGTACAAGACCCAAGAAAGAGAATATCAATATTTTTTTGAGGTAAAAGTAGTAAAAGAAATAATAATAGAGTGATTAGGGTTCATACAATGCTTCATTAGGGAAATTAGGGTTAGGTTTGAAAATATCCCAACTTACGGTGTAAGGATGCACATACCTCTTATTGAGTTCAATTATTAACTTTCACCACTTTTAAATGATTCCATGTTCAACTTTGTTTATTTCAAAATTTTCACGTGCATTAGGGTTTTAAAATCCATATAAGCGTATTAAAACCCTAACTTTTTAGCAAAACTCATATTTTGACTCTAAAAATCTCACCAATCGACTTATTAGGTTTTCCTGATTAAGAATCATATATTTATGTCTATTTTGGAGTTAATATGTTAAATTTTTTATTTTTAGGGATTTTATGCATTTAATTCATTATTCAAAATCATCCTTCGCAAAATCATGGAAATCAGGCATTGAAACTAGATTTTAGTTTGTTACAAAACTCGACCCCTTAAAAAGGATTTCATCTCCGAAATCTCAAGCAAAGAGGGAAGGGTGAGTATTCAACATCTCATCTTTAAACTCACAGGTTGTTTCTTCCAAACCATGATACTTCCACAAGACTTTATCTAGCTCAACTCAGGAGTCTAGAATCTTCACATGCAACTCTTCAAAGGTCAGGTTCTCATGGATCACCTAGGGTTACACTATTAAGATTTCTTTTTAAATTTTTTGGCATATGAGCATTATATTCATTATGATATTATCATTATTATTCTATTAATTGTGTCCAATTATATTCTTTTTATTGCCAAAAGAATTATATTTCATTATTATGCATGAAATCCTATATATTTCATACTTATTTCATTAAGAGTTTTTAGCACAATTAGAGTTATACTCAATTATTTCATTGTCTATTAATATATTTGACCATTATCCTTAATAGTTTGGATTTAGACTCCATTATCCTCATATTATCACCATATTGAATTATAGCAAATTATTTTTCATGAAATAAGACACTTTACCCAATTTGTTATTAAGTCTAAAACTAATCCAAATAATGTCACACTAATTATTTATATCTATATTAACATTGTCACATTGTCACATTACCTTTCTTGCTCACATTAATGTCACCATTAATCATTTTTTCATACTTATTCACTTCTTATTATTGATTATGCACATTTGTGTGAATCCTATTACTTCTTATACATATTTGAGTCATTATATGATTTTAGTAAACAAGGTGGAACATATTACATGTTAATGATTTGATTCACATATCAAGTCATGATTAGGTGATTAATTAGGTGTGTATTAGCAAACATGGTGATACACATTACATATTAATAACGAGATTAATCCATATATCATTTATGTGTATCAACATATGTTAACTTATTATGAATCCTAATGTCATTAATGTATCATTGAAGTCACCAAAGATGCATATATCAAAGTTATATGATTACAACTTGGGATTCAGGTTAATATGATCATTTTATTTCACTTATACCTTCTTATCATTCATTAAGTCCAAGATTAGGTTACATTTAATTCACTCATCATATGATTAGGGTTTATTGGTTGATGACATGGTCAACATCATGTGTATCCACAATTAAGATTAATATGTGAGCTACTCATATTATGAACATTAATATATTTATTAGGGTTCAAATATATGAACTATTAATTAGATGACTATTATATGCTCATTAGTATATAAACAAACATGTCAAGTTATAATTACAACCTTGTTTGGTCAATTCTAAGAATCAAAGCACACTAATCTCTTATTCATGGAGTTAAGGTTTCTAGAGTCAGAGTAGCTAGATTTCGATATGGTACAAAACTCCATCCCCTTAAAAGGATTTTTTCCTCGAAATCAACATATCTATGATCTAGCAAGGCACTACTACTATCCCTCCATCCATTGAAATGTTTACCTACTAAGTCAAACAAAACTAGAGGAAAAAGGGTGAGTCTAACTAAACCATGTACAAGATCTATCACTTGATTGCTTACTAATCACCAAACATCAAAGTCTAGGTTCCGAATACCATGGGATCTGATACAATATTGTAAGGAGTGGGACCCAGAGGGGATCTACTCCCTACTAAAATTTGAAGAATAAAACATCCATTCCAAACACACTCAAAAGCTATGATGGAATAGGTGTAAAATTTTTAAATCTCAATAATGGTATTCAAAACAACCAAAATGTAGCAGTGAAATAAAAATAATAACTATATTCAATTTTACAAAATTACATCGTCATCTCCATAAAGGATTTACATGTATGATACTACATAAGGATCTAGATAGAGGTAAATCCAAACCATATCAAGTTTGTCTCCAAACAACTTCTTCATGAGTTAGGACGATGCTGAAAGCCATGTACTCCTTATCCTAATCCTACACTTGTCCTCCATGCTCCTACTACACACTCTAATACTAGGCATGAGTGGTTGGGATATCACCCAACAAGAGGAGAAAAAAAGGTATGTGTAAATAGTGAACAAGGATAAAAGGTAAAGAAATAACATGGAGATAAAGACTAAGATTTCATCATAATATGGAGATGGTCAAGAGTATGAGGTATAATCATATAGATGCTTGCCATAATAATAGAATAGTAAAATATTTGCATGCATGTTTAATATTGACTACATTAACTAAATAGGGTTGAGGCACCTACCTCACCTCAACCAAATAGGTGATGGAGAGTAACACATTCCAGTCACCTATAAAATATTTTATAATGGGGAGAGTAACACATTCCCCTATGTGAAATAATTGATGCCCCATCTATGGGTGGTTGTACAAAAGTACCACCACATTAGCTAAATAGTCTAATAAAATCAACATGCTAAAGAGAAAATATGGCAAGTAGAAGCATCATATATTTGAAACATGGAAGTGCGTATAAGACCTAAGAAATAAAATATCAATGCTATTTTTGAGGGAAAATTAGCAAAAGAAATATTAATAGAGAGATGAGGGTTCATATAATGCCTTATTAGGGAAATTAGGGTTAGGTTTGTAAATATCCCAACTTAGGGTGTAAGTATGAACATACCTCTCTTATTGAGTTCAATTGTCAACTCTCACCAATTTTAGATGATTCCTAGTTCAACTTTGCCTATTTCAAATTATTCACATGCATTAGGGTTTTGAAATACATATAAGTGTATTAAAACCCTAATTCTAGACCTTTTAGAAAAATTCAGATTTTGACTCTAAAAATCTCACCAATCGACTTAATAGGTTTTCCTAATCAAGAAAACACATTTTTATGTCTATTTTAGAGTTAATATGTTAAAGTTGTGATTTTTAGGGATTTTATATATTAAATTCATTATTCAAAATCATCCTTCACAAAATCATGAATCAGGTGTTGAAACCATTTTTATTTGTAAGAAAAAAAATTCCAATTCCAAAACATATTATAAATTAATATTTGGACAACTAGAGAAAAAGATACGAGTTTTACAAAATAGACCAATCAGAAATGCCACATAAGTAAATACCTTGTGAGAGAGAGAGAGAAGGCAGGCTAAGTTGGCCCAATAGCAGCTAGCCAACTCGATTGGTCCCATCTCCATCTCAACAATTCACTTCAGAGCGGATAAGAGAACATAAGAGGGTGAAATGATAGAAATACCCCTATTAGAGAAAAGTGAGAAAAGTAGAAAAGAGGTGGGTAGAAAGGAGAAATCAACTAGGGAATTCTTCCCCTGTATGTGCACACCCATACTTACAAGCATAGATCAACAACAATAACCCAAAATTGGGGAAAACATGGTACGACAACATTTCATTAATTTGAAGGTATCGTGGCAAATAACATGGCTTCCTAAACTTACCTGCAAACGTGATCTGAAATCGGCACCGCCGTGTGCCCATGAGAGGCACCGCAAGCATAGAGAAGAGAAGGCTTCAGCGGTGGCTGTGCATGGAAACTATCAACAAATTAATGGGCCCGAGAGAGAACAAACATGAGTGGGTGATCGTTTCTAAAAGCTTGGGTATATATAGGTGTAGGTATTACGTGATCTGCAACTAACAGGAGAGAGGAGCCGAAAGCCCAAATCAGGTGTTTCATGAGAACTCAACAAAATCAGGTAAATAAGGGGATAAATAAATCTGAGTTACTGTGCGACCACTTTTGTTATAACCTCATTTTTCCTAAACTATGTAATGAGATTTGTAAATCTCCTTTCTATGATAAATGAAATCAATGGTTGATTTATTTGTTTGTATTGGATGGATTTCATTAACAATAGCCATGTTTGGTTGCTTAGTGGGCTTTATTGGCTATTGAGCCCAATTACAAGAAAAAGAGAAATAAAAAAGGAATTTATCTAATAAAAGGAATAAATAAGAAAGGGATAAAGGATAAGAGAAAAGGGCAAAGGAATATTTCCCAAGATGGGATTTCGTGCCTTTAGGGCTCCTTGAGGTCCAAGGAATCCAAGATGATAAGATAATGGCAAAAGAAAGAGAAAATATCAATTAATTTTGTTTTATTAATGAATAACTTGCATATGAAGGAAACATCCTTTTCCTTTAGAATTAGGGTTTCAAATTTAATATACAAGTAGATAATGCCAAGACAAAGTTTCCTCTAAAATTTGAGTGAAAAATAATAAATGGGGAGAGAGATATGATTTTTGCAAGATTTCATTGTTTAATACCCTTTTCCCTCATTTTCAAGAAATTATAAATAAGGGAGCGATGACAACCGTTGGATGCCCCGCGTGGTCCAGAGGATCACAAATCCAACGGTAGTTGTCCATCACCCACCTCAAGTCAGAGAAGGAAAGGGAGAGGGAAACCAAGATTTCCCAATGTGATTTCCTCGCATTTCTACCCACCTGCCACAAATCCAAGAGCAAGAGGGTCTTTGGGAGGCGATTCCGCGCACAACTGACCCTATTCTTAGGGTGTTTTGAGGTTTCTAGAGGAAAAGCTCAATCGGGCTGAGGGACAGGCGACAGCGAGGGTAGGGAAACCCTAACGGAGCCCCGAAATCCTATAAATAGACCCCCTCTCAATTCCTCACATCATTACAATCCCAAATGGCTGCCTATTGAGTCCTAGATCACTCTCTACCTCTAGATCAATCCCTCTCCGGCGAGAGCTCCGCCTCGGTGCCGCCGCGAGTCGAGCGTCAGCAAAGGAAGAGGACGACGAGCAGTGATCGTCCGATCGTGTTCCATTGTGGTCTCGCGAAGAGATCCAATGATCTCAGGCTCGGTCGGCTTAGTTACCTCACGAGTGGAGGCGCACGACGTAGATCGTCGGATCCAAAGGGTGGACCAATGGACTACTGATCGAGCAGCCTCTCTGCTCAAATATTCCAGAAAATATGTTTTCCTTGTAAAATTTGTAGAAATTATTAGGAAACTCTAATAACAAAATTTAATATATGAACTTGATTTCGTTTCTATTCGCAAAAGTATGTTAAGTTGATGGAAAATGTATTAAAATTTGGTTAGAAACCCTAATTGAGATCAATGGATGAATCTTTGAAGATTAATAGGTTAATTCAAGTAATATTAACCCGTTGAATGATAATGATAGGCTTGAACTTGATTTAGATGAATAATTGCATGTTTTAGAGTTTTAAACCAAGTATGAATGATAATACATCTAGAAACCCTACTTTAGGGTAAAAGAAGAGAAGATCATATTTAATTCGAAAATATGGAAATATGATGTTAAATGATTATCCTAAGCCTGTTAGGAGAGATAGGATGAGAAACTTAGGGTTTATAAGTAGTTTTGTCTAATTAGGGTTTGAGGTACTAAAAGTGAAGGCAAAACCCTAAATTGCAAGTGAAACCCTAAAAAGGAACAGAAATCCTAAGAATCAAGTTGGTTTGGATAGATCTTGATAAAAGGAAATTGTATGTTTATTTCATGATTCTTGTACTTGCTTGCTTGATTGGATCTCCCTACTTGGTTGATTCTATCTTAAAAATAAGTAGTACATGTATGTGGTTATTTATGAGTAATCGATTTAGTTTCACGGAGTTTTCTCGAATGATTGATTGAATTGGATGCAACCTAACTATTGGATGTTCATTTATACAAATCTTTAAAGTCATTATGATTATCACAATTAATTATAAATGTGCATTCTCTCACCTACATGCCACCCTGATGTATGATGTGTGACCAAGCCCTGGAGGGAAGTTCAATTAGGTCAAGCCCAAGAGGGAAGACCATTGGGCACTATGAGAGGTGACCCCAAGCACCAAGCTCAGGATGAAGAAGGTGGCCTTATGTTTCTTGCATGACTATTGGGCACCATGAGAGGTGACCCCAGGAACCAAGCTCAGGATGGAGAAGGTGGCCTTATGTCTAGTGCAAAGGAAAAACCCTAGAGAGGGTATTCCAGGGTTAGGGCAAAAGTGGTGGAGAACGTCACATTGAAAAAGTAATTTGGATTGTTAAATAACTTAATTGTGATATTTAGGCTGTTGGCAATATTTGTAAAATTTTGGTTGTCCCCACATACTGGTATATTCATTTATGCTGACCGACGTTTTGTTTGTCGGCGTTTTAAGTACAATAAGAAAAAGACAAACAGTAAAGTGATACATTGTGAATATATGAATTAAAGTACAAGGAGGATTAGTTAGAATAGACTCTAGTTGTGGATAGAAGTCTAGAAATCCAAGATTTTAATAAGGTATGTAAAGTTTTATTTTATTCCAGCTTTTCAGTATAATTTTGGTAGAATTAGTAATTATTATTGATTATTTGTCGAACCATTGATCCGGAAAATTGGGATAACGGCTCTGACCTTTTGGTCTCCCTTAATTGGGGGTTACCGGGAGGCGGGGTCATTACATTTGGTATTAGAGCATTGGTTCCTCGTTTAATCCTTAATAATTATTAAATTTTACAAACATTGTAGAACCGAGGGAGTTATTAGAGGATTTTTCAAAAGACAGAGGTGTCTAGAAAAGGATCACGGTCCAGGTGCTGGCAATATTTTCCTCCGCCCTGCTAGTCGGTCACGAGGACTCCCGAATGCAGTGTGACTGTCTGGCCAATGTCTTAGGTTCTGACTCGAAATAAGATACATTTAGGACTCTCATCTTTTTCGTCCCTTCTCAACCATAATTCATTTAAGGATTCTAAGATTTATGATTTTCTCTGTCTTCCCCACCCTCCTGAGGTATGGGTAAGTATGATAAGTTTTAAGGAATCCTCCATCAAATTAATAAAAGATACATAAATAAGATGTCATCGACATAAGTATAATTAGTTTAAACGTAGACTAAAGGTCTGTTTGTATGCTTATGTAGATGGCTCGAGTGAAGACCGTTGCTATCCCTGAGGCCACCAATGGTGGTGGGCCTTCCGCAAGGGAAAGGGGTCTTCTGAGAAGAGGAAGAGGAACCATGGTGGTGAATCCTCGAAGAAGAGGAAGAGACCTGAGGGAGTTGCAGGTGAAGTCCCCGATCCTGAACCGATACCCTTTGACAACCTCGAGATGGAACAGGAAGAGGAACCTATGTTCAAGGATGAGGACAAAGTGGAAGAGGACCAATCAGGAGGTCTAGAACCGACAATGGTGGTTCACACCCCTGACGCCTTATGGATGGAACAACAGAAGAGGATTAATGAGGCCATCAATGCTCTGGCCCTTAGGGACATAGCTAGAGACGAGAATGGTGAAATTCTCCTTGTTCGTCCCCAACTCGGAGTCACCATTCTGGACTTCGTCAAGATGAACATCGAGAGATTCTTGGGAGAGGATAAGACAGAAGTGGTCGACAAAGCGGAGGCTTGGCTGCTGGCAGTCGAGAATGGGTTCTGCATGCTTGAGGTACAGCCAAACAAGGAGGTTCTTTTTTCTACTCACCTCTTGGAAGGAGCAGCCAAGATATGGTGGGAAAACAATATCATGGGATGAGATTTAAGTGAAGAACCGATGGCATGGACCGACTTTAAGACTATCTTCACCGCCATATTCATCCCCGTCTCAGCTAAGAAGGAGAAGGAAAGACAGTTCACCAGCATGACCCAGGGTAACTCATCTATTGCGGACTTTGGTCACAAGTTCCGCATCTTGGAACACTTTGGACACATGATGGATGAGGAAAGAAGGATAGACCATTTCATAGAGCGTCTTCATCCTACCATCAATCCCCATGTGATGGCAAGTAAACCAAAAACCTTCTCTGAAGCCTACAATACCACCTTGGACAGGGAGAGGATTGTGATGCCTTCTTAGAACCCCTCCAAAGGATATTTGGGTTTTACTGAAGGAACTCAGGGACAGAAGAATGACCATAAGAAAGGACAAGGGTGTAATCACAACAAGGGCAAGCATGGACACAAAGGAAAGCCACATGGTGATAATCGCTTTCTGAAGTGTCATAACTGTGGACGGTCACATCTTGGGAAGTACCGCTTCGAGAAGAGGGTGTGCTACCGTTGCCAACAAGAGGGACACTTCATCACCAACTGTCCTCATCCTGATCCGAGAGGTCTAATGGCAGCACGACTAATGGCAGTAGCACCCCCAGCAGGAGGAGGAGCACCAGTTGGAGGTCCCCTTGTGGGAGAGAAAAGGCAATCCAGAGTATTCACCATCGAAAATGAATAAGCCCAGGCGAATGCTAATAGGTTGATCGAGGGTAATAACCTATAGATTTTTCCTTTTAGTTTAGTAGATCATGTAATAGCTATCTAATATGCTATGAACTATGTAGTCATGTTTGAAGTCATGGGACAAAATGTAAAAGCTCTTTTTGATTCTGGTTCTACTAATACTTTTATTTCGAGAAATCTGACAACTATGCTTTGTTTGGACATCAAGGATTTAGGTTATGTTTTGGATGTCACAACCCCGAGTGGTCGCATATATACATCTCTTTTAAAAACCCATGTCTTGCCAGTTAAGTATCTGAACCATGAACTTTCCACTGACTTCATCATCCTCGATATGAATGATTTTGATGTAATCATTGGTATGGATTGGCTTTACACCTATAGATCTCAGATTGACTGTAGGGAGAAGAAGATTCTTATTAGGAAGCCTGGCCATCCACCCTTCACCATTTGAGGAAGGAGAGATGCAACTACCATCCTTTATGTGTCAGCATTGAAGGTTGAGCAGATGATATCCAAAGGTTTCTCATCATACCTAGCCATAGTTACCGAACCTGAGACCAGGGTGCGACCCTTAGAGGAGATAGAGGTGGTTCGGGAGTATGTGGAGTGTTTCCAGATGATCTACCAGGAATTCCCTCTGAGAGAGAGGTGGATTTCTCCATTGAGTTAGCTCTCGGAACTAACCCTATACGTAAGGCACCCTATAGAATGACCCTTGTCGAGTTGCTCGAGTTGAAAACCCAGTTGCAGGAGTTGTTAGAAATATGTTTTATCCGGCCCAGTACATCACCATGGGGAGCACCAGTCCTCTTTGTGAAGAACAAGGATGGATCGCTCCAGATGTGTATTGATTATCAGATGATAAACCAGGTGACCATTAAGAACAAGTACCATTTGCCCAGGATAGATGACTTGTTTGACCAACTCAAAACGGCTCAAGTCTTTTCCAAGATTTATTTGAGGTCAGGATACCACTAGGTGAGAAGTGAGGATATACCGAAAACGGCTTTCTGAACCCGATATGACCATTATGAGTTTGTGGTCATGCCGTTTGGGTTGTCCAATGCACCCAGTGTCTTTATGAACCTTATGAACAGTGTGTTCCAACTTTTCCTTGATTCCTTTGTAATAGTGTTCATAGATGACATCTTAGTGTACTCTGATGACCTAGCCCAACACCGTGACCATTTGGGTAGAGTCCTTGATATCCTGAGAAAGCAGAAGTTTTACGAAAAGTTCTCAAAATGTTAGTTTTGGATAGACCAAGTCATGTTTCTCAGACACATCAACTCAGGAGGAACGATCACCGTAGATCCAATCAAAGTGTTTGCAGTTCGAGACTGGCCTGCACCGAAGAACCCCTCTGAGATTCACAGCTTCTTGGGGTTGGCCGAATACTATCGACGCTTCATCAAGGATTTCTCGAAGACCGCCTTGCCGCTGACCATGTTGACTCGGAAGGATGTGAAGTTCATGTGGTCCGATGTGTGTGAGACTCGTTTCCAAGAGCTAAAGGAGAAGCTAACCACTGCCCCAATGTTGACCCTACCTTTCGGCAATGAGGGTTTGTTGATATTCACCGACGCTTCGAAGATGGGACTTGGTTGTGTGTTGGAACAAGACCTGCATGTGGTTGCATATGCTTCCTGGCAACTCAAGCCCAACGAGGTGAATTACCTGACGCATGACTTAGAAATGGTTGCTATCATCCATGTGTTGAAAATATGGCGGCATTACCTGTACGGTGCTACCTTCGAGATCCTCACTGACCATAAGAGTTTGAAATACCTCCTGACACAGAGAGACTTGAACCTACAACAACGACGATGGATGGAGTACATGAAGGATTACGACTTCATCATCACCTATCATCCTAGTAAGGCGAATGTTGTAGCTGATGCTTTGAGTGAAAAACAACTCAGGTGTGCAACTGTTTTGTCCAGTCAATGGAAGAGCTTAGAGGAGATGGTGGAATGGACTCCACAACTGCTAGAGGATCGAGTCTAACTGGCCAACATCCAGATTCAGTCAGAGTTGTTAGGCGAGATCATGATAGCACAGTTGGTCAGTGGGGAACTCGACAAGATGAAGGGCTTGATGAAGAAGCCACAAACCCGTCTCTCAGTGGCAGTAGATGGAGGAATTAGATTCGAGAATCGTATATGGGTTCCTGAGGATTCACCGCTAAGGGAACGTAACTTGCAAGAGGCTCATGGTTCTAAGTACACAATACACCCGGGAACTACCAAGATGTTTAAGGACATGCAGAAGTATTTCTGGTGGCCAAGAATGAAGAGAGACATTGTGACATATGTGGCCAGCTGTCTTACGTGCCAAATGGTGAAGGCTGAACACCAACGACCCAGTGGACTTTTATAGTCGATAGAGATTCCAGAGTGGAAATGGGAACATATCACCATAGATTTTGTGGTGGGTCTACCTCGGACCAAGAAAGGTCATGATGCGATATGGGTTGTGGTAGATCACCTTACCAAGTCAGCACACTTCCTTGCCCTAAAGACCAATGCCAAGGTGTCAAATCTAGCTGATTTGTATATTAGAGAGATAATACGTTTGCATGGCGTACCCGGTTCCATCATCTCTGATAGAGACCCAAAGTTTACTTCCAAGTTGTGGAAGCAAGTTCAAGAGGAACTTGGTACAAGGTTGAAGTTTAGTACCGCTTATCACCCCCATACGGATGGTCAGTCAGAGAGGACGATCCAGACATTAGGGGATCTGTTGAGAGCTTGTGTGCTCGATTGGGGTGGATCTGGGAACAATACTTACCTTTAGCTGAGTTTGTCTACAACAACAGATACCGAGCCAGTATCGGGATGCCTCCGTATGAAGCTCTTTATGGGAGACTGTGTCGGTCACCGCTTCACTGGGATGATGTTGGTGAGAGGACCTTGTTGAAGTTAGATGAACTCCAAGTGTATGTTGATAAAGTCGCTTTGATCAAGCAGAGGCTGAAGAAAGCCCAAGATCAACAGAAGTCGTATGCTAATGCGAAGCGTACTGACGTGCAATTCACTGTGGGAGAGCATGCATTTCTGAAAATCCGACCGCTCCGAGCTATAGCCAAGAATAGAGGAAAGTTGAGTCCCCGATACGTGGGTCTGTTTGAGGTATTAGAATGGATTGGTGAAGCTGCATATCATTTGGCATTACCCCCTCAGTATAGTATGATGCATGATGTGTTTCACGTGTCCAATCTGAAGCGATATGTGCAAGATCTGAGCCATGTACTGAGCATTGAGCCTATTGAGCTTCAAGGGAAGCTGACCTATCCTGAGTCACCTTTGCGGATTCTAGATACCAAGGTGAAAGAACTCAGATGTAAGAATATAGAGATGGTAAAGGTTCTTTGGAAACACCATGGAAAGGATGAGGCCACATGGGAGCTGAAGATGGATATGGAAAAAGCATATCCTGATTTGTTTGTTTGATTGTTGAATTTTAAGGACAAAATTCCTATAAGGAGAGGAGGATGTTATAACCTCATTTTTCCTAAACTATGTAATGAGATTTGTAAATCTCCTTTTTATGATAAATGAAATCAATGATTGATTTATTTGTTTGTATTGGATGGATTTTGTTTACAACAGCCTTGTTTGGTTGTTTAGTGGGCTTTATTGGCTATTGAGCCCAATTACAAGAAAAAGAGAAATAAAAAGGAATTTATCTAATAAAAGGAATAAATAAGAAAGAGATAAAGCACAAGAGAAAAGGGCAAAGGAATATTTCCCAAGATGGGATTTCATGCCTTTAGGGCTCCTTGAGGTCCAAGGAATCCAAGATGATAAGATAATGGCAAAAGAAAGAGGAAATATCAATTAATTTGGTTATATTAATGAATAACTTGCATATGAAGGAAACACCCTTTTCCTTTGGAATTTGGGTTTCAAATTTAATATACGAGTAGATAACGCCAAGACAGAGTTTCTCTAAAATTTGAGTGAAAAATAATAAACGAGGAGAGAGATGATTTTCACAAGATTTCATTGTTTAATACCCTTTTCCCCCTCGTTTTTATGAAATTAGAAATAAGGGAGTGATGAAAACCGTTGGATGCCCCACGTGGTCCAGAGGATCACAGATCAAACGATAGTTGTCCATCGCCCACCTCGAGTCAGAGAAGGAAAGGGAGAGGGAAACTGAGATTTCCCAATGCTATTTCCTCGCATTTCTTCGCACCTGCCACAAATCCAAGACCACGAGGGTCTTTGGGAGGCAATTCTGCGCACAACCGACCCTATTATTAGGGTGTTTCGAGGTTTCTAGAGGAAAAGCCCAATCAGGCTGAGGGACAGGTGGCGACGAGGGTAGGGAAACCCTATTGGAGCCCCCAAATCCTATAAATAGACCCCCCTCTCAATTCCTCACATCATCGTGATCCCAAACGGCTGCCTCTCGAGTCCTAGCTCCCTCTCTAACTCTAGATCAATCCCTCTCCGGTAAGAGCTCCGCCTCGGCGCTGCCGCGAGTCGAGCGTCAGCAAAAGAAGAGGACGACAAGCAGTGATCGTCCGATCGCGTTCCACCGTGGTCTCGCAAAGAGATCCAATGGTCTCAGGCTCGGCCAGCTTAGTTACCTCTGAGTGGAGGCGCACGACGTAGATCGTCAGATCCAAAGGGCGGACCAACGGACTACTGATCGAGCGGCACCTGATTGTTGGTAAATCGCCCTCTCTGCTCAAATATTCCAGAAAATATGTTTTCCTTGTAAAATTCGTAGAAATTACTAGGAAACTCTAATGACAAAACTTAATATATGAAAGTTGATCAGAAAAATACGAGGAACAATATAAAAATGATTTGAGAACCTAATTTCGTTTATATTAACAAAAGTATATTAAGTTGATGGAAATGTATTAAAATTTGGTTAGAAACCCTAATTGAGATCAATGGATGAATCTATGAAACTTAATAGGTTAATTTGAGTAATATTATCATGTTGAATGATAATGATAGGCTTGACTCTGATTTAGATGAATAATTGCATGATTTAGGGTTTTAAACCAAGTATAAATGATAATGCATCTAGAAACCCTACTATAGGGTAAAAGAAGAGAAGATCATATTTAATTCAAAAATATGGAAATATGTTGTTAAATGATGATCCTAAGCTTGTTAGGAGAGATAGGATGAGAAACTTAGGGTTTATAAGTAGTTTTGTCTAATTAGGGTTTGAGGAACTAAAAGTGAAGGAAAAACCCTAAATTGCAAGTGAAACCCTAAAAAGGGGTAGAAACCCTAAAAAGGAATAGAAATCCTAAGAAGCAAGTTGGTTTGGATAGATCTTGATAAAAGGAAATTGTATGTTTATTTCAAGATTCTTGTACTTGCTTGCTTGATTGGATTTCCCTACTTGGTTGATTCTATCTCAAAAATCAGCAGTACATGTATGTGGTTATTTATGAGTAACCGATTTAGTTTCACAGAATTTTCTCAAATGATTGATCGAATTGGATGCAACCTAGCTGTTGGATGTTCATTTATGCAAATCTTTAAAGTCACTATGATTATCACAATTAATTATAAATGTGCATTCTCGCACCTACATGCCACCCTGATGTATGATGTGTGATCAAGCCCTAGAGGGAAGATCAATTAGGTCAAGCCTAAGAGGGAAGACCATTGGACACTATGAGAGGTGACCCCAGGCACCAAGCTCAGGATGGAGAAGATGGCCTTATGTTTCTTGCATGACTATTGGGTACCATGAGAGGTGACCCCATGCACCAAGCATAAGATGGAGAAGGTGTCCTTATGTCTAGTGCAAAGGAAAAACCCTAGAGATGGTATTCTAGGGTTAGGGCAAAAGCGGTGGAGAATGTCACATTAAAAACGTAATTTGGATTGTTAAATAACTTAATAGTGATATTTAAGTTGTTAGCAATATTTGTGAAATTTTGATTGTCCCCACATACTGGCATATTCATTTATGCGGACCGACGTTTTGTTTGTCAACGTTTTAGGTACAATAAGAAAAGGAAAAATAGTAAAGGGATACATTGTGAATATATGAATTAAAGTACAAGGAGAATTAGTTAGAATAGACTCCAGTTGTGGATAGAAGTCTAGAAATTTAAGATTTTAAAAAGGTATGCAAAATTTTATTTTATTCCAGCTGTTTCAATATAGTTTTGGTAGAATTAGTAATTATTATTGATTATTTGTCGAACCATTGATCTAAAAAATTGGGATAACGACTCTAAATTTTGGTCTCCCTTAATTGGGGGTTAGCGGGAGGCGGGGTCGTTACAACTTTCCTTTTCTCACATGAGGTAAAGATGACTGACAATCATCTGATCCACCATCCAATGGTTGGGGATCTGCACGTGAGATAAAAGGGGTGTGTGACACATATATTTGATTCCTAATCAATTTCAAATAAAGTATGTACTAAATCATTTCCCTTTTTCTCTCTTCATTTGAGGGTGCAAACAAAATCTAAATTTAATGAAATTTGGCAGCTAGCCTATTTTGGACTTGAGAAATCTAAATATGACATCCGTGTTCTCTTTTGATGACTCAAAATATTTTATTTAATTCTTTCAAAGAAATTCATATTTTCTCTTTCTTATCATATCAGAGACTTTTAGAATTATCCAATTTTGGTGAAACTTCACCCACAAGCAAACTAAAAAATGTGGAACACGGATTTGCCATAAATTTTGTCCTTTGAGATTATTTAATACATTGTTTATTATTTTGGGGCTTTTACATATTTTCTCTCTCCTAATCTACACATGTGTATCAAAGACTATCCAAATTAGATGAAAATTCACCCAAAGGTTATTTTCAATGTGTAGATTAAGAATCTAAGATTATGTTCCACTTTTGGAGCCATTAAATACTTTATTTCATATTTTCAAGGAAAATCACCTTTTCTTTTCAGAATAAAATAGATATAATTATTACTATCCCAAAATTACGAAACTTGGCTTGTAAGCCAAACCAAACCCAAGAAAAATGAATATCAAGTTATCTTTAACCAATTATTCCTCCTTTTATAAATTTTAGCCCATTGTCCAATATTACCACTATTTTTTATATTAAATAATTCAATATCACATCAACATATTTAATGCATTATTATTCATTCATTTTTCTCTTCCTTGCTCCATAAGGCTAAGGAATGTTCTAGAATGAATCTATTTTATCATTATCTCACATAAGTGGTAAATTTGCATTTAGAACCTCATTAAAAATATTTATTGAGGTATTTATACATAAACCCATACATTAGAATAAATGGTGATTAAATTCACCGCAAACCACTAATAATTCCACGAAGTCAACATCAAAGACAAAAAGAATAGAAAAGATAGGAAAAATTTAGGAATAGGGACAAACTGAGAGTATACCCAGATTTTAGTTCATTACAATTTCTTACCTGTGTTTCTTTATTTCAAAAGGAAGAATGAATTGAATTAAATGATGATACATAAAACTTAGGATATGGATGATGAAACTATGATCATAGGTATAGGCATTGGCAACAAACATATATTTTTTTTCCTAGGAACCTGTCCGACATTTCATCATTAGGAGTAAATCATGGATAGTCCCCATTTTGTGACTATTATTGAACAGTTAACTTCACCTAGGATGTAAGTGTATAATGTGTATTTGGTTATCAAAATGTTTTGTCAGCACTTCCCCATTTGTTTTCTAAGTACCTATGTTGGTGGACATTTGCCCATCTACATCAGTATACTTGGAGAATCGTTGGGAAATGCTACCAATTTTTTTTTTTGAAAATCGAATACACATTATACACTTACTAGTGAGATTAGGTGTTCAAGAATGAGATAGGAGGTACACATTCATTACTAAATCCTAAACCCTAATCTGTAAATCATAAACCCTAATGTTTAAATCCTAAACCCTAATTTATAAACCCTTATCCCTAAATCCAAAATAATAATCTCTAATCTATTTGTAAATCCCAAACCCTAATCATGTAAACCCTAAATCCTAATACTTATTTTTTCTTTGATCATAGAATGGATATATCATGGATGTCCATTCCAAATCACTACACCATGGAGTTTATTGCTGGTCTTGATCAATTTATAAGATTTGCAGAGGAACATAAGAAACAACCCGGAGATAGGTTCTATTATGCATGTAGGCATTGAAATAACAACTTGAAAGTCAACATTGTTGACGAAATCAAAAGTCACGTCATGTGCAACATGATTATATCGAGATATACATAATGGTACTGGTATGGAGAGAATCCATGATGAGATCAATAGATGTCGATAACAATACTCGTGTTGAAGAAGAAATTGCCCCCAATGATGTAGATGTGAACGAACCGATTCCAATAGACATGTTTTATGTGATGCTAGATAGTTGTGGGGTGGAGCACACTGATCCACCTTCCTTACTTAGAAACATTATGCATGATGCTGAGAGGCTGTTATACTTAAGTTGTACTAAGTTTATGAAGCTGAGCATTGTCTTGAGATTGTATACTCTGAAGGCTAACAATAGATGGAGCGACAAAAGCTTCACGTCATTGTTGTCTTTCTTGAAAGAAATTCTTCCTGAAGGCAACGAGCTTCCAATCTTAACATACGAATTAAATAAAACGTTTTGCCCAATGGGAATGCAGGCTAATTAAAATAAATGCATGCCCATATGACTAAATGCACGCTAAGAAGATAAATGCATGCCCGAATGACTATGTGTATTTCAAAATGACTATGTCAATTTAAAAGATTGTCCGAAATGTGGGGCATCAAGATACAATATGATGACTTCGGGGAAGTCCAAAACTGGCTCTCCTGCCGAGGTGACATGATATCTACTTATAATACCACAGTTTCAACGCTTATTTTCTAATTCAATGGATCAGAAGAATTTAAGGAAGTATGCAAAGGTAAAGGAAAATAATGATGAAATCCTACGAAATGCATCAGATTCCCCACAGTGGAAGAAGATTGATTTATTGTACCCTAAATTTGTTGAAGAAGTCAGGAATCTAAGACTTGGGCTTTGGACCAATGGGATGAATCCATACAACACATTGAGCAGCCAACATTTCACTTAGCCTATTATGTTTGTTATATACAATCTTCCTCCCTGGTTGTGTATGAAAAATATGTGTGTTATGCTATCGTTATTGATATCAGGCTAAACAACCTTGAAATGATTCTATTATTTATCTTGAACCTATGGTTGATGACTTAAAGAAACTTTGGGGACAAGGTCTGATGACCTATGATGTTTTGCGTAGAGAGACATTTTGTTTGCATGCTATGCTATTTCGGACTATTAATGACTTTCCACCATATCAAAATTTGTCTAGATACAATATAAAAGGATCCAAAATATGCCTTATATGTGAAGAGAAACTTATTCAATACGACTAAAATTAGGCGACAAGACTGTATACCTTGGTCGTCGAAGGTTTATTCCAAAAGTTCATCCTTATCGAAGGTTGTGCATAGCGTTCAATAGATCGAATGAGGAATTGAGTGCCCTTAAACCTATATCAGGAGAGGTTGTTTATGAAAGAGGAAAAGACTTTATCAATGAATTCAGTAAGAGACCACAATGTACAATTCCCACATTGAGTGACAAATCTTTATTTAAGAAGAGGTCAATATTTTGGGATATTCCTTATTGAAATTCTTTGGTAGTTAGGTATTGTATCGATGGCATGCATGTTGAGAAAGATGTTTGTGATAGTGGCATTGGTACTATGTTCAATATACCAGGTAAGACTAAAGATGACATCAAATCCAAAATTGACCTACGTGAAATGAAAATAACGAAAAACTAATAGGAGTGATTAAAAAATATATTTACCTCCTACTTGTTACACATTGTTTAGAAAGGAGAAGAAAACTTTTTGGGAGTGCTTGCTCAATGTTAAGGTACCACATAGATACTGTTCCAATATCCGTATACTGGTATAAATGAAAGATCTGAAGCCGATAGGTCTTAAATCTCATAATTGTCACACTCTAATGCAACAAATATTACCCATGATAATTTGATCTATACTGCCAATAGCCAAATCATGTAAGGTTTACAAGCATTAGGCTTTGTTTCTTCGACACTCTAAGCAACAAAGTTATTGATATTGAGAATATCAATAAGTTATAAAGAGAAGTGGTTGTTATCCTATGCTAGTTTGAGATTTATTTTCCTCTTTCATTCTTTGATATCATGGTACATCTTGTTGTCCATTTGACTAGGGAAGTGAAAATTTTAGAACAAGTTTTCTTACATTGGATGTATCCTTTTAAACGGTACATGAGTTTTTAAAGGTGATGTTCGAAGTCTTTATCGGTCTGAAGGGAGTATTATTGAGGGTTATGTGACAAGCGAGGTTATGAACTTTTGCAGTGACTTTCTGAGTTGTAATGAAGTTCTTGTAAATGACAAAAATATTAAGGACTATTTTGCAAAGGGACTTTAGGAGCATGACTACAAGTAATCAGTCGTGAGCTATGGGAATAAGCTCACTTGTGTATTTTACACAACATCGACAAAGTGAGGGTTTATATCAATGAACATACCAATTTCATCAAGAAATAATATCCTCAAGCCAATTCAATTTGTCTTGCTAGAGAGTAGAACAAGACATTTATTAGGAAGTTTGAAAAAAAAGTCTTACGTCAGCTATCTCAAACACCATATAATGTTGATGAAAATGTCAAATGCCTCGCCGTAAATAAAAAATGAATGTTATATCTTATTAAGGGTTTGACATAAATGGATTCTCATATTACACAAAACATCAAGATGATGAGAGCGTCGTCCAAAATAGTGAGGTCACCCTTCAAGTGTCTTCATTGTTTTTTTCTAGTGCGAAGGATAAGAGTTCACGTGAAGCTAAAATGTCATATTACAGTGTCATTGAAGACATATGAGAGTTTGACTACGTAAATTTCAAAATTTTGATCTTTAAGTGTAATTGGATTGACAACACCAAAGGAGTTGTAGTGGATGAATTCAATTTTACATTAGTGAATTTTGAAGAGATTGGCGGGAAGGATGAACCATTCATAATGGCATTATAGGAGAAGCAAGTATTTTATATCAATGATCCTACAAATGAAAAATGATTAGTTGTTTTTCATGATAAAAGACAGTTCATTGAAGATCCTACAAATGAAGAGTACTATAAAAAGTATGATGACTCCCAGTCTTTTCGCTATTGGATTTCCAACACCAAATATTCAAACACCAAATATTCAAACTGACGATGACTTACATGTGCTGGAAATCACACTGAGGGAATATTAATTGATAAACGATCTCAATATTAGAGGCATGTTTTTATTTTTTTAAATGTTAGATGTGCATTTTATAATCTTATATTTCATTGTTTGATTATTTTTATATGACATTTTTTCTGATGGTGTATGACCATGAGTATGATGACTGTGAGATGATTACCATGAGGATGAGCAGCATCCTCCTAACACTGGCAAATTGTGCATTGTTTTATCAACACTCTATGCATTTTACAATATGCATATCTTGTTGTATCACATTTAATAAGTTGTATCTCTTTATGACCTATATGTACTTTTTGTCAATTTTAGGTTGAGGATGTACATCCTCAAGATCTTGTTCAGCTTGATGAGTGATTAAAAAAATCAAAAATAAGGGGCATCACCATGATGAATAAGTTGATACAACAAAGGAGTAATGGAATAAGTTGTTTGTTTAGTTTGATCATGCAATACATCCTATTAGAAAGAACCAGAGCTACTTGTCGCTTGAAGAGGCATCAATTAGAGAAACTAAAACGTTGAAACCCACACAATGGTGAAAGGTAACAAGTGCACGAAAGCCTAGATAACAAGGCTCAAACTTAATCGCAAACATGCTACACAAGTCCTACAAGTAACAAGATATGCTACACAGCTGTGCATACTTATTCCTATACAGCTATGCACAACAGCAGAGTGCAACAAGTTGCATGCAACTCGAACTCAGCTGCAGAAGAAAGGGATACGCCTCATGCGTTTTCTGCGAGCATCTTACGCAACGATGATGGATCAGTAACGGGCACACGACATACAAAATTCTGGCATACGTGAGCAACGACCATCTTATCCGCTGGGGAACTCTTTGCCATTTGGGCTATGTTGGGATTGTTCTCCTCCCAGAACTCAATATCTTCTCTATTACTTGGATCTATCTGGATAACCTGTGCATCCACAATTATTACGGCATGTGGTACTGCTACTAATCATGTCACAGAAGTCAACTACATCTCAGGCAAAAAGCTTAGAAATGATAAATGGCTGAGATACTTACGATCCTGGTAGGTTCGAATGACTCATACGCAGTTGAAATCATGTCATCAAACTCCGAGGATCCTTTTGCCCCAACCAGTACAATTTGCTTCCAGGAAACAACAGAAAGTAGATCTGCCGCACAACACATCAGAGGAACAGCAAGGCTTTGATCTTTCAATCTTGATTCAAAAACCGCCTGAAACGTTGGAAACATTAAATAAACATTCTAAAAGGGGACTGGCGGTACAGCTTGTTGCCCATCTGCCTTATTATTTTGATACTTAATAAAGAAAATAAACATCTAAACTCACTCCCATCACAATGATAAACAACACAAGAGTTCCAAATAGATCTCCAAGCTTAGATGATAGCTAACGGGAAACATACCAGGAGATGCTCTGCAGTCCTGTGATAGTACTCTGACTTGTCACCAGATAACATGGAAGAAAGCCTTACGAGATTTAGTGCAGCCACAGAATTTCCTGAAGGTTCAGCTCCATCATGATCCTCTTTCACTCGGAGCAAGACAGAAGGGTCCTCTCCAGGAGTGTTATAGTAGCCGCCACCTTCTCTATCAAGAAACAACTCATCCTGGAAAGTGATGAAAACACAAGATAATGGTTACCAGAGGATCAAAGTAGTAGTTTGCTTCACGCGAAAGTCCACATGCCTGAGTAGTTTGCAGTTGTATTGCCCAGGATAACCATCTGGTCTGGCCGCTACATTCATATAGGTCCAGCAAAGCAGAAATGAAGAAAGCATAATCATCCAAGAACCCAGGTGCCGTGGATGGACCATTTCTGTAGCTATGCTGCAGTCGGTGCATATGGCCATCATATAGATTATCCCGTATGAAAGATGCTGCTTTTTCTGCCACATCCAAGTATTCTCTAGGCTGGGTAGCACACATTGAAGAGATTAGCTTACAAGTCTTTACATCTATAGAATCTAAAAGAGGCTTTACTCGAATTTTCTCTTGAATTATATAAGACGCTTGTTTCCTACACCATTTACTTTGTATGATAGAGATTAGTTGTTGTAAGCATGTAAAGTTTGCAGCCCCATCAAAAGGGGTATAATACCCCACTCCATAGGCTAAGGTCTAACGTAAAATGGTCCTAAAATGACACTAATCCTCTTATGCGGGGAAATCAAAGGTGTTCAATAGCCTAGCAAGTACATATTAACAATTTCCAGTATAAAACAGGGCAATAAGGATAGATAGGCTTTTAATACCCATTCGTCCATGGCAAAGAAGATTTTATGAATAAGAAAACCCAGACGAACATAACAAAAAGAACAAGATGGTTAGGTATATTAAGATTTATACCTAGTTAACCTTTTTCTTTGGATAACATCAGGAGGGTTGAACCCCTGCCACCCCAATAACAAAAAAAACCACATATTTACCGATTTGGTTTGGTGGAATCATGCTGCTTTTATTTGCCCCAGCTCATTTATTTTAATTCGCTTAATGTTCTTGTTTACCAAAAACTTAGAGATTGATTAATACATATAGCCAGGTCATCAAGTAATGTTGTATCATCTTGCACTAAATGGTGTCCTTTGAACCCCAGGCCACAAGGCATATCACATATAAGGGAAGTTCGAACTATTATGTAAGAGGGGAATGCATTAAAATGTTGATGTTTTTTGCACAACTAGAAGCTTCGGCGACTCTGCTCTGTAGAGATAGTTAATCCATGCAAGGCAGATGCAAAATTGAACTTCAGGTTGAGTCTTCATATATGGACACATACTAATGACAGAAAAATAGAAAATAGGACTGACGTTGAGCCTTTTTGTCTGAATAAGCATCCAGAACCAACTACAAGAGCATCAACAACCCTAGAGTAATGAGAAAAGAGGAGACACTAGAGACTTCTGATGAACCTTCATACTAAGTTTCAATATTTTATCTGTTTATACCCAACTTTGTTTATTGCAAAGCATATAAGTTGTACTCAATTAAGTATAATACACCATTACATCATACATAACCCAATACAAGGAATGAAATGAAAGAAATAAAATCACCATCACTAACAATATGATATGAATAGCAACATTTTCCCTCAGGCTGGAGCATTAATGATCATGCATACCCATCAAAATTTTGCCTTCTAGGTTCAAAATTGTCACAGTAAAATATCTATGGACAGATTAACAGAGCGCTCTTGAGATCTTGATAATGATCAGTTTTTTTCAGCATAGCTAATTCTCACTCAGTGGCAACCACACTTATTAGATTGGTTGCTAGCAAGGAAGGTAGGTACTTGATTGTCACCGTACACAACTACTACACTGTTTATCTGATAACCAAACTAAACAATGTAGTTCTTTGACCTACAATAGTCCACAGGCATTACGAGCTATGACCTACATCTGCCATTTACACTAGGTCTATCCACATGATTCTTCTTTTGCTCATAAATATGACTAGATTACGACCAAAGAGATACTACAACCAAAAGTAAACCTGTCTAAACAAGAATTTGAATAGTTAAATATGAACTAGATTGATATTCCATTTTCCTGTAAAACAAACCTTTTCTAGGAGAGCAATTCTTTCGTTTCTCCTCAATATCTTCAATGTTATTGTACAAGTGACAAACTTGATCCACAAGAGACAACCAAACATACTTACCAATGAGTTCTGGACTGAGTGCATTGCACATACTGCCACACCATAGATTGGATTTTGATATCATATACATAAGTACTTTCAATACTAAAGACGACTCTTTTTTTTACTTCACTTTCTCATAGTAACAGAACATATTTCATACTCTAGCCCTCAAGAGAGGCCTTTGACCGCCAATCCTACTCATGTAAACCCTACTGCAGAAATAATTAAGGTGCACCTAATGCAGAGATAAGTAGCTCATATTATTCAAGTGTGTTTTCTACTAAAGGGGTACTACCTTTATAGACAAGTCAGGCAGTAGCCAATGTGGGACTAAATCACATGGCTTTACAATAGCCCAAATACAAGAAAATAAAACACAACCTAAATAAAGAAAACGACAACCAAAAAACGTCTAGTGAGTATCAGATCGTCGGCACCTACGTTCGTAAGTATACAAATATGGCATCTATAACATCAGCTACCCTTTGCCTTTTGTATTGCCTAACCCCACCTGACCTTGCTCCTACAATGTACAAGCCCTTGGTTCATTGCGACCAGCTCAACAAATTCAAAGCTCATTTTGCCGCCAGCCTAGAGTGAGGTTTTTCCTTCGTCCCCCCCCCGCTCGCAACTGGCTCTTTAACTGTTCGAGTCTTGCAACTCCAGTGGCCAACTCTAGCGGTTCCCAAACAGCGAGGCTTCTCCTCTTTACTTCCTTTGGAAACTTCCTCTCTGTTGCAGGACAACCCCCCCCCCCCCGGGGGGGGGGGGGGGCTAGTCTAGCTGGATGATGCCGTGGGTCTTTTCTATATACTCACTGCCACCTGAGGTCATTAAATTCTGAGGCATCTGCTACCGCCTACAAGGGGAGCCCTCGTTGCAAAATTATCTACAAGATGAATCCATCTGCTTCTTGTGACCATAGTCACAAATTCGGTATTTGGGATACGTACGGCCAAGTTGAAAAATTCGGAAATCGGGAATTATGCGGAAAATTCGGATAAAAATCAGTCAACGTACGGTAAAAGTTCGGTCAACTATTCAGAAAAAAATCGGCAAAAAGACGGATTATATATATATATATGTACATATACATGAACACATGCAAACATATATATACACCCACACATATAATGATTTAAAATAACTAAACATCAAACTGATTACCCTAATATTGAAAGAAGGGGAAGAAGTGGGAGCAGCAAGCAGCTGGCATAAATCAGGGAAGAAGGGGGGAGAATGGAGGAGGAAGATGGAGCGTACATGTAGAATGTCAAGGGTTACTCCTGGCTCAGGGTTGAGTCAGGGGATAGAGGAGGAAGGTTGGACGGTTTAGTGGAACCCTGTTACAAGTAAAACATGACGTGGAAAAAACAAATGTGGAGCAAAAGTACAGAACTGTATAAAACGGTAAAAAAAATGTATTGAACGCGTTTAAAATGCAATACGCGAATTAAACGCGAATTAAACACGTTTAAAATGTATTATTTGGTTTGGAGTTTAAAACGGTCGTCATATACGATAGGTGAATAATACGCGTTTTTTTTTTAAATGGAGTATATTGTGACTATGCTTGTGACTTATATTTTCAACTTTTGCTACCACTAGGGGTTTTCACTGCCCGTTGAGGTCATCTGCCGCAACACTAGGGTTAACCACTTGGACACCACCCACTACACTCACCGGATGTAAACCAAGGCCAGATTGGAACCCACCCCTCGGTCTCATGGTTGTCCTTCCCTCTATGGTATGCTCCATCATCAGACTGATTATAAATCTATCTTCTCTGGATCTAGATCTCTTCCTACCTCCATGAGGACTTTTTCTTCTACACAATTTGTTTGGTCAATTCAATTCGATCATACTTGTAAGAAAAGATCAGAATGATCTAGTTAAACCTATCAAACACATACCTAGTATAGTCTCGTCAACAAGAGATTCTTTTGTAGCACATAGTCATGAAAAAGAATAATATTGTAACACACAAAACCATTCGCAGGACGGTCCTAACATTATAAAGTGGGTGTTACAGCTGTTAATATATATAGTTTTCTGTTATTGATGATGTAAAGTATCTTCTCTTTTATCTCATATTGGTGAACTTTGTATTTACTGACCTCTCCTACCTCTTCAATCCTATATAAGGAGAGGGTCTATGATTGTTTTACTATTATTTCATATGGTTTGATCCACCCTAGGTTTCTCCTAACCATAATGCTTCCCTTCCCTCCATCCTAGAGGCCATCCCATGTTCTTCATCCATCACCCCCGCCTCTTCTTCTCCACCTGCCACTCCCTGTCCCTTCCTTCTCCACCCGTTGCCCCTTCCACTTCCTTCTTCACCCGCCACAACTCCTCTCTCCTCCACCAGTTGCCCTTCAGCAGATACCCATCCCGCCGCATTGGCACTCCTCCAACAACCCCACCCACCTACAACCTCCCTAACACATCAACCCCTCCTGCCGATCCCCAGCCCACAACAACCCCTCCCACCGCCACAATCCCTCCCTCCAGCCCTCCGCTACAACCACCCCACCGCCAGCAATATCTTCACCAAGATTCTTCCGAAGTCCTGATTCACTACTCTGATTGACAAGCTGGGCATGATTGATATCTATGCTCTAGCTTGAGAGGGAGTATTAGTGTATATACTTTACTGTGTTGTGCTGTTTCTTCCTCCTCTAATGTTGACACTACTGAACAAAAGCCAAAATACACTAAGAAACAGCAAGCACAGTAAAGTATATATACTAATAGCAACTAATGAGAATCATCTTCATTTTCTCTTCTATAAAATTTACGCTGCAGCCAAAGTGTTAGTAGTTTTTGACTAACTATTTTTTTGTTTATTCCTCTGGTTATTATTCATTATCTTTTCCTTTTTAAGCAGTCCTCTTCCCAGCGCTTAAGAAGGCCACAAGTTCTCTGTATAAGTAGAAATATCATTTACCATATCTCAGTAGAACAAAAAACAAGATTGCTGAGTATAATCAACACAAAATAAATCATATTTTCATAATTGCACCACTTGTATCGTCTGGGACTCAGTTTTCAGCTGTAGAATATGTACTTGAAAAGAAATGCATGTTGGGAGTAGAAAGCTAGTGAGTTGATAACTTCGGATTTGGGTAAATATCTAGTACGTTAAATGATTCCGGGAAACACATATGACCACACAAATATATTTCTATGATTTAGCCGAAAAGGAGTGGCTCAAGTGGTCAAGCACGGTGTCCTAACAAAGGGCCCACATCGAATCCCAGCTGCCGCCTTTGTTTTGCCACCCTCCCGTCACGGGCATGGGAGAGGGGGGAGAATGCCTCTCTTAATCCCATATTTCTATGATTTAATACATTTACACATATTTCGGTAAGCATATCATTTCTTGGACCCGAAACTGAATTCCATATTTTGGCTCTCTAGAAAACCAAAACCCCAAGTGATCGCGAGCAGGAAATAAACCACATTATGAGTTGGGATCACTTTGGTTGTTAAGTTCTATTCAGTATATTTTGAGCAACCTATAGAAGCTTCTAAAATTACAAGGAACTGCCCCAGTGTATTGTTGACCAACCAGAGGTATCTCATGCACGTGTAAGAATTGACAAGTGAACCCAGTGGAACAGAAACCATGCTGAAGAATGACTCGAAAGATACGGGCATGTGCTAAAGATGAACCTCAAATTGATGAAGGGAAAGAGAAAGAGCCCACACATGAGAACAAATTTTTGATACTGAGATAATGGTCAGGAAAAGGAGGAACAGAAATCGGATGAACATCAACTTCAAATTATAGAATGAAGTATGAGAGCACAAGGATTTGGCAAGTATACCTCTAAAATTAGCATAAAATCTCCTATAATTGTCGAGTTAGAAAGTGATTCCCTTGGAGATCGCAATTAAATGAATTCGACAAGGAAAGATACCATTTACTGTACGGAGATGCTGACCTGGTGAAGGTGACAAAGACCAGAGGGATGATGAGCTGTGGAAGATACCAAAAAGACTCGAGTTAATGGTGACCGATATCAGGCTCAGGTCGTAAATTGTGGGCCCTGACAACTGAAAAAATGGGTTGACTTTTTTCATGGTCTCGTGAGGCCATTCTCGTCAAGCTCACCCTATTTTCTTGGAAAACTTGTCAGAACTCACTTGCCCAACATTTTGTTCCCTTCGAGATCGGGGAATTGATCATCACCTTTATAAAGAGTGATTCAGTTATGTGGCTGGTTGTTCTGGTCAGAGGCGGAGCCAAAATCTAATTGTTTGGGGGGGAGGGGGCAGGTTTTTTTAGACTATTTATATTAAAAAAATGTGTTTATATTTGTATAAATGATGGGAAACAAATACAAGTTTCGAACTTAAGACCCTTGCAAAGGCTGCAACTTACATTTTCCATTACAATACTTAATTATTTTTTGTTGTAGTGTGTTTTATACTATATTTACACCGACAAATATATACCCAGTGTAGAAAACAGAAATATACAAGATCTCGAGGAGTCAAACCTGCGACCACCCATTTGAAATGTGCAGAGCAAACCGATGCACCAAAGAAGAGTTGATGTTTGTGTACTGCATGCTTATTATATATTAATAACACTATTTTAATTATGCACGCATGTCTAGATTTTAGAAAAATACGCGACATGAGGGAGTCAAACCTGCAACCTCCCATTACAAACGGGCACAGCAAGCCGCTGCACCGAGTCAGAATTGATGATTGTATGCGGCACATGTAGTATATATTAAGGAGTGTATTATTATTTATTTATATATATTGGACATTTTTTTTTTTTTTTTTTTGGGGGGGGGGACCAGTTGACTTTTTATATTACTATAGGTTTATGATGCCTTGTTGGCCAGTGTACCATTGTACAGTCCGTCTACTAAGATGTGCAAGCGCACTACAATACCATCATTGCAACTTCTAAACGCTGACATAAGGGAAACATCATATATTTGTGGGTTATTTAAATGAAATGGACTAATTTTTTTAAGAAAACTGCCTCAGGCGTTTCCAGCAATATATACCAAGAGACATATCAGAAATAGTCACTGTACATAGGAATGGAGACATTTTTCTGTTTGGATGCCAGTACTTAACAGCATCAACAACCAAACACTCATAAGGCATATAACTATTTCATTAACCTTTCCAGTGATGAATGAGGTCAACCTCAACGCATTTGCATCAGACCATGATTACTGTTTGCAATGAACCAGTGAATGCAAATATGACATTCACCTTCACATTACCTTCAGCAAAATCCCGCACATAGTTCCAAATGGAGTATGCTGAAGCATACTAATGCAAGTATGACATTCACCTTCACATTACCTTCAGAAAAATCCCGCACATAGTTCTAAATGGAGTATACTGAAGCATACTAGCATACTATAACAGGTAACCAAAGAAACAATCTGAAGGGTAGAGGTCTTACGTTGCAACCAGTTACTGGAAAATAGAACGTGGTTCCTTTTGGCTCACTCTTTAGAATTTTGGATGCTCTGGCAAAAGAGGAAATTGCAAGTCCATTCCAGGATACAATTACCTAGATGATAAAAGGTTAATGAAAAATCCCAAACTTTCGTTATCTAGAGGCAATACAAACATGAAAAGGAGTACCTTATCATCCATATGTGGATGTGGTCTTGCCGACCTTACTTTGAATAGTTTTTCTCTGCAAGCCCCAAGTATGCGGGAAAGCTCATCTACAGATAAATTCAACTTTCCAGCCATGAACTCAATGCCCTTCCTCTCAATCAGCACATTTTTTCCTTTAAATTCATGATGAGGATCACTCATTCTAGAAAGGTCACAATTACCATTTGCTTTAACATAATAGTGATCCTTGAAAGTATCAGAATGGTCTTTTAGGATATCTTCAACCTACCATGAAAATTTGGTTATGCAGTGTATACCAAGATAAAAAAGTCATCCTATCAAAGATTGAAACTTGAAGGAGTTTTTTCCTTATGATCAAACTGTTTGATTTAGTTTCCTGTCAACTAACATGCCATCTTGCTCTTATTATTCCAAACTGTAAAGCATATACTTATGTTTGATTTAGTTTCCTGTCAACTAACATGCCATCTTGGTCTTATTATTCCAAACTGTAAAGAATATACTTATTCCTGAGTAGAATAATCAATTTGAAAGAAAAAAGAACTTTTCTATACAGATATAGAAAAAAGAACTTTTCTATACAGATATTAGAAAGCAAGTCTATACTTGTTGATTTGGAATGCCTGAGTGGACTTGTGTGTGTGTTGCGGGAGGGGGGGAGAGGGTTTATATACCTCTTTACTGGTCCAAATATAGAACGCTCCTTCCTTTTTCATTGGAGCATTTTCATGCTCGGCACTATCTGCATCCTCAGCAGAGTAGATTTCTCCATTTTCTCCAGTCATGTCTCTTCTCAAATAGTCAAGTATATCTCGAGCAATAGAGGAGTAGAAGGTATCTTTTGTACAAGAAAATGTATCTAGATAAGCATTTGCAAGTTGACCTTGATCATAGAGCATCTTTTCAAAATGTGGCACTGTAAAATAAGCACTCTTTTCAGGAATCCATGAAAAAACATGATAAAATCAATACGAGATAAATTCCAGACACTCACAAAACACCTACTAACTCCTAAGAGTGAACCTTACATATAGTTTTCATGAGACTACCAGAAAGTGTCAGATACTGAGATAACGGGAAATACATGTATTGTTGTTGTTATCATATGGGAAAACCCCTTCTATAGGAAAAGAGACAAGTATAAGTGTTAATATATATGCCTTTATTAAGTGTTTTTGTTAATTTACTGTTATATATGGGCCTCACTGTAAATGTTCTTTTAGTATAAATACAAGGGTACACACATTGTGTAACCCTCAACTCTTCATTTCACTTTGTGTTTTACATGGTACCAGAGCAGGACTGATCCAGGTCCTCTCTCACCCGGCGCCGCCACCCTCCCACCCTTCTCTCTCTCTCTCTCTCCCCTCCCTCCCTCCCCGCCCCCTCTCTTCCCCCAGCAGGCCGCCGCCCGCCGGTAGCAGCACGCCGCCAGGCGGGCATAGCCGCCGGGGCAGCTGCATCTCCGGGTCAGATCTGTCCGTGGGTATCTGGTGATTTGATTTCTCCGTGAAGAAAACCTTCGGCTCTGTTTTTTGCCTTCCTGCCCATGTGACCGGTTGAGTCACCGGGTTCCTTGCTGCGCTCCGGCGTAGCCCATATGTGAAGAGGTCCTTCCGATCCGTAGCTTTGTGCCTGTCGCTGCCTACCTAAAGATGTAGGCAGCCTTCTACTGCCTATTCCTGCCTGCTGCTGCCTGCCTGTCACTCTGCTACTTTGTCTATCTCTACGTCATGGCGTCTATCCATGATGATCTGTGCCGACAGGTGACAACTGTGAAGCTGGATGGGAGAAACTACCAGCACTGGGTGTGCTCTAAGCAGATATATGTCAAATCACAAGTAAAATTTACGCACCTAATGCGAGATCCACCACCGGTGCCTCCTGCAACAGCCGACTCAAAAGATGTGAAAGCATATGATGATTGGGTGAAAGACGACTCCACAGTCATGACATGGATTCTGAATAGTAGTGAGACCAAGATTAGCGTCACACTATTATACCTGCAAACGGCGAAGCAGATGTGGGATCAGCTTGCCAACACTTACTCACACAGTCAGAATCCCAAGAAGGTGTTTGATATCAACAAGTAGCTTAGCCGCATGCGTTTCTCTGGATCCGATTTGACGGATTACTTATCTTCTTTCAAGGGACTGTGGGGGGAATTGGAAGCCTACCATCCCTTGTCTACTGATTTGGCTACTATGCAACGACAACGACAGGAGTTGCAAGTAGTCCAATTCCTTTGTAGCCTACATGATTCCTATGTCGGGGTGGTGGATCTGATTCTCACTAGTGAACCGCTGCCTACTCTACAGACTGCCTTTCAGAGACTACAGTGCTTTCCTGCATCGTCATCTGAGACTCCTGCTGATACGGGGGATACTACCGCTTCTGCTGCGATGTCTGGTCGTGGTCGTGGCCGTGGACGCGGTCGCTCACATGACGGTCGTCCTCCTCTTGGTGCTGGCATGGGGAGGAACCCTTCAGGTCGTGGAGCCTCCTCTGGACCTGCTACTGTTGTTGCTCGCCCTCAGACTGGCCAACGCATCTGCAACTTCTGTGGCCGGTCTAACCATGTTGAAGAGAAGTGCTGGGAAAAATACGGCAAACCAGCTTGGGCCAATGCGGCCACTGAGGCTACTACATCTTCTGAGGTGTCTACCCAGCCTAATGCCCCGGATACTTCTACTGCTGACTTCATTCGTGCTGAGGTCGAGCGCCTGTTGCTGGAGCGTACTGGCTCGTCATCTACTGCCACCACCACTGGAGCACATGCTGCAACATACTCTGGTTGTGACTCTGCCTTCCTTACTGCACCATCCTCTACTACTGGTAATACAAAATGGGTTATAGATTCGGGCGCGTCTTCTCATATTTCTGGGAATCGGTCGTTGTTCAGAAGTTTATCTAGACCGACTACTAATTTGTCTGTTATGCTTGTTGATGGCTCCAAGTCTGCCGTTTCGGGGATTGGAGACATTGTGTCTGATATTGTGCTGAAATCTTCTCTATATGTGCCTCGTATTCCGTTGAATTTATTATCTGTTAGCAAGACTTTGCGTAGCCTGAACTGTAGCCTGACCTTAGTACCTGGTTCATGTGTTTTTCAAGACCTTCGCACGAGGATGAAGATTGGTGGGGGGCATGAAGGATCTGATGGCTTGTACTACCTGGACAATCTGAAAAGAGTGGACAATGTGGCTTTGGCTTCTGCGGTATCTTCTCCAGTATTGGCTTTACAGTGGCACTACAGACTTGGGCACCCATCATCTGAGAAATTGCGCCATATTGTATTTGATGTAGAAACAAATGTGTTTCAATGTGAATCGTGTCAGTTAGGCAAACAGACTAGGGTTGTTTATCCTAAACGCTCTCAGATTAGTAGTAAAAATGTTTTTGATCTTGTCCATGCTGATGTATGGGGTCCATGTCATGTCCCTAGTCTGTCTGGCAACTAATATTTTATTATGTTCATTGATGATTTTTCTCGGGCCACGTGGTTATTTCTTCTGAAAAGTCGATCTGAAGTTTTGTCCACCATTAAATTCTTTTTTACTTAGATGAAAACACAATATTCTATGTCTGTTAAAATTTTTCAGAACGGATAATGCACTTGAATTTGTTCAAAAAGATGTTTTGTTCTGTAAATCCGTTGGTACTATACACCAGACATCTTGTGCATACACACCTCAGCAGAATGGCATTGCTGAAAGAAAGAATAGACACTTACTAGAGGTTGCTAGAACTATTATGTTGCATGCTAATGTACCTTGGGGATTCTGGCCAGAAGCCATCTTGACTGTCTATTTTCTAATAAATCGGATGCCTTCTTCGATAATTGGAAATAAAATATCTGTGCAAATTCTGAATCCTGATAAACCTTTATTTACTGTACCTCCTCGCATTTTTGGCTCTACATGCTTTGTAAAGTTGCTTGGCCCAACACATGATAAACTATCTCCACGTGCTGAAAAATGTATTTTTTTGGGGTATTCTCGTACACAGAAAGGGTACAGATGCTATAGCCCAACTACCAAGAGATGGTTCACAAGCAGCGATGTTGTCTTTTTTGAGGGTACACCATACTACTCTACTCAAGGAGATAGTCTTCAGTCTGAGCTTCTTGCTTCTCCGCTGCCTATTACTAGTGACTGTGTTTCTAATGCCACTACTTTTGTACAACCGACACCTCCTCTTATTGTTGGAACAGATCTCAACCTACCCAAGACCCCCCCCCCAACCAAGCCAATCTTCTCCTCCAGAAGGTTCTGCATCTCCTGAGGTAATCTCTGATCTTGATGTGCCTATTACTCTTAGGAAGGGCACTCGTTCCTGCACTATCCACAATATTGCTAACTATGTATTTACTGATAATTTAAGTGTTCATGTTAGCAACTTTGTCACTGCTTTATCTGCTATTGCCATCCCAAAGACTGTACAGGATCCCTTGCAAAGTACAACTTGGACTACTGCTATGAAGGAGGAAATGCTTGCTCTTTCTGACAAACTTGGGAGTTGGTGGATCCACCTCCTCAGTGTAAGCTTGTAGGCTGCACATGGGTTTATGCTGTCAAATATCAACCAGATGGTACTGTAGAACGTCTGAAGGCACGTCTTGTTGCTAAAGGTTATACACAGACCTATGGTATTGATTACTTTGAGACCTTTTCACCCGTTGCCCGTCTTAATTCTGTCAGAGTTCTCTTATCTGTTGCTATTAATCTTGACTGGCCTCTAGTACAACTGGATGTTAAAAATGCTTTCTTATATGGTAATCTGCAAGAGGAGGTCTATATGAAGCAACCTCCTAGGTTTGTTACTCAGGGGGAGTCACATAAAGTCTGCAGGCTGAAGAAATCTATCTATGGGCTCAAATAGAGTCCTCGTGCTTGGTTTGATAAGTTGAGCAAAATTTTGACTGCCTTTGGTTTTCTGAGGTCACAGGTTGATCATTCTGTCTTTACAAAAAAGACTTCCTCTGGCATTGTGATACTTATTGTATATGTTGATGATATCATTCTATCTGGCAGTGATTCTATTGCTATTCAGGCCACTAAAGCTCATCTCTGCAAGCACTTTCTAATGCTCTTGTTCTATCTCAAAGGAAATATGTACTGTATCTGTTACAGGAAACTGGTATGCTTGGTGCAAGGCCAGCTGACACACCTTTAGATCCCAATGTTAATTGGGATGATGATTCTTCTCCGTTGTTGCTGATAATAAGAAATACAGGAGATTGATTGGTAAGATGATCTATCTGACGGTGACTAGAGCTAACATTTCTACTGCTGTGGGGCTTCTTAGCAGGTACTTGGATAAATCCAGACAGTGTCACTGGGATGCTCTAACATTTTGCGATATCTAAAGAAGTCCCCTGGCAAGGGCCTTCATTACAGGAAAAATAGGCACCGTTCTCTAGAAGGCTATTCTGATTCTGACTATGCAGGGAGCAAGATTGACAGGAAATCCACTTCTGGCTACTGCACATATGTAGGGGGTAATCTTGCCACATGGCGCAGCAAGAAACAAAATGTTGTTGCTAGATCTAGTACTGAAGCTGAATATAGGGCCATGGCCATACTGCCTGTGAACTTCTGTGGGTGCAGTCTCTTCTACAAAACTTTGGCATTGAGTCGTCTTCTGCTATTCTGATGCACTATGATAACAAAGCTGCTATTTTCATTGCCAACAATCTTGTATATCACGAGCGCACCAAATATATTGAGGTTGACTGTCACTTCATCAGGGAAGCTATTCTATCTGGGAAAATCAGCACACCTTTCACCCGTTCTGAGGACCAGGTTGCTGACATATTCACAAAACTGCTAGCAAAGAAGCACTTCTGCTCTTTGGTGGACAAGTTGGGCATGATTGACATCTATGCTCCAACTTGAGGGGGAGTGTTAATATATATGCCTTTATTAAGTGTTTTTGTTAATTTACTATTATATATGGGCCTCACTGTAAATGTTCTTTTAGTATAAATACAAGGGTACACACATTGTGTAACCCTAAGCTCTTCATTTTACTTTGTGTTTTACAATAAGATACTAGATAAATTATAATGGGTTAGCCGTCCAAACACTAATGGGCCAATGAAACTTGAGCCCATGTACGCAATTAACTAATTCCTCATATACTCAACACTTCCCTCAAGCTGGAACATGGGAAATCATATGTCCACTTGCAGACAAGCAATGATAAAGACATACATGCTTGCAAAAAGCAACCATAAAAATTCAATCAAATAATAAATTAGCCCATGCAAGGACATCACTCCCCCTCAATCTTACAATCAATAACTCATGCACTCAAATGCTACCCCTCAACCAGAAAATCCAAGGGCAGGTGCAAAAGATAGGTAGTAGATGAGCTTCTTGATCAAAGATAAAATGGCATCTTCATCAGTAGTAGCTGACAGCAAATAGGCACAACTGTCTCCATCTTAGTCGCTTACGTCATCAAGTATCCCCAGAGTGTGTTGGTGCACAGAAGCAAGTAGATTTGATATAGGTCTTTTCTTTTGGGCATTCGGAGTCTATTGGCATGTAATCTTTTTAACGTAAGATGGTTGTACTTTTACTTGTAAGTCTGTTCAATTCACACAGACGCCCCAATCATTTCTTTTGGAAACTTTCTGTTCACCCAACCATTGTAGTACAACCTGCTCAGATCAAAGAAATGAGCAAAGGGAGGTATGAACTAAACGAAACGGTATCTATTCCTCATTTCGGACGACATTCAAAAGATAAAACTCAAGGATTGACGATGGAAGGGAAGATAGATTGACTTATGAGTGAATGTTGAAGGGATATCTATATGATCCGATCGATTGTGTAAGGCCCATGGTAGCAACAGAACTACTTGGTTTCTTTTCTTCCTTCTAACAAAAGCAATTAATAATAAGATTTAGACATTGAACATGATTTCTCTCGGCACTGGTAGTGAGATGCACATTATTTTCTCTCTTGTACATGGCCTGGAGGAGTGAGTTTGATGGAAGCAGAAAAGACAACTCTTTCCTTATGCCTTTATTAGAGGAAGAACCGATTGTCCGTCAAGGCGATTCATGTCGATCTAAATGCAACTAACCCGGCCGTTCACATTTCAACTACTCCACCTTGTCTTCTTTGACACAAAAGACAAGTCCTCACAAAGGTGGGATGTGTTGGCACACAAGAAGAACTATAAGTTGTCCGAAATATAGCACGAATATACATCCATAGAAAAGTTTACGTATCCATAATAAATAACCCATTGCACAAACAAACATGTACATATGAAACTCCAAGATGTATAGTAGCAACAATAATGAAGCTTAGTCATATATTTGTAACACCTACTAAAATAAATCTCCAAAGTAACTTTGATTATCACCACCTCTCGTCACTTCCATCACGGTTGCAATCCAATGGGGCTAGGTCACAGACATGTAGTAGGTAGTCATCATGCACACAAAACATGAATGGGCGCAATAAACATGCAAATAAGGCACTGACAAAAAAAGTACAAGGTGCACAAAACAACTGATAGAATGTGCTAATCGTAGCACAACTAGCAAGAACAACATCGTCAGATAGAAAGACGGAGAAAATAGCATAAGTAGATGAAGTATCATTATAAATGTAGCAGCAGGGACCAATGCACTACATGAAGCATATAGCACCACGACAAAAAATAAAGAAAATACTCTACAATAGCCGATAATGTAGAAGAAGGATGATAAAGAAATCTCAAGAACAGTAGATGAGCAAGATGATCCAAAAGCTCCAATACACACACACACACATAGACGACACTAGAAACAACATGTCTATGTCTTCATCTCCTCTACTCCATCTCATCCCTACCCTTATTCTCCCCCTGCATGTACTACAAATATCATAGAATATAATGCAACATGGAGTAGTTAGGGTGGAGACTTATATATACATGTAGAGGATGGGAGACTTATATAGATATCAATGTTACAATGTTGTTTCGTGCATGACTCACTTCTTGATATTTATACTGCTAGAAAATGGATGATGAAAACCATGATAATATGATGAACTACACAAGACATCACAGTTTTCAAGGTGGCACTGATTGGTTGTTTAGGCAACCTAGGGCATGCGTTTTTTTTTTGTTTGTGTTATAATAATGCATGGTATACAATGTATGTCACATATATAAGGTACTTTGTGTATGTATTTAGTGTTCTACACCCTAAATATGCATGTTAGAGTGAAGTAGAAGCCTAAAAATAGATGTAATCATTTATACACAACAGATATGTTACCAGCATGACATATACATAATTTAAAAAAACAAGAAAAAAACTGCCTAGGCACCCCTAGGCAACCGCCAGGCGGGCCTAGACTCCCACCGAAAAGCCCAAATGTCAGTTTAACTAAGTGGGTGGCCCAGGTGGACCCCCCTTGGGTGCCTAGGCGGCCACCTCAATAACTATGCAAGACATTAATTTCAGAACTGTGTCAACATATGGAATATCATTTTTAGTGTTGATGTTTGAGGTTTATATCGTTATCATAGTTTCGCATATGGTATACACACACATATACATGTTGACAACAGAAAACAACATACCGCAGACTTTATAGTATGTTTTAGTAGGGAGAGAAAGTGAAGGGAAGCGAGGTGAATGATGGGGAAAGGAAAGAGGGCAGGTTGTCTTATTTATAGTGTGTTTTTTTAGCATGGGAAGAGAAGGGAAGGGAAGGCATAAAAAGAAAAGTTTGATTATTGTTTCCCTGAACAAAAACCAATTAATGTACAAAGAAGACACTTGTTCCCTTCCCCTCTCCACCCTCACTCATTGGGGAGGGAAAATGTGGTTGATGTACATAGATCACTTTTCTCCCTTCCCTTCCCCACCATTTTGTCCAGCCACACCTAGTAAAATTCTTCCCTTCCTCTCTGATCTCATTTCCATGCATGCCAAATAGGACTTTAACATAAAGTGAAACTAAATGTGATTAGAATAGGAGATAAGAACACTGTAAACTCCTCCTAAAGTTTGTAGTAGAAATGAAAAATAGAAATTCCTTGTAGTGGTCAAAGAAGGCCATGAGAAGGAAATTGAATCGTGATACATGTTCCTAGTGGACTGCCGGGGGGTTGGGGCAAGGGTTTACTGGGGACCTTAATTGGGTAAGGATCTACTAGTTAATATTAAGTAATCCATGTCTTGCTTATTATAGTTAATTCATTTCCAACATGAGTTAGTCAGAAGAACTATGTTTTGTACTCTATTGTTTGGATACCCTTCCCGAGTACCCTACCCTAGTCACTTGCGTAGTGAGGCCAACCTGCCCCTACTTCTCCAGATGTGGCAACCTCGAGGTGAACCCAGGTTTGCGATGTGTCTCGAGGCAATCAATTAACCATAGGATTAGGACGGTGGGTCATTGAATGAGAATCGGGCCTTGTGTCTCTCGTTACCCGAATTAGGTCAAATGGATTTGAGCAATGAAACAAAATAGAAGTTTATAAGAATGAAATGTTTATAGTTAAAGGTAATTCCTGATATTCATGTTATTTAATAAATATTTATCACTACTTAGATATGAATATGTTAAGAACCATGTTAAATTATGCTAACAAATGTCAGATATTTATTTGTCACCTTCGTACTACTCGTATTTTAATACTTTTTATATTATATGCTTCCCACTTATTTTTTATTTTTGACTGAAATTCTACTACTTATTGAGATAGTAGACTGATTAGCTCTACTACAACATTTTAGGCGTACAAGAGGATGCCATAAAGGTCATGCTGATTAGTTGAGTTGTTTTTGTCTACCTATAGTGAAGAAAATGTTGTATACATTTTAGAATCAAACACGTATAGGTGTGTCCCCTTATTCTAGGGTTTTGAAGAGTGGTTTTGACAGGGCTAGATTAATGTACATGTATGTATATTTTTGTTACATGCTATGGTTTATGGTAACTTGTTAGTACTAGATTAAGGTTTCCCTATGACAAATGACAAATTTTAAAGCATGTGACTTTTATGCTAACGAAAATATAGCTAAGTTGCATTAACAGATTTATGATTTATGGTACGTCTGAAATGTATATCAAGGTGATGATATATTCCATGTTGCGTGAAATGGAAAGGTTACATGTAATTCTCTATATCTTCCACATCTCTTCCTTGTGATTTGCTTTGATAACTTTGATATTGTTTCGGTATTCGATTTGACCTAACCACCATTGGCATCACTCTCTACATTTTCAACGTAGTAGTGTGCACAAAAGGTGTAGAGGCCAAGGTAAGGGTTGCCCAAGATTTCATTGCATTCAAAAATGACTAATTTGACCATAACATGCCGTGTATGATTCATGCGACAATTTTAGCCCAAAAACAAGTTGGGTTTGCATGCTTGTAACAATAGATAAGAACCATGAGGAGTTTGAGGAGGGTGAAATAATCTTGGTGTAGCTACATGCCCAATTAGACTAAATCTTAAGAAGCAGGCTTTTGTCGTGTTTTCTTCTCAGCAACTCTGTCAATCAAGGTGAGGTTGTTTGAGTGCTAATTCAAGCATGGGTCGTGAACCATGTACTACCGAGGAGTACATGCAATTGTTTTGGTAAAGGATATTATGGAAATCAGTCAAGGTTGACCTACTATTTCAGCTGAAGGGCAATTGCCACTGAGTGAACCAGATTTAAAACTCAAACACATGCTTAATTTGCCTCAAAGCAGTTATTCTAGGCTTTTTGCCACTATTACGGCATTATGGAGGTCACCTCCCTATTATTGTTTTACAGGAAGGGTATTGTTGAGTGCTTATGTAGAGGCTTTGGTAGGCTATAGGGCATCACAGAGGAGAGCAAGTGGGGTTCACCCATAGCCTTGTGCACCAAGAGATGGCAAAGAGAAGTCGCAGGTGAAGTCGACAAAGAATATGTTGAGGTTGTAGTGGAGCAAGCAAGTTTAATGTTTTGGGACGCCTCCTCTATCTAGGACGTAGTTGGTGTTTCAAATGTTAGGAGCCCGTACTTGAAGAAAGATGGTGATCTAAAGAATGGTTTACTATGTTAAGTTCTCTTGATTTGGTAAGGGAGCATATATGGCGGCGGTACATACATAGCAGGCGCAAACCCTACTCCCTATGACACACAATTGTGGGAGAGATGTTTGGGACGCTCTAGGTAAGGACGAAGACACACCTTTGAAAGCAACAATGCATCTAACTACCTCGAGCGTTAAGTTTCAAGTTGGTTTGTGAGAAGCGAGAACGGGTAGGAGGCTTTCCATCCTAAAGTGTAGATACGATACTAAGAAGAACCAAGATTTTCTTAGATCTCCCAACTCTCTGTCGAAACCATAGAGTGATAGATGGCATTGCCATGCAGATTGATAGATTATATTTTTATGGTGTATCATGTATCTTAGATCAACTACAATTCTAGATTTCCAACACGTTTTTGCTATTTCCATTTCATTGTGCATCAAGAATCTTTAGACAAATACCTTCTAAATGACCATCAATCCAAGATGTCAAACAATGTCTAAATTTGGAGAACCACTAACATTATGAAATGTATATACAGTAGATAATTAAGCTAATGACAAGCTTAAACGTGGATCCAAAAATGGAGACATGTTTAGGTCATCGAACTTTAGAAATTTATAAATCTCGAATGTTTAAGACTCCTGCAACTAGCACAGGGTCGAAGTAGTTCAGGGTCGAACACAGGGATTGGAAGAATAGCGCTTCGGAACTCAAGTTTTGCTTATCTAAGCACGTCGAAAAGTCGAAGGATAAGGTTTGATGTAACGCGAAAGAATTATAAAGAATCAAACTAACAACCTATCTCCAAAGGGAGTTACCAGAAGGATTAAGATTTGGGGTTTAGCAGTTTTTATGGAAGTTTTTAAATAAAGGAAAGCGAGGAGATAAGACTATTTTTGGAGTATAGCACGAAGAAAGAAAACTTAATCGTAACAAGCGGCAGCGGCCTACATCCTGCACCTTCCTCTCTCAAAAAGGGTGCCAACTAGCCATACACTAAGTTCCCTCTCTCAAGGGTACTAGGCGTGGACTAGAGCGGAAAGATAGGCATGGGCAACCCTGACCCTAGATACTCTCGTACACCCAAATCAGACCAAGCTCTAGAGTTTACAACATCCCTCTCTCAAAGGAGTCAAAACGAGAAACACGATTCGATAGCTAGTCAAAAGTGTGATCCAGAAAGAAGAGACTAGAACTCAGATGCTATAAAGAAATCATCCAACAAAAAGGAGCCATACACAGAACAATATGAGATAAACTCCACAGATTCCAATAACCATAAAGACATATAAAGGTTTAGTTACAATGTTGTAATTAAAGGAAAGAAAATACTGAAAAAGGGAAAATAGGTATAGGTCTCCCTGATTTAGGAGATCGAAGTACACAACGGCATACACTTAAGACAATGTCAACCCGGTATCGGGTAAGGGCCCTATCGGGATACGACCATGTCGAGTTCTTAACTGTGTCGGGTCGTGAACTGTGACGGGTAAGGGGCGTATCGGGATAGGACCCTCCACCCGATATGGTCGTGTCGAGCTGTTGGCCATGTCAGGATGTAGCCGTGACGGATAGACCATATCGGGTTGGGTACCGTGTCGGGTTAGGATACATATCAGGTAAACATTATCTTAAGGTCCTCGGGTTTCTCGTGTCGGGTATAGGTGGGCGAGCCGTTTCGGGTTGAAGCCCAGATAGGAACCCAACATGTTGAAGTAGCATTGAGGGTCATGTCGCGTTGCTTGCTGCTACCGGAACGGTTTCTAAGTGAACTCCTCGCATCCCTCTCGGGTTGGGGGTGTGCTCACCTAGTATCGTCCGGCAGACTCTGGAACTCGACGCACTAGCTCCTGTGCTCTAAGAGTTAGCTCTCGTAGGGTCTGACCCGTCCCATCGTAGGCTTAGCTGCTATTTATAGGCAGCGAGTTGATGGGGGTCGTGGCATTTATTGGACCACGTGTCCTTCATTCGTGGCTCTTTCCTCGTGGCTTCGGGAGGGGTCGATACGTCTGTCACCCAGCACACGTGTTGGGCCAACGATGGTGTCGGGTGGGGAGTGTATCGCGCACAGCCGTGGCGGGTTAGGATCTTGGCGGGCTACTACACCGAGAGGTAGCCATATCGTGTAATCGACGTCGTCGGTTGGGCGAACCATGACGAGCAAGGCACCCTGTCGGGTAAAGAGTTGCAGCGGCCAAGGCTCTCGCGCGACACACCCATGTTGGATTGCTGTCGTATCGGTCAGCAACCGTGACGGGTAAGGGGGGGGGGTGTCGCCTTGTGCGCTACTGGGCCGGGACGGGTACTTCCTTTCTGATGGGGCCAGGCCCATTAGTGCTCTTTTTGTGGAAGGAATAAGACAAACTCTGCAAAAGATGGGAAATATTATCAGGGGCATAGTGGGCATGATTTCTATACGACAAATAATATAAAACAAAGAGGAAGTTAGGTTTGGAGGTTATTTTGATAGTAAAATATAAGCTTTAGCAGCCATAAAATTGGTGTTATCAACTCCCCCAAACTTAGCATTTTAATTGTCCTCAATCAATCTGTACTTATTCTAACCCTTCTTTTTTTTGCGGTACTTTTCAAACCCAGGCGTAGTCTTCGGACAAAGGGTTAAGTGGATTTTTGGAATGTCCTGAAGAAAATTACGTCTGACCACGAATAATGGACTTTATTTTTCTTGCCTTATTTAAACAAAAAATTTCTGCCCAGCTTTTGTGAGAATTTGGTGCATGATTTTTGAAGTTAGCTTTCACACCAAACTGCTTGAATCTTGGGAGTGGAAGGTGGGGTTTTCATGAAGGCTTAAGACTTTTGGGTTTTTCTTGCTTCCCATTGGTCCATCCAACTACGGGTCTGTTAATAGGAAAGTGGTCCCTGCAGTCCAAGCCAGTTGGCTTTAGAGCAGCGATTTCACATCCTACGTACCACTGCCCCGGATCTACCATGCCAAAAGACGGGTACTTTTGGGAAGACGTGTTTTTTTTGTGGGCACAACTTTCATGCTTTTATTCGCTCTCATAAGGCTTTCCTCTCTTTTTGGGATTTTGATGGGTAGGGAAAAGGGAGTTTGCTGTTTGGGCAGCTTTTTCCTTCACATGCACATCTCTTAGCTGGAACGAGATTATTTTTCAAAGTTGGCGTAGAAAAGTTATAGTCTTTGTCGTTTAAGACTACATTTTCAAGAGAGCATAGCAGAAATGTACACCGCCTTAGGCACAGAGAGAACAAGCTGGAAGAAGTAGTACCAAATATTTACGATAAAGTAATTTTTACAATTTTGAGCAACAGGCAGTAGTGTATATGTTGTGTATGTATTGCTTTCTATCAAACATTTATGTACATGTATACACGGAGTATGATGAGGGGAGAGAAGGAAAGGAAAAAGAGAAAAAATTTTAGAGTACCTCCCTCACTGATGCTATGGAACACCCCCCCAAACTTACCTCACACTCTGTCCCAGAGTAGTGAGATAAATTGGAAAAGGAAAGGCATAGATCAGTGAGGGTTCAGTGGGTGCGCGCGCCATCGGCAGATAAGAGCTCCATGACATTCTCCTCGTTGGCTTTGGTGGTCGAGGTCATGGAGCTTCTCTGGCATTTTCCTCTGGGCTACTACACTGTATATCCAATGTAGCACGTAAACTCCGCAGTCATTTGATAGGGGGCCTGTTGTGGACTGCGGTGGTAGAATTGGAGATCGTGCCAGGTTGCCGCTAGATTTTCAAGATAAGGTTGTATCAAGGACACCACCTCGGTATAGTATTTTCTTGCCACTCGTTCGAGAGTGTTGTTGGCGTCGATGCACACTCCGTCAACCAGTCGCTGTTGGCGTCGGAGCTGTTGTAGAAGAAACCAGCGCGAGCTCGGGGGTATATCATGATAAGTGTCCAGTGATTGTCATGCAGCATAGGGAGAAACATTATGCGTGGCAGACACTTTTTGGTTTCGAGCTGGAACAGCTGGCGCGCTCCTGTTTCATCGGCCAAGCATAGACTGTCGAACATCATCGAATGGGCAATGTAGGGTTGTCCAATCTTCTTTTGTAAGATAGGGATGTAAGTTGATGCCACCGTCATAGCTAAACATCCACTAGCCTTGACTAGGTCCCTTAGATCGTCGAGGGGGATTACTGCATTATCCTTCTCCTAGATGACGTCTGCAGTGTTAGAATCAGCAAGTTGTAGAAGTATTTGATTGACCAGTTCCTGAGATAGAGAACTGCAGGCAGAACGGTCAAAGTTGTTGGTGACGGATTCAGAGATGACAGGCGAAGTAGAAGCGCCTTCAGCGGCGAGTAAGGATCGCAAGTGCTCTATCTGCTTGCCTGTCCTGAAGACGTCAAAGGAGCCCTCGACATCGTTTCTTGGAGGACTGCTGGGTGGAGAAGAGAGAAATCAGAATCAGCGTCTGTCTCCAGCAGATCCTCTGGAAGCTCTGGATCTCGGAAATAGCGCTTGTCTTTTATCAGCAACAACGCGTAGATGCTCCTTAGATGATAGAAATTTGTGTCCTGGAGCTGCCGTATATATCTGAAGATGTTTAGCAACTCTATGGCGCGCAAGATGATGAAGGCACTATTTCCGCTCCTCAGGTCTTGTTGAACTGGGAAGTCCTTGATCCCGTAGAAGTTCCAGACGTCGTTGTGGCGTGAGATGCCTTGTTTGATGACCTGGTGGAGACGCAGAAGTAGGAGCCTGAGGTCGATGTCTTCGGGGCGGAGGAAGATGTGCTCTAGGTGGGGACTTCCGTGCTGCAGCAGCTGAGTAAGGTAACGTCGTGGGAGCGGAGGTCAGCCACGCAGAGAAGCCAGTACCCCCTATGCTTGTGGGGCACCAGCACCAGGTCGGGGTTGTGCTCTTCTACATTCTTCAGCATATCAACCACTGGACGTGTGTTATCCGCCCCTGCTAGTAGTCGTCTGGCTAAGGCCGGAGTGGCGTTGTAGATCGACCGTCGGCCTGTCTTGAGCGCGATATTCTCGATCATGGCGCCTTCCAGGACTCTGAACAGAATCTTATCCACGACGGCTTCTGAGCGGAACATTGCTTTGAGTGTTTGCCGTCGAATGGAGAAGTATCCGTCGCTCTAGAGGATAGCTTCTTCTTCTAGCTGCGGCCTCAGGACCATATTCAATAGTTGTTGGTCCCGGATCGTCAAATAGCCGATGGTGCGCCTATCAAAGTCGGCCATCTCGAACACTGGAATCTCAGACGGCGCAGAGAACGGGTCAGCCGCAGAAGTCTTCGCTCTTGGGGGTTGCTCAGCAAGCGAGCTATTCAGATCACCCCTTCTCCCTCACATGAATTAGGCCTTCAGGCATTTCTTCTTCTGCTTCAGCCGGCTCTAACGGTTGTATGGGAGTAGATGCGTCAACGCCACGAGTGTTTTCTTATCCTGTGGGGGCCCCGTCGGCGGTTTTGTTGGCCGTCTCCTCCTCGGGCGTTGTTGAGGGCCCGTTGGCATCAAAGGGCCTGTGGGGGCCCCGTCGGCGGTTTTGTTGGCCGTCTCCTCCTCGGGCGTTGTTGAGGGCCCGTTGGCATCGAAGGAGGACGACGAGCTGGAGGAAGAAGGTGAAGATGATGGCGGAGAGGAGGGCGCCGATGGTGAAGGCGACCTCCGGGAACACTTTGAGTGGTGACGGGCGTCCCTCTCGTCGAGCCTCTGCTCGATGGCATCTAGGCGTTTGGAGCGCCGCCTGCATCGTGTTGTTCATTGCTTCTAGTTAGCTGGGGAGACCAACTAGAGTCAACAGCTGACGCTCTTGTTCGCCCAGCCGCTGTTGGAAGACCTGAAACTTGCGGGTTAGGGAAGTGAAAGTAGTGTTGTGGTTGCTTGTTACCTTCCGCAAGTTGTCGAACTCGAAGCCGAAGGCTTGCCCTAACGAGGAAGGGACTGTCGCCGATCGGCTTCGGCTCTTCGTAGCGCTCCTCGCGTTGGCGGCGCAGCCCGTTGAATATGCATCGTCTGTCGGGGCTGAGTCCACCAAGACGGTACGTGAGGGCGTGGCCTTCGGGCACAGCGTCGACACCTTTGTGGCTGCCTCTGTCTCCTCAGTGTGGGGTCGTGGAGAAGGTGGCGGAGTGGACGGATGTTTATCGACCACCCGGCTCTCGGCTTCCTCCTCCATGGCGACCGTTGGCGTTGTGGGTGGCGGTGTCGGGGTCTGCTGGACAGACCTGAGCTCCGCCTATAAGAGCTCAATGAACACCTCATCACAGTTGCGAGAGGCATCCGGCCGCACCAAGGGGGTGGTTGCGACTCCTGCCGTTGCCAGCAGGGCTGAAGCTTGCAGTGCCACGGTAATTGCTTCTGCGGCGGCGGCTTCCGAGGTAATGGTTGTTATGGTAGCCTCGGTTGTGTCAACGACCTCCCCGATGATCGGCACTTCTTCTCTGGTCGCGGCAGGCATTGTTATGGTTGCCGCGGCTGGTTCGATGGTGGCAGTAGAGGCCATCGGAGTAGCGGCCACTGGTTCGGCGGTTGTGGTGATTAGCTCGACAGTGGCGGCAACTGGCGAGTCTTCGAGGATGACTGCTGATGACTTGTCCCATCGAGCTTCAATTGGTGTGGGCCTTCCTGTGGCAGCCATCCTTTGTTGGATGGTCGTTGTGGCAGCGTAAGCTGCGTTGACGGTCAGAGCTTGGACCTCTGTCGTCGTAAAGACAGGCTTTTTCGCGTCATAGTTGACGCAACTTGGGAGGGGTAGGAGGATATTGGTCCTCGCGAACTTATAGAAGAGGCGGCAACCCTCATTCTTGATGATGTTCGCCCTGGTGAGGAACTTTATATCTATCTTGTCGTCGCCCTTGGTTTGCGACAGGCTGAGTGGCTTCTTCGGGTACCCAAGCCCAACCGCTATGAGGTTGACTCCTCCCATGTTGTATTCGTTGGTGGCGTCCTTTATCGGATGCAGACGATTGAGCAGGAAGTGCCCCAAGTTGATCGGCTTGCCTTCCATTATATACCAGATAAGGTGCAGCTCTTCAGTGTAGAGGTTGCTCGTCTCGTATTTACTGAAGAGTAGGCTCGCCACGATCTTGTGGACTATCCTCCAGAAGCAAGAGTGGACCTCTGCCACCTTGCTCCCTGGCTTGAAGGACTCGTCTGTCAGCTTCTTCCACAGCCTGATCGGGTCAAAGTCGTCGTCGCTAATTCGGGCCACGTTGTTGAGCAATTCTCGCTCAACCTTGCTGGAGGAAAAGATCTCGTTGAGCAGCCTCTCTGTTATGTCATACTCTGTGTTGTAGAGGCGCCCCTGTAGCTGGTCCGCTCCGTCGTACCTTTTGCTTTCCTCTGGTGTGTTTGGAACTCGACAGAGGGAAGAGATGAACTCCTTTGACAGCTCGGTGTAAGAGGCAGAGAAGCTAAAGCAGATCTTCCGGAGTCCGGCAGCTTCCAGGACATTTTCCAGCCCGTCGAAGATGTCGATCTGCCAGAAGGATGCTTGGTGGCAGAATCGGGTTGGGCGGTAGACTTTCACTGCCAACTCGTTGTAGCGCCTCTGGTGCTCTTCGCCCCTCGACACGAAACGCCCGGGGGAGTGGGTCAGAACCTCCGGTTCTGCCGTCGTGGCTGGAGCTGCGGTTGCTTCTACTCGAGGCCGCTTCTCGGCCTCAATGGGCCCAGCTGTTGCTGGGTTAGGGCGTTTTTGCCCGGTGGTGGCTTTAGCTGTGGCCTCGGGGTTGATCCTCCGGCCTTGCTCGTCGACCTGAACAACGGTCTGCTTTGTGCGTGCCATTTTCTTCCTTGACGTCTTTCTTCTGCAGGTGGGAATCATGCCAGACTTTTATCCTCAGCTTGTAGATTCTTGCATTCTGGTAGGCATGAAGCCTAAGTTCTTCAAGTTCTTGGAGCTGGAGGAACCTCTTCTTTCCGGCTAGGGAGGGGTCCATGTTAAGACGTTTAATGGCCCAGAATGCCTTGTGCTCTAACTCGAAAGGTAGATGACATGCTATCCCGTATATCAGACGATAAGGCGTGGTGCTGAGCGGTTTCGTATACGATGTCATGTATGCCCAGAGAGCATCATCTAGCTTGGCTGACCAGTCTTTCCGTGACTTTCCGACTGTCTTCTCCATGATCTGTTTGATTTGCCGGTTAGAAACTTCAACTTGACCAGACGTCTGTGGATAATATGGTGTGGCAACTTTGTGTCGAACACCATATCTGCACAGAAGTGACTCAAATTGCCTCTTAGCAAAGTGAGATCCACCATCACTGATAACTGTTCTTAGTACTCCAAACTTTGGGAAGATGATCTTAGTAAAGAGCTTTATCACTGACTTAGCATCACAAGCGGTGGTGGGTATGGCTTCTACCCACTTGGAGACGTAATCCACCGCAACAAGAATGTACTTGAAACCGTATGATGAAGGGAAAGGGCCCATGTAGTCGATCCCCCATACGTCGAAGATCTCAACTTCAATCCATTCAGCCATGGGCATCTCGTTCCTACGGGAAATATTCTCGGTCCTTTGACACTCGTTGCAGGCTTTGACAAAGGCATGTTCATCCTTGAAAAGAGTGGGCCAATAAAAGTCGGACTGGAGAACCTTGGTCGCGGTTCTTTCAGCACCCAAGTGCCCTCCATACGGGGAGGAATGACACTCAAACAAGATCTTTGGGGCTTCGTCTTCGGGTATACACCTCCTGTATAGGCTATCGGCGCAACGCCTGAACAAAAGAGGGTCATCCCAGTAATAGTTCTTCAGATCAGAGAAGAACTTCTTCTTATTGTCAGACATTTCTGGGGGTAGTTGTTTGCATGCTAGATAGTTACAGAAATCGGCGTACCATGACCCTTCAGGATTGGCCATCTGGGCAACATATATTGCTTCATCTGCATCACTTTCATTTATCGACAGCAGATGGTCGTCCCCCACCCTGATCCTCGATAGGTGGTCGGCGACCACATTCTCAGAACCTTTCTTGTCTATTATCTCGTGATCAAACTCCTGTAGCAGCAATGCCCAACGCAACAGCCTAGGCTTAGCATCTTTCTTTTGCATCAAATACTTGATTTCTCTGTGGTCGGTGTGAACAATCACTTCAGAACCCACGAGATAAGATCGAAACTTGTCAAACGCATAGACAATGGCTAGCATTTCTTTCTCGGTGGTGTAGTTCATTTGTGCTTCGTCTAACATTTTACTGGCATAGAAGATCACATGGTGTTTTTATCTTTCTTTTGCCCAAGGACTGTGCCTATGGCAAAATCACCAGCATCACACATAAGCTCGAAGGGAAGATTACAGTCGGGAGACTGGAGAATGGGTGCGGAGACCAAAGCATTCTTCAAAGTGGAGAACGTTGTCAGGCACTCATCTGTGAAATCAAATTTCACATCCTTCATCAGCAGATTTGACAAAGGCTTCGCAATCTTTGAGAAGTCCTTGATAAACCTTCGGTAGTAGCCGGCGTGTCCCAAGAAACTTCTGACTCCTGTTACCGACATGGGTGGAGGAAGCTTTGCTATCGCATCCACCTTAGATTGGTCAACTTCAATGCCTTTACTGGACACCTTATGTCCCAGGACTATCCCTTCTTGTACCATAAAATGGCACTTTTCCCAATTAAGGGTGAGATTATGTTCTTCACATCTCCTCATTACCAAAGACACGTTATTCAGGCAATCATCAAAAGAGCTGCCATAAACATTGAAGTCATCCATAAAGACTTCCATCTTATCTTCCAGGAAATCTGCGAATATGGCGTTCATGCACCGCTGAAAGGTTGTGGGTGCATTACAGAGCCCAAAGGACATTCTTCTAAAAGCAAAAGTTCCATAGATGCACGTGAAGGTAGTCTTCTCCTGGTCGTCCGGGTGGATGAGGATCTGATAGAACCCTGAATACCCATCCAACCAGCAAAAGAGTGGTGGGTCAGGCGCTCAAGCATCTGGTCAATAAACGGGAGACGGAAGTGGTCCTTGCGGGTGGCGGCGTTCAGCTTTCGGTAATCTATACCCATCCGCCAACCGGTGACAGTCTTGGTGGCAACTTCGACTCCGTTATCTCCCTTGATCAACGTTATGCCTCCCTTCTTTGGAACTACCTAGATGGGACTCACCCACGTGCTATCACTAATGGCGTAAATGATTCATGCATCATGGAGCTTCACAACTTCCTTGCTGACCACCTCTCACAGCTTCTCGTTCAGCTTTCGTTGCGGCTGCGCGTAAGGCTTGGAATTTTCTTCCAGGCGGATTTTGTGCATACACACAGAAGGGTTGATCCCCCTAGGTCTCCAATCGAGTAACCTAGGGCTTGCCTTCTTAACTTCAGCTCCATTAGCAGTTGTTCCTTCTGACTGTCGGTCAGCTCGGAGTTGATGATGACGGGGTTCATCCTTTCTTCGTCCAAGAAATGATACTCCAAACCTTTTGGCAAAACCTTCAACTCAGGCGGAGTCTTCGCTTCTTGTCCTTCGGCGGGAACGCTTCGTAGGGCAACATACATCACTGTCTCCATTGGGTCTTCTGCTTCGGACAGATCTTCAGCTTCCAGAAACGCCAGCAGTTCCTTTACTTCCGGGTCCTCGACCACCTGTGCTTCGCCAGCTAAAGCGCGCATCAGCGGGTCTACCATAGCCTTTTCTTCCCTTCATTGCAAAGTTGTTGATAGCTTTCAATGAAATAAGATGACTCAAAGAACAAGGGGGCTTTCATACAATCACAGATGTTGAAGTCATGTGCCCTCTTCCAACTCTGATTGTTATCATACCCGCTTCCACGTCAATGAGTGCCTTGCCAGTTGCAAGGAAGGGTCGCCCGAAGATAATGGGGCAGCTAGGGTCTTCCACGGTGTCAATCAGAACGATGTCACAGGGTATAAAGAACTGACCAACTCTAATGGGCACGTCTTCGACCACTCCAACCAGTCTGGTGAAGGTGTGATCTGCAAGCTGAATTCTCATATTGGTACTCACCATATCAGTAAGTCCTAACCTCTTTGCAAGGGACAGGGGCATTAAGCTGATACTCGCTCCCAGGTCTGCTAGACCTTTGCGGGTTATGTTGTCCCCAACCTGAAAGGGGATGACAAAAGCTCCGGGGTCTTTCTTCTTAGAAGGCATACTTGCCTTGACAAAAGACCTGGACATTTGCACTAGCTTCACAGTTTCAACGTCTTCTCCTCTTTTCTTTCTCGAGATCAAGTCTTTCAGGAACTTTGTGTAGGTGGGCATCTCCTCGATAGCATCCAAGAACGGGATGTCGAGGTGCAACTTTTTTACTGCAACCATAAACTTCTCGTACCTCTTCTTCAACTGTGCCTTTACCAGCTTGTGCGGGAAGGGTAAGTGAGGTGCATACTTATCCACACGCTCCTCGGAAGGGGCGTCGTCGACTCTTTCCTTCGTCACTTTCTTCGACTTTGCGGGTACTTCTTCCGATTCCTCGGGGTTAACATCCTCAACTAGTGTTGTCACTGTTGTTGCTCTCTTCTCTACTCCTGACTGCATCATTGTGCCTGACCTTAAGATGGACATTGTAAAATATAAGAATTGAACTAATGTAATTGTTATAGATGAATACAAGACTAGACACCCCTGTCATATATATAGGAGCAAGGGAGAAACCCTGAGACTTGTGTGAGACACTAAAGGCCCACTAACTAATTAACCTATTAACTAAATAGGCTAATATAGACTCTTTAACAACCATCTTTGCAGTTTCATTCCCACGCGGATTCGCCTCAGTACTGGAGGGGAAACACCCTACTTGGTGGTTGATACTCTGGGCTAGGCTTGCCAGCTATTGGTCAATCTGTTTGTTGTGCTGCAGGAGCTCTCCTATCTGAGCGGAAAAACCTTCCATCTGTTGTTGCATCAACTTGAGAAAAGTCGTGTTGTCCATGAAACTTTTATCCAGCTTTTCATTCAGATCGTTCTACTTCTTAGCAAAAGACATCAACTCTGTCATCACTGACGGTCATTGTGGCTGGCCCTGCTGGTAACTTCTCTGCTGTGGGAAACCTACTTGGCGTTGCTGATTTTGCAGTCCTCCCGAAGAAGTACCGCCTACCAGCTGATGAGAATTTTCAGCCGCATTGGTGTTCCCGTATGAGAAACCAGGGTGATCGGGGCGTCGGTACTGAACGTAACTCACGTTCTCTGTGTTGTCTTCATCAGGTTCGCCTTGAACGACCGTGTGGACAGAAGTCTGACAGGTGATCTGGCTCCCCACAAGTGACGCAACTTCTCACTACCTCTTGCCGGACTTTTCGTTTATATCCATGCTCCTTTAAGGTTTGGACGTCGATTACTATCTTGTCCAGCTTAGCCGCCAACGCTTCCATTGCCTTCGATTCTCCAGGAGTGGTGTGGCTCGTTGACTCTCTATCGTACTCACTATCTTGCTGGTTCGTGGCCATATTTTCTATAATCTCTATGGCCCTTTGAGCACTTAGTCCCAAGAAATCGCTGCCAGATGCATCATTCAGGGATTTCCTTTCTCCGGCGCACAACCCGTTATAGAAAGTAGTGATCAGCTTGGGCTCAGAAAAACCATGGTGTGGACACTCCCTCTGATAGCCTTGGAACCTCTCCCAGGTCTCATGCAGGTTCTCTGAGACTTTCTGCGAGTACCTTGTTATCTTGTTCTGGCATTTGATCATCCTCTATAGGGAAGAACTTGGCGATAAATGCATTGGCTAGATGTTCCCAATCGGGGAGGCTTCCATCCTGTAGACTAGTATACTACTCCAGAGCTTTGTCTCTTAGAGAGAAGGGAAAACACTGGGTGTAGATGTGAGATATCGGGACTCTGTTGATTTCAAAAGTCTTGCAAGTCCTCTTGAACGTTGTAAGGTGGTTGTACGTGTTCTCTTCAATGGTGTTCCCTCCAAACCGGTTGTGCTGCAGCAACTGGAGGAAAGCAGGCTTCAACTCAAAGTTGGCAACATTGAGTGGTTGCTCAACTACCGGATTCCTCTCTTCGTTCGCCCTGGCTTGGACAAAAGAACGCAGGGATCGAGCCTTGGGAGCCTGCTCAGCCATGGCTTGTCAAACACAGGAGGGTCTGAAGTGGTGAAGAAGTACCTAGAAAGAAAAAGTGTGAAAGTGTGAGTGTATTGTATAAACTATGCACAGTAAATATTTGTAATGTTATATGCATATGTACAAGGTTTTTGGCAATGTGCAACTAAAGCTCGAGTTCGTAGAACGGTATTCGTTGTCGATCCCCGGCAACGGTGCCAAAAAGTTTTCAAGCCTTAAACGTGGGTCCAAAAATGGAGACATGTCTAGGTCATCGGACTTTAGAAATTTATAATACCCGAATGTTTAAGACTCCTGCAACTAGCACAAGGTCGAAGTAGTTCGGGGTCGAACACAGGGATTGGAAGAATAACACTTCGGAACACAAGTTTTTCTTGTCTAAGCACGTCGAAAAGTTGAAGGATAAGGTTTGATGTAACAAGAAAGAATTAAAGAATCAAACTAAAAACATATCTCCAAAGGGAGTTACCAGAAGGATTAAGATTTGGGGTTTAGCAGTTTTTATGGAAGTTTTTAAATAAAGGAAAGCGAGGAGATAAGACTATTTTTGGAGTATAGCACAAAGGAAGAAAACTTAATCGTAACAAGCGGCAGCGGCCTACATCCTGCACCTTCCTCTCAAAGAGGGTGCCAACTAGCCATGCACTAAGTTCCCTCTCTCAAGGGTACCAGGCGTGGACTGGAGCGAAAAGATAGGCCGGGGCAGCCCTGACCCTAGGCACTCTCGTACACCCGAATCAGACCAAACTCTAGAGTTTACGACATCCCTCTCTCAAAGGAGTCAAAACGAGAAACACGATTCGATAGCTAGTCAAAAACGTGATCCAAAAAGAAGAGACTAGAACTCATATGCTATAAAGAAATCATCCAACAAAAAAGAGCCATACACAGAACAATATGAGATAAAACTCCAAAGATTCCAATAACCATAAAGAGATATAAAGGTTTAGTTACAATGCTATAATTAAAGGAAAGTAAATACTGAGAAAAGGAAGATAGGTATCGGTCTCCCTGATTTAGGAGATCGAAGTACACAGCGGCATACACTTAAGACAATGTCAACCCGGTATCGGGCAGGGGCCCTATCAGGATACGACCATGTCGGGTTTTTTACCGTGTCGGGTCGTGAACCCTGACGGGTAAGGGGCGTATTGGGATAGGACCCTCTACCCGATATGGTCGTGTCGAGCTGCTGGCCGTGTCGGGCTGCAGCCGTGACGGGTAGACCATATCGGGTTGGGTATCGTGCCGGGTTAGGATACATATCGGGTAAACATTATCTTAAGGTCCTCGGGTTTCTCGTGTCAGATATAGGTGGGCGAGCCGTCTCGGGTAGAAGCCCAGATAGGAACCCAACATGTTGAAGTAGCCTTGAGGGTCATGTCGCACTACTTGCTGCTACTAGAACGGTTTCTAAGTGAACTCCTCCCATCCCTCTCGGGTTGGGGGTGTGCTCACCTAGTATCGCCCGACAAACTCTGGAACTCGACACACTAGCTCTTGTGCTCTAAGAGTTAGCTCTCGTAGGGTCTGACCCGTCCCATCGTAGGTTTGTCGCTGTTATTTATAGGCAGCGAGTTGATGGGGGTCGTGGCATTTATTGGACCACGTGTCCTTCATCCGTGGCTCTTTCCTGGTGGCTTCGGGAGGGGTCGATACGTCTGTCGCCCGACACGCGTGTCGGGCCAACGATCGTGTCGGGTGGCGAGTGTATCGCACACAGCTGTAGCAGGTTAGGATCTTGGCGGGTTGCTGCACCGAGGGTAGCCATATCGTGTAATCGACGTCGTCAGTTGGGTGAACCATGACGAGTAAGGCACCCTGTCGGGTAAAGAGTTGCAGTGGCCAAGACTCCCGCGCGACACACCCGTGTCAGGTTGTTGTCGTATCGGTCAGCAACTGTGATGGGTAAGGGGGGTGTGTCGCCTTGCGCGCTACTGGGCCGGGACAGATACTTCCTTTCTGATGGGCCTAAAGGGCCCATTACTGCTCTTTTTGTGGAAGGAATAAGAGAAACTCTGCAAAAGATGGGAAATATTATCAAGGGCATAGTAGGCATGATTTCTATACGACAAATAATATAAAACAAAGAGGAAGTTAGGTTTGGAGGCTATTTTGATAGTAAAATATAAGCTTTAGCAGCCATAAAATGGGTGTTATCAGCTAATTAAATGAGACATGGTTTGAGTGGATATTTGAGACAAGATGGCAAACCTTATTTTTGTATGACCAAATCACTTAACGTCCTTTTCGGAAGCTAGAGAAATCTTCCATGGGGGCCAGAGAAAATGCATCTCAACTACTTGATTAATATCATCATCATAATTTAAGCCTCAATCCCAACCATGTTGGGTTCAGGAACACAGATCCTTCTTTTCAAATCAGCTTTGTTATGGGTCATATTTTGATCAAGATGTAAACATTCAAAATCTTTCTTTATAAGTTCTTTCCAAATTAATTTAGTCCTTCCTATTCTTTTCATTGTGCTTGACTCATAAGCGAGTTAGTCGATATACATTACACATGTCCATACTATCTCAGGCGACCCTCGCACAACTTGTCCTCAATGCTCTCACCCCCACTCTATTCCTAATGTAGTCATTTCTCGAGCGCTCCTTTCTTGTCTTCCCACACATCCATCTCAACATATGCACTTCGACCAAATTCATCTTATTGAGACCTTATTTCTTCATCACCTGACATCCACTCGAATATAGCATGGCTGGCTATATAGCTACTTTATAAAACATATTTTCTTTATCTGAGAGGGATTATTTCTTGTATTCCCACACATCCATCTCAACATATGCATTTCAACTACATTCATCTTATTGAGACCTTGTTTCTTCATTGCCCAACATCCACTCACATATAGCATGGCTGGCCATATAGCTGTTTTACAAAACATATTTTCTTTATCTGAGAGGCATCCTTTGGTCACGTACTACTACAGTTGCACTCCTTCATTTCAACCGTCTTCTTGTGCTCATGTGACAAACATCATTTATCTCTATCCATTTGAATAACAGATGCTAAGTAACAAAACTTATCACACTTTGGTACATCCAATCCATCCAACTTGGCCCCACCATTAACAATTCTAGATTGGTTGAAACTATAATGTACTCAGTTTTGCTTCTACTAATCATAAATACATTAATTCCAATATATTCCTCCAAAATTGAACTTTATCATCCAATCATTCTTTATTTTTATCAAATCCATATACTTGTTTGAAGTACACAATTAATGTGCATGAATTGATAGGTATGAATTAGTTTTAGATCTATCAACAAATCCAAAAAAAACTCATGGAAGGGATCTTCTTACGAATGCATCCACGACACGCCTAAATACTTATTTGAAAAAAAAAACCATATATGCGTGCCTCGAAATTCTATGAAGAATGACAAAAGGTGCGGAAATGATACTATTCCTTATGACATTTGACCAATATATCATGTTTACAAGAACATGGAAGTTTGTGATATATTAGTGTTTGAAAATATAATAAGATAGCATCATCTATTTCATATCTAGGATGTATGCTTTTGAAAAATATTTAACTATGACAAAGATTGTCATTGTAAACTTTGCATCCATCATTTGTTGCTTGGACTATGGTATTCAAGCCATTTTGTTCACTGCCTTTAACCAATAATCGGAAAAGGTGGAGATCATCCATAAATTTAGTATGCATATACAACACAATTAATGAGTGAGACACTGACAATCAAGTTCAAAATGAACCTCTTCTATAATCGAATTTGATAAATAATGAAAAATACATGTATATGATGTTCTTTCAAATGCCTAAAATACTTATAGATATCGTTGTCACACATCTGTCTATGTCTAAAACTGTCCCATACTTCCTAGGTGCACAGTTTGAGTGGCGGTTACACTTTTAGGCATTTAGCTGCCCGATCCTTGGTTCTAGTCCGGAGTTAGGTTGCTAGAGCCTTTCCCTCTCCCTCAGGATGGTGGGGATGTGGTGAGTATATCTAGAATGTCGATGGTATGGGAGGAAACCAACACTTAGTTATCTATACACATTAGATGGTTCACGGATAGATACCAACTTACATGTAGTAGGTGGGGTTCCGTGGTCTTGAGGGAATCTTACTCCTATATAAGGTAGGGAGTGGGGGGTCTAATATTGATGGGCAGCTCCAAGTGGAACAAGGAACTCAATATCTTAGATTAGGGATAGTCAACACAAATGAGATTGAATCACTAGCTTTAGCAATAAAAGACGTCCCTTGATGTCAACGGGTACGAAAGGAATTATCATGTAAGAAATTGGGACATTAGACATGAAGGAATTTGGGACCTTCACAAGGAGTTGTTGTCAATGAACCATACTAAGATAAACAAGTGGTGTCAGACTGAAAAAAGTCTTACCTCAAGCTCCTCAGATTAGGTGCTTGAAAGTGACGAAGACTAGCTCCATAAGGGACAAAAAACAACTTAAAACGTCTCTCACATGAGGCATGGGTGCTTTGCAATAAATTTAGTAAAGTCTCAAAAAGAGATATGACTCCTCTTTGCAATTACAGTCACAATTTCAGGAAGGGTCTCCATGGATTGGGAATTTAGGGTGATGTGCTTTTTCTATATATATGTGACAAACTTGATTTTCAATGTTTTATAATTTCATATATATGATTTGAGATTTTGGTGTATCCAAATGAACCCGAATATTTCCATGAAGCTTTTAATCATTTATTAGACCTATGGTTTTGAGAATTTTTGGAGATCGTTTGAATAATTATAAATTTTATATGGGCCAAAAATGATAGTTTTTGAAGATATTTTAGTTAGATGGCTAAACGAATTTCTTATTCAATGAAAATTGGTGGAAGAGTTGTTACGGTGATATTGAAGTGTCATATAAAATTTCAGCCCAATCAGAGCTTGGTTGATGGTTCAAAAAAATTATACAAGAACTATAGTCGAACTAAATTTAATAGTTCAAGTCATTTACATTATTTCGGTGAAACAGTAAAACTTTCATATCATGGGATTCCTTTGTCCAAATAAAGTCAAATTTTAAATGGATCCTTTTGATTACAATTATGATTTTTGATAAATTTTGGAGAAATTTTGGATTTACTATTTTAGAGATATGGTTTATAAATTGTATAAAATCTTGTTAATGGATGATGGGATGTGAAATACATTTTAAAGTGTTCATGAGAAAATAAAATCTTAATGAAGCATTGTGTTATTTTTATTTAAGGATAAGTGTGAATTTCGTAGACAAGGATTTATTTTGAAAATCAATCATGGCTACAGAAAGGTGTTCTGATGGTTTGGTGAATCTTAATGACAATTTTTTTATTGCTGGGGGAAACCCACCCCCACCCCCGGCGAGCGCCCAGATAACAGGGATGGTAAACCCAAGGAACCCCTCCGCCCACACATTGGGATCCCAAACAAGTCGCATCAGAGGTTGGCTGACGCCGTGCGAAATTCATTTCCGAGCAACGCTTTTGGGGAGAGTCAAACCCGGGACCCTTCGTAAGGGGCACCCGTGCTACGACCACCCGAGCTATCGCTCGTCGGCTTCAATCTTAATGACAATTATGGCTTTTTCACATTTATTTTGTTAGTAAACCCAAGGAACCCCTCCGCCCACACATTGGGATCCCAAACAAGTTGCATCAGAGGTTGGCTGACGTCATCGGAAATTCTTTTCCGAGCAGCGCTTTTGGGGAGAGTCGAACCCGAGACCCTTCGTGAGGGGCACCCGTGCTGCGACCACCCAAGCTATCGCTCGCCCGCTTCAGTCTTAATGAAAATTGTGACTTTTTCACATATACTTTGTTAGGATAATAATGTAGACCTCCAAATATTTCCATTTTACTCTATTAAATAGAGAGAGAGATAGAAGTTTTACATAATAAGGAAGATATGGTCAACATTTCATAACATTGAAAGTTATGGTCTTTAAGGTTATAATTTTTTGAAAAGGAGAGAATTGAGGTGCATAATGTTGTTTTAAAGGCGTCAAATTAATTTAGTTTAACTTGGTGATATACATTATGTACAAAGATGGTATAGAATATTGATATATTGATTACACCAAGGAATTATGTTTCAAGATATAGGACTTTTGTGTAATGGAGATATTTTGTTATATTAAAAACATTTTCATGTAAAGGATTAATTACAATGTGGAGCATATGCCTTCACCAAAAAGTTATTTGAATGGTCAAACCAAGTAATTATGAGTTTCTTTTAACACAAGATGTGTTAAAATATAAGATTACTTGAATATGAATAGATTGTGATTGATACAAAGACTGGACACCCCTGTCCTATATATAGGAGCAAGGGAGAAACCCTGAGACTTGTGTCCCAAGTAATCTAAACTAGACGGGCCGGAATATAAAGGCCCACTAAACTAATTAGCCTATTTAACTAATAGACTAATATAGACACTTTAACACTCCCCCTCAAGCTGGAGCATGGGTGAAACACATGTCCAAGCTTGGAGAGTTACAAGACTCGATAAAAAGAAATGATAAATGAAAGATGAAGATAAATATCACTCCCATACAAAATATGTTACGCCCCCTTAATCAATACTCCCCGTGAATCAAATAGTAATGATGACTCTGCAGGCTGAAGATACTCGAGCTTTGAAGAAGGTCTTCCTTGAAGTGCATCTGAAATGAAGACATCTGAAGATACTCTGTAGGCTGAAGAATGCGCCACTGGAATACGTGCTGAACGCGGCACGAACGCGGATATAGTGTGGACGAATGGACCTGATACTACAGCAAGTCGCCACTGGAATACGTGCTTAACGCGGCATGAACGCGGATGGACGATCTGCTGCTTGATACGATGCAGGAACCATGGGGGCTTGACAGGAACGTAGATATCATCCATCAAGGAAAGTCCCAAGAAAATCAGCTACAGGTGATGTCGATACAGCAGATGCGGCTCGGAGAAGACATGATGAAGCAGCTCGGTGAAGATAAAATTCTGAGCTTCTGAAGAAGCATCCATCTGTCTCATGTGAATGCAGCTGAAGGAATACATCATCAACAACGGATATGGTGTCGACGCTGGATCTTCACTGCTGGCTCAAGTAGAGAACCGGTGTGCTGAACGATGTGAAGCTTCATGAAGATAGCCTGGAATATATATAATCTGAATACATATATCATCATCTCATCTCATCTCATACTCTCTCTCTCATACATTCTCTCATATATTCTCATGCTCGCTCTCTCTTCTCATCTCTTTCTCTCCTCTCTCTCTTCTCATCTCTTTCTCTCCTCTCTATCCCCCCCCGCACACCAAATACGACAAGAGTGAGTGTTTGGTGTGGAGAACTGGATATATGACCCCCCCGTAATGTGGAAAAGGGATGCTCACAAATTATGGGTGGGTGGGAAAGAAAAAGGCTGAAAAGAGAAAAATATGTGAAATGGAGATGGGTAATATGTGGAGAATGAAACCGATAGCCAAGGAGAATATACTAAATGGGTCAACATGAGATCTGGGTAAAAAATAAACGGATCTAGTCCTGACCCGAAAAGGGGGTAGTAAACATGGTTGTTTGGTAGCGGTGGAGAGTGATGGGTGATCGCCTACTGTAGATGGAAGCAATAGCATGATGACGCACAACGCAGGAGCAACTTGCGGATGATGGCTGGATATGACGCTCGGCTGATGAAGCACTTTGTCGCAACATAGGAGATGACAAAGAGTCTCCTGTGTGACTCCGGAGATATTGCATGCCAAGAGGATGCATGCGGAGCCAAGGCGGACCCTCTCCAAAGCGGCGATGAAGGCTGATCTGAAGACTTCATGAGATGGAGTGTCGATTGATAGGTGTATCCTTTTTTATCGCCACTGATCAACTGTCGATACCATCGACAGGACTGTCGATGGTATCGACGGACGCTCTTCTTGTCGCTGTGATAAAGTCGATAGTATCGACCTCCTGTCGATAGTATCGACGCCGGCGATGCAGGTTACGTCATGGATGGTCGGCGGCTGTTCCTTTGGGATAGCGGCTTGGATGATGGTCGTTTGCTGGAGATGGCGACTGCTAGGGGCGGTGCTGCTCCTGTTGGTTGCGGCGGCGGCGTCTGCTGGTGCTGCTGCTGATGGAGGCGGCGGCTGGTGCTGCTGTTTTCGGATGGCGGATGGAGATTACCGCGGCGGATGCCTACGGCGGCGATTGTTGCGGATGATGATGGAGGAAGGCTGCTATGATAGGCAGCGGAGGCGTTGTATGGAAAGAATGAAAGAATAGAGAATAGAGATGACCATGGAGGCCGGGATATGCCTAGCGGGCAGCCGGCCAAGCCATGGAGATGGCGGCTGCGGCCGCCCGCAAGCGGGCGCTCGCCCGGTTGTCCTCTTCGGAGAGAGGAGCGACGGCTGTTGCAAGGGAGAAGGAAGTCGACGGCTAGGAGAAAGAGAGAGGGAAGCGGCGGCGCTAGGGTTCTCTCAAGAGCTAACCCGCTCTGATACCATGTTAAAATATAAGATTACTTGAATATGAATAGATTGTGATTGATACAAAGACTGGACACCCCTGTCCTATATATAGGAGCAAGGGAGAAACCCTGAGACTTGTGTCCCAAGTAATCTAAACTAGACGGGCCGGAATATAAAGGCCCACTAAACTAATTAGCCTATTTAACTAATAGACTAATATAGACACTTTAACAAGATGAAATTAAATTACAAGGAATTTTTCCCAAAACGTTTCTCCCCTACTTATATAAACACACCCTATTGACTATCTCCATGCACACAAAAAACAACTTGGATTGCTTCCTCGGCCCCTCTCTTGTGATTTTGCCCCAAGATTGTGACGGCGACACACTATTGTAGTGAGATGGCCTCTTCCTCTCCCATTTTCCCCTCAAATCATGGCCACCAAACAGCCACGAAGCGTCTACAGTAATGTACCTCTTCCATCTCCTTCACCGGTCGCCCTCCCTCGTCAAGATCTCGACCCTACTCCTTAATCATCCTCATCTTGAGATTTGCAATTTGAGATCTTTTGAGACATATGTGTACTCTACTCTCTTGAAATAGGATGTTGTGATGTAGGGTATGAATATGTACCTATGGATAAAAACACTTGACTACATATATGGTTGATCTCACTCGTTCCATATGACTAGAGTTTCAAATCTATATATGTATGTTGATCGTCCTCTTGCTCGTCTATTGAACTTGCAAATATACTCCTCACCATTATAACATTATTCTGTCATGTGCCTTTCCCCTTCTGTAGAGTCAAGTGGCAACCTTTTTCCTTTCCCTTAGGGTCAAGTGGTTGTGTTGCCATTCCCTTGGGGTTAAGTGGCTCCTCGTAAACTTCTCAACCACACTCGTTATGTGGGATGCTTGATTTTGTTACGGACTATATTTTTGTTCTGTTATGCCCGTAGATGTTTGTACTTATTGACTATTCGAGAGTTGATATCTTGCTAATATCTTTTTTCCCTAAAATGCGAAGTGGATACCACTTTGAATATATAAATAGTTTCTTAGTTTTCCATAACGTACTCAATGTTTTTTGCATTGACTTTGGGGTCATGATTTTTTATTTAGACAAACAAGATGGATCGTTATGAGGCATTGACTAAATCGCTTCCGCACTCGACAAAATCTGATAACAAGGACAAATCTACAAAATCATATAACGGGTTGGTTAGTTTTTGTTAAATCTATTATGTTTTGAGTTATTATTTTCTTTTTGTATATGCCAATGTGTGAGATCTATTTAGGCCACCCAAGGATGGGCGCTTTAATTCCTTTACCACTGTCTAGGCAGTGGGATTGGGATTGGGATAAGAACGGTTCCATGACAGTTGGTATCAAAGCATACACACTTTTTTTTGGTCGGTAAAAAACTCGTGTTACTATAAAATGAAACCCCAAACTTTGGGTACATAGAGCACCCCTTACAACCCAGGATATAAATCCAGACAACACTAGAGGCCTAGAGAAGACCTCCCAAGAAGAGAAGGAGAAAAGATGAAAACCGCATATCCTATGCTAGCAACAACCACGCAGTTGTAGAGTTGCCTACAAACGACTCAAGACCACTAACAGTAGTTCCACCTTCAAAGTGTGGCTTCAAACCGCCCGAAACAACCTTAGACTACAAGGGAAGATAGCATCATCCAAGGGTCAGCCATCGACAGTCTCGATTCTACAACCAGGCAAGCAACCAAGAAAGCCAGAGACGGAACCAAGAAGCACATCCAATGGACATGACAAACAGCTTATGTCCATGAAAGGGAAGCCCCCCTGTCCTCCATATGCAATATGCTCATCTGTCTGAAAGAATGGAATTCAAAAGCGCATCCAATAATCTTCATCAGTCGTCATCACACCCATCTTAGGAGCCTTTAGCAGCCATCCAGGAAGCAAGCAGTTCAGGCATTACAAAACCAATGAGTACGATCAGTACTCTACCAGTTTCTTTCTGCCTGACTTCTTCTTTCTCCTTGACCAGACTTGATCATAGTCCATGGAAAGAGAATCCCAGAGTTCTGCTTCGTCGTCAGTGTCGTTGGACACCACATCGTGTCCAAACAGATTCTCTCTATAGTGACTCGAGGAGCCGCAGCTATTCCATATTTTGTTCAGCTGAAAAGATCCAGACCCGGAGCCTTCTGCAACACAAGATGGCGTTCCAACAGGTTCCATCCTTTGAATGTTGAAGGAGAGGCATTGGGCTTGCTGGATCTCTCGTCCACTGTCAATGACAGTATCTTTGACTTGTTGGAAGATCAGGTCGCGTAGGTTGTCATCCACGTCTGAATGGATCACACAAGCACTGCTCGTTGGGCGCTTCGCAGACTTGCAAGCCTTCTTGGCATTATGTCGAGCAGCTGACTTGCCTAGCTTGACTTGAACGTCCTTCTCAGGTGGAGGCTTCCTTGTCTTCTGAGGGCACGACGTCCCCCTATGCCCGAAGTTCTTGTAGATGGGGCAGATTACAGGGCGTGCAATCGGCTCCACCTTCAGTGACTTCAGCGAAGAATCGACCTCCACCTTCGTGGCTTTAGGAAGCCTATGTTCGCAGCTGACTTCTATGCAGACAAGTGCATCACCGAGACACCCTGCAGCAACGGATTTCTCATCAACATCGACTGGGATGCCAATGGTGCTGGCGAAACGGGTTGCATTGCGTCTAGTCCACGGCAAACCCAGGTTTGCGATTCTGAACCAGATCGGAACCCGTGGGAAGGAGAGGGGCTGGAGAGGTGAACCTGGCTGCCACGCGTGGACGATGATCAGCGATCCGTCCATGAACCACGGCGCCTCGTCTAGGACCCGGTCCTTCTCACTCTCGGTCGGCATCTTCACGATGAAGCCATCACGCTCCTCAGCAACGATCTCGATGAGGCCGCTAGGTCTCCAGAGACGTCGCATCCAGCCGCTCAGTTGGCCACCGAAGGGCTTTCTACCCACAAATCTCACCGAGAGGTACTCGTTCCAATTAGGGATTGAGCACTCTTGGCTAGAAATAGTAGCATACTTCTCCCTGTCTCGGATGCAGGGTTCGATGTAGTCAATCGCCACCTCGATTTCTGCCCTATCCAACCTACTGGCAGCGAACCAGTCTGTAAGACGGATAGAAGAAGAAGCCTCCGCGGCTTTGCCCGAAGTTGGCTTTGAGGGGCTGGCGGCGGCACTTTCAGCCCTAGGCGATTGTGGAGGGGTCGGTTTTCCCCTGCTTCCTTCTCCATCTGCCTCTGGTTGGCGGTATGGAGGAGCAGATGATTGCTCTGCAACAGCGTGCTCCTTTCCCCTTCCCCCTCTCGCACTAGGAAAGCGCCCACGCCCTCGCCCCCTTCCGCCTCCTCGTCGCGGCATCCTGCCTCCGTAAAGATACACCAATAAGCAAAGTCCAGACAGTTGGTATCAAAGCATACACACTGTAATATGCATTAAGTAAATAATTTCTTCAGTCTCTTGAACCAAGGAAAACTTGGAAAATCCTTAATGGAGATATTGTGGTGTCTAGGCTCGAGGTTCTGGCTAGTAATCACCTCCTATCCGTCTCACAACAGTGGCTAAGGTTCCCCACTCTACCTGGCCAAAGTTGATCTAGAAGGGATTTTCTTTAACCCTAGAGAATCATCCCGCTTCTCATCTTTACTTTAAGGACTACCCCTAGCCATCTATTAGAAAGTAGTAGGATAACTTTTTGTCTCCTCATCTCTGATAGAGTGTCTTGACTCAACATGTACTCTCACTATTTTTGGGTAGCATGGGGCAACAACTAAAATATGAGATAAAAATGTGAAAAGTATGAACTAATATTGTGCCATGATTTGATCTTAAATTGAAATCCTTAATTGATAAGTACTCTTGAATGTGGTGTATTCATGTATAGATTTTTTGTAAACTCAATATCACCAAAGTGGATATAAGTACTTTCTATGTTTGAGGTAAATTTGTGATATGGTGAAATAATGTGGAACTCATGTTTTACACCTCATAGTTGATTAGGTCCCTATTGATTGAACCTATGTTGCCCCTATGTTCGATCAAATCTCAAACATACTTAAGAAAAAATTTCTTTTTTGATATGTATCATGCTCTACACCTTGATATGACTATCTTTAACCCCTAGGTCATGATGTGAAGACTTAGTACTATTGACCTAGAGGTTATACATTGTCCATATTTTGATAATGACTTAACCATTCCATTCATATGTATCTAATATGTGTATTAAAGATTGATTTCAGATGTTCGGTACAAGAAAAGGATCAAAAATCTAAAGCCCTAGATGGGGTCAAGTTCAAGTCAAACGAGCTACAAGTGTGCAATTTTGGAAATCTATGTAAACGACCTTAGAACATTTTTGTAATCACTTGTAATGATGAATTGACTTGTAACTTAGTTGAGAAAATTGATTGGGACACTAAACACCAAGTTTTAATCACTTTAGATGCACTTTAGAAAATTGACCACATGCAGTCAATCGGTCGAGTTGCAAACTCAACCGATCCTCCTGGATCAAGTTTCAGAAGATAGCATCGGTCGAGTTGTGGTTTCACAGAACTCGATCGATCGAGTACCTGACCAAATCGATCTTCATTGGTCGGTCGAGTTTTGCCAGGACAAACTCGACCGATGATTTGAATATCGGTTGTCTTTTACTCTATCGGTCGAGTTACCTTTATTGAAACTCGACCGATTGCACTGTATAGAATTTGCAGAAAAAGTAATTGTGGCCATTGGTGTGTGTTTTGAGAAAAAATGGAGTCGTTGCTTTGAGCAAAAAACGGTTATTTTCGTATCTAAGTGTCCCACAACTTAAACGGGCACCCTCAACTATAAATAGGACTTCTTGGAGTTCATTCCAAGGTTGCTCATTCACTACATGCTTGGTCCTATCCTAGTTGAGAGTGTTCTAACCCTTTGAGCCCCTTTCTCTCTCTACCTTAAAGTCAAATTTGTGAGTATGAGTGAGATAGGTTCCTTTGTAAGATAGTTGCTCCATGTATTGATGTAAAGCTCTCCTCCACCATCTTCCTACCCTCTTTCCTATCAAAGAAAAGGTTGAAGATCTTCTCCGAGTGAAGGAGAAGAGGTTGATGTTCTTCAAGGTTGAAGAAGGCAAGGTGTTCCAGATCTCCGAGTGAAGGAGATAGTCAAGGCAAGCGCTCAAGAAAAATAGATAATCGCATGAAGGCTGAAGACTTGAAGGAGTGGGTAAGTTCATGTTGATGACTGAAGACTCCATGGTTCAAGTGGGTAAGCTCCTTCTATAGGTTGAAGATCTTTGCTTGAGGTACTAAGCCCTTGGATGTGTGGTTGTTGTGTCTTGTAATCTTATGATGGAATATAAGAGTACCAAGATTGCAAATCCTAGAGATTAACCAGCTCTAGGTAGTGGACTGACATTGCTCCTAGTTAGGACGTAGAACCACTCTAAACCACCTGTCCAAGTGCTTGCTCTTCCTTGTCTCTCATCCTTGCTGTGCTTGCTAGCTAAGACATCAAATTTGTTGTTTGTTTAAGTTTTTGTACTTAATATAATTTGGTGGTCTAATCCTTTTTGTGAGAATTGTGAAGCTCTATTCACCCCCCCCTCTAGAGCCCTTGATCCAACAATTACAAGAGGCATCTTCCCTGTTGACTATTATGCCTCTTTATAAGACTCAATTTTGAACAATAGGAATCATATGAAGTCTTGATCGCACACTATTTAGCTTAAATTCTTGAGTTCTCTATTTCCAAAAGACATCCTTTCCGTGATCAATGAATGGAGGGGAGCTATATTATAATTCAAAAGTTTGTTGAATCTTGAAATATGGTTGCCCTATTACGACCTTGATCTTTGATCCCATGACCTTATGAAGTACAGTTTGATAACTGATACTCCTATTTTTGCTATGATTAATGTTCAATGACTATGATTACTAATGTGCTAGTTTAGGGTGGTAGTTGACATATGACTCCCCTAACCTTGGTCACATCCCTATTTATGAATGTGTCTAAATTGTCATCTTGTTGATTATTTAGAGTTTGGAAAGGTAACTCCTTCCACCCGGTTTTGATTTCTTGACCTAACGCTCCAATAGGTCAGCTCTATGACAATACTAATACTCGATCTTGAATCTTAGTTTAAATGCAATGTTGACAATAGCTTGTGGCTATATTCCTAGAAAGACCTAGGTCTAGATCATTCATCGAACCTCGATACCATGGTAATAAAAATTGGTGATTGATATCAAAAAATGTCGCTCGACTATTGCTTGATTGTTGAATAAGGATGAATGATCTTCCCTAAGGACTACATGGGAACATAAACCCTAGCTTTGAAATGTTTGGACCTATGATCTTGATGTCTAAACTTCAACTCTCGATATTGATGTATGAAATCTTGACTATTGTGGATCTTAATATTTATGTGACTTGTATAATCAGCCATGTAAATCTTAAGATCACCCTCGATATATGGCCAGTGACTTTCATATTCCCAAATCTCAAAATGTTTAAAGGATGACTATGTGGATTCACTCTCATTTGCAATGTTTTAAAAAGCGTGAAGCGGGAGGCGTGCGGAGGGGACCTTGTAGCCGATTGAGTGGCAGGCGGGCGATTAAGCAGGCGATTTTTTAAAAAGTGGATGCTTAAAATCTTATATATTTATATACAAAATTACATGTATGTGTATATGAAAAATATATTTCTAAGGAAATCAGTAATACTAACTAGTAGTATCAATTAGTATTGAACGAAATCTGCAGTAAAATCAGTAAAACCATTAGAAGTATAATAGAGTAATACGATATTTACTTGGATATATTACAACAGTACCCTATCATATACAGCTTACATACAAAGTTTGCATTCTAAAGTAGGACTAGGTATATCATAGAACATTTAATGTATACAAGCTTCATATATTATACTCAATACTACTTGGATTATATATCTAATTAATATTACATGCTTACAACAACATTTTTTTCAAAAAGCGGAAAAAAGCGGGCAAAAAAGTGGGAAAAAGAGGGCGCTTTTTTTCAAACCGAGTAAGCGGGCGCTTACGGGTAAAATTAAGCGGATGGGGGTCTTGGTCGATTAAGCGACCACTTAAGCGGCAGCCTGGGCCGTTTTTTAATACACTGCTCATTTTTGTATTACGGTTTAACTCTTATTTGGACTAGGGTGGGGCCTTTCATCGATAATGAGCATGAAATCATGATATTGAAATATGATGTTTTTCTTGAATTGTTGATATATGAAATCTCTATCATGGATGTATAACCCCACCTAGGGCATGTAGAATCTGGGACCCTAAGATGTTGGGATTATTGTACTTTAGACCCAAGAACTCTATTTGTTTAACATAAAATCTGATCATCCAAATTTTTTACTTTTGACTCAAAAACTCAGATTTGAGATGTTGACTTGATGAAAATTTTGAGGATGATATTTTTGATGATAGGGTCAATTTCCTAAAAATGACCTAGGTGGTCATCATCAACCTTGATTATCCTTGGCCATGAATGGACATCGATGTCTTGAGATTTTTCTAGATCGTTGCTTTCAGATGAATGATCATGCTAGGGTCTTAGATAGGAAATAATACCCTACTTCTAATGATCGGACAAAAAAAATTGATATTTGAATCTTGACTCTTGAATCACAATTTTGCTAGATCATGATCTGATTCATGGCGTATAATCTTGACTCTCAAACTCGATCCTCACTCGATATAGAGACATGACTTGAATTGAACTCTATTGATTACTATGATCTTTTGAACTCTACTTTACCACGAGAAGTTTATAAGTGACTTTTGATTTCAAAATGATCATAATTTTGAGGATATTACATGGATTAAATAGCCCATTCTTTGAGGATATCTTTGAATTTTGGGGACAAAATTCCTTCTAAGATCGAAAAGATGTGACAAACTCGGTTTTATAATTTCATATATATGACTTTGAGATTTTGGTGTATCCAAATGATCCCGAAATTATCCTTGAAGCTTATAATCATTTATTAGATCTATGGTTAAGATTTGAGAATTTTTAGAGATCGTTTGAATAATTATAAATTTCATATGGGCCAAAAATGATAGTATTTTGAGATATTTTAGTTAGATGGCTAAACGAATTTCTTATTCAATGAAAATTGGTGGAAGAGTTGTTACGGTGGTATTAAAGTGGTGTAATATAAAATTTTAGACCAGTCAGAACTCAGTTGATGGTTCAAAAAAATTATACAAGAACTATAGTCAAACTAAATTTAATAGTTCAAGTCTTTACATTATTTTGGTGAAACAGTAAAACTTTCATATCATGGAATTCCTTTGTCCAAATAAGGTGAAATTTTAAATGGATCCTTTTGATTACAATTATGATTTTAGATAAATTTTGGAGAACTTTTGGAGAAATGGTTTATAAATTGTATATGAAATCACGTTTAATGGATGATGGGATGTGAAATACGTTTTAAAGTGTTCATGAGAAAAAAAATCTTAATGAAGCATTGTGTTATTTTTTATTTAAAGATAAGTGTGAATTTGGTAAACAATGATTTATTTTGGAAATCAGTTATGGCTACAGAAAGATGTTTTGATGGTTTGGTGAATCTTAATGACAATAATGGTTTTTAACATATATTTTCTTAGGAGAATTATGTAGACCTCCAAATATTTCCATTTTACTCTCTTTATTAAATAGAGAGAGAGATAGAAGTTTTACATAATAAGGAAGCTCTGGTCAACATTTCATAACGTTGAAAGTCATGGTCTTTATGGTTAAAAAATTTCAAAAAGGAGAGAATTGAGGTGCATAATGTTGTCTTAAAGGCGTCAAATTAATTTAGTAGTAACTTGGTGATAGACATTATGTACAAAGATGGTATAAAATATTGATATATTAATTACATCAAGGAATTATGTTTCGAGATATAAGACTTTTGTTGCAATGAAGATATTTTGTTATATTAAAAATATTTTCAAGTAAAGGATTAATTACATTGTAGAACATATGCCTTCACTAAAAAGTTATTTGATTGGTCAAACCAAGTACTTATGAGTTTCTTTTAACACGAGATGAAATTAAATTATATGGAAATTTTACCAAAACTTTTCTCGCCTACTTATATAAACACACCCTATTGCATAGACCACAACATCGTCGAAGTTTGGCGAAGTTTCGCCGAAGTTTCGAAATTTGACCATAGGTGAAGTCGAATACCATATACTTCGACCTCGTCCAAACTTCGGGGCGAAGTTTCATGGATGTCGGCAAAGTTGACTTTTTTGTGTGTATTTTCGTCTCAACTTCTCCGAAGTTGTCGAAGTTTCCTCGAAGTTGGCGAAGTTGGGGCGAAGTTAAGACCACCCAGAACCATAATCCCAACTAGTGCCCCAATGGCCATATAAGGCATAAATATCACTCCAACCCTATTCATAACTTCTAATATCAACTCCTATGTTTTTTGTTGCCACTCATTCCTAGACAGGGTGTTGTAACTACTATTTGATTGTATATTGTATATAATACAGATGGTGAACTGTATCTATATATGTGTATTGCACAATTGACCATTTCAAGCAACACATTGTATTATTAACCTACATAGGGCTAGAGGGTCATAAATCGTGTTCTTTTTTTAAATTCACATATATAAGATAGAGGTATAACATAATTAGAAGTTTTCCATCAAAGTTTTCTAAAAATTCACATCATCTCTTCAAAAAATGGCATCGAAGTTTGCGTCTAAACTTCCTCGAAATTTCCACAAACTTCCACTTCCACACCTGGCAAAGTCAACACGAAGTCGAAGTCCTGCACCGTGCCCTATTGACTATGTCCATGCACACAACAAACAACTCGGATTGCTTCCTCGACCCCTCCTGTGATTTTGCCCCAAGATTGTGACGGCGACACGCTATCGCAGCGAGATGGCCTCTTCCTCTCCCATTTTTCCCTCAAATCATGGCCACCAAACAGCCACGACACAGCTACAGTAGTGTTCCTCTTCCATCTCATTGACTGGCCGTCCTCCCTCTTCAAGATCTCGACCCTACTCCTTAGTCATCCTCATCTTGAAATTCACAATTTGAGATCTTTTGAGAGGTACATGTACTCTACTCTCTTCAAATTGGAGGTTGTGATGTTGGGTATGAATATGTACCCATACTTGTTAAGGAGGCAAGGCGACAAGGCGCCATGCTTGAACGCCTTGTGCTTAGGCGCGCCTTGGGTGACTTTAAGAAAATTATATTTCTGTACAATTTACCTATATATATACATGTGCTATGATTTTTGTATCATTCCCCCTTCATATATATGTTATATTTTACCTATATTTATACATATGTTGTGATTTTTATAATATTTTCCCCTTCATATATATGCTATATTTCATATAGGTAAATCCATAAAAGGCTGGGTAATCAACTAATATACATTTTCTTTATTTATACTTTGTGTCTATAGTGTATTTCCCTATTGTATACACACACTTTTATTGTTTGTGCATAGATATATACATATTAAACACAACTAAACATGTATGTGTACAGTTTCACTGCTGCATACATAAATATATACATATTTTAAAAGTTATACTTGGATGCAATTATGCAACATGTTCTACTAATACTCAAAACAAACCTAATGTAAGTTATGCAATCCACCTATATCAGTTTAAACTTGAATAAGGGATTTAGGATAACAGTGATTAAGGATAGTAGTGCTTTATATAGTATCAGTAGATAATTTTCCTTACTTAGGGTAATTATCAGCTGATATACATATATGTTGTAGCTAATATGGCTGTTTGAAGTTCCTATGATAAGCAAGAAGGGAGTTAGTATACGTAGCATGATATTTATATAGCAATTGAAGAGCTATTCAGGGTGAAAATATCCCTCAACATTTAAATCACATTCAAACTTATACTAAGAAAATTAATATAAATGTCTAGAGTATAAATTCCATTTAGTAATGATATTGTACAACAAACATAGATAAATATACTTCATTTGAATTTTTGAACAAGTGTAGGTCAAATAAATACCTATATACAGGGTTATGGGTCCATAAAAAATCATAAAGCGACATATTGGTCAAGCGCACGGCAAAGTGACCCCCTTGGAACGCCTTGACGCCTAGGCGGCCGCTTAGGCACTCGCCTTAACAAGTATGTATGTACCTATGGATAAAAACACTTGGCTACATATATGGTTGATCTAACTCGTTCCATATGACTAGAGTTTCGAAGTTACATATGTATGTTGATTGTCCTCTTGCTCGTCGATTAAACTTGCAAATATACTCCTCACTATTGTTTCGTCTTGTGTTTTTCCCCTTTTGTTGATAGGGGTCAAGTGACAACCTTTTGCCTTTCCCTTAGGGTCAAGTGGTCGTGGCCTTTCCCTTAGGGTTAAGTGGCTCCTCGTAAACTTCTCACCCGCACTCGTTATGTGGGATGATTGATTTTATTACGGAATATATTTTTTTTGTTATGCTCGTGAATATTTGTACTGCGGTTATTTGAAAGTTGATATCTTGCTAATATCGTTTTGCCCTAAAATGCCAAGTGGTTACCCCTTTCAGTATATAAATAGTTTCTTGTTTTTCCATAACCGTAATGTTTTTTTGCATTGACTTTGAGGTCATGATTTTTTATTTAGGCAAACAAGATGGATCGTTATAAGGCATTGACTAAATCGCTTCCGCACTCGAAAAAAACTCCAATGACAAGGACAAATCTATAAGAACATATAACGGGTTTGTTAGTTTTTGTTAAATTTGTTATGTTTTGAGTTATTATTTTGTTATTGTTTATGTCAGTGTGTGAGATCCATTTGGGCCACTCGGGGACGAGTGCTTCAGTCCCTCTACCACTATCTAGACAGTAGGATTGGGATTGGGTAAGAACTATTCCGTGACAAAATACTTGGCCTATTGCTAGGCTATCTATATGCATCGATATTCGGGTTGTATTTGAAGTTGAGGGGATGATGACATATGATTGATTGTATTTCAAATTTTTGATCTATTTGTGGACTTAATGCTATTCCCTCATGAACTCAATCCAATTTATCACGAAAAATCTTTACCATGAACAGAGACTATACCATATACAATTCTAATGTTTGAGTCACTTGTACTGCCTTCTATATGTGTTTGCATCGTATTCACATATATACAAATAAGATACAATAAAATTTTCAAAGAATAGTTCAAGGCCAAACCTTACCCTAAATTTGTCTTGGCGTATACAAAAACATTGGAATAACACTTGTTCTAGAACGATAAGTAGCTCCTCTGCAAGAAGAGAGCTCATAGATATGTGAATAGATATTCTGCTAAAAAAATGAAACCTGCTTGCTATCCATTTCTAATATTCCCAATTATGTAACATAACATGCATATGAACTCCAATCGATGGAATAGAGTTCCATCACGCTGACATTTCATACTATAATCTGAAATGAATCCACAAAACCCAAAAGCAGGACTCCAAATGATTCTAGGAGAAAGGGTCATAGTGGCTCACAAGCAAGGCAAATGCCACATGTCGATACCTATTATCTCCAGATCGGGTAACAGGTAGAGAACGCCTTATGAATAGGATTGAAGGTTGAAAATGCAGTGTAGGGTCTTGTGAGGATCAAATCATTAAAGCATTTGATTAAAAAAAGTTTGAACGAGTAATTCACATATACATATAATTCAGCAAAGTCATCATGAAAGAATGAGTTTAGGAAACAGTAAGACTTGGGTGGGCATGACGTCATTTTTAAAGTTAACTCGGGGATACAACTAGAGTAATCACGTAAATTACCAAGTCTAATTTAACATTCAAGCAGTAACCGTGATTTCCATCATATGACACCTAGTTCAGATATATCTCAGAGGATTTTTTCTTGCTTTGAGAAACCAGAAATCTTTTAACTTCCACTCCTATCCCTCCAAACTTCCTCTCCAATGGCTGCTGCAGTGTGCCACCAAGTAATATTCTTCTGCCATCACTGCCTCCACCTCCCCGCTCTCTCGTCCCCCACCACACGACTTCCCTCCCCTTCTAGTAAGCACCAGCTACAGCCATATAATATCTATATGTAACATGCAGAATAGTGCACTAACTTGAGAGAAAACATGGACTTGGGTTTCATCCAGGATGATATATTTTTATTCTTGAGATGCCAAGATGGGCAGAGGACCATGTCACTGGTGCTGCATGCATATCTTAAAGAGTCACCAGTGGAAACGGGCATGCAGGTATCTACCGTGGTTCACAAGACCTTTTCAAAGAATTATTGTCAACCCGCTGGGATGCATGACCACCTCGGAAGTCCTTATGTTGTCCCCTTATATTCCATTCACTGTCCTAACATTGCATCCCATTTTCCATTTAGAAATTATTATTATTGCTTTCCTAGTCCCCTTTAAAATTTTCAATCAAGATCAAGTTATTCAACTATATGCCTGTTATAGCTCTCTTCCATAGAGATCTGAAAGACTTGATTGGATGTTAGCTCTGTATGAACTAGTTCTTGGCAAGTACTCAAGACATTCTTTTGTAGGTTCGTTTCAAATCCCAACAAGTGCATCTATTAAGATGAGTGAAAAATGTAGTTAAAATAGGAGACAAGAGAGGGAAAGATGGAATAAATAACATGGTACAGCTAATGAATGACTTGGCTTCCTTTTGGGAGTATGGCAAAACACAGTTGAATGAAAAAAGTGGATGTCAACGCCATCAATGTGGAATCAAGCTTAGATATTATTGTTGCATCTATCCCTTTAATCATTATAAATTTATTAAATTGTATGCTATATATATACTGAAGCGGAAAAATTCTGAGTTGGAAAGATTTACCATGCCAGCATTCGTCAACACTGTATCTATGGAAACCGCCTCCAATGTGGTCATGGATGCCACCTCTAGCCATGCACTGCAAGCTGTGGAGAACCATTCTCAGAATTCTGTCAGCATCATTTTTCTTTGCTTTGGATGCCAGTTTCTTGGACTGATAAATCATGAGATATAGCTCAACTGGTCGAGGAAACTTTGGAGCAGAACCAAACCCACCATATTTGTCATCATACCGTTCCTCAAACTACAAAGAAATAAGATACAGAAGTAGTTCCATAAATTGTTTACTAACAAAAAGATGAGATGATCAATCTACAAAATACCGACATTGTTCGAGTGTCTTAAGCCAATGTCAAGTTTCACGGGAAGGCAATTGCTTGGCTATGCCACCAAGCACAGATAGAAAACATATTTGTTCGTCATATTATACATTATTTGTTGCAACGTGTTCAACGAAGAGAAGTCTAGTTCCCAACATAGACGATAAAGGATGCCCCAAGCTGACGTCAAGGCACCCCAAGGAGTGTGCGCCTTAACATGCACCATAACTTGTATGCCGCCTTTAAGGCCTATTAATAGTTGTTAATCTTTTTAATAGGATTCTATGTTCAAAAATTATAAATGAAATACTCTAGTCCAAACCAATTATCTACATAGCATTAGTATCAGAGATTAATACCTTTAATGTCCATTCCCTAATTAGCCATATTCAATACATTTAACTCAATCTCTATTCTGAAAACTTTTTATGTTTATTAGGATTTTAATTCCAGTGTGAGAGATAATAAAAGCTATATTAGAGTCACTCTCATATTATAGGGAACCCAAGCCCCCAAATGTGATGTAATGCATGTGTATATAATTCTTGTAAGGGTGAAAATGACCTGAAATAAGAAAAAACTTGGCTGCCTACGTCATGTAGAGAGTATATTATTCTTGATAGTGCTTTCATTGCAATATAAATTATTGCAGCATGTAGATTAGAGTCCATCTTGCCAATTATAGAAAAGTCTGAATGCCCATTGAACATTAATGTACATTTGGTTATGCTTTTTACATGGTTGGCAGCAACTTTGTTGAGATTAACCTGCAAAATATGTATATGCCTCATTAATGAGATTATCCTGTAATATAGATACCTATCTATGTAAGTAGCAATGATCTGTGTATAGATGTAGCATATATCAAACAAATAAATGTATGATAGATGAAATGATCATGATTTCAAATAAGCTATATGTATACAGGATGTATATTAATAAAGAGGCGGCAAATCATTGTTTCCAACTAGTAAACTCAACCTTATTCCTATGACACAAAACCCTGATGGGTCAATAGCCTCAGGCCCCTACATAATGAGAAACAATTGCCAAAAGTTATTTTAATCTCTAATACTCCCCCTCAAGCTGGATGATGGGACAATCCCATGTACAACTTGCTTCACAAGGAAAAAACAGATATACACAGTTCCTAAAGTCACAAAAGCAGCCCAAATTTCTTCTGGAGAAGAGTGGCCTCTTTCCTTCATCTTTGAGTCCTAGTGTTTCTTACCTCTTGTGTAATTTTGAGGCAAAAAATGGTGTTCCTTATTCCCGTATATGTTTCAACACGTCCATGGTCCTCTACAGTAGCCCCTGTGGGATCACCTCAACAAACTTACAGGTTTACCAGTCTAAGATATTTTTGTAAATTGTCTTCAAGAGATTTGTAGTCACGTGTAAGTCTGACAATTTTTCCAACCTTCTAAACTAAACTCTTCCTTGACATGCGGATTGTTGATGAAGCAAAAAGAAACATGTTCTTTTGTGGTAGACATCTTTGACTGTCAAGCAAATGCACCCTGATAAATGAGTCTACAATTAACCCTTAAAGTTGTACTCCTAAGTCACTTATTAGGCCCTTTAGCTGAGTGCTCTCTCCAACACCTACATTAGGCCATATACTCCTGTCATCAATAGGCAATCGTGGACTACAAGACAACTTTCTAAATCGTGGTACATGCCAAGGTAAAACATATCATGTCAGCAACTTTCCTATACCTCGTCTATCATGCAGTCTGAATTAGTGTAGTTGACAATTATGCACATATATTGTTGCATCTACTAACATCAAGCTTTCAGTCACAACACTTTTGAGATAACAAAGAATCTACTACATCACGTGCTAGTGTTCCTTCCCCAGATTTACTATATACCTACTAATCACACGAACAATTGATGTTATATCATGTAGTGTGCATCTAAATGATTTCAACTTAGTTGGATAAGATATGAAGCTAGAGGCGTTTGGCTAAAAATCAAATCGGTTAAATTGTTGCACTACCTTCTTAACATAAAGCCTTCCATGCTTTTGATCATCAACAACTATGTTCTTTGAGCCCTAAAATCTTTCATCTCAAAGTCACCATTTAACTAACACTTCAAATGGTCAATATCCCTTTCATGCTTCTCAACAATCAGTAGGACATCCACATAAGACAACAAGTACATATGATTCTTTAGGTACGATAAGAATCATATTATTTGAAATAATTTTTGCTCATGAAAAAAAAATAAACCTCATATACCATTGACAAGATGATCACTTAAGCTTACACAAAGGAATCTTCAACAATTACATGTGCTCCTCTTTCCTTTAAGGTTGTTACCTGCTCCTACATTTCATCATGCAACAACGTTGTTTTCACATCTATTTGGCAATCAACTCGATCAGCGCCCCAATAGAATTTTGCTTCACCATTGAAAAAAAAACTTTAAGAAAGTCTCTCTTCCCTTTACCTCCCCTATGTAGCACCTTTTGCTCCCAAACTTCATGAATTTCCTCCTTTAAAACTAACTTGCAATTGACTAATGTCAGGTGCCTGGGAAGATTGATGGCCCCTAAATTCGATTACCATAAATAGAATCCAGTAACTCAACCATGGTGTTCCCATTAGGAGAGTGTCTTAAACTCTCCACCTCCATTCGAGATTCAATCATCGACATCAAGATATGCCGTCTTTGGGATGCATATTGACATCACCATAGCAAATTGTGATCACCATATGACAATCATATTCAACCATCTCCAAAAAGATACCCAAGGACTCAGAGCACATCGTTTCTATACGGTCGTTATATTCTTGACCAATATTCTGGATACAACATATTTGGCATCTGGCTGTATACAATCCAATCTTTTCACATATGGCAGCACCACCATATATGTTCAGAGGACTTTGACCATGTACACTCTTGTTCAACCGTACCGTGGCCTAGGTTGAGTCCTAGTGCAATTAGAATGCGGTTGCGGGTCAGATTCTTATAGATAGACCTTCTAGCCTCATCCTAGAATATGAAGAGACATTAAGAAACATTCAAAGACAAAGATTTGAAGCGAAGGACATACCTAGGGCTTCAAGCCTTTTCAACTCATTTCCAACAGATGATTCTTCTTCTATAGTTGTGTTTGAAGTATAACGGGGATTGGGTACTTCTTTCTCTCTTTTGTAATCATCCTCTCTTTAAAATCTCCATCAATGATATCATCTCCATCTGTGGTTCTAGGCTCTTGCATTGGAAATTGGCATAACCACTATATATATGATTTTGTGGCTTCTAGCTTGTCATCATCCTTGTTACTCATCATATGTATTTGGTTGACTTTTTTTATTCTTTGCTTTCACATCTTTGTTCATTGGGGTGTGTTGTTTGGGTCTTTCGCCATGTGCATCCCCAATATCATGAAAGCAACAAGAACTTATCAAATTGCGCCCTTGCGATTGTACAAGTTCTTTTTCCGTGAATGGTTATTGTGTAACCCTCAATCTATTGAACATTTTGCAATGAAATCTATACGATCGTACCTTTGTGGAGATGTTACCTACTTCTCTAGCTAAATTTTATCAATTGAGATTATTGTTGTTGATAGGGTAGTCCATTGCAAGCTTCCTCAACCTCAGACTATATGATGCTCTAATCTCAAGCTCCTCTTGCTCCATTCTCATGATCTACTTTTTATGTGTGGCCTTAAATCTATCTCATTAGACTATCACTAAACATTAATTGAGGGTGGATTTAGACTAATAAAGAATCAATTATGGATCATATCCATGGCACCATAACATGATGCCTATAACACATAATCATACTCAGCATAGACAAGCTTGTCTTTCAAATCGAAGTTTACATCTTTGACATGGGCATTAAGCTAGACATCCAAAAAATTCATGGTAGGTGAGTTAGTCAACCTCTCACTAAGAGTCTTGCATTCAGCTATTGCCTCAGGCGACATCACCATAAAGGTTGTTCTATTAAAAGCTTTAGCCCTAAGCTCCTATCCAATGCCAATCTTGCACATTGAAACATATATAGGTTCTCGCCAATGGTCACAGATTAAAATTTTGACTAAAGCCACAAAATGAGGACCCACAACAAATAATGGATATAACTGGGAACTAGTATGTAATCATGTGAAAGAAAACTCTAGGGAATTCCACAATAGGAGGGGACTTTTGAGAAAAAGGTGGTCCTTTAGTTTGTAAAGACCAACCAAAATGAGTTTACCATTTCACAAACATTTTTTTTTTGCTACTTTAAGTTGGCGATTGTGGCAAAGCCCAACCAAAATGAGTTCGCCATTTCACAAACAATTTTTTTTGCTACTTTAGTGTAGCTAAATAAATGAATAAGTCATACAAAGGTAGACTATATTCGGGAAGGAAAAACTTGATTGAAAGAGAAACTATGCTTCACCCATGCATGAGTTGTTTGATTTAAAATGAAGGATATGTAATGTATTAAACATGAGGTGATACTAGTCGAGAGATTATTGATTTAGAATTTCAACTTCACATTAGTAGAAGGATAAAAGGAAATATATGCAACATGGTATACATGATCATACACATAAAAGAAGCAACATGATCATAAGAGAAAACTAGAAGTTAAAGATGACATGTGGAATAGTAGTATATGGTAAGGGGATTATGGAAAGTAAAGAAGGGTTTGAAACATAATGGAGTAATATAGATTATAAAAGAAAGAGGTTGTGAGATTCAAGAAAGTGCTAATTAGTCAAGTATCCTTGTTTTTTTTTGGTCGCGCAAAAATCCTGTTACTATAAAACCAAAACTTTGGGTACAAAGGTGCCCCTTGGGAAAACTACTAGATCCCAAAATCCCCACGCAGGGGGATATACAAAGGATCAGAAACCAAAATAAACTCCAAACTGAGAAATGTCAGAAGAAGAAACAGGAAACAAGCAGACTAGAAAGACCTAGCAGGGGGAGAAGGAGATACATACAGGACCATTAAAACACCCACAAAAACGCCCATAAGAATCAACAACTCGACTACCAAATCAAAGAGATAAGCCATTCCCTGTCCCAGCTCCTAAACGAGATATCAGTTGGATCACTAATGGAAAACAAACAAAAAAGGCAGGACTGCCACTCGCTGTCTTCTCCCTGAAGTACTGGATCATCTGCACCTGATTCAATACTTCGTCCGTGCCCATGCCCATAGGAGCAGATCATCGAACACCTTGTGATCAGCCTGCGATCAAAAACTATGGAGAGTCTGCCACAAACGGAGAAGCTCACCACTCAAAAGCTATCAAAGGGTTCAAAGACCCCCTGTCCTACTTATCGTCGAGTAAGGACTACTCCATCTCCACGCAGGGAGAGTTCTAAACCAAAGAACAGCAATCCTCCACATCCTAAGACAGGGAACAGGAAGAAAGAAGGGACAAAGAGGAAGCAAAGTTGCAGACCATCCATCCCAGAAGATCCATTCACCATGCATTAACCACACCCACAAAGGGGCAAACGACCACCTGTTCAGAGCAGAAAGCAGCGTACACCTCGCCTTTAAGACACACTAAATTCTTCTTATAACTCTCAGCCAGTATCAGATCTGTTCTCAAGTACCAGTGAAGTCAAGAGCTACCACATCAGGGCGAAACAGGGGATCAAGAGTCAGAGCATGACGACACTTCAAGCCTCACTTCACTGCCATAACGCCCACCCATAAAAGGTGAAGGAGACACTAAGAATCGTCCTATCTTCATCTTGCTCCTCTGTGTCAGTGGCGATCTCCCTATACAGGGAAGTTACCACCAGACTGCACCTCCCTTGAGGAGAATGGTCTTAGCCACCAAGCGTGAAGACCTTCCACCGCAGGCCGTATCATCAAACATCTTACAGGTGTTCTTCTCAAGTACCTGGAAACCACCCTGTCGTCGAACACCTGACCTACACCCAGAGGCAAGACGACAGGAAGCCTACAGGCTGCAATGCCTTCTTGCTGAATCAAGTAGCGAACGTCGCCTGAACAGAGAACTCGTCGAGGAATCAAACAGGGAGACCCGTCACGCCTCCACAACGTCGTCCAGTGTCGGGGACAGAGACCCCGAACAGTAGACGCCGCAAGAAACTTGGAGGAGGAACCTCCATCGAGCATCAGGGATCTCCCAGCCACCCATCGAGGAGCAGCCACCGGGGTGCCAAAGCAGCGTCCAACTGCAATCGAGGGTCGCATCACCCTGGCTAACCAGGTACTCAGGAGGAGGAGACAAGATGCCAGTTAAAGAGGGGCGAAGCACCCCTTTCTTCACCAGCGATGGCGGCAGCTCGGAACCTAGATCTAAGGGGAACGACTCCTCTCCAACCATCACTTTTGAACGATGTGGAGTCGACCAGGTCGACATGCCACCGCAGTCCCAGATCTAGACTCCTCGCACGCCTCCCATCTCTCGTTCTGGACTGTCGAGGAGCGCTCCGTCGATTTGGGCTTGACATCTCCCTAACTCCAGAGAACCATCGCAACCTTCAACTGCAAGCTTCGACCAAGGCCGTTGGAGGCCAGGGGGAGGGACGCGCAGAGGCGGCGTACCCTCCCCCCAGCGGCAGCCGCCGGGGAGAGGCTAGAGAGAAGGCGGAGCGGAGACTCAACGGCCTCCCAAAACTTGTTATTATGAAGACCTAGTCAAGTATCCTTGTTGATAATTAATTAAACCTACATATGAGAAATGTATTATTGAATGTTTGAAGATAAGAATTCTAAGTCTCAACATCATCTTCTCTTTCATATCTTCCTTCATGAGAGGCAGAAACCTCCCGTCTCTATAGATAGTTCACACAGACCACCGGAAACTCTAGATCTTGGCAATTTTAGTGCAATCTCTAGCTCTAAGAAGGTGCCTTCCTAGAATCTAAGGACAATTTTCACCATCTCCATCCCAGATTTATCTTCCTATAGTTATTTGTTATGTAGTTTATTATGTATATGGGCCAAAGTATGTATGGACCATAAGGATTTGAGTCCATGCTTGTATTAGTTCTCTCTCCCATATCTAGGAGCAGGGCTTTCACTAATAGAATTAATCCCATTGCATCCAATCTTATTTTTGCAAGGTATCAGAGCAGGGATCATCAAGTAAGAGAAAAGAAAGAAGATTCATAGTTGGCTAGCAGACACCCGTCCTTCCTGGTGTGCCGCAAGCAGGCCTCATAATGTGCCCTACCTCTCATAATGCCTTCACAAGCCTACAGACGCACAAGTATGTTCCTCTTAGCCCATCTTGTGCATTCATGTCTGTTATCATTGTCATCCATTGTATTCTCACGTCCCTAAATCTCTCTATCGACCCCCGTGATGGTCCAAATGGACAACAACAAGGCTAACTCAAAACAAGTCTCCCACCCTTTGTGATTGCAGTGGGGGACGTTGCCCTCTAGCAGCTCAACATGGCCTCTCCCTCTAGAACCTATCCCCCAATGGTCCCCCTAGCGGTAACCCTCCCACATCCACCCATCTCCAAGTTCCCTGTCATCAATGTAGCGTCAACATCAACAACCAAATCTTTGTGGTCATAAACCTAGAGTTCCCCAATGTACCGCTCCACCAGTCCCTCCACACAAATATTGCACGTCCTATCTTTGAAAATGACGATGAGCTTTGGAAAGAACTCATTGTGACTTGTTTGCCTCAAAGCCCTGTTTTGGTAACATATTTGCTTGATCTTTCCACAAAAATCATCATAGACTTGTTCTTGGGGGGGGGGGGGGGGCGCTCTACCCTTGAGCACCCGCAAGGCTACCTTAAACTCCCGCCCGTTGAGGGGCAGGGGGCGCCTAAACCCCCCATCAATACTCTAGCTGATTATCTATGATGTTGTAGTTCTATCCTTCTTCCTTGTTAAGTTTTTTAAATAATTAGGGAGTCCCCTTGTGATTGTCCACCCTAATCGCTTTGTTGTTCTCCATGGTTAGTGTAAGGGAAAGATATAGAGGATCAAACAAAAGAAAACCATTCATTCGACCATGTTGTACAGTTACTGTTTTATCTGTGCTTCGTTGATAGCTGTCATCATAGTAGTATATATCCTCAAAGTTTGACGATTAATCCTTAATGTTTTCCATGTCTACGGCTCTTGACTTGAAAACATGGTAAACTTCCAATGTACATCTTGTCACCTACTTGCTGACATGTTTCGATGTGAGGGAAAGATATAGAAGAGCAACAAAAGAAAATCATTCATTCGACCATGTTATCCAGTTCCAACTTAATTTGTGCTCCATTGATAGTTGTTATCATAGTAGTTTATATCCTCAAAATTTGAGGATTAATCCTCAATGGTGTCCATATCTACAACTCTCAATGTTGAAACGTGGTAAACTTCCATGGTACATCATGTCACCTACTTGTTGATATGTGTCGATGACTTCAGACTAGTTGTTGATGACAACATCCCAGCCTAGTTCAAAAAGTTGATCATGTCGGAAATTCTTGTAGTTGTTGTTGCACACACAATGAAGGCTTAGAGAAGCTTGATAGGAAGCCATTCTTGAACTTGAAGAAACCATTTTAATTTATTTTTTATCTAAAGAGAACTAGATATATCCTTTATCAGATCTACACAAGATATAGTATAGGTCTAACACCATTGACTCCCTTTATTTCAAAGATAAACCATGTTTTTGTTAATCTAACGTTATTCTAGTGTAATTCATGTACATATAGGACCTATACATATTAGAAAAAACATGAGTTCAAAGCATTTCATATTAAACATGCATGGATTATATATTTTTCAAGGAATATTTAGTTGTTTACAATTCATTTTTCTATTTCATAGAAATTGTGAAAGTATTGGGTCAAGCAATACCCTATTGTAGCATGTTAGCCTTTATTATATAGGTATTGAACATTTACATAATAGACCAAACAAAGAAAGGAAAAAATAAAAGACTACATGAATAGCTTCTATTTTCTAATACTCCCCCTCAAGTTAGAGCGTATACATTGTGCATGCTCAGCTTGGAATTCATATGGCTGAAAGTTGAAGGTATAACGGGCTTGGTGAAGATATATGCAACTTGTTGCCCAGTGCAAACATGAGGAGTCTAAATCTTCTTGGAGAGAACTAGATCCCTTGGTCCGCTCATGGAACACAGGATTGCCAGCAATGTGAATGGTTGTCTGATTATCACACATGTGAGAGATTGGAGTTTCTTCCAACACTCCCATTTCAAACAATATGGACAGTAATCCATTGTAGTTCACAACAAGCATGTGTCATTGCTTGATATTCGGCCTCTGTGTTGGACCGTGCTACCGTATTTTGTTACTTGTTCCTCCATGACACTAAATGCGACCCAAGGAACACAATATCCTGAGGAAGATCATCTATCTCCATCATCACATGCCCAATCGCCATAAGTATCCAGTAAGCTTCAAGGAAGTGGACGAGAGATCCTTCCTTGTGAAATAAGTGAGACCTTTCCCTGGCAATCCTTTAATATAGAGTAGGATCTGAGTGATTGCCTACCAGTGCGACATATTGGGTGCACTCATAAACTGGCTAACAACTCCCACTGCATAGGAGATATCAGGATGAGTAACCGTCAAATAGATCAGCTTACCCACAATCTGTTTGTACTTTGCTGGAACTGAAAAATCACTCTCATCAGAAATAACAGCCTTGGTATGATAATCCATAGGCGTGGAGATTGGTCTTCAATGTCTCATGACTGACTCAGCAAGAAGATCTAGAACATATTTTCACTAAAGATTTGTGCCTTTTGTGGAACGCAGATCCTCTATTCCAAGGAAATATCTAAGATTGTCCAAATCTTTCGTCTCGAATTGCGGTTGTAGTCACTCCTTGAGCTGTTAAATGCCAGTAAGATCATCATATGTGATGACAATATCATCCACATATACAGCCAGAATAATGGTGCCATGAGAGGATTTGCACACAAACAAAGAGTGATCAGTAGAAAACCGATTGCACCCAAACATGTTGGTATATAAGCCCATAGAGCCATCCCACGCGATTGCATGGAGTCAGATATTAATTAATCAATTAATATGATTATTTGGTTAATTAATTAATTTCAGATATTCTAACTAATCCACAAGCGTTTTAATTAATGCAATGTTTCTATTTACCGATGGGTTTAGGAAACCCTACTTCCTTTCGTCTCCTATTTAAAGGGGCTTGACGGCCGATATCGAGAGAGACTTGTCAGTTTACGCTCACGTATGTAAACCCTAGTCGTCACCGTCCTCAGGAGAGAAAGGAGAGCACCGCGATGCTAGCACGTCGCCGCACAGAGACGACTCCTTTCCGCCGGTTTACGAAGCGCGACGTGGAGTTCCAGTCCATCCGCATGGACAAAGTAGAGACGCAGACGCTGAGACACCTGCGTTTGGAGGACGTCAACGACTATCCATACGTGCTACGAGCAACGTACATCACCGCACGAAAGGAGCGCCACCAGATCTTCCTGTGACACACTCAACGAACGGGAGAGAAGTTCCGTCCGTGTAGGCCAGCAACGTTGTACACCATCGTGCAGCGGGACATCGCCGGACTTGCTCCGTGTGAAGCAACCTGCATCTCGGTCGATACTATCGACACTCTGTCGATAGTATCGAGATCTGTCCAGGTTCATGTTGAAGCCAGCTGCATCTCGATCGATACTATCGACACACATGTCAATAGTATCGAGATTCGTTCAGGCGCAAGAGAATACTCCGTCGATACCATCGACACAAGTCGATGGTATCGACACCGGCACAGTGGCGGAACGGCAAACCGGCGGCTGACCTATTTTATTTATGAAATGTTGTTTTTATGCTTTTTCTCTCTTTGTACCTCATGTATTTACCCTAATATATAAATACAAGTGTGTAGGCTCAAGCCCTACCAACGTTTTGCTGCACCTAGCAGCCGACATGTGATTGGTGTTCCCATCTTCTTCCTCCTTCATTTCTTCTTACATGGTATCAGAGCGGAGATCGATCTAGGGTTTCTCCTCTCTCTCTCTCCGGAGGATCTCTCCAGGTCTCTCCTTCCTTGACGGCCGACTGCTCCCCACCCGTCTCCTTGGCGTAATCCACCTGCTGCAAAGGACCACCGTTGGCTACTCTGGGTCTGCGGTAGATATCTAACTCTATCGTAGCCACTATCACAGAGCAGTTGAGGATCTCCAGGTGATCCAACGATCATCTAAAAACACCGTCGGAGGACTAGTTTAATCTCAATCATCATCCTAGTCACATCTCCTCCATGTGTGATTAGGAATATTCTTTGGAGGCTGTGAATGCGTCAGTAACGCATTTCTTCTTTCTTTTCGTCTGTGTGTGACATGTATCTCTCCGTCACCACATCTTCTTTGACGTGTATCAATCCGTCATATATTTCGTTCTACAATGGAGGATATCAAGACACCTATGATCTACAACGAGGTGTCACCTATCGCCTCCATCAAACTCAACGGGAAAAATTATCTTCTATGGATGAACGCCATCCACACCGTCTTGGAGGCTCGTGACAGAGCAAGGCATGTTGACTCGGGTCCCAAGGCATCTACTGACGAAGGGTATGCTGAATGGAAGCGACATGATAGTCTTGTGAAGACTTGGCTGTGGAATAGTATGGAATCTGCAATCGCCGCAAGGTTCATGTTCTACTCTACGGCCAAGGAAATATGGGACGCTGTGAAGCAACATTACTCTCAAGAGAAGAATGCTCTCCGTCAGTTTATGATTTATGATCGTTTGTTTGCTGAAAAACAGGGTGACCGATCTCTTGAGGAGTATTTTGGGGCTATTTAGGGTCTTTCTCAAGAGCTAAGTTATTATCATCCTGTGACTGTTGCAGAACAGATAAAGGACAGAGATGATCTTGTTACGGCCAAATTCTTATCTGGGCTTAACTCGACTTGTAGCTCCGCTCGGAGTGTTATCTTGGCTACTGATAAACTACCTAGTCTTGTGGAGGCTTATTCAAGAATCCATCAATCACTGTTTGAGTCTGCTTCCTTTGTGCCTGATATACCTTCTGGAGAATCTCATGCTTCTGTTGTCACTGTCGCTGCAGTACGAGGAGGACGCCCTGGTATGGGTAGAGGGCGTGGGACACGTCCGAAATGTACCTTTTGTGATAGACCAGGACATACAGTGGAGAGGTGTTGGAAGAAACATGGAAGACCTGTTGCACCACCTGTGGGGGCAGCACATTGTGCCACCACTACAGGATCCTCATCCTCTACAGCTGTGGGTACATCTTCTGGCAACGGCATCACTCTCACTCAAGAAGAATATGATCGGTTCATTCAGGCGACATAGCATATGAGTATGGGTTCATCATCATCTTCTTCATCGGCAAATTTGGCATCTACAGCTGGTAATCAGGCTACATCTTTCATAGCATCTGGCTCATCCTCATCTTGGGTGGTTGACTCTGGCGCCTCACAGCATATGACTGGTATGAGGAGATTGCCCCACACTATTGACTCATCAATTCCTCACCAATCTGTTACATTGGCAGATGGTTCAGTGAAAAGAGTTTTAGCTAGTGGATCTGTCTCCCTAACACCCAAGATTAATCTTAAATCAGTTCACTTTGTGCCTGAATTTCCTTTTAATCTTCTTTCGATTGCAAAACTGATTGACACTTTAAAATGTTGGGTAATATTTGGACCTTCTTGTTTTATGTTACAGGATCTCAAGAGTATGAACACGATTGGTGGGGGGCCTAGGAAGGGTGATCTCTACCTTTTCAACGGTGACAGTCTACCTCGCCAAATGCCTGCTCCTGCTCCATCCATCCTGTTGAGTGGTTCCCCCTTACTATGGCATTGCAGATATGGACATCCTTCTTTGGAGAACCTGCGGAAGTTGGAACCAGAGTTATCCCAATTATCCTCCTTAGAGTGTCAGTCATGTCAACTGGGAAATCACCATAGGTTATCCTATCCCAGTCGGGTCAATAAGCGGGCTTCTTGTCCCTTTGAGTTAGTGCATACTGATGTGTGGGGTCCTGTAAAAGACCAAAGTTATAATGGTTTTCGTTATTTTATATCTTTTGTTGATGATTTCTCACGCATGACATGGATCTACCTTCTTAAAAGTAGAGAGTCTGTGTTGTCCATTGTGAAACATTTTCATACTGAAATTAAAGTCCAGTTTGATTGCAATATAAAAATTCTTCAGTCTGATAATGCCTTGGAGTATGTTCAAAAGGCTATGTCTGATTTTTGTAGCTCAGTTGGTATGATTCACCACACTTCTTGTCCTCACACCCCTCAGCAAAATGGGGTGGCAGAGAGGAAGAATCGCCATCTTCTTGATATTGCTCGATCTATTATGTTTCAATCTAATGTGCCCAAGAAGTTTTGGTCTGAAGCTCTTTTAACTGCTTGTTTCTTGATCAATAGACAACCTTCCTCTGTTCTTCAAGGACAGACTCCCTTTTCTGTTTTGCGTCCCAAGGACTCTCCCTATCCTATTCCTCTTAGAGTGTTTGGTTGCACTTCCTTTGTCTATAACTTTGACCCTAAGACCGACAAGCTGTCTCCTAGGTCCATTAAAACACTGTTCCTAGGTTACTCTACTACGAGCAAAGGATACAAGTGTTATTGTCCTAGTCTTCGCCGCATGTTTGTGTCTAGGGACGTCACTTTCCATGAGACCACTCCATATTTCTCCAATGCTATTAGCAAGGGGGAGCAGTTGAGAGAGGGAGAGCCACCAAAAATACAAAATGAGAGACTGCCACCATCAGTGCAGAGTGAGGGAGTGCCACCTATCATTCCGGATTTTACTTCTATTCCGGATGAACAAGCAGGAGATAGACCTACCATTGAGCATTACGCACATGTATATCATAGGCGAGGCAGGCAGGATCCAGAAGAAGTAGCGGCACCAGTCCCTGAGCCCTCATCATCGCCTTCTACTCAGGAGAATCCTACAGAGACATCTGATCTCAACCTTCCTATTGTTGTTCGGAAAGGTACTAGGTCCTGTACTATTAAACACCCTATCACAAATGTATGTTGCCTGTCTCATATGTCTAAGCAGGCCCGTGCATTCGCTATTGGGATTGATTCTGTGTCTATACCAAGAAACCATTTTGATGCAATGAAGAACAGTGGCTGGACACAGGCAATGCAACTTGAAATGTCCGCTCTCTTGAATAATGGTACTTGGGATCTGGTTGATCTTCCTGCAGGAAAGAAAGTAGTAGGCTGTAGATGGGTTTTCACTATTAAACACAATCCGGATGGATCAGTTGAAAGGTTGAAAGCCCGATTGGTTGCAAAGGGCTACACCCAAACCTATGGTGTTGACTTCTTTGAAACATTTTCTCCTGTTGCTCGCCTGAATTCTGTGCGGATCATTATTTCTCTTGCTACTACCTTTGATTGGCCATTATTTCAGCTGGATGTAAAGAATGCATTTCTCCATGGTGATCTACAGGAAGAAGTATATATGGAGCAACCTCCTGGGTTTGTTGCTCAGGGGGAGTGTCAAAAAGTATGCAAATTAAAAAAGGCTATTTATGGGCTGAAACAGTCACCTAGAGCTTGGTTTGACAAGTTCAGTGAAGTTATTCTTCAGATGGGTTTTTCTCGCTCCAAGACTGATCATTCCTTATTATTAGTAGATAGACTTTGCTGTGTTTTTCTCTTTTACACTTAGTCTATTTTCTATTTTTCTTTTCCTTTACACTTATGTTTTATCCCACATGGGTTATCTCTAGACCCTGTGGTTCTTTTGTGTATTATATAGAGACTCTTGTATATTCTTTTATCATCGAATAATACAAGACCTTTTTCCGCATTATCCAGATGGTATCAGAGCAACAAGATCCACCCTAATTCTTTTTCCCCCCTCCTTACCCTAACCTACCCCTGCGCCGTCAACCACCACACCGCCGCCGCCCCCCCCCCTGCGGTTTTCTCCCTGCCGCCGCCGTCCTTCTTCCTCCTCCTCCCTTCCTTCCTTACCCTACCACCACCGCAGCCCTTCTCTTCTCTTTCCCTGCCCACCGCCCCATCTCCTTTCTTCCCGCTGCTACAGTACCGCGGCTGCTACAGTACCGCGGCGCTACAGTACTTGCTGTCCGCCACCAACAGCCACCACCACCACCAATTTCCCGGCCCCTACACCACCCACAACCCTCCACCACACCCCCACATCCTCACCATCTCTATCCTTGTGGCCTAGACAACCACAAGTTCCCTTTTCGGTCTCCGTTCATTTTCTAAATTCGTTACGTACAGCCCCGACACTTTCCAGTTCTGGCACGTTGAGGGTCTAAACGCTACATCCGGATCTGCCTGCCTGCGCCACATGGTGGAGTAATTGTTTCTCCATGTTGGCGTAGGTTCTACTTCTTTATCTCTGCCCCGTGAGGGTTTCTGAGGTCCATGATCGGATCTCCTATCTGCTGTTGCTAGTCCATGTGTTGGACACTTCCTGCTGCCTACTGATTCTACTGTCTGCCCTGCGCTCGTGCTGCTGACTGTCTGCTTCTACTCTCATGGCGACTTCAGATTTACCACGGTCTTTGTGTGTTACTTCTGTTAAGTTGGATGGCTCCAACTATCACCTATGGGCTGCTTCATTCGAACTCTACGTGAAAGCACACGGGCGCCACTCACACCTGACTACCAAGGGTCCTGTTGTACCTACTGCTACTGTTGATGACACGACTAAGCAAGCTTATGATCTCTGGTCCAAGGAGGATTATGGGGTTATGGCCTGGCTGGTCAACAGCGTTGATGCTAAGATCAACCACTCTCTGCTTCGCCTTCAGACTGCTAAGGAAATGTGGGATCACCTATCCCATGTTTACTCTCATCAACAGAACCCCAAGAAGGTGTTTGAAATTTTCAAGAAGCTTGCGAAACAAGACTTCTCGACATCTGACTCTGTGGAAGACTACTACAACTCGTGTTGTGCTCTGTGGGACGAGTTTCAGGTTTATCATCCTCTGACTGTGAATCTTGAAGAACTACATCGTCAGCGGAATGAGCTCATGCTTGTTCAGTTCCTGGCTGGCCTTCCTACTTCGTTTGCTGGGGTCGTGGATCAGATCCTCTCCAGTGACCCGTTGCCTACTCTTCGGGACGTCCTCAAGCGGGTCCAGCGTCTTCCTTCTTTGACGCTCTCTACTTCTGATGGAACAGCACTTGTTGTCCGTTCTGCGGATTCCTTTCGTGGTCGCGGCCGAGGTCGTGGCCGTGGTCGTGGTGGCCGCTCTTCTGCACCTGGACGTGGTTCTGGCTCGGAGTCAGGGGAGCCCCGCTACTGCACTCACTGCAAGCGTACTAATCACAATGAAGACCGCTGCTGGATAAAATATGGTAAACCTGACTGGGCGAACCAGGTTACCACTGAACAACCTGCATCTACCTCTGCTGCCTCTGACCCTACTGCTGATTGGATTCGCTCCGAGTTTGAGAAACTGCTTCAAGCCCGCCTTGCCTCTACTTCTGCGGACTCTCCTGAGAATGGCGCTGCTCTCCTGACGACGACTGGTAAAAGCCCTTGGGTGATCGACTCTGGTGCGACTGCACATATCTCTGGTACTGCTAGTTTATTTTCTACTCTGCGCAAGACTTCTCTTATACCGCCTATGACGGTTGTTGATGGTTCCAAATCTCCTGTTTGTGGCATTGGAGATATCACTTCTACTAGTACTCTACCTCTGCAGTCTGTGCTATATGTGCCCAAATTTCCTCTGAATTTACTATCTGTCAGTAAACTGGTAAAAAGTCTTCGTTGTGCTATTACAATTGACCCGGATGGTGTTCTATTTCAGGATCTGCGTACGAGGACGACGATTGGTTCAGGCCATGAGGGACCGGATGGATTATACTATTTGGACTAGCCGAAGCCATAGAATTAAATGTCCGATTTCGATGCCGTGTCCGATGGCCCAGAAACAGAAATTTTTCGAAATTTCGCACGAAATTTCGATATTTACGGCCCTAACGATTTCGACGACCAATTAAGCGAATTAAATCATGAAAATTTACCAGGATGACCTAAACGCCAAGATCTACTCAAATATGCAATAATATTTCATATTGGATATTGGGGGGGGGTCTCCCACATTTGTAAGTGAAGGAAGCTGAATAATTTCGACAGAATTTCGATGGCAATTTCGATGACAAAATGAAGGAATTAAACTATGAATTTTTGCATACACAATGTCTTGACATAGATACACTAGATTATATGATAAATTTATATGTTTAGAGGTTAGGGTGGGATCCATGTCTTGATGAGTGAGTGCACAAATGGACAGAAATGACAAAGTCTGTTAGACAGTTAGACTGTTACAAACTTGCAAACTTCAAGTTAAAACAACTACACTACTAGACTAGAGTACTACAAAGTACAAAGTACCGTTACCAACTTACATATTACAACTTATAATATATAAAACAAATTATAAACTAACAAACTTACACATTACGATGTTCCATAAGTCTTACAAAGTAGGACTAAGAGACCAACAGTCCTAGTTGAAGCTTGAGTGTCGTGGTGGTTGTTGTCCTCCTCGTTGTTGACCATACATATGCTCATTGATACTATCAACATATGTTGCCCAACTCATATCATTTCTATACACGCGGTTATATGTCTCAACATGCTCTTGGTAGATCTCGTCAGACACAAACTGCATCATCCCATGTTTTGGGAAAAATTCCTCAAGTGCTTTTGCTTGATCAATAGATGGTTGTGAAGCAACTGGAGCTGGAGGAGCAACAGCTAATGGAGGAACATACAAAACTTCACGGTATCCTTGCCAAGTTTGCCCACCATCATTAGATTCCATATGAACATGTTCTCCAGTGTAAGAATAACCTTGCATGAGTGGGTCATTGTATCCTCCATACATATAGCCTGGTTGTACTTGTATACCTCTAGAAGAAGAAGAATAATCATCACCATAATTATAAGTCCCATGACTCCCACCATAACCATAGCCATAGTTATAGGGATCTTGTTGTGGTGGTTGTGCGACTGCAGGTTGTGTTTGTGGTGCATGAGGGTACCCAAATAAAGAATCAGCAATAGAAGATGAATCCCTGTCTGAAATACTCATGCTCCCAACTGATTCAGCCAAATTAGAAATACAATCACTTTGGTATTGGGGAGCTGGAAGAATAGCTAGAGGTGGTGGTGACGGTGTTGGACCTTCTGGTGTGCCAATATATTCTTTTGTACCTCTAGTTTTTCTTCTTTGGAATGTACTATCAACAAATGGAATTTGAGTTTCAGCAGGTGCAACTTCAGCCCTAGGGGCAGAGATATAAGGTCGATCATCATTGTCATTCTCAAATCCTGCCCACTCTTCATTATTATCATTACCTTCTTGGTCATCACCATCACCATCATCATCATCATCAGGTGCATCATCATCATCATCATCATCATCATCACCACCACCATCAGATTCGGAAGAGTGGCTACTAGAACGAGTTCCACCTTCTTCAACTGCCTGTGCAATATCCATCTCATCTTGAATGTGTTGTTCTTCTTCTTCAAATCTTTGTACAGGGCTGCGGTCTCTTGTAGCTGTCTCTTCTTCTGCTCTAGTGCTAGGCATGAATGTTGCTTCAACAGTGGGATCCGGCCTGCCATCATTTCTATCTAAAACTGGGGCACCACCAATATTAGTCATCCATTGTTGCAATGGATTATCCTCTGGATCAATATTCTCATTACCACCACCATAGGTAAAAGCAATATCAAGTGGATCATGGATGACAGAGAGGTCCACTTCTCTAAATTCGGGCTCTCTAAGATCTTTTGCCCTCAACCTCATGTTATAGTGAACGTATACCAAGTCATTTAGACGTTGTGCACCAAGTCTGTTTCGTCTTTTGCTATGAATGAGGTTGAATGTGGACCAATTTCTTTCGCAACCACCTGCAGCAGCTGTTTGTGATAGAATTCTCACAGCAATTCGACGTAGTTCTTCACAACCTGTGCCATGCCATGACCACCACTCACATGGAACAGCTTTTTCTCTGTCAGCAATAGCGCTTGGATGTGCAAAGCATCCAATGGCTTCTCTGAACTGCCTCAACTGCAAATTAACATGACAACATTGATAAGGTCAAGGGCAATAAAATCTGATTTTTTTCTCAATAATTAGTAAATAGAGAGTTCCAGACTATATGTATTACCTGGTCCATAATAGTCACCCTCTCTTCAGATGTGGTGACAAGTTTCTCCACAACTTCTTTAATAGCTGCCATGAAGTCGCTCTTGAACCCTAACTTGTATTTGTATTGGAATCTAGGGTTCAAGTAATGAGCTACAAGAAATAGAAATGGCTATATATAAAATTGTCTTGCATTGAATGTGTCATTAGTTATCAAGATATAGAAATGTATATAATTATTGAATAAGTATCAGTTATGCTCACCAGCTTTGTGCATAGGGTGCAAAAGCATTTTCTCCCACCGCTTCCTTATAATTTTCTTGTATTGGGAACTTCCTCTTGGAACAATTTTTGATATTGAATCTGTCATCAGGGTCATTGCTTCATACAAGTAGGGAATGGTTGGTGACTTATCTCCATCCACCAACCTGAGCACCTTCACTATTGGTTCCATGATTCTAAGAATTTTATTAACCCTCTCCCAGAAGCTCCTACTGTTCACAATGTCTTCTATCTTGCCCCCAGCGGCTGTCTTACTTTCCTTCATTGAACTCCATTCAACTCCGGAAAATAATTTTCTCAACCCATCTCTCTTTGACTTCAGACTTTGCAACGCCAAAAAATTGGTAGCAAAACGGGTGACTCCTGGTCGCACCAAGTCACCACCACAATACTCCTTCCTCCTCATAGCAGCTAAAAGAAATGAGCGATTGTATATGAAGCTTGTGATTGTCCTGGCTTCAATGATCAAATTTTTCACATGCGGCAACCCACCTACATTTGAACAAAACAGAGTATGAAATCAAATAATGACACTATAAGTCATTTGGAATTTGAAATTGGAATACAAGGAGTCAAACATATATCATATATGACTCACCTATATCTTTCAGAATCAAATCAATGCAGTGAGCTGCACAAGGAGTCCAATAGAGTGGAAACTTATCCATCAAAGACTTTCCAGCTTTCTTGAAATTGGCTCCATTATCAGTTACAATTTGAACCACATTTTCCACACCAACTTCTTTGATATACCTCTTCATCAATTTAGATATGAATGTAGCAGTCCGAACCTCAGCGGAAGCATCTACAGATCCAAGGAAAATGGTGGATCCATTACAGTAGGCAAGAAAGTTGATGATCTGTTTTCTAGTTCCAGATGTCCAACCATCAGCCATTAATGTCACACCATAAGTCTCCCACCTACAAGTACAACAAACAAAAAGTATATGTAGAGTTAAAACCTCATAGTCTTGAAGACTTCAACAATCAAGAATGGAAGGGACAATAATGAAATAAGCTTAGTTACCTTTGTTTCTTATCCTCAATCCATTTTTGGATCTCCAATTTTTGTTCAGGAAGGTAGACATTCATAAGCTCATATGCAGTGGGGGCTTTAACACCCGGTCCAGCCTCCCCTGCAGTTCTCAAGAGGTGTTGTAAGTATGGCTCAGTAGCCACGTGTGCTGGGATCCCATGGGCAAAGAAGAATTTGCCAACTGCTTTGCCAACCTTATTCTTTGCACCAGAAAACATAGATTTCAACTTCTGTTGTACTGGTTTTGACCTTCTCATACCTGGCTCGTCTACATCTACACCCAACCTACCTCTTGTTGTGCTGTGAGATCTGAATAGGCTATCAATTGTCCCTTTCTTTCTTTTCACATGGGCAGGCGTATCAGTATCATCTCCTAAGTCAACCGTGGGGATGGATGTTCTTCCTGAACGGTAACCAGCCGCATGACGTGCACCACTGCCTCCACCATGCTCAAAAACAGATGGGCCAATGCCCCTCCTATATGAATCATGTTGTTCTCTCTCCCATGCTTGTCTTTTGGAATCTCTAAGCGCTCTGCGATACATGCGACGTTGTTGGGAGGTGATATAACCTTCAGGATAATCTACATCTGAGTCGGACTCGGCAGAAGAACCTCCTCTCCCATAGTCAAAGAGGGTATCAACCGCGAGTTGGTCAAGTTCTTGTTGATGTTGACGAATGTTTCTCTTCTGACTCATCATTTCCCTGAAGTCGTCTCTCACTCCTTGAGGACATTGCTTGCACATTGCCACGTTCCTGTCACCGCCAACAATGTGGGATTTGAATCTTGTAATCCCCCCACCGCCTATTTTCTTGGTACAATATTTGCAAATCACTTGTTGCTTAGTGCCAGGAACTTGCTCACAATGAGCCCATGCAAAATCAATGACTTTTCCCTTTGTAGTAGTAGTACCACCATCATTTCTTCGTCCACCATCACTATCACCAGATGAAGAACCCATCTACTGCAATTTAGAAATATAAAAACATGAAAAAATAACCACATCAAGTCAACACATGTATAAATAAACCATAACTAGTTACTAAAGCCTAAAATTGCATGTTAGAAACTTAGAAGGTCAATGTATAACTAAGTAGTTCATCATTTTTATATTTATTAATTCAATTTTATAATATTTGTTTAATTTAAGGTCTGAAATTAATATTTAAATTGTTATAAATATACAAATTGAACTTGTAACACTGAAATTAGTTAGCATTTATGGTATAAGTCTACTAGTGTAATATATTTAGGGTTACATTATCGAAAAATAAAAAAATATAAGAAATTTCAATTAAAAAAAAACATTTTTTAGCCATTTTGTGTATAAATACGAAATATATTGATTAGATTTTCAAAATAAGTGTAGTTGTATGTATTTCACACTATTGTTTCTTAGATGTACAAGTTTCACTTCAAGATCTTGAGTTTTTAAAGAGAAATCTCACTTAGAAATTTAGGATTTTCGGAGTTCTTATTAAGCTATGTCTAAATGAGAGTAGAGTTAGAAAGAGGAGGAATAGATGGGCTAGGAAGAGGGGTTACATACCTTAGAATCAAGTAGAGAAGCCTCCGGGAGCAAGAAATCCCAAGAAAATCGCCAAAATCGCCAAACCCCAGCAGCAGCAGTCCGCGGAACACTGTTTCGCGAAACAGTGGCTGCGTTTCGCAGCAGTTTCGCGAAATGAAGGCCGAAACTGGGCTTTTTGCACCGAAACCCCCTCCAGTTTTGCGAAATTTCGCCCACAGTGCGAAATATTTCGCGAAATGACGGACATATCCCTGCGTACCAGCGTTTCGATGTCCGATTGAAAAAAAATCGGAAATTTCGGTCGAAATTTCGCAATTTCGATCGAAATTTTGTACCATGGCCGAAGCCAGCTGCTTTCCTGACATCTACAGTTCCTGATATTCAGTGGCATTACCGTCTGGGCCACCCGTCTGCTGAGAAGTTGAAGGCTTTACTACCGACTGTTGCTAGCACTAGATTTTATTGTGAAACATGTCAATTGGGCAAACAACACCGTTCTACTTTTTCTGCAAAATTTTGTATTGGCTCTAAAGCCCCTTTTGACATTGTGCATGCTGACATTTGGGGACCGTGTTCTGTGCCTAGCGTTTCTGGATTCAAATATTTCTTAAGTTTTATTGATGATTTTTCCAGAACCACATGGTTATTTTTACTGACAGACATATCTACTATAGTTGAAAAAATTTCTGAGTTTTTTGCGGAAATTCGGACTCAATTTGCAAAGCCCATCAAGATTTTTCGCACAGACAATGCCTTGGAATTTGTGCAAATTTCTGTTCAGTCTTTTTGTAAACGTCAGGGCACCATTCACCAGACTTCCTGTGCTTATACCCCACAACAAAACGGTGTCGCTGAGCGTAAGAATCGCCATCTCCTTGAGGTCGCCCGCACACTTCTCTTTCACTACCATGTTCCTCACAAATTCTGGCCTGAGGCAATCTCCACTGCTTGCTATCTCATAAACCGCATGCCTTCCTCTGTACTTCACAATAAAATCCCTTTTCGAATTCTTTTCCCTGATCTACCACTGTTTGCTGTACCACCGCGTATTTTTGGGAGCACATGCTTTGTGAAGAACCTTAGACCTGGTCTTACTAAATTAGATCCCAAGGCCACCAAGTGTGTTTTTTTGGGCTATTCCCGCACTCAGAAAGGATATCGGTGTTATGATCCTGCTTCACATAAATGGCTTGTATCTGCGGATGTGGTATTCTTTGAACACATGCCATTTTTCTCTTCGGAGGGTTTTGCTCTTACGTCTGATTTGTTGACTGATACGCCCTTACCTATGGTGGATGATGAGTATGATAGCCCTGCTCCTGTATCTACAAGTGAGAAGCCCCCTCTGCAGGTTTATCACAGAAGACCAAAGCCAACAACTCCCTCTATGGCCTCTCCATCGTCAACGTCCTCTGCGCCAGATCAGCCACCTCCGCAGGTATTTTCAGACCTTGATGTTCCCATTAGTCTGAGAAAGGGGACACGTGCTTGTACGAAACATCCAATTGGGAATTTTTGTACGTCTGTTCATTTGAATTCTAATTTTGCCAACTTTACTGCTGCTCCGTCTGCTATTTATGTCCCTAAGACTGTTGCTCCGGCTCTTAAAATCCCAGCATGGCGTCAGGCAATGGAAGAAGAAATGACGGCTCTTACTGATCGTCATACTTGGACTCTTTTTTATCCTCCTACTGATTGCTCGCCAGTTGGGTGTCGCTGGGTCTTCACAGTGAAATATCAGCCTGATGGTACGGTCGAGCGCCTGAAAGCCAGACTGGTTGCTAAAGGATACACTCAGACCTATGGGGTTGACTATTTTGAAACCTTCTCTCCTGTGGCACGACTTAATTCTGTAAGGATTCTGATCTCTGTTGCTGTTAATTCTGATTGGCCGTTATACCAGCTCGATGTGAAAAATGCCTTTCTCTATGGCGATCTACATGAAGAAGTCTACATGTCTCAGCCCCCCGGCTTTATCTGTGAGGGGGAGCCATCTAAAGTCTGTCGTTTAAAAAAAGCTATCTATGGCCTCAAACAGAGTCCACGTGCGTGGTTTGACAAACTTAGCACTATTCTCCAGGATTATTCTTTTCGCCGCTCTCAGTCGGACCACTCTGTTTTTGTTAAACAATCCACAGCTGGCATTATTATTCTTATTGTGTATGTTGATGATATTATACTCTCTGGGAGTGATGCAGCAGGTATTCAGGCAACTAAGCGGTATCTTGAAAAGCACTTTGTTACTAAAGACCTCGGTTCTTTACGCTACTTTCTTGGGATAGAGGTCTCTCGCTCTTCTGCATGACTGTGTCTTTCTCAGCGGAAGTATGTTCTGGACTTGTTATCTGAGACTGGACTCCTAGGTGCTAAGCCTGCTAGCACCCCTCTTGATCCTAACACTGATTGGGATGATCAAGCCTCTCCTGCATATCCTGACACTCATCAGTACAGACGAATGGTCGGGAAGCTCATCTACCTCACAGTCACACGAGCTGACATTACTGCTGCTGTCGGATTGGTTAGTCGCTACCTTGACAAACCCCGACAATGTCATTGGGATGCTGTTTGCCATAGTCTGCGCTATTTGAAGAACTCTCCTGGAAAAGGGCTTCTCTACAAAAAACAGGGGCACTGTAAGATACTGGGCTACTCAGATTCTGATTATGCTGGGAGCAAGGTTGATCGCCGCTCCACTTCTGGATACTGTACTTTTGTTGGGGGCAATTTAGTCACATGGAGGAGCAAAAAACAGGTTGTGGTTGCCCGCTCTAGTGCTGAAGCTGAATATCGCGCCATGGCACATACTACCTGCGAGCTCTTCTGGATTCGAAGCCTTCTGACAGATTTTGGTTTTTCAGACTTGGCGCCCATTCCTATGTTCTGTGATAATAAAGCAGCCACTTTCATTGCTAGCAACCCTACCTTCCATGAGCGCACGAAGCATATTGAAGTGGACTGTCACTTTGTTCGTGAGGCGGTTCTATCTGGTCAGATTTCTACCCCTTACATTCATACTGATGAGCAGATTGCTGATATCTTCACAAAGATTCTTCCGAAGAAGCGCTTCACTGATATGACATCCAAGCTGGGCATGATTGACATCTATGCTCCAGCTTGAGGGGGAGTATTAGTAGATAGACTTTGCTGTGTTTTTCTCTTTTACACTTAGTCTATTTTCTATTTTTCTTTTCCTTTACACTTATGTTTTATCCCACATGGGTTATCTCTAGACCCTGTGGTTCTTTTGTGTATTATATAGAGACTCTTGTATATTCTTTTATCATCGAATAATACAAGACCTTTTTCCGCATTATCCAGACTTATTTTACTCCAGCTCTTCCCGTGGATCCATTATTCTTCTGGTATACGTTGATGACATAGTGATTACTGGCAGTGACACCATGGGAATATCTCGTGTCAAAGAGGGTTTGCAAAAACATTTCCATACAAAGGATCTGGGCAAACTAAGATACTTTCTAGGCATTGAAGTGCTTAGATCTCATGCAGGTGTCAATTTATCTCAGAGAAAGTATGTGCTTGATTTGTTACAGGAGACAGGCATGGCTGAATCTAAACCGGTAAATACTCCAATGGATTATCACATCAAAGAGGTGGTTGATGATGTTGAGTATCCAGATCCAGAATATTATAGGAAAATAGTGGATAAGTTGATATATCTAACTGTCACCCGACCGGATATTTCATTTGATGTGGGTGTAGTCAGCCAATATATGCATTCTCCGCGACAATCACACTGGATAGCAGTCTGCAGAATTCTGAGGTATCTAAAAAGTGCTCCCGGTAAAGGTATCACATATTCTAGACCAAAGGCACCTCCATCTACTCTGTCTCTCACAGGATATTCAGATGTTGACTGGGCTGGTGATCATACTGATAGGAGATCTACATCAGGCTATTGTACCTTTCTAGGTGATCATCTTATCACATGGAAAAGTAAAAAGCAACATGTGGTTGCTCGATCTAGCACTGAAGCTGAGTATCGTGCTATGGCCCATGCATGCTGTGAATTAAAATGGGTCAAATCTGTTTTATCTGAATTACAAATTTCTCTTCTACCTTCTATGGAGCTCAAGTGTGACAATCAATCTGCCATGCACATCGCCAGGAATCCTATCTTTCATGAACGTACAAAACACATAGAGGTTGATTGCCATTTTATTCGTGATCAAATAAAAGACGGCACTATTGTGACTCCATATGTTAGGTCTGAAGATCAACTAGCAGATATTCTGACAAAGCCCTTGGGTTCAGCAATTTTTCAGAAACTCTGTGGCAAGCTGGGCATCCACGATGTGTACTCTCCAACTTGAGGGGGAGTGTGAAGCAACCTGCATCTCGGTCGATACTATCGACACTCTGTCGATAGTATCGAGATCTGTCCAGGTTCATGTTGAAGCCAACTGCATCTCGGTCGATACTATCGACACACATGTCGATAGTATCGAGATTTGTTCAGGCGCAAGAGAATACTCCGTCGATACCATCGACACAAGTCGATGGTATCGACACCGGCACAGTGGCGGAACGGCAAACCGGCGGCTGACCTATTTTATTTATGAAATGTTGTTTTTATGCTTTTTCTCTCTTTGTACCTCATGTATTTACCCTAATATATAAATACAAGTGTGTAGGCTCAAGCCCTACCAACGTTTTGCTGCACCTAGCAGCCGACATGTGATTGGTGTTCCCATCTTCTTCCTCCTTCATTTCTTCTTACACTCCGCAATAAGGTATATCCCGCAAAACTCTTTATAAATACGCTGTTGTTGACGGGATCCTATTTCGGGTTGTGTGGAATTTTTTTTTGTTGCTTCCGCCGCGCATGTTTTCTCCATAAAACCCAACAAAATTGTATAAGTGCAACACCAAATTTATCAAACCATGCCCATGGTGATTGCTTCAGACCATACAAGGGTATCTTCAGTTTGCACACTTTCTAACACTTCCCCTGAGCAATATACCTAGGAGGTTTCTCCATGTACACATTTTCAAGAAGAACACCATGAAGAAATGTATTTTGACATCTAGTTGGAGAAGAGATCAATCACAATGAGTAGCAAAATAAATAAGCATACGTATAGAATTTAGTCAAGCAACAGGAGAAAAAGTCTCTGTTAACATATGTAAGAAGAAATGAAGAAGGGAAGAAGACAGGAACACCGATCACATGTCGGCTGCAAGATGCAACAAACGTGAGTAGGGCTTGAGCCTACACACTTGTATATATATATTAGGGTAAGTACATGAGGTACAAAGAGAGAAAATGAATAAAAAATAAATTTTATAAACAAAATAGAACTGTTGCTGGATTGACGTGTTGCCGCTGCGCCGGTGTCGATACCATCGACATGAGTGTCGATGATATCGACAGAACATTATCTCGAATCTGAATCAGTCTCGATACCATCGACATGTGTGTCGATAGTATCGACCGGGATGCAGGTTGCTTCAACTTGAACCTGAACTGATCTCGATACTATCGACAGAGTGTCGATAGTATCGACCGGAATGCAGGTTGCTTCACAACATATATATCTTGTTTTATATCTTCTGTTATTAGTTTTGTTATTTCTACATTATATGTGGACCTCTCTGTAATTGTTCCGTTATTATATATATAAGGTGCACACATTGTGCAACCCTACGCTTCTAGAAATTACTGACTCTTTTACATGGTACCAGAGTAGTAAAATCCAGGCCAGCCGCCGCCCTCCCTCCCTTCCCTCTCTCTCCTTCCCCTGCCCCCCACCAACCCCCCCCCCCCGCGCCGCCGAAAACCCACCCTCCCGCCGCCACCGGCAGCTGCTGCGCCGCGGCAGCAGGCCAGTAGGGTCGTGAGTCCACCTAGCCGTCGGGGGTCGACGTGCCTCCGTGGTTGATCGCCGCCGGATAGTTGGCTTCGTGAAGATCCACAACCGTCCGGTGGCCTGAGGTTGTCGTAACATAGACCGATTTTTCAGTTTTTTGCCTGCCTGCCCGTGTAGGCCGTTGTGCCACCGGGTTCTATGTTGCGCTTCGGCGTAGTTTGTATGTGAGAGGTTCCACCAAGTAGATATGTGCCTGCCTCTGCCTACCTGACGGCATAGTCTGTCTTCTGCCTGCTCGTGCCTGCCTGTGCCTGTTTGTTTCCGTTGCTATCATGGCGTCCTCGGGAGATGACTTCTGCCGTCAAGTTACGACTGTGAAGCTTGAAGGGCGCAACTACCAGTACTAGGTATGCTCCATGGTGATTTATGTAAAATCCCAGGGAAAGTACTCGCACCTGACCCGTGCCAGTCCGGCACAACCTGTAGAGAACGCCAACTCTAAAGATGTGAAGGCATATGATGACTGGGTCCGGGACGACTCGACGGTGATGACATGGATTCTCAACAGCAGTGTTGAGAAGATCAATGTCACACTACTTCACCTGCCTACGGCGAAGCAGATGTGGGATCAGCTCGTCGGCACATACTCGCATAGCCAAAACCCCAAGAAAGTGTTTGACATCACCAAGCAGTTGGGACGTCTACAATTCACGGGGTTACTTTTCTGACTTTGCTAGATTGTGGGGGGAGCAGGAGTCCTATCACCCCCTATCCACGGACCTGGCCACCATGCAGCGCCAGCGCCAGGAGCTGCAGTTAGTCCAGTTCCTTTGTGGATTACCAGAGTCCTATGCCGGTGTAGTACACCAGATCTTGGCGAGTGACCCTCCTGCCTTCTTCGTCACCGTCTTTGTCTATTGATGTTGGGGAATCCACTGCCCTTTCAGCCATGTCGGGCCGTGGTCGTGGTCGTTCTACTGACGGTCGTCCTCCCCTGCGTGCAGGACAAGGACGTGCTACTTCTGGTCGTGGGGCCCCTTCTGTTGATGGGAGAAATATGGTAAACCGGCATGGGCCAATGCGGCCGCTGACTCTACTACTGCTGCATCGGAGGGAACGACTCAGCCTACTGAGCCTGTCACTTCGGGTGCGACTACAGACTACATTCGTGTTGAGGTGGAGCGCCTGCTACTAGAGCGCTCTGGCTCGTCGTTTACTGCATCGACTAGTGGAGCCCATGCCGCCACCTATTCTGGTTATGACACTGCCTTCCTGAGTACTCCTTCACCTAGTATTGGTAATACAAAATGGGTTATAGACTCGGGTGCTTCGTCTCATATTTCTGGCAATAGATCTTTATTCAGACATTTATCTAAACCTGTTCGTAATTCGTCTGTTATGCTTGCTAATGGGTCCAAGTTTGTAGTTTCTGGAGTCAGAGATATTATTTCTGATTTTCTACTGAAATCTGCTTTATATGTGCCTCGTTTTCCTCTTGATTTATTATCGGTCAGCAAGATATTGAGGAATCTGCAATGTAGTCTGACCTTTATACCTGGTTCATGTGTTTTTCAGGACCTTCACACGAGGATGAAGATTGGTCGGGGGTATGAAGGGCCTGATGGACTTTTTTATCTGGATCATTTGTCGAAAGCAGACAGAGTAGTTGTAGCTTCTGCACTATCTACATCAGTTCCAACTCTACAGTGGCATTACTGACTTGGGCATCCGTCTTCTGAAAAGCTCTGACATGTAGTTTCTGATGTTGGCCCTCATAGTTTTCAGTGCGAGTCTTGTCAGTTGGGAAAGCAGACTAGATCTGTTTATCCTAAACGCACTTATATTAACAGCACAAACATTTTTGATTTAGTACATTCTGATGTATGGGGCTCGTGTCATGTGCCAAGTTTGTCTGGTCATAAATATTTCATTCTGTTTGTTGATGATTTTTCTCGGACCACTTGGTTGTTTATGATGAAAAGTAGGTCTGAAATTATGTCTACTATAAAATTCTTTTTTGCTGAGGTGAAAACCCAATATGGTATGCCTGTGAAAGTTTTTCGTACTAATAATGCACTTGAGTTTGTTCAAAAAGATGTGGCTGTTTTGTGCAAATCTGTTGGTACTTTACATCAGACCTCCTGTGCATATACACCTCAACAAAATGGAGTAGCTGAGCGGAAAAATAGACATCTGTTAGAGGTTGCCAGAACTATTATGATGCATACCCATGTTCCTAGGTTGTTTTGGCCTGAGGCTATTCTGACTGCTTGTTTTCTGATCAATAGAATGTCGTCATCTGTGATTGGGAACAAAATACTCGTTCAAATTCTGCAACCTGACATTACTTTATTTACTGTGCCTCATCGGATTTTTGGTTGTACGTGTTTTGTGCGCTTACTTGGACCAGCTTATGATAAACTGTCTCCTCATGCTGAGAAATGCATTTTCTTGGGTTATTCTCGTACTCAAAAAGGATATAGATGTTACAGCCCTACTGCGAAAAAATGGTTTACCAGCAGCGATGTGTTTTTTGAGGATACGCCCTACTATTCTACTAGAGGAGATAGTCTGCAACTTGATGTTATTGCTTCTCCACTACCTGTTACTACTGAATGTGTCTGATAATTCTGATATTGTGACTCCAGAGCATACGCCTCCACCTCTTATTGTCTATCAGCGCAGGATCCGGGCACCTCCTAAACAAGAACCCCCCAGACAAACCAATCTTCACCTCCCGAAGGTTCTGCAACACCTGAGGTAACCTCTGATCTTAAATATACCCATTTCTCTTAGAAAGGGTACTCGTTCCTGCACGTCTCACAGCATTGCTCACTTTGTTTCTACTGATCATTTGAACGTCCATGCTAGCAGTTTTGTATCTGCCCTGTCTGCTATAGTTGTTCCCAAGAATATTCATGATGCCTTAAAAAGTATTGCGTGGACATCTCCTATGAAAGAGGAAATGCTTGCTCTTGCTGACAGAAATACTTGGGAGTTGGTGGATTCACCTCCTCAGTGTAAGCCTGTAGGCTGCAGATGGGTGTATGCTGTGAAATACCATCCTGATGGCACTGTAGAACGACTGAAGGCACGCTTAGTTGCTAAAGGGTATATACAAACTTATGGTATTGATTATTTTGAGACTTTCTCTCCAGTTGCCCGTCTTAATTCTGTCAGAATTCTTCTTTCTGTTGTTGTTAATCTTGATTGGCCACTACTGCAGTTGGATGTGAAAAATGCCTTCTTGTATGGTGATTTACAAGAGGAAGTCTATATGGAGCAACCTCCTAGGTTTGTTTCTCAGGGGGAGTCACACAAAGTGTGCAGGTTGACGAAGTCTATTTATGGGCTCAAGCAGAGTCCCCGTGCCTGGTTTGACAAATTAAGTAAAATTCTGATTGATTTTGGGTTTCTGAGATCTCAGGTGGATCATTCTGTCTTCACTAAGAAGACCTCTGTTGGCATTGTTATTCTGATCGTTTATGTTGATGATATTGTTATATCTGGCAGTGACTCTCTTGGTATTCAGGCTACTAAAGCCCATCTTGGTAAACATTTTGCTACCAAAGATTTGGGCAAGCTTCGGTATTTTCTGGGCATAGAGGTATCTAGAAACTCTAATGCTCTTGTACTGTCTCAGAGGAAGTATGTCTTAGATATTCTACAGGAGACAGGTATGCTTGGAGCTAGACCGACTGACACCCCTCTAGATCCTAATGTCAATTGGGATGATGAGTCTTCTCCATTTTTCTCTGATAATAAAAAGTACAGGAGGATGATTGGTAAGCTAATTTATTTGACTGTGACTAGAGCTGATAATTCTACTGCAGTGGGCCTTCTTAGCAGGTACCTTGATAAACCCAGACAGTGTCACTGGGATGCACTTTGTCACATTCTAAGATATTTGAAGAAGTCTCCTGGCAAGGGACTTCATTACAGGAAAAATAGACACTGTTCTCTTGAAGGGTACTCTGACTCTGACTATGCAGGAAGCAAAGCTGACAGGAAATCTACTTCTGGGTATTGTACTTATGTTGGAGGCAATCTTGTCACCTGGAGGAGTAAGAAGCAAAATGTGGTTGCCAGATCTAGTGCTGAAGCTGAATACAGGGCCATGGCCCATACTTCCTGTGAGCTTCTGTAGGTGCGTTCTCTCTTAAAAGAATTTGGGACTGATTCTTCTTCTGCTATACCCATGCATTGTGATAATAAAGTTGCTATCTTCATTGCCAACAATCCTGTTTATCATGAGCGCACCAAACATATTGAGGTTGACTGCCATTTTATTTGGGAATCTATTCTTACCGGCAAGATCTGCACTCCTTTCACGCATTCTGAAGACCAAGTTGTTGATATCTTCACCAAGCTGCTGGCAAAGAAGCAATTCTGCACTCTTATGGACAAGTTGGGCATGATTGACATCTATGCTCCAACTTGAGGGGCAGTGTTAACATATATATCTTGTTTTATATCTTTTATTATTAGTTTTGTTATTTCTACATTATTTGTGGACCTCTCTGTAATTGTTCCGTTATTATATATACAAGGGTGCACACATTGTGCAACCCTACGCTTTTAGAAATTGTTGACTCTTTTACAGTCTCGAAGAAGTCCACTCCATCTGTATGTGTACCCTTTGGCCACCAATCCAGTCTTCAAGCGGTCAATAAACCTATATGGATTTTGCTTCACATTATACACCCAATGACAGCCTACAACAGGCTTTCGGGGAGAAAGATCCACCAAGTCTCGGTTGGAGTTCTCGTAAAGAGATTCCATCCCACTATCCATGGCTTGTACCCATCCTTCATGTCGGAGTGATTTTGCATATGTGCAAGTAACAACTATAGAACCTAACTGAAGAGAAAACGTGTGCGCCACTGGGTTACAGATGGGACAAGCCGCATACACTAGAGATCAGATGACATATTATGCAAGATCGAACACTTTCACGGGCTGCAACTGAAAGGGGTAAGTCTGGAACAGGAGCATCAAGAGAACTCATCAGCATGATCAGGTACCTCAAGAGTATCGATGATTACGAGTCAATCATATGGATTGAGTCGCTACATCTTCTCGGTGATGCCCTACTCGCGTGGTATAAACCAGTGGAAAAGGTTGAATAGGTAGGGTTGTAGGTGGTGGTCATATAGTAGTAGTATCTAAGACACTCTCATCACTCGTCACACAGAGTGGTGGCTCTCACTCTCTCACTAACTTTCTCAAAGGTAAGTTCACTCTCGTGGTTGTGCTCCCCCTCACGCTGGACAAAGTCAGTAAAGAACGGAGTGGACTCATTAAAAGTAAAGTCAATTAACGTAAACATACAACGAAGACAACGAAAATAACATTTTTACCCTTTTGTTTGGGAGAAAATTCCAAAAAGACAATCCAGACTGTTTAAGGAGACAACTTCTTTGCACGTGGATAAAACACATGAACAAATGTAGTGCAGCCAAAGACGCGGAGGGGAATAGGAATAGCTTGCTCATCTTTTTGTAAAGAAGAAAAGGGGGTGACCCCATGCAAAACAAAAAAGATGGATGACAACTTATCAAGAAACAAGCAGTGAGAAGAGCATTAGACCAACACTTTTTTGGCATAGAAAGTAGAGTACAGGCTACATTAAGTAAAATAATGATTTTTGCACTAAAAACCCCATTATGTTAAAGTGTGTGAGGACAAGTCATTTGGTGAATCATGCCAACGAAATCACAGAAACTAGAGACATTCGTATGAACATACTCTAAGGCATTATCAATACAAAGAATTTTATATGAGTATCAAACTAAACTTTTATTAATTGATGAAATATTCGGATGGCTGACAAAACTTCACCTCGAGACTTAAGTATACCCCGATCATTCAGGAGAAATTTTCAATAAAAGAAAGAAAGTAAAGAATGGTATTCTAACTCAGTTCTTTAACAAGACCCTAGACATCACTATGAATAAGATCCAACAAACAATGTGATTCATAGTACGACCATGGAAAAGAATCACGATGATGCTTGCCTAGTTGACAAGACTGACATTCAATAGAGTTTACCAAAAATAAGTTGGAAACAAGCTTCTGAAGACTTTACAAAGAGGGATTCCCAAAGTGACAATGCTGTTGTAAGGGAGAGCAACTGAGGACGGTAGATGTGATGGAAGACATATGGCAAGTTGGATGATCAACCTCGAAGAAGTAGAGATCCCTTTCCTAGAATCCCCACCAATTGTTTTCCAACTCCTGGGATCATGTAACACGAAGAAGGAAGACCCAAATATCACCAAGCAGTTTAAGGAATCAACCAACTTAGCTAGAAACATTAGATTAAAGGGAAATTTTGGTACACAATGTACAAACTATAGAGTCAAATAAGATGAAGCTTTTAAAAATCCACAAGCTTGTACTCGTCTAACCGAGCCATCAACTAGATTCACAAAAGAATGAGAGATATATGAATCCATGGAAAGAAGCATGGATCATATACCCCTCATATGTCGGGAGGCCACTGAATCCACCACCCATGTAGAAGATGGTTGGGAAGCAATAAGTGATGTCCCTTGGTTACCTGCATCTAAAACAAGATTGACGGAGGAACCAAGAGAAACCTATTGTGTCCTAGAGAACACAATCATACTCCTCCTTGGAGATAGTAATATCCATGCTCCTTCCATATTCAAGAACGGTACATCCAGAAAACATAATTATGTAAGGTGAGCTCACAGAAATCGATTGATCATAGTAGACTATTGTAGCAAAAGTCACTGACATTTTGTCTCCCATACTGAGATTGTGATGGAGTGGACTTTTGGAATTCTTAAATCTCCAATAACATATTGGAATTCATGAATGTTGAGTTATATTGGGAGTTACAAGTGCTTTGGTAAAGTTTGGACGGTGATTGATATTGATATCACGATTAAAATCCCTATGTTCATGCATTTTTTTGAGGTATTTAATTGATTAGTCAAAAAGAGGTATCTTGACACCAAATATTAATGGAATGTGGCTTGAGTTATGATTAAGCTATGTCTAAAATCTCATAACATTTTGATGTACCTAGAAGGAGTTATTTAAGTTTGAAAATCGTTATATTTGATGCATTATAATGCTTTTGGATGAAGATATAAGTTTTTTCCGTAAGTTTCTAATCAACGGATGTGTCACACACCCTTGGTCTTTGTTGTAAGTGTGTAGCCACGGATCAGGCAAGATAAGCGTCCTTTCTGGCCCTAGGATTTAATCTGACAATAAAGAGACCTTCTCCTACCTTGCGGCTACTGCTTTGACCGCAACTAGCGACCACGACGTCGCAGTACTGGTTGGTCGTGGGGCGACGGTTGAAAACAACCACAGATGGAACCCCCTACTCAAGACGAATAGTTAGACCCTTGTTTGCGGTTGTGAGGGATAGTGAGCAGGGAGAACGAGTCCTCCCCACTACAGGCTTCTCCACCGCAAACTAATAGGTAGTTCACGAAAGAATGAAGTAGAAGTATGGGAGTTCCACAGGAGATCGGGGGAAACCAAGTGAGAGAAAAGAAAGTGCAAGGTCAGTAGAGATGAGTCCCATTTCCTTCATTCACCATCGTGGGGGCTTTGCTCGCCAGCCGAGCTCATTTAGCCAGAGATGAAGGTAGAGCTCGGGGGCTATGAGTAGGTGCTTTTCACATCGATTGGAGTCTCCGAGGGGGTTCCTGAGGACCTTGTGGTGCTATCGGAACCTACAGAGTCGTACGACGTCGAGCAGAGGCAGTTTGCCTCTTTGCTTCGTTGCGTTTGAGCCAGGCGGCGGCACCCTCGCGATGTATGGGATTCATAGCCAAATCATAGAAGACCAATAGCCGTGGAGGTTTGTACTGAGCCTCTGAAGCTGCTTCTGGCCTTAGTAGCTGAGTAGGATCCCTACGCCTCTGTTGATTGCTCACCGACGCAGAACTGTGCGGCGGCGCCCTTGCGAATAGAGGATACGAGTTGCGTGACTCGTGAGCGTGAGACAAGGAAAAGAAGGGCAGACTGGGTCCCACTGCCCAAACCAAGCCAAACCGGGTCTTGAACCCTGAACCCAGCTAGACCAGCGGAGAACCGCTCGGCTCACAGCAGACCACCAGCAAAGGATCTGCGCCCCACATGAGTGGCCACGTGGCGGCTCTAGATTGGCCAAAAGGTAAGAAAATCCCAGAATTACCTAGATCTTTGATAAATCACAGTAATTAACTCGTTTATCAGAAAATTACAAACAAACTACCAAATTTCTCGGAAAAATGAAAACACAATGGAATGATAATATCAGGCTTTTGATGCACTTATCTTAGTGATATCATGTAAGTTGTGAAATGCTTATTAAATGGATAATAAATAACAAGCGATGGCCTAAAATTATGATAAAATGTCGGTAAATCCATATTCATGTCTATAATCCATTTAAGGTCAGTGATTATGATGTTGATGCACGAAATCATGTAATTTTCTCCATATGGCTAATTAGGGCCAATAACCCTAAATAAAATGCAATAAATACATGCATGCTCAATAAATGATACAAATTACATAACACCCTCAAATCTGTAAATGGAAGCTAATTTTTGATATCAGTTAGATGCATAGATTTTATGTTATATGAAGATGAACCTTAATACATGTTATAAAACCCTAATTTAGGTTAATGATGTAAACTAGGGTTAATATGTGCACGAAAAGGATATCGAACCTAATGTTCAGATAATGAACCATAATCTGGAAAACGACATCAGTAAGATAATTCCAGGACAAGAATGCAAGTAATGATGCACACATCCTAATGACCTAAGCTTAACCCTAAAACGGAACATGACTAGGGTTAAGATGATGAGAATTTGATGATAGTATGTGGTCTTGTCTTAATCAGGGTTGACCAAGGATATAGTTGACATCAGGAGTATATGGTTTAGGATATTTGTAATCAAGGTACGCCATTACCTCTTACTTGGCTTATTATACAGTATGCTTGCATTATATGTGTAGTAAACACTTGGCATATGATATTGGATGAAATGATTGTTCTTGTATGATATCTTACTTGATTTTCCATACTTATGTCTATCAACACATGAAACATAATAGATCTGTTCCATTATATGAAAGCACTAAACTCTTTGGTAGTGCAGTGCTTGGAATTGACTTAACTCTTTGGTAGTCGGTCACATTGTACATATGATCTAACTCTTTGGCAGGAGATCATAAAGGCCTTAATCTTGAGCTTCTTGAGAGTCAAGAGAATGCATCAAAACCTTCGACGGTCAATGCATGGATATATAATGGAAAATGAGCGTAACATATGTGTTCACTTTTGTTAATGAATGTCTTTGTGCAAGTATACGCTTTTTCTTATATTTGTTTAATGTTGCCAAGTACTAGTTTTATCTTATTGCCAAGATATGATGAGAGGTATATAAAAGACACGTAGGCGTACTCAGTACAATATTCTTGAATATTTTGTTGACGTATACCACATGTGATCTTTTGTTTAGGTGATGTGTCCATATGCTCTTGAAGAACCAGGATAGTTGAGAGTTGTGTGGCGAGCTGATGTACACGTGGACCTGTTGTCTTAAAATCATGTTGTAGATGTAGTACATGCATATGTAAAAGTTTGTTGTTCAATATGTAATATCAAATGTTGTTACAATTCATTTTGTAATTATATGTTGAATGGTGATCATGTATTGTATGATTTTATTAATGTTCATGTGCATGTGCTACTGTGTTTCCTTCTGGCTTCCTCTGATTTTCTTCTTCTTAGCCTAGTGTGTGGTGTTTAAATTGGGATTCTCGCTGAGGTGAGGTTTCAATTTGGACATCACACATCAGATTAAGTTTTAGAAAATTCGGGGGCGTCACAGGTGGTATCAGAGCATGAACAATAGCAAAGCCTGACATTTACTCACTATGCAACTCAAAACTAAAGAACCTTGAACTTTAAAAAAATCTTTAGGGTTAGATTAGTCGTTTTTTAGAGACTAGATGTGACCTACCTTCTAGGTTAGCACCTAGATGTCTGAGAACTAGGTCTAGACCGGTGCTTGTTCTAATGCAGGTCCTTAGATGTGTTATTTCCTTATAGTGCAGCCGTATGGGACATTGCATTATTTGGAAATGACGTGCATCAAGGGAAGAGAAACCCTAGACATATGGCGCTCGTTGTCTAGAGTAGCTACACTAGTCTACACCATGTTCTCACCTTTTCATCAGTTAACATGACACTGCACTCTCTACTATGTGTGGGACACTCATTTTCTGGATTTAGTTTTTTATTCCAATCGGATCGAACCTCGATAGTTTACTCTGACGCATTTTTATCGGAGAAAAACTATATAATATTTTATTATATATGTAAGTATTACAAAAATGTATCCCCACACATGTATGAGTAGGAGGTGATCATGCAACCTATGTGAAAGTGAATGACATCAGTCTAGAAGAGAAAGTAGTTCTAGATTAGATGTCTAGAGCCTTGTTGGAATATGTGATAGATGGAATATATGGTATAAGATTAGATGACGATCTAAGATGTATAGAGATGATATAAGATGGTTTGAGATGATGTTTTGTCTTTGAGGACCTGAGTTCAGTTTTGAGGATTTGAGATAAGTTTTGATGATGCAAGTAACTAGGCTTTGATGATGAAAGTATGTGTTTTTGTAAGATAAGTTAAGACAAGGTTGTGAGTCAGCATGAACCTCAAACTCTTTCACAAAGGAGGACCTCTAGTGTTAGGATCAGTTTTGGGGTTAACTCCAAAGAGAGTGAGACCTAGAGTGAGAAGGTCAGAGAACCTAAAATCCAAGATATGAGAATTATGAGAAATATGTGTTATGACATGTCCTAAACTAGAATACTCCTGAGTGATTGAGATGAGTTGCTTTATGCATGATTCCTATAGTCTTGTTGAAGTCTAGATATCCTTGGGAGGACTAAACCCTAGAGATAGAGAGAGGTTGGTTATATATGTGCATGTGAATATGAATATGAGTACCTGCCATCTAGGTAAGGGAGAGAGAGTCCCAAGACCCTGGAGGAGGTAACTGTGTTGGTTTCTATGAAGCCTCATGCTCGGGTTGGTGGTTCCCATGTAGGACTCTAGTAGTGTACAAGTAAGAGAGAGATGAGATATAGTATTTCATGGATAGAGATAAAGGGTATGTCATAGCATGTTTTGGTTTGTGCTTATGTGGCTAGAGCTTGCAAGGCTATCACCAGTTCCAATGAGGTACACCCGGGAACCCTAGACCCAAGAGGGATGATAAAGTTTTTGCTTTTGTATGTGATACTCATAGAGTTGAGTTAGCTCAGAGAGACTGAGCATGGCACTACCCTCATGATATGGGTCAGGAGAACCTCAATTGGACTAGATGAAGTTTTGATATATGTTTGACAAGACACTTGTATAAGTTTGTTTAGAACAACCATGGTATAATATAAGAAAGAATGTGATCTTATCTTGAAATGTGATATAAGTAGATATGGCATGAGGGAACGAGTATAGTTTGATAGATCTTTATGTATAAATGGTTAACCATATACATGAATAATGATGATAATGTGATATGGTTGGTGAATCTAGTAATGAATTTACTAACAAACTTGTAACCTAATATGAAAGTGAAATGAGATCATCTTAATGATATATGCCAAACAGTGATAACGATAGTGCTTAATAAATATGTTGAATATAGTATGAAAATTTAGCACAATACAAAATGATGTTGGCATCTTGATATGACTTAGGTGAAAGAGAAAAATGGGTTAGCTATAAATAACTCATTCTGAAAAAAGAAAAAAAATTAATGTTGGAATCTTAATACTTGGGTGAACAAGGATCAAAATCCTAAATGTGAAATATGTCATAAAACAATAAGAGTTTCTAAACCCTAGTTTTAACCTTATATGAGATGGGTGGTTCACCTTAAATGCTTAAAAAAAACATCCCCGTGGCTTGGATATAGTTCTGGAGCTTTTGCTTTTGTATATGTTGCACCTAGAATAGTGTCATATATGTGGATGAAGACATGTTAGTTTTCCTTGGACTACGAGTATAGCTTAATTTCGAGGACGAAATTTCTTTTAAGATGTATATGATGTGATAGAGTGGTTTTTGGCATAATTTCGAGGACGGAATTTCTTTTAAGGTGTGTAGGATGTGATGGAGTGGACTTTTAGAATTCTTAAATCTTCAATAACATATTGGAATTCATTGATGTTGAGTTATATTGAGAGTTACAAGTGCTTTGGTAAAGTTTGGATGGTGATGGATATTAATATCACGATTAAAATCTCTATGTTCACGCATTTTTTTGAGGTATTTAATTGATTAGTCAAAAAGAGGCATCTTGACACCAAATTTTAATGGAATGTGGCTTGCGTTATGAATAAGCTATGTCTACAATTTCATAACATTTTGATGTACCTAGAAGGAGCTATATAAGTTTGAAAATCGTTATATTTTATGCATTATAATGCTTCTGGATGAAGATATAAGTTTTTGCCCTAAGTTTCTAATCAACGGATGTGTCACACACCCTTAGTCTTTGTTGTAAGTGTGTATCCACGGATCAGGCAAAATAAGTGTCCTTTCTAGCCCTAGGACTTGATCTGACGGTGGAGAGACCTTCTCCTACCTTGCGGTTACTGCTTTGAGTTCAAGTAGCGACCACGACGTCGCAGCACTGGCTGGTCGTGCAGCGACAGTTGTAAACAACCGCGGAGACGAAACCCCCTACTCAAGACGAATAGTTAGACCCTTGTTTGCGGTTGTGAGGGATGGTGAGCAGGGAGAACGAGTCCTTCCCACTACAAGCTTATCCACTGCAAACTAACAAGTAGTTCACGGAAGAATGAAGTAGATGTATGGGAGTTCCAGAGGAGATCGGGGGAAACCAAGTGAGAGAAAAGAAAGTGCAAGGCAGTAGAGATGAGTCCCATTTCCTTCATTCACCGTCGCGGGGGCTTTGCTCGCCAGCCGAGCTCAGTTAGCCGAAGATGAAGGTAGAGCTCGGGGGCTATGAGTAGGTGCTTCTCACAGTGATGGGAGTCTCTGAGGGGGTTCTTGAGGACCTTGTGGTACTATCGGAACCTACAAAGCTGTACGACGTCGAGCAGAGGCAGTTTGCCTCTTTGCTCCACCGCGTTAGAGCCAGGCGGCGGCGCCCTCGCGGTGTATGGGATTCACAGCCAAATCATAGAAGACCAGTAGCCGTGGAGGTTTGTACTGAGCCTCCCAAGTTGGTTATGGCCTTAGTAGCTGATTAGGATCCCTACGCCTCTGTCGATTCCTCACCGGCGCAGAACTGTGCAGCGGCGCCCTTGCGAAAAGAGGAGACGAGCCGCGTGACTCGCTAGCGTAAGAGAAGGAAAATAAGAGCAGACGGGGTCCAACTACCCAAACAAAGCCAAACCAGGTCTTGAACCCAGCCAAACCAGCGGAGAACCGCCCGGCTCGCAGCAGACCACCAGTAAAGGATACGCGCCCCACATGAGTGGCCACGTGGCGGCTCTAGATTGGCCAAAAGGAAAGAAAATCTCAAAATTACCTAGATCTTTGATAAATCACAGTAATTAGTTCGTTTATCAGAAAATTACAAACAAACTACCAAATTTCTCAAAAAAATGAGTAGAACACAATGGAATGATAATATCAAGCTTTTGATGCACTAATCTCAGTGATATCATGTAAGTTGTGAAATGATTATTTCATGGATAATAAATAACAAACAATGGCCTAAAATTATGATAAAATGTCAGTAAATCCATATTCATGTCTATAATCCATTTAAGGTCAGTGATTATGATGTTGATGCAAGAAATCATGTAACTTGCTCTATATGGCTAATTAGGGCTAATAACCCTAAATAAAATGCAATAAATACATAAATGCTCAATAAATGATGGGAATTACATAACACCCTCACATCTATAAATGGAAGCTAATTTCAAACTTTGATATCAGTTAGATGCATAGATTTCATGTTATATAAAGATGAACCTTAATATATGATATGAACCCCTAATTTAGGTTAATGATGTAAACTAGGGTTAATATTTGCACAAAAAGGATATGGAACCTAATGTTTAGATAATGAACCATAATCTGGAAAACGACATCAGTAAGATAATTCTAGGACAAGAATGCAAGTAATGATGCACACATCCTAATGACCTAAGCTTAACCCTAAAACTGAACACGACTAGGGTTAAGATGATTAGAATCTGATGATAGTATGTGGTCTTGTCTTAATCAGGGTTGACCAAGGATATAGTTGACATCAGGAGTATATGGTTGAGGATATTTGTGATCAAGGTACGCCATTACCTCTTACTTGGCTTATTATACAGTATGCTTGCATTATATGTGTAGTAAACACTTGGCATATGATATTGGATGAAATGATTGTTCTTGTATGATATCTTGCTTGATTTTCCATATTTATGTCTATGAACACATGAAACATAATATATCTGTTCCATTATATGAAAGCACTAAACTCTTTAGTAGTACAGTTCTTGGAAGTGACTTAATTCCTTGGTAGTCGGTCACATTGTACATATGATCTAACTCTTTGGCAGGAGATCATAAAGGCCTTAATCTTGAGCTCCTTGAGAGTCAAGAGAATGCATCAAAATCTTCGGCGGTCAATGCATGGATATATAATGGAAAATGAGCTTAAAATATGTGTTGTCTTTGTTAATGAATATCTTTGTGCAAGTAATCGTTTTTTCTTATATTTGTTTAATGTTGCCAAGTACTAGTTTTATCTTACTGCCAAGATATGATGAGAGGTATATAAAATACATGTAGGCGTACTCAGTACAATATTCTTGAGTATTGTGCTGACGTATACCACATGTAATCTTTTGTTTAGGTGATGTGTCAATATGCTCTTGAGAACCAGGATAGTTGAGAGTTGTGTGGCGAGCTGATGTACAGGTGGACATGATGTCTTAAGATCATGTTGTAGATGTATTACTTGTATATGTAAATGTTTGTTGTTCAATATGTAAAATATCAAATGTTGTAACAATTCATTTTGTAATTATATGTTGAATGGTGAACATGTGTTGTATAGTTTTATCATTGTTCATGTGCATGTGCTACTGTGTTTCCTTCTGACTTCCTTCCTCTGATTTTCTTCTTCTTAGCCTAGTGTGTGGTGTTTAAATTGGGATTCTCGCTGAGGTGAGGTTTCAATTTGGACATCACACATCAGATTAAGTTTTAGAAAATATGAGGACGTCACAGAGATCATATCAGAAAGATTGTAGCAGAAGAATTTGAGACAAGTTTTCGGCAACACGCTATGTCAAAATTATGACACGCCAAGTAAGTTGCTAATGCGTCGTGCCAAAAAAGCAACATGTCGTGTAAGATATTGCACGCGTGAAATAGACTTCCACCGACACGCCGTGTAAGATATCCCAGTTTTGAGACTGACTTCCGCCGACACGTGGTGTCAAAAAACCAACACGTGTAAGATGTCGAAAGTGTGAAGTAGGCTTCCACCGACACGCTGTGTGAACCAGATGACACGTCTTGTTAGACGCTTTTGTTGTAAATCTAGATGGGAATTGGCGTCGTCAAAGGGAATGATAGCCCCGGAAAAACACACCGGGAGAAAGATAATCCTGAGAAGACGCACTGAGGGGTGATAGGAATTAGCACCGTCACTTGAGTCAATAGATGATGCGAATCTAACGCATCAATAGCCCTAGAAGCTTGGGCACTCATCCACGTACAGGGAATACGTGGAGAGGAAGAAAAATAGAGAGGAGTTTGTTTCTCCTCCTCTCTACAGAATGGAAAAGAGCGGTTCTCCTCTCCTTAAAGCAGCCACCGTGTTGTAGCGAAAGACCGAGGAGACAAAGAGGCCGACAGGGCCAGGTGAAGGGTCAGAGTTGGCGGCACCCGACGGTGAAAGAGAGAGGAGGTGGCGGCGAGCACGGAGAGGAGAGGGGGAGAGAGAGAGAGAGAAGCAAAGCCAACAGCTATGGTTAAGTTCCTAGGGCACGCTCTTATACCATGTAAAAGTATTGGGTCAAATTGATACCCTGCAGTAGCAGGTTAGCCTTTATTATATAGGAAGTGAACATTTACATAATAAACCAAAAACAAGGAAATAGGAAAAGACTACATGAATAGATCCTATTTTCTAACAGAAATTAAAATTGAAAAATGACTATAAACATCACATCCACCTAATAGCTCTTCTAAACTAGACAAATAACTGTAGAATTGGTATCAAAGTTTGACAAAGTTAACTTGAGTTTACTAGACTACTGGGTATAGAAAGTTACATCCTGGAGAGATTTCAGACTCTCTAGACATGTAAAGTGTCAACACAATGCAAAGAATAACCGCTGAGCTGAAACATGAGTTCAAACATTTGAAAATGTTAGAACCCATCAACTAATAAAAAACGCAAGTCTCTATTTGATATATGGAAAAATATTTTGTAGGTTGGATATAATGAAAATAACAATTGGAAAAGACCATAGACAAGAGCAATCCTTTGCATACAATGATTTTCATTTTGGTACGCGTAATTGATCAATTTTTGCTGCTAGGGTGATAAACTTGTGAATCAAATTGTTATATCTATCAAGAAGTGGAGCTTTAAAATGCTTAGTGATAGTGTCCACTTGCCCCAAGAACAAATGCAAGAAGTTTTACTCACGGGGTTTGCGTGGTCATTGGGCAGCAGGCGGTTACGCCCTACTGGTGTTCCAAAGAAAATCAAGAAAATTTTCTAGTAGTACCTGCTCAACACACAGCTGTAGCGCATTCTGTGAGACCCCTTCAGATAATTTGTTAGATTCAGCATTAGCTGATAAAGCTTCAGTAAGTTGCTCTATTGCAATTGCGCCACCCTTCTCTAGCATCTCCTTATTATTTTCCCAAGCATCATGCACCTTCCTAAAGGCATGTAGAGGTAATACCCAATGATTGATAACAGGATACACACAAAATCAAGGCAAGAAACATACCTGAGAATGGTTTTAAAACCTGGTCTCCCATATTTATCATCAGGAGGAAAGTATGTCCCCCCCATTAAAGGCTTCAAATTAGGGGAAAGAAAAGCACTTAAAGGCCAACCACCACTACCATACAGTGCTTGCACATATGTCATATAAACCTAAATGAAATAAACGGTAAGCTGCACGGTAGTGGATGCTCCGAACTAATGAAATTTTAAAATGCAACATTAACTACAGAAACCAATCGAAGTAGAACCTTATCAACATCAGGCCGTTCCTCTCGATCAACCTATTACAGAAATAAATCTGTTTAGTACACTATTAAGCAACCCTAAGCACAAAATTAGTATCAGATTCATTATTAACAACATTTTTTACAGAAAATATTATCCATGAGCAATGTAGAATTTACTACGCTTCTTGAGCTGCCTACCTAGCTCAACCCTATTGTCAGTTGTTCAATCTCATCCCTAAAATCAATATTCCGAAAATACTTGCAATGAGTTTACAAGACTCAATTTAGTTCCAGCCACCTTAGTTTGAAGAATTAAGGGTTTACGGTGTTATCTTTTCCAATTTGCGTAGTTTTTGCATGCAAGGACACGAGTCGATCATTTTGGTAACAACAAATTACACGTGTTAAAGGCATGGGTCAGTTGCTGTTGACAAGGGTCTCCACAGAAGACTAATACAGTAACTTTCTTTTGGCCAACAACAGGTCCAAGATTCTAATGCAAGGCTTAGAAGCACACCACTCAACTACTTTAGATTCTGTTGAGAACTCTTCAAAGAATAAAACTTGCACAGCAGATTTTGTCATCATCCCAGCTAGCACGTTAACCACCAGAAACAAAGAAAAAATGGCCATCCATCTGTCATGACAGTCTGCATGCTGACGGAATAGGTGAAGTGTTTATAACCTCATGAAACAATGACAAATCCATTCGTGTCATCTACAGAGATTAAACCAACGATTGTCCAGACTGAACAGGTGAGGATGACCAATTCTAGAGTAATCAGTCCAACCAGGGTTCGTACTGTTTCACCTGGTGGTGCTATCAATGATTTGTGTGTGAGCAACAAATATGGACTGAAATAGAAAAATGGATAGGAATGGAGTAAAGTTAGTACCACAGAAAGATTAGTATGACTACGGTATATTATTGAGAAGAAGCTCATAAATATTGCATGAATGGTGCATCAATAGCCATATATATTCCACTCTAATTGCCATTCTGCTGAAAGTGTCAAATTCAACGACAAACATAAACTAGAAAAGATCCAAGACCAGCATACTAAAAAAAAACACTTCTCATAGGTATTTTATATTGAAAAATTAACTAAAATTTTAGCTATTAATTAGTTCAATACTTCAAAGCATCAATTACAGAATATTTATATAATATTAAAAAGAAAAAAGAAAAATTGTGACAACCATAAAAAAGTGGTAACATATAGGATTTAGAGGAGCAAACAGACAGAAAGAGAGGCGATGGGAAAGAGATATCTTAGTTAGTTGTTGCTTGCTAAATCTTATTTGCCATCTAGATCCACATATAGAGAATTATTTCGAGACAAGTATAAAGTTATATATAGAATGGCAATAATCTATGTTTGATGTGTCTTAAACAAATAGAAGGCACTCTCTTTTATAGGACAAGAGAGTTAACGAAAGGTTAAAGACAGACAAGTCTAAGCATCACATAAAGGTAAAGCTTAAAGCATATATATCAATACTCCCCCTCAAGCTGGAGCATAGATGTCAAACATGCCTAGCTTGTCCACCAGTGTAGCAAAATGAGTATTTGGAAGAAGCTTGGTGAAGATGTCAACAACCTGATCTTTTGTTTGGAGATCAGGAGTGCAGATGCAACCAGATAGAACAGATTCTCGAACAAAGTGGCATTCCACTTCTATATGCTTGGTGCACTCAAGAAAAGTAGGATTGTTGGCAATAAAAAGGGAGGCTTTATTGTTGCAGTAAATAGGAATAGGATCTGGATCAAAAGTATCAAATTCCTTGAGGAATTTTTGGACCCACATCAAATCAAAGTCGTATGAGCCATTGCTCTATACTTTGCTTCAGCGTTAGACCAAACAACCACAGTTTACTTCTAACTGCAACATTTACCAAATTGCCTCCAAAATAAGTATGGTAGCCAGAGGTAGATTTTCTATAACATCTACTACCAACATAATCAGTCAAAGTAACTAGTGAATTTTCCGTGTCCATGTCGTCAGTACAACAATCCTTTCCCTTTCCCTAGAGAATTCTTCAGATATTTAAGGATGTGACAGACAACATCCCAATGACATTTTCGAGATTTATCCAAATACCACTAACTAGTCCAACAACAGAAGCAAAGTCAGCTCTAGTGACAGTGAGATGGATCAGATTACCAACCAATTTTTTGTATTGGTGGTTCTTAGGATAAGGTGGTGAAGACTCATCATTCCAATTAGTATTAGGATCCTGAGGAGAGCTAGCAGGTTTAGTACCAAACATGCATGTTTCTTTGAGAAGATCTAGAATGTATTTGTGTTGTCAAAAACAAATGCCAAAAAAAGATCTGAAAACTTCAATCCCCAAGAAGTAACTGAGTTTCCCTAGATCTTTTGTAACAAAATGTTGGTTCAAGATAGCTATTAGTAGCTTTAATACCTTCTTTATCGCTACCAGACAGAATTATGTCATCCACATACACAATAAGAATAACAAGCCCGAAAGTGGTTTTTCTTATGAAAACAAAGTGATCAAAATGTGAGAGCCAAAAATTAAATTTAAGGAGAATTTGGCTTAATTTGTCAAACCACACTCGTGGGCTTTGTTTTAGGCCAAAATTCTCTTTCCAGAGTCTGCAGACCTTGGAACATTCTCCCTGACCAACAAACTTAGTTGGTTTCCTCATGCAAGTCTCCATATAAGTGTTTTTAACATCAAGTTGAAAAAGAGGCCAATCTTATTCTTAGGGAATAAAAGACGGCTACAAGTTGTATTTGATAAGAGAAACCCTACTCCTATATATAGGAGGACAGGGAAGCGTTCAGACATAAGACCAATCCTAATGGGCCAAAACACTTAGGCCCATATTACAAACTAATAATAAAAACAATAACTAAATAACTCTCAACACTCCCCCTAAAGCTGAAGTTGGGAGAATCCCAAATCAGCTTGCAAACAGAGAGTTGGACTAAAAAACAAAGAAACAGAATAAAAGGATAAACCAAGCCCATACAAGAATTTTCTCCCCCTCAATATTACATTAAAGCACTCAAACACTCCCCCTCAAGTAGACACTACATAGCAAGCAAGCAGGTCGCAGAAGTTTCTTGATCATCTGGAGAAGAAGTAAGCAGCAACACGATCATCTGGAGGGGAAATAAGCGGAAACAACAGTGCTTCATGGTCTTCATCACAGTCGCTAACGTCGCAGCCCAGAGACTGTTGGGTCACAGCAGCAGCAATAGTCAACGTACAAATAAAATACGAACGGGTCAAACGTGCGAAACAGAGCACGGACGAGCCAGAGAGTGCTGGCACACAGCAGTAAAGTGGACATAGCCGGATAGAAGACCATCAACACAAACAAGTAGGCAGCTGAAATAAATCTCCAGAAACCAGTCTCTTCAAGAAGCATGTAGTAATGGCAGCAAATATAAACTTCCTCTTCTCTCCTCCTCATCTCTCTCCTCTACTCATCTTCTCCTCCTCCTATTCTCCCCCTCACACCAACCACAGAGAAGATCAAGGGTTGGGGTGAACAAACACAAGTTCCATGGGATTCAGGGAATCAAACAAAAATGGTGCAAGTGGAGTGAAAAAGAAAGAAAAAAAACTCATATGTTATGAATAGTAGAACAACCAGATGTGAGGAGAGATGGAAAAGAAATAGATTTACAATACATTTCAAATTAAAGAATGATATATAGGTTGAAGCAGGGGCATGTTATTGTTTTACTGAACTGGGCAAATGGGATGAAGTACATTAGATAAAGAATATTAGACCAAAAGATATAGAAACCAACAAAAATTTCAGCAACAGGGTAGAGAGTTGCAATGGCTTCGATAAGAGGGACAACGTTATTAAACGCAACAAGCATGTGAAGGGACTAGCAAGGATTAAAAAAAAAAACTGATATGCAGGCTTGTTAATGAGTGAAAATATGTTTGAGGGGAGGAACCGTTAAAAGTTGATAATGGAAAGAGTTGATGCAGAAATAGTGGTCCTGAAGGCAACATTACTGTAGCTGCTACAGTGCCCGCGGGTGTAGATGTCGGGAATGTGTGCCTAAATCTCCTCCCCTTCCATATTATTAGAATTAAGGAGGGTACTAGGGGAGGAAGGAGACATCTAGGGCGGTCACTGGAAGAGGATCTCGTTGACAGAAGACCCCCTAAACTCATGCACCAATTGTCAAATTAGATCTCCATTAAAACAGGCCACCGGTGAGGGAGAAAAAGGTGCCATAACCCTATCTCCAAGGTACATGGAAGAGGTCGTTCATCTCCAACAGGCCGCTAGGGGTTGAAGGAAAAGAAGATGGCTGCTTGAGGCCGCTACAAACCACAAAGAAAGGGGCTGGAAGCTCCAGCAATCCCGCCGTGCTACAATAACGTGTTGTAGCAGTACGGTTAAAAGAGAAGAACAAATTGTCTGGTGCATCAACAAATGAAAGTATTGATATAAAAAAGACTTGAGGCAGTGAACTTCATGCAAGTAGCAACAGAAGAAGGAAGCATCAGCATCAAGAGGGAGAGGAAGCAGCAGCAGGAATGAAATAGTGGACAGGGCCTGCGGGCGGCCAAGAAAGAAGGGGTGGCCGCCCGCCGGTTGTGGCTCTCTCTTTTCTCCCTTTTACTTGACGGCTAGGGTTTTGGATATCTGCTCTGATACATCTTAGGGAATAAAAGACGGCTACAAGTTGTATTCGATAAGAGAAACCCTACTCCTATATATAGGAGGACAGCGAAGCGTTCAGACATAAGACCAACCCTAATGGGCCAAAACACTTAGGCTTATATTACAAACTAATAATAAAAACAATAACTAAATAACTCTCAACACTTATCACAGCAACAGAGAAACGCATCTGAACAGAATTAAGCTCAACAACAGGAGAAAAAGTTTCAAAATAGTCCACCCCATAGGTCTGAGTATAACCTTTCCCAACTAGGCGATCTTTCAGCCGTTCAATTGTACCATGAGGCTGGTAGTTAATAGTGAATATATAGTGACATCCAACTATAGGGCAGTCTTAAAGGACAATAAAAAAGATCCCAAGTTTGTCGAGAGTGGTCATCTCAGTTTCCATTGCTTTCACCATGTTTGAGTAGCATTCTTTGTTATAGAAACAACAGAGAAAGCAGCAATAAAGCACGAGAAGGTAGCAACAAAATTAGTAGTAGAGCAGAAATTACTAATTGGATGTTGAGTACAGGAAGAACATCTTTACTCTAACTTATGGGAAGGGTAGGACCGGTAGGTCAGAAAGTACTTGAGAGGTGTTTTGATTTGTCGACGGAGGAGGATGCTGTTGTTGAGGGGAAACAGAGAGGACTATAACCTGGGGTCTTCGTTTGTAAACTTCTAAGGGTTGGAGCAAGAACTTCAGTTTCTTCATTGGGAACATCTTCCACAACCTGAGGAAATGGAGTAGGATCTAGCAGATCACTACATAAAGCAGACCCCTTTTCACAGTAGTATGGCATGTATCCAAAAAAGATCGCATCACACTGACATACCATTGTCATTTGGCAAGATCATAACACGAATATCCTTTTTGAGTTCTAGAATACCCTAGAAAAACAGACTTAGTGGAGCGAGGGTCAAGTTTAGTTAGCCTAAGGTGAAGATTCTTAACAAAACATGTGATGCCAAAGATGTAAGGAGGCATAGAAAAAAAAGATGCACCTGGATAAAGTGAATGTAGAGGATTTGATTTTTGAGGACTGACGAGGGCATTCGGTTAATCATGTAGCATGCAATAGATACAGGTTCATGCCAAAAACTCTTTAGGACATGATAGTGAAGAAGAATCGTACGCTCTACTTCAAGAAGATGGTGATTTTTCCTCTTCCACGCCATTTTGTTGTGGTGTGTAGGAGCAAGAAGTCTGATGGATAGTACAACAACTAGTAAGAAACATGTGAACGGATTCTTGCACGAACTCTAAGCCATTATCAATTCAAAAAATTTTGACAATTTTATTGATTTGAGTTTAAATTTCAGTAAAGAAGGTAGTGATAGTGCCCAACATCTAATTGCAATCTTTTAAAAGAAATAGTCAATTGCCCGAGAGTAATCATCAATGAAAGTCACAAGATTTTTGGAACTAATGTCTTTTTCTTATGAAACACAAACTGTGATTGTTTTCTAAATTGGCAGTTTAATGGATGGATGTCCGAGACAATAGTGCCATTGTAGTCCAGTCACTAAGGATAAAAGCAGAGCGGCAGTAGAATGTGACACATCTAGGCAGTACAGTCCATATGGTTCGTCATGGCCCAAACACAACCTCCGGATCAAAAGTGATGGAGCACTGAAGGCTCTTGACCGTGTTACTAAAAAATAATAGATTGAGAGAAAATTTTGCAACATATAACACAGATTTTAAGGGTAAATTAATGGATAGAGAGATAGTTCCAATTTTGTGCACCGGGGACTGAGTTCCATCTGACAATGTAACTGGTGGAACTCCAATTTTGTTAGATAGAGCAAGAAACAGTTTAGAACAACCAAATATATGAGTAGATTCACTTGAGTCAATGACCCATTTATGTTTACAATAAGTTGCAAAAGAAGCAAGTAAAGCAGAAGAACCTCCATCTTGATTAGTAGGATGCGAAGACAGGCGGGCCTGAAGTAGTGTCTCAAATTCCGAGCGGATTTAAGAATCAAGAGTGGGCAGGCTAGAACTGGAGGCAGCAGTGGAGGGATCTTCAGAATCATCAGATATAACCTGGTTCACCCACATAGGTTAACCATATTTCACCCAGCAGCAGTCTTCAATGTTGTATGTTTGCCCACAAAAGTTGCAGAACAACCATTGGTGGTTAGCCTCGTCTAGTTCCAGGTAAAGGACCTCGTCCAAGGCCTCCAGAAGAATGGGCACGGACACAACCGCGTCAACAAATCCACAATCTCTATAGTGTTATCAAATGAAGTAGAAGGTAGAGATGGCATGGATGGGAGGCCTTGAACACGTTTGAGAGCATCATGTAGAGTAGGTAAGGGATCAATGGATAAAATTTGTTTGACAACACCAGAAAAAGAGTGAGGAAGTCAAGCCAAGAACTGAACTAACTAAAGTTCATTGCGATGGCGTTGAACTTATTTGATGTCAGAAGAGAGAGGATGATACACTTCTTATTCATCTTAAAGTGCCAAGAACTATTTATAATAATCTTCTACAGATCCATCAGTCGAGTATTCTATTTTATCCAGATTCTTGAAGATCTCAAAGACCTTCGCGTTCTGTTGGTGAGAGTACACATTGGGAGAGTTGATCCCACATGGCTTTAGCATTCTGAAGGCGGAGGCGAGACTAACTGGTCTTCAGTTCGTCGCTATTAACCGTTCACGTCATCACGCCCGAATCATCTTCAGTCCACTAACCGTGGGCTTGTTTGGCTTTGTCATCGATCGAGGCATCAGGAGGGGCCGAAGCAGTAGAAGAGATATGGGAATTGCAAAGAAGAAAACTATGGGAGAACACACGACACACTCATAATCGAGGTGCTTGTATTATGTATACAAGAGACATTACAAAATTTAAACATAAGGCCCTGACCTTTTCTAATAATTACAAGTAGGTCCCTACATATACATATTAAAACTCCCCCTCAAGTTGGAGCATATATATCATATGTGCCCAACTTGTTACATAAGTATTGGACTCGACAACCATTCAAGGACTTTGTAAAAAATCAACTAATTGGTCTTCTAATCTGACTGGAGACAACTGGATCAACTTTTGACGTTGCAGAAAATGACAATCAATTTCAACATGTTTGATTCTCTCATGAAAGATGGGATTTTGGGCGATGTGGACAGAAGCTTGATTGTCACATTTTAAGTCCATAAGATCTTCCTGGATGAAGCGGAGCTCATCTAATAAGTGGTGAATCCATAACAACTCACATGTTGCTAAGGTCATAGCTCAGTATTCTAATTTTGCACTAGACCTTGCTACAACAGTTTGCTTCTCGCTCTTCCAAGTCATGAGATTCCTCCCACAAACACACAATAACCAGAAATGCCTCTTATCGATGCTAGATCCAGCCCAACCCGCATCTGATAAACCCTACGCTAACAGATGTCCATGACTTTGTTAAAGAAGTCCCTTGCCAGTAACTTCTTGAGATACCTCAAAATGTGCATAACAACCTCTATATGACATATGCATGGATTAACCATTAACTGCCTAACCACACTGGTCGCAAAGGCAATGTCGGATTGGGCAACTGCCAGATAAATCAACTTCCAAACAAGTCGCCTGTACCTCCAAGGATCATCAAGCAACACTCCTTGTTCCATGAATAATTTGATTTTAGGATCCATTGGACTATCAGCAGGTCTAGCATCCCTATCTCAGTGAGAAGATCTAAGGCATATGTTAGAGAGTCTATATTAGCCTATTTAGTTCATAGGTTAATTAGTTATTGGGCTTTTATATTTCAGCCTATTTAGATTACTTGTGTCTTAAGTCTTAGGGTGTCTCCCCTCTCCTATATAAAGGAGAGGGCGTCCAGTCTTGTATCCATCCTATTCCATTCAATCCAATCTTATATTTCAACATGGTATCAGAGCGGTGAACAAAAAATGCGGCATGAACAGTAACTCCGGCGGTGAACAGTACGCGGCGCGAACAGTACAACAGAGTGAACAGTAATTCCTGCGTGAACAGAGCGCATTTGCTCCTGAGGGAAACCTAGTCGTTGCCCCTCTTCCCTCTCCTTTCCGCCGCACACGCAGCCCTAACCGCCGCCGCCGCTCGTCTTTTCCAGACTGCAACCGAGGGGGAGAACCCCCGCCTGCGGGCGGCCTCCGTCGTTGCCATGGCTTAGGCCGGCTGCCCGCTAGGAAATTCCGACCTCCATGGCTCCCCTTCCACTTTCACATAGATCTGTACATCGGCACTAATTCCCGACCTGTGATCTATGTTTTCCAAATTCAAACCTTACCGTTGGTGACCTCCTTTCCGGCCATCACATATCCACTGCCATCGCTGCATCATTATCCGCCACCTTCCAAATTCAGTACAACCGACATCAACTCGGTAGTACCGAGTTCTGCACAGGCCATCTCCTAACGTCCTCAGCATCAACCTTCATCGTCGCTCGTGGAGAGGCTCCGCCCTTGGCTCCGCATGCATCCTCTAAACATGCAATATCTTCGGAGCTGTGCAGGAGACCCTTTGTCATCTCCTCCGCTACGACCAAGCGCTACATCAACTGAGTGACATAATCCGGCCATTTTTTTTGCTACATCCAGCAAGCTGCTGCTCTTCATCACCTTCCCGGCTATCTTCATCACTCCACCATCACCTCCCATCTATGTCTACTCCCAGTTATTAATTCCCCCATATTCATTATGTTTATTCGGATCCTTAATCGGTCATATCTTTGCTAATCGGATCCAAATTTTAGCCTAATCGGATTTTTCGAGATCAGATCCATTTATTTTTCTATCTGGATCTTACATTGACCCGTTTAGCATATTCTCTCCGGTTATCGGTTTCATTCTCCACATATTACACATCTCCATATACACAAAATTCTCTCAAATCTACCAATTCCTTTCCCACCCACCCATATCATGTGTGTATCCCTTTCCACGGTACAGGGGGTCATATATCCATTTCTCCACACCAAACACTCACTCTCATCGTATTTGGTGTGTGGGGGGATAGAGAGGAGAGGAAGAGATGAGGAGAGAGAGAGAGTGAGAGAATATGTATGAGAGAGAGAGTATGAGAAGAGATGATATATATATTCAGGCTGTTATCTTCATGGAGCTTCACATTGTTCAGCACATCCGTTCTCTACTTCCAGACAGCAATGAAGGATTGTCATTCAGCATCAACACCGAGCTATCCGCGTTCGTACAGCGTTATGTACGTCAGGTGTTGATGGTGTACTTCAGCTGCATTCACATGAGACAGAGGGTGCTTCTTCAAATTTTTAGAAGCTCAGTAAGCTTGATAATCTACTTCTGCAAGGTTGATTCATCTAGTTTATCTTCACCGAGCTACTTCATCACGTCTTCTCCGAGCCGCATCTGCTATTTTGACATCACTTGTTGCTGATCTACTTGGGACTTTCCTTGATGGATGATATCTCCTTTCCTATTAAGCCCCCAAGGCTCACACGACGGAGTTATGGTACCTACATCGTATCACCAGCATATCGTCCGTTCGTGTTCGTGCCACGTTATGCACGTCTTCTCGGACAATTCGAAGATTCCTCTACTGCTACATCGACATTGGGCATCTGCGTTCGTGTCGCATTAAGTACGTATTCCAGTGAAGTTGCCGTAGTTGTGGTATTGATGATCGTCTGCTCCAAGTGACGAATTACTGCTGCAGTAGTCAGGTTCCATTCTTCAGATGCTCTTCATTCCAAATGCACTCCAAAGACCTTCTTCAAAGCTCGAGGATCTCCAGCTTGCATAATACAATTTCAAAGAAGAGAGGCATTGTCACCACATGGTTCAGGGGGGAGTATTAATTAAGAGGGGGTATCATTTATTGTTTGGGGAGTGATATTTATCTGTTATCTTTCATTTATCATTTCTTGTATCGTTTTATCGAGTCTTGTAACCTCCAAGCTTTGGACGTGTTTCACCCATGCTCCAGCTTGAGGGGGAGTGTTAGAGAGTCTATATTGGCCTATTTAGTTAATAGGTTAATTAGTTATTGGGCTTTTATATTTCATCCCATTTAGATTACGTGCGTCTTAAGTCTTAGGGTGTCTCCCCTCTCCTATATAAAGGAGAGGGCGTCCAGTCTTGTATCCATCCCGTTTCATTCAATCCAATCTTATATTTCAACAACATACTTACTCTATGAAATTGCAATCCCAAACTTTACTTGGCAATTTCAATCACCAAAAAATAATTAAGACTGCCCAAGTCCTTTGTCAGAAAGTGGCCCTGGAGAAAGAGCTTGAATTGTACAATGGCATGCTTTTCATCCCCAGTAATCACAATATCATCGACATGTACCACCAAGAAAATGCTCCCAGAATTGTCTTTTGTAGAAAACTGAATGATCCATAGTACATCTATGGAGTTCAAACTCAGAAAGAGCACTGTTGAATCTGCCAAACCAGGCACAAGCTGACTGCTACAGACCATAAAGAGACTTGTGAAGACGACATACTAGATCTGACCCCCCTGAGCAACAAACTCAGGTGTTACTCCATATAAATCTCCTCATCCAGATCGCCATTTAGGAACGCATTTTTGATATCAAGTTGGTGTAGAGACCAAGAGTGAGTAGCAGCCAGAGACAAGAAAACGCAAACAAATGCCATCTTTGCCACAGGAGAGAAAGTCTCTGAGTCTCGCTATAAACCTGAGTGTAACCTTTGGCAACCAAACATGCCTTGATTCGATCAACACAACCATCTGCCCCCACTTTGACAATGTAAACCTGGTGTAATCCAACAACAGACTTGCCATGTGGGCGTGAAACCAGAGACCATGTCTTGTTAAGGTGAAGAGTTGACCTCCTCCATTTTATGACCCCAACCTGGGTGATCTAGTGCAACTGAAATAAACGAAGGTATAGAGACGGAGGATATAGAAGAGATAAAGGCCTAATATGAAGGTGAAAGATGGCTATATTAAACAAGTTAGAAATGGAAAGTGGAATATTTTTAAGTGTGTAAGATCTAACACCTTTATTAAAAGCAATAGGAAGATTTTGTTGTAGAGGTGGAGAAGGAACGATCTCACCTGACCTTTTGACAAGGAAGCATCTGGAGAAGGAGATGAATTGGCAGGTGTCTCTACTCCACCTGCATTGGTACCTAAATCGGACTGTCCACCTGCACTTGTACGACGAGTATATGCCTGAGTGATCGGTGGCCAAGCAGAACTGGATGGAACAACATCATGTGGACAACCACTACCATGAGATAAAGGCACAAGAAATTGAACAACAACAGGAAGAGGCAAGATCTTCTCTACAACGACTGCTGTCATTGAAGCACTATCATTAAAGAAGGGTGTTTCTTCAAAGAAGGTGACATCCGCAGACACAAAGAAGTAATGTAAGGTATTAAAGCACTTATGTCGTTTTGTACTATAGAGTAACCTAAGAAGACACACTTGGTGGTCTTGGGACCTAAATTGTCCACTCCAGGACAAAGGCAATGGGCAAAGCAAACACAACCAAACACCTCGGATGGAACATGGTACATGGCTTCATAGGATGAAGAATCTAAACCGGTATGCGGTTCTGAATGACAAATGACGGCATGTGATTAAGGAGATAAGTAGTGGTAAGAACAAAATCACCCTAGAATTCCTTACGTACATGCATGTGAAGAAGAGTGTGGGTGGTGTCAACAATATGGCGAATCTTTCTTTCAGCCAGTCCATTATGTTGTGGTGTATATGGGCAAGATGACTGATAGATGATGCCATGTATGGTAGAAAAATGAGTGAAGTCAAGGTTGAAATATTCTCTAGCATTATCAGATCAAAGGGTACACACTTTCTTCTTAAATTGAGTTTCCACTTCCACACAAAGATTTGAATATAGATAAGACTTCAGATCTCTCTTTCATCCAAAAAAGCCATGTAGCATGTGAGTAATCATCTACATAGATAACAAAATACTTATAGCCAAGCTTGGAAGTAACACGACTCAGTCCCCGTATGTCTGAATGGATTAACTCAAAAGTGGACTTTGTTCTTTGACTCTCTTTGGACCTAAAGACGGACCTTGTATGTTTCGCTAACTGACATCGCTCACACTGCAAACTTTCCACATTAGACAAACTTGGAACCAAGACCTTGAGCTTATCTAAAGAAGCATGACCAAGACGACTATGCACCACCAAAGGAGAAGTTGTGACACATGCTACAGGCGACTTTTGCAAGTCGTAGAGACCGGCCAATTCATACCCTTCGCCAATTGTCTCCCCCATCTTTAAGTCATGTACCATACGAGTATCTGGTAAGAATGTAATAGACGCTTGAAGAGACGAGTTAATTTACTAATTGATAATTAGTTAAAAGGAAAATGAGGAATAAAAAACGTAAATGGAAGGGATATTAGTGGAGTCGGTGACACCATCCCAGTTCCCTAAACGGAGGCAATAGAGCCATCTGCAAGGGTGACATCGGGTAGGTCATGCTTATGGATGTAGTGGTGAACATCTCTAACACGGGATTGTACCTGAATCAAAAACCCAGTCAAACTTGGATGTCGCTGCCTTAGAAGACTGAGAGAGGCATGCTAAAGTAGCAACTCTGGGAACAAGAGAAGCAACTAAAGGCATAGACTATTGTGAATCTTGAATGTGCATCAATTGTGAATATTCTTCTTCAAACAATATCACCTAATAAGTAACTTCTTTCTTCTTTGACATCATTCCGAATCAAAATCTGACTATTTGTACATATTGTAATGATTGGAGAAAGATGGATGACACAATGGTTGACTCTAGTGGATGACTACTCCACTCAAGTCCAATGGAATTGCAAGACCACTTGTACTGATTGTTGAGAAGACGTGGCAGCAATTTGTACGAGCAAGACCACTTGCAAGTTGAGGTGTTCTCTCATTGAAACAACTTGACTTAGGCAATAACAATACACTAGAATATGACCAAATATGACTTTGGACAGAAGCAATGAACTGGAATGGACAAAATATATGTACTTTGCACAGTACTCCACCGGTGACGAATTGGGATACAGAGACCCTCTGCTCCCTCGTTTTCCTTATGCCTTTGACCTTCTAGGACAGTGAAGTTAAGGTAGGAATGGACCTTTTAGACCAAATTTAAGGGGGAAAACAGCCCCTCCTACTGCTTTTATTGAAGCCAGTAATAGCTGCGATAAAAGTAGACAGCAGCCTAGTGCACGACTGATATGGAGAAGAAATGGAGGCATAGAAACTAGCTCTAAGGACCGTATGGCAGCTAGGACCAAGAGGAAGGATGCTACATAAGGGCAAGAGCCAACTCCAACAGGAGAGAGAGCAGCAGCCACTATTGTGACCGTCGTTCTAAGGTATGCATACTGTAGCACAGACAGAAAAGTTTTAAGTTGTTGTTCCGCATGACTGTAGACCTTTAGATCGTGATGACTACTCAGTAAGACTTCCGTCAAGAGATTGGCTGCCCTAGGGTTTTTCCTTGCTCTGATACCATGTAAACAAGAAAACAATGGGGGAAACCCCCAACACTCTCTCACAATCAGGGTGCTTGTATTATATATACAAGAGAGATTACAAAATTTACATATAAGGCCCTGACCTTTTCTAACATTTACAAGTAGGTCCCAACACATGCATACTACCAAGAATAGCGTCCTGGGGATTTTAATATAGAGCTCAAATGAAGACAACCAAAGATGAAAGTTGGATCCGTCAAGTTTCACAGTGGTAACACAATGAGAGCGGAGAGGATCCATAAACACCATGAGATGCCGGGTGGTGACGCACATAGAGAAAGAAGAAGACGTAGTGTGATCTACACACTAAGCAACAACAACAACAGATGATCTGAATCAGTGGATTTCATAAACACACACTAGTGCAGCAGAGAGAAGCAACGAGGACCTACACCATGGTGTGAGATTTACTCCACCATGTGGCGTAGGAGAAGTAAAGGAGGTACCTATTTAACCAGTCAACGGGTATGATGGGTAGAGCTCTTAGGTTAGAGAGGGGAAGAAGGAACGAGCAAAAGGAAGGAGGTGGTGGTTGCAAGATGGTAGTGACAAGGTCCGAGGAGGGGCAGCGATAAGGGGCAGCAGTCGGAGGGGGTGGTGGCGGCGACAAGGGATGGCAGTCAAGGAGGGGTTTGGGGGCACGGGCTGGAACGGTGGCAAGAAGGTGGGTAGGGGAAGAGGGGGTGGCAGAGCGGGAAGGAGGCAAGGAGGGGAGGAACTGGTGGTTGGCGGTGGGTTTTGGAATGGAAGAAGGGGGGATGGCGGTGGGTTTATGGGAGAGAGATGGTGGTCATGGGGTTGGTGGCGAGAGGCTAAGAGGAGGTGGGCTCAAGGGGAATGTAGCGGCGGAAGGGGAGGGGCGGCGGGTTTGGGAGGGGAGGGGGCGGCGGGTTTGGGAGGGAAGGTGAGGTGGCAGTTAGAATAGGGTTAGGGAAGGGAAGCATCAAGTTTAGGAGAAAGGATGGAGAGCTTTAAGGAGGATCATAACCGTTTAATACCATATAGAATGGAAATAGTCTTTATTTGATGTGTCTTAAGCAAATACAAGGCACTATCTATTATAGGATAAGAGAGTAAGTGGAGCACTCTTTCTCTTTCCGCGTGGGGCGATGCTCACGTCGAGGCAGCGAACAACACAACTCCATTTTGTTCTTTTCCCGTAAGTGGAAAACAGAATTAGTAGATATGGAAAAAAAGAGAGGCTTAAGACAAAGACAAGTCTAAAGCATAAAACAAAGGTAAAGCATAAAGCACACATATCAATAGTATAGAGATATTGATAACCCCACCAGTATAGCTCTAATAGTAGCATCAACTACTAAATGATGAGATGGAGGGATCCAAGTAAGATACAAAGGATCTACTAATAGAAAGTTCAATGGAAGAAGGATAGTGATGATTGTTGTTGATGATGATGGTAGGAGCAGCTATCGTAATTGCTTAGCCCTTCTAGCATCCTCAAGCCATACACCCTCTAGCATCCTCAAGCCCCGCCTTCCCAAGAATAGTGGCAGGGAGGCACGTCATTCCTTAATTACATGTAGGTACGATGTTGGAATTGGGTTTGAATGCTCAATCTAGTTTTTGCTACTTTTCTCCCCCTCCCTGTCCTCGTCCAGACATTCTGGCATGTACGACAATATCAGCTATTATAACCCAATGTCGACCTACCATGTGGTTCTGCTACATTAATGGACCCAGATGCATGGTTTCTAGAGCATGAAACCCATCCATGTTGCAATAAAAAATAAACCATGGTGCATATAGACACAAATATGAGGTGATGTGGCAACCGCAATTCTTAGTTTATATTGCGGGAGAAGTGCAACCAACTTACAATTTGCTAGCCTCAAGGGAGTCGATGAGTTGCATGCAGGCAAGCAGACACCCGCAGTTGACACACTTCATGTTCCCATCTAAAATCGTTTTTAGGAGGCAACCACATTCCCACCTAACAATGCAACCGAACTAAATTGAAATGGACTTTACTACAGAAAATTCAATCCAAGAAGATTCAGATGTCGTTCTTCCGATTTCTAATCCTAGTCCAAATTCCAACAACAACATACTAAGCTAAATGAAGATATTGAATACAGCATTTTGGTTGTCCAACAGCCATGGTAAGGTTCTTCAGAAAAGTTTCTTTTTGAGGTTATTGGATTCGGCTCAAGGCACAACTATTTAACTAGAACATGTATGACAATTTGGAGAACCTGATTTAGGAATAACATAACAACTAAATTAAGGAAGTAATTGCAACATAAAACAATAAATAACAGGTCACAAAATATAACCTTAATGCTGACAAACCATTCATTTAACATTTTTGCAACTTCTTCATTCTCAAATGACTCAACCTCCATCACATGACACCTTTAGTTGGAAACAGAATAAAAAAACAGATCATTAAATAAGCATATGAAGGTTAGATTAGAAAAAAGCACAAATAGATTTAGCATCTCAATTAAATCTACAAATGGCTTGATAAGAACACAAAAAATTATACTCATGATTATATTTCATAGAAGCACTCAATATCAATTCCGTAACAGATTACAAGGCCGGAATTAAACACTATATGTTACCTACACTTGTTTTCTCTTTACAGAATAGGAATGTGTGTTTCTCCATGTATCCTAATGTGAGTTTGAGCATGGTGCCGACCAGGAACACCTCCATATGGGAGTACCTAACTCACTTTCCTTTCTACCACCATAGTTTCCCAAAAAGCATTCCTCACATTGCAATGTGCACAACGGGCACAGACATGATAACTAGATTTAGATACATCTCATTCACTGAATAAAATAAAAAAAGGAAAATGCACATGACAATCTATATCAAAATCTAAAACACCGACAAAAATCATAACCCATCCACAGCTCAAAAGACAAAAGCTATAAAATAACATTCATTAAAAGAAAAAACAAAGTACATTAAATGGATTTGCCCATATGTAGCCATAGTCATATCAAAGAAAGCTACAAGGAATGGTTTAGCCAACCAAACTCTGAACATGTAAAGCAGTTGTTGTATTGGATGTATATCACAAGTCAACTAATGCAGTGGCCCTTAGACAAAATTTCCTAGCTTCACCACTACTTAACCCTACATATATATGCCATAACTAGTGATGTTAAATAGTGTTTTATTTAAGTTCTTTATATTCACTTGTTATTTTCCTATTCTATGAGGACCTCTACGTAATTGTTCTTATTAGTATATACACTTTACTGGTTTTCTTTACTTAGTGTATTTGTTTATTTCTCTTTATTCTCTTCTTCTCTTTATCCCATATTGCTCATCTCTAAATATTGTACACTCTCTTGTCTTATAAAAGAGAGACTATTGTATTCTTTTTAGATCATCCAATAATAAACAATCTCGTTGCCAACTTCTAGATGGTATCAGAGCGGGCCGATCCACCTTAAACCTAATCCCTCTCTCACACCAACCCTAGCCGCCATCTTCTCCACCAACCCTAGCTGCCGCCACCCCCACCTTTTTTTTGCCGCTACAGTAATACTACAGTACCGCCGCTACATTACTGCTACAGTACCGCTGCCCTCCCATCCAATCTCTCCACCAACCTCCTTCTTCCCTTCTCTCATCCTTGTGGCCTAATCCACCACAGGCCCCTCAGTCTAGCTCCGTTTCTCTTTCTGAAATCTCCGGACAGCCTCGGTAACTTTCCAGTTCTGGCACGTTGACGGAGTAACAGGCTTTATCCTCTCTGTTTGTCTGCGCCTCATGGTGGAGTGACTGATCCTCCATGTTGGCGTAGGTTTTTCTTTTCATCTGCTGCCCTACGTGGGTTTTTCTAAGATCCATGCGTGGATCTTCTACCTTCTACTACTAGTCCATGTGTTGGACTTCTGCCCCTGACTGCTGACTACTACTTCTCTATGCACCTGTGCTTCTGCCCCTGACTGCACCTTCCGATGGCGACTCCGGATCTTCCGCGTACTCTGTGTGTTACTACTGTGAAGTTGGATGGCTCCAACTATCACCTCTGGGCAGCTTCCTTTGAACTCTATGTTAAAGTACAAGGGTGTTATTCTCATCTATCGACCAAGGGACCAGACGCTCCCACTGTTGATTCTGATGACAAGACCAAGCAGGCCTATGATCTCTGGTCCAAGGAGGACTATGGTGTTATGACATGGATGGTCAACAGTGCCGAACCGAAGATCAGCCAGTCTCTCCTTCGTCTGAAGACTGCAAAGGATATGTGGGACCAGCTCTCCCACGTATACTCTCACCAGCAAAATCCAAAGAAGGTATTTGAGATCTTCAAGCAGTTGGCCAAGCAAGAGTTTTCTACTATTGATTCTATCGAGGACTACTACAACAATTGTTGTACTGTCTGGGATGAATTTCAGGTGTACCATCCGCTTTCTGCCGACATCACTGAAATCCAGCGTCAACGGAACGAACTTCAGCTTGTCCAGTTCCTCATTGGTCTACCCTCCTTCATCGTCGGAGTTGTTGATCAGATTCTCTCAAGTGATCCTCTGCCAACACTGCGAGATTATCTGAAACGTGTTCAACGTCTACCTTCTGTATCTCAATCTTTGTCTGACACTTCTGATGGAGCGACCCTTGCTGTTCGCACGGGTGACTCTTCTCGTGGCCGCGGTCGAGGATGGGGTCGTGGTCGCGGGCGCTCCTCTGCACCTGGACGTGGTTCTGGTACTGAGACTACTGAACCACGCTTTTGTACTTTCTACAAGCGCATGAATCAAAATGAAGATCGTTGTTGGATCAAGCATGGCAAGCCAGCCTGGGCAAACCAAGTCATTACAGCCTGAGACTACCACTACCTCTGCTGATTGGATCCGGTCGGAGTTCGAGAAACTTCTTCAGGCGCGTCTTGCTTCTTCTGCTGAAGCCTCTACTGACGGGAGCGCTGCACTTCTGACCCGGTATGGTAAAAATTCAGGGGTGATTGATTCGGGTGCGACATCCCATATCTCTGGAAATCCTGCGTTATTTTCTAACTTACATAATACTTCTGTTATACCTCCTGTTACACTGGCTGATGGGTCTAAGACATTTGATACTGGCATTGGTGATATCTGCACTCCTGGTTGCCTGCCTCTGCGGTCTACTCTTTATGTTCCGAAATTTCCTATAAATTTGTTATCTGTCAATAGAACTGTAAAAAGTCTTCGTTGCTCTATTACCTTTGACCCCGATGGTGTTGTGTTTCAGGATCTGCGCACGAGGACGACGATTGATTCGGGCCATGAGGGACCAGATGGGCTATATTACTTAGACGTTCCAAAGACCGCAACATATCTGACATCCTCTGTGACAGGCATCCAATGGCACTACCGTATAGGACATCCTTCTGCAGCGAAACTGAAACATTTACTTCCTGATGTTTTAGATTCTGTTTTTCATTGTGAGACTTGCCAATTGGGCAAACAGACGCGAACATCTTTTTCTAAGAAATCATGTATTAGTTCAAAGCAGCCATTTTATATTATTCATGCTGATGTTTGGGGTCCTTGTTCTATGTCCAGTATTTCTGGATTTCGCTACTGTTTGAGTTTTATTGATGATTTTTCTAGAACTACCTAGATTTTCTTGCTCAAGGACAGATCTACTATACTTGATACCATTATTGCTTATTTTGCTGAGATACGTACCCAGTTTGCCAAACCTATCAAAAAATTTGCACTGATAATGTCCTTGAATTCGTGCAAGCCTCGGTCAGCAACTTTTGTCGCAAACAGGGTACCATACACCAAACTTCTTGTGCCTACACTCCACAGCAAAATGGAGTCGCCGAATGCAAAAATCGACACCTCCTTGAAGTTGCTCGCACATTACTGTTTCATTACCATGTCCCACAATGTTTTTGGCCTGAAGTTGTTTCCACTGCATGTTACCTTATTAACCGCATGCCGTCCTCTGTGCTTGGGAATCAAGTCCCTTATCAAATCCTGTACCCGGATGCGCCCCTCTTTTCTGTTCCTCCTCGTATCTTTGGCAGCACCTGTTTTGTCAAAAAATTTCGTCCTGATCTCACCAAACTTGATCCTAGAGCAATAAAGTGTGTCTTTTTAGGGTACTCTCGCACTCAGAAAGGGTACCGCTGTTATGATCTCGTGTCAAAGAAATGATTTGTATCTGCTGATGTTGTTTTCTTTGAGCACATGCCTTTCTACTCCTCTGTCGGGTCTTCCCTTATATCGGATTTATTAATGGAGACACCTCTACCTATTATTGATGATACTGATGATACTGCTCCTCCTGCTGAAAGTCCTCCTCTGAAAGTTTATCAACGAAGACAGAAGACAGCAACTCCCTCTATGGCCCCTCCAGAGTCCTTGTCCTCCGTGCCAGATCAAACACCACCACAGGTATACTCTGACTTAGATGTTCCTATCAGTTTGAGGAAAGGAACTAGAGCTTGTACCAGTGTTTTAAAAATCGGTGTATGCGGCCGCTAGCTTGTACCAGTGTTTTAAAAATCGGTGTATGCGCCCGCATAAGCGGCCGCATACAAGGTGCGGTCCTCCAAAAATCCGCATAATAAAAATTGGTCCAAAAAGCGGTCCAAGCCGCATAATCAATTGTACGGCCGCATACAAGGCCGATTATACCCCGATTTTTAGTTAGAGATATTCTGATTTCTTGTTTTATACATTTACATTGTTTAAATTTAGATTATAGTGCATGTTTGTATTTATTTAAGTTGTGATGATTGCATATTTGCATAATTGCATCCATTATTCTTGTAATTGTACTATTTAGATACACAATTGCACAAATTAAATATGTAAATCATGATTAATACATATATATATAATAATTAATTAAAAAAATCCAAAACCGCATATACTTCCGCATATACTCCCGCATACCGCATATACTCTACAAGGTGACCTCTCCGAACGCATAACGCATACCGCTTTTTGAAACACTGGCTTGTACTAAACATCCTATTGGCAATTTATGTACTTCTGATCATTTGGGAACTAATTTTGCAAATTTTACTGCTGCTCTTTCTGCTGTCTCTGTTCTTAAAAATGCTTCTCAGGCTCTTAAACATCCAGCTTGGCGTCAGGCCATGGAAGCGGAAATGCAAGCTCTTACTGATCGCAATACTTGGCAGTTAGTCGATGCTCCTACTGATTGTTCTCCAGTTGGCTGTCGTTGGGTGTTTACTGTTAAATATCAACCGGATGGCACGGTTGAGCGCCTCAAGGCTAGACTTGTTGCCAAGGGCTACACGCAGACTTACGGGGTCGACTACTTTGAGACTTTTTCACCGGTGGCTCGGTTGAATTCCGTACGCATTCTTATTTCTATTGCTATTAATTCTGATTGGCCCTTGTACCAGCTGGATGTGAAAAATGTGTTTCTATATGGGGATTTACATGAGGAGGTTTATATGCAACAACCTCCAGGATTTGTGCTTCAGGGGGAGTCCTCCAAAGTTTGCAGGTTGCGGAAAGATATCTATGGTTTAAAACAGAGTCCCCGTGCTTGGTTTGATAAACTAAGTACCATTCTTCAGAAGTTTCTTTTTCGACGCTCCCAGTCTGATCATTCTGTTTTCATTAAAAAAACTACTGTTTGGCATTGTTATTCTGATTGTATATGTTGATGATATTATTTTCTCAGGGAGTGATCTTGACGGTATTCAGGCTACTAAGTGTTATCTGGAGAAACACTTTGTCACCAAAGACCTTGGGACTTTGCGTTACTTTCTTGGGATTGAAGTCTCTAGATCTGCTTCTGGTTTATGCTTGTCTCAACGTAAATATGTTCTGGATCTTCTTTCTGACACAGGACTTCTTGGTGTTAAACCTTCTAGTACTCCTCTGGATCCAAATACTAACTGGGACGATGAGAACTCTCCTGCCTATCCTGATCATCATCAGTATCGCCGCATGGTTGGCAAGCTCATTTATCTTACTGTTACTCGTGCTGATAATACTTCTACTGTTGGGCTTGATAGTAGATATCTGGATAAACCCCGTGAATGTCACCGGGATGCCGTTTGCCACATTCTCAAATATCTAAAGAGTGCTCCTGGGAAAGGTTTGTGTTACGATATATATTTCCTGTTTTACATAGCCTGTTATTTGTTTTTTTATTTCTCTTTTATATATGGACCTCTCTGTAATTCTCTCAATATTATATATACGACGGTGCACACTTTGTGCAACCCTGAGCTTTCTGAAAACCCTGACTCTGTCACATGGTACCAGAGCAGGTTGAAACCTAGCCGTCTTTCCCTCCCTCCCTCCCTTCTCTCTCTCTCTCTTCCTCCCTCTCCGCCCCCCCCCCCCCGCCCCCGCCCCTGCCGCCCGCAGCAGTAGGCCCAGCAGCAGCAAGCAGCCGCCGGCCGCACAGCTTTCTGCCGCCGCCGGCAGCGCTGCCGCCCACGTAGGGGCCGTCTGCCCTCCTCTCACCGCTCGTCCTCTCCCGCTCGTGGCTCCGTCTAGCCTCCTGGCTCGGTGTGCCGCTAGTGCTTGAGCAACATCACCAAATTTTTGGTTGTTGTTCGCACAGCAAGCGCACTGCCGGGTGGCCGTCTTCTACGGGACCACTGAGCCGTCTGTAGATTTGGACTAGTTTCGTCTTCGAGGGGAGATCGGAGAGTTGTTCGTCTGAGGGACATATTTCAGTTCGTGTTCGTCTGTGCCTGCCTGCCCGTGTAGGCTTCGGCCTCCGGGTTTCCTTCTATGCTTAGACGTAGTTCGTATGTGAGAGGTCCGTAGTAATTTTGTGCCTGCTTCTGCCTGTATGAGGCATAGTTCGTCTCCTGCCTGTACCTGCCTACCTGTGCCTGCCTTCCTGCCTGTCCTCATGGCGTCTTCTGGAGATGACCTCTGGCGAGACTTGCGTCGCCAAGTTACCACTGTTAAACTTGACGGGCGCAATTACCAACTATGGGAGTGCTCCTTTGTGATATATGCCAAATCATAACGGAAGTACTCTCATCTGATTCGCACTGGTCCGCCTCAGCCTGCAGAGCATGCGAATGCAAAGGACGTCCAAGCTTTTGATGATTGGGTCCGTGAGGACTCGACTGTGATGACATGGATTCTCAACAGCGCAGTTGAGAAGATCAGTGTCACTCTCCTTCGGCTGCCTACGGCGAAGCAGATGTGGGATCAGCTCACCGATACCTACTCTCACAGTCAGAATCCCAAGAAGGTCTTCGACATAACCAAGCAACTGGGGCGACTCCAATTCACGGGATCTGACATCTCAGACTACTTCTCCACCTTCACTGGCCTGTGGGGTGAGTTAGAGACTTATCACCCGTTGTCTACTGATCTGCCGACTATGCAAAAACAGCGGGCGGAGCTACAGCTGATACAGTTTCTGAGTGGCTTGCCAGAGTCCTACACTGGTGTAGTGGATCAGATCTTGGCGAGTGATCTGCTCCCTACTCTGCAAGGTGCCTACCAGCGTCTCCAGCGCTTTCTTCATCGACACTGCCTCCTCATACTGAGACTGGCGATTCGACTGCCCTGGCAGCTTGGGTCGGGCGTAGCCGTGGTTGTGGCCGCGGCCGTTCCACTGATGGTCGTCCTCCCCTGGGTGTTGGACGGGGACGTGGACCTGGTGTTGGACGAGGAGCCTCTCCTGCTGCCCCATCTCCTGTTGCTGCACGTCCTCAACAAGGACAGTGTGTGTGTACCTTCTGTGGCCGGTCTAACCATATTGAAGAAAAGTGTTGGGAAAAGTATGGTAAACCGGCTTGGGCCAATGCTGCGGCAGATTCATCTTCTACTGCTTCTGAGGGTGTTACTCCGACGCCTGAGCTAGAGACTGCGGGAGCGACCACAGAATACATTCGTGCTGAGGTGGAACGCCTCCTTCTTGAGCGTGTTGGCTCTTCGTCTGCTACTGCTACTAGTGGAGCACATGTTGCATACTCTGGTTATGATACTGCATTCCTGACTTCCTCCTCACCTTCTACTTCTGGTAATACAAAATGGGTGATAGATTCTGGTGCCTCTGCACATATATCTAGCAATAGATCACTGTTTAAAACTCTTTCTAAACCTGCCCGTCACTCATCTGTTATGCTTGTCGATGGCTCAAAGTCTTCGGTTTTTGGAGTCGGTGACATTGTTTCTCAGTTTTGGCTCAAGTCTGCCTTATATGTGCCAAGATTTCCTCTGAACTTATTATCAGTCAGCAAAATTTTACGAAGTTTAAAATGTAGCCTGACATTTGTTCCTGGTTCATGTGTTTTTCAGGCCCTTCGCACGAGGACGAAGATTGGTGGGGGGTATGAAGGTGCTGATGGACTATTTTACTTGGACCAGTTACCGCGATCTAAGAAAGTTGTTGTGGTATCTGCTTTGTCGGCTTCTGTTTCTGCACTACAGTGGCACTACAGGCTGGGACATCCATCGTCAGAGAAGTTGCCTCATTTAGTTTCTGATATTGGCAGTTGTAATTTTCAGTGTGAATCTTGTCAGCTGGGAAAAGAAACTCGTACTGTGTATCCTAGACGTAGTACTGTGAGCAGTAAAAACATTTTTGATTTAGTTCACTCTGATGTATGGGGTCCATGCCATGTACCGAGTTTGTCTGGTTACAAGTATTTCATTCTATTTATTGATGACTTTTCTAGGACTACTTGGTTGTTTCTATTAAAAAGTAGGTCTGAAGTGCTGTCTACCAAGGAAGAAAATGTCCGATTTCGACGCCGTTTCGGTAGCCACAGAAACAGAAATTTCGACAAATTTTGACGGAAATTTCGACAGATGCATTCCTAACGTTTCGACGACCAAATGGTCGAATTATTTAGCGAAATTTTACCAGAACAATATACTAGTGTAGATCTACTCAAATATGCAATAATATTTCATATTGGATATATGAGGGGGTGGTGCTCCTCATGTGTGAGAGAAGGAAGCTAAACAATTTCGATGGCCATTTCGATGGAGATTTTGAGGTCAATTGAATGGCGAAATGAATGAATAGTCATCATAGTTTGCAAGCACAATATATAGACTTAAAGACACAAATTTATGGAAACATAGCATGATCTAGGATGGTAGGACCTCTTAGTAGGATGACAGGATGTAGTAAATAAACAATGTCGCGGTGGTATGTGAGTGAGTACTGAGGAAGCATGAGACAACTATGGTTTATGCATCTAGTTGAACCATGATGGTTGTCATCCTCCTTGTTAATTATACCTACATATTGGCTCATGTTTTTTTTTGTTTTATACAGGCATAGATATGTCTCACTATTAATCTCCATGTGCTTAGAAGTGATAAAATATATACTAATGGATTAACTCAAGCTTTGTTCATCGTCGTGTGCTTTTGTAGCGAGAGCCTATAGGAGGCAACCGTGTAGTTAGAGATGTGATTGATAATGGCATACATACAAAATATCTCGATAATCATGCTAATTTTGCGCACTATAACATAAATCATGTGAACCCAAAATTTGGGGTTGTAACAGTGATGGCTTCCATGAATTTGAGGATAGAATAATATGTTATCATAGCATAGAAGTTGTGGAAAATGTTGATAATCTGAGAACATTATTTCTAGAAGAGGCCACTCTTCTATGTACATGCCCAAGGAATCACATAGTAAAATCTGCAGACATCGTACCCCATTTCTCGAAATAATAGATGTATTTTTCGAAATTTCGTTGAAATGCGGACCAAATGGGCCTTTTTTCCATCGAAATTTACCTAATTTCGTCGAAATTCGAAATAATCGTCGAAATTTAATTTTTTTTCTGGCGAAATTCCCTACGTACAGACATGTAAGGCCATTTCTATGTCCGATCGTTGGCGGCATCGAAATAATTAGCGAAATTTTGCCAATTTCGACGAAATTTTGAACATTGCTGTCTACTATCAAGTATTTTTTTGGTGAAATAAAAACACAGTTTGGTTTGCCTGTTAAAGTTTTCCATACCGATAATGCTTTAGAATTTGTTAAGCAAGAAGTGGTGGTTTTCTGTAAATCTGTTGGTACGCTACACCAAACTTCATGTGCCTATACCCCACAACAAAATGGTGTAGCTGAGCGGAAAAATAGACACTTATTAGAAGTTACCAGGACTATCATGATGCATTCTCATGTGCCCCGCTCCTATTGGCCTGAGGCTATTTTGAGTGCGTGTTTTCTGATTAATAGAATGCCATCGTCCGTTATTGGAAATAAGATTCCTATACAGGTTTTGCAACCTGAGACTTCTTTGTTTGCTGTGCCTCCTAGAATTTTTGGGTGTACTTGCTTTGCTTTGTCAGATTACTCGGACCCACCTCTGATAAGTTGTCTCCTCGAGCTGCTAAATGCATTTTTCTGGGCTATTCTCGAACTCAAAAGGGTTACAGGTGTTATAATCCTAGTATGAGGAAATGGTTTACTAGTAGTGATGTTGTCTTTTTTGAAGATACACCTTGTTATTCTTCAGCAGGAGACAATTTGCAGACAGACATTCTTGCCCCTCCTTTGCCTGTTATTTCTGACTGTGTGCCTCCCATTATTGACACTGTGAACACTGAAAATCAAGATCCTCCACTTAGTGTTTATCAGCGCAGGAATAGAGCACCTTCTACACAAGTACCCCCCCACAGACAACCAATCTTCTCCTCCAGAAGGTTGTGCTGCACACAAGGTACATTTTGACCTTGACATACCTATTACACTCAGAAAGGGCACTCGTTCCTGCACTTCTCATGGCATTGCTCAGTTTGTATCTACTGATCATCTGAATACTCAATCTAGCAATTTTGTATATGCTTTATCTGCTGTGGTCGTACCTAAGAATGTTCATGATGCATTGCAAAGTATTGCCTGGACTTCTGCTATGAAAGAAGAAATTATTGCTCTTACTGACAGAGACACTTGGGAGCTGGTGGATCCACCTCCTCAGTGTAAGCCTGTGGGCTGCAGGTGGGTATATGCGGTAAAATATCAACCTGATGGTACGGTTGAGAGGTTGAAAGCACGGTTAGTTGCAAAGGGTTATACTCAGACATATGGCATTGATTATTTTGAGACCGTTTCTCCTGTTGCTCGCCTTAACTCTGTCAGGATTCTCCTATCTGTTGTTGTGAATCTGAACTGGCCTCTTCTGCAGCTGGATGTGAAAAATGATTTTCTGTATGGTGACTTGCAGGAAGAGGTGTATATGGAGCAACCTCCTGGGTTTGTTACTCAGGGGGAGTCTCACAAAGTATGTAGGCTTAAGAAGTCTATCTATGGGCTTAAGCAGAGTCCCCGTGCCTGGTTCGATAAGCTGAGCAGGATCATGATGGATTTTGGTTTTCTGAGGTCACAGGTTGACCACTCTGTGTTTACAAAAAAGACTTCAACAGGTATTACTGTTCTGATTGTATATGTTGATGACATTATTATTTCTGGCAGCGACTCTCTTGGTATTCAAGCTACCAAAGATCATCTGGGCAAGCACTTTGCTACAAAAGATTTGGGCAGACTTCGGTATTTTCTTGGCATAGAGGTCTCTAGAAACTCTAATGCCCTGGTGCTTTCTCAGAGAAAGTATGTTCTTGATATTCTGCAGGAGACTGGTATGCTTGGAGCAAGACCTGCGGATACTCCTCTAGACCCCAATGTGAAATGGGATGATGATTCCTCTTCTGTGTTTGTTGATCATAAAAAATTCAGGAGGTTGATTGGTAAATTGATTTATTTGACTGTTACTCGTCCTGATATTGCTACTGCAGTGGGTCTTCTTAGCAGGTACCTTGACAAACCCAGACAGTGTCACTGGGATGTTGTATGTCACATTCTGAGATACTTAAAAAAGTCGCATGGCAAGGGGCTTCATTATAAAAAGAATGGACATTGTGTTCTTGAAAGGTATTCTGATTCTGATTATGCAGGCAGCAAAGTTGATAGAAAATCTACCTCAGGTTACTGTACGTTTATAGGAGGCAATCTTGTTACCTGGAGGAGCAAGAAACAAAATGTTGTTGCCAAATCCAGTGTTGAAGCTGAGTACAGGGCCATGGCCCATACTGCCTGTGAGTTACTGTGGGTGCGTTCTCTTCTGAAAGAGTTTGGGATTGAGTCTTCTTCAGCCATTCCTATGCACTGTGATAACAGAGTTGCCATCTTCATTGCAAATAATCTTGTCCATCATGAGTGCACCAAACACATTGAAGTTGACTGTCACTTCATCAGAGAATCTATTCTTGCTGGCAAGATATGCACTCCATTCACGACATCAGAAGATCAAGTTGTTGATATCTTCACCAAGTTGTTGGCGAAGAAACAGTTCTGCACACTGATGGACAAGTTGGGCATGATTGATATCTATGCTCGAACTTGAGGGGGAGTGTTACGATATATATTTCCTGTTTTACATAGCCTGTTATTTGTTTTGTTATTTCTCTTTTATATATGGACCTCTCTGTAATTCTCTCAGTATTATATATATGAGGGTGCACACTTAGTGCAACCCTGAGCTTTCTGAAAACCCTGACTCTGTCATAGTTTGCTATATAAAAAACATGGTCACTGTAAGCTTGTTGGATATTCTGACTCTGATTATGACGGGAGTAAAATCGACCGACGCTCCACCTCTGGCTACTGTACCTTTGTAGGAGGAAATCTTGTTACTTGGCGAAGCAAGAAACAGACTGTGGTTGCTCGCACAAGTGCTGAAGCAGAATATCGCGCCATGGCGCATACTACTTGTGAGTTGTTCTGGATTCGGAGCCTACTGAAGGATTTTGGCATTTCTGACTCTTCTCCTATTCTGATGTACTGTGACAACAAAGCTTCTACTTTTATTGCCAGTAATCCTACTTTTCATGAGCGAACAAAACATGTTGAGGTTGACTGTTATTTAGTTCGCGAAGCTGTCTTACCTGGCCAGATATCTACTCCCTACATACATACTTCTGATCAGGTGGCTGACATCTTCACCAAGATTCTTCCGAAGACGAGATTCACTGCTATGACATCCAAGTTGGGCATGATTGACATCTACGCTCCAGCTTGAGGGGGAGTATCAGTATATACACTTTACTGCTTTTCTTTACTTAGTGTATTTACTTATTTCTCTTTATTCTCTTCTTCTCTTTATCCCATATTGCTCATCTCTAAATATTGTACACTCTCTTGTCTTATAAAAGAGAGACTATTGTATTCTTTTTAGATCATCCAATAATAAGCAATCTTGTTGCCAACTTCTAGAGTTCTCTTTATAAATTAACGGAGTACACACATTGTGCACCCTAACCCTTACAGACAACTCAAGATGGTATCAGAGCAGGTTCTCTAGCCGCCGCCCTCTCTTTCTATCTATCTCTCTCTTCTGCCGGTGCTGCCGCCTCCCCCCCCCCCCCGCCAGTCGGCGCCCCCGCCCCGCGCAACGCCACCCGCAGCCCCGCTCGCCGCTGCCCGTTGCTGCCGCGGCGCTAGCCCACTGTCGTGCGCCTGCCTTTGCCGCCGGAGGCCCTCTTATGTGTGGGCCTGGCATATTAGTGCAGCCCGCACGTCCGTTGTTTAGCCTCCGGCTGTTTGTGTTGAGGGTCTTCGGAGCCCTACCCCTTCTTTCTGCCTGCGTCGGTCCTTGAGCCACTGGGTTCTCTACTGCGCCTCGACGTAGTCTACATGTAAGTTGGTCCTTCCAATTACTGTATCTGCCTGTTGCCGCCTTGCCGGAAGATCTAGGCGATTTTGACTCCTGTTATTGTTCTCTACTGCTTTTAGACTCAGTCTCCCTCATGGCTTCCTCCCATGAGGACTTTCGTCGTCAAGTGACTACTGTGAAGCTAGATGGGCGCAACTGCCAACATTGGGTTTGCTCCATGGGGATCTTTGCGAAGTCCCAGGGCAGGCATTCCCATCTGACTGAGGCTCTACCTCCTGCACTTCACTGGGCCAGATACTGCTGACTATTTTTCGACCTTTAAAGGCGTCTGGGCTGATCTTGAGAATCTTCATCCCTTATCTACCGACTTAGCCACGATGCAACGACAACGGCAGGAACTCCAAGTTGTCCAGTTCCTCTGCGGCCTTCATGACTCATATGTTGGTGTGGTTGCCAGATTCTCGCCAGTGGTCCTTTACCCACGTTGGAGAGTGCTTTTCAGCGTCTACAACAATTGTCGGCTTCCTTGTCGGATCTGCCTTCCGATACTGGTGACAACACTGCTCTTAGTGCTATGTCTGCTCGTGGTTGTGGTAGGGGTCGCGGTCAACCTCCGGACAACCGTTCTTCTGCTCCTGGACAGGGACATGGGTCGCTTGGCCGAGACTCCCTTGATCGTGGCTCATTTGTTGATGCTTCTGAAGGTGTCGCTACTCAGCGGTACTGTGACTTCTGTGGACGCAACAACCATACTGAAGACAAATGTTGGAAGAAACATGACACACCTGCGTGGGCCAATGCTGCGCCTGAGAGTGCTTCTCAGACACCCTCTGTTGCTCCCTCGACCGCCTCCACTGTTGAGTTCATCCGCTCCGAGGTGGAACGTCTCCTGCTTAAGAGGACTGGTGCTTCCTCTTCTGCTGAATCCGAAGCTCACGTTGTCACTTACACTGGTTGTGATTCTGTCTTCTTGAGTGCTCCTTCTTCTAGTGTTGGTAATACCAAACGAGTGATTGACTCTAGAGCCTCCTCTCATATATATGGCAACCGTTCTCTCTTTTATAGATTGTCTAAACCTTGTTTAAAACATGTTGTTATGCTTGTTGATGGTTCTAAATCTGCTATATTTGGAATTGGTGATATCTTTGCTCAAGTCCTTCTGCAATCTGCTTTATATGTGCCAAATTTTCTGCTAAACTTGCTATCTGTCAGTAAATTATACACAATCTGAACTGCAGTCTGACATTTGCACCGAGTACTTGTGTTTTTCAGGACCTTCGCACGAGGATAAAGATTGGTGGGGGGCATGAAGGACCTAATAGACTCTACTACTTGGATGAGTTGAAACGGATTGGCACTACGGCTCTGGCTTCAGCATTATCATCTTATGTTTCCGCATTACAATGGCATTTTAGACTTGGGCATCCGTCAGTTGATAAATTAAAACATGTTATTGTAGGAACGCACACAAACAGTCCAGAACTGTATTTCCCAAAAAATCTCATATTGGTAGCAAAAATATTTTTGATTTGGTGCATGCTGATGTATGGGGTCCTTGTCATGTTCCAAGTTTGTCTGGCAATAAATATTTTATTTTGTTCATTGATGATTACTCCCGTGCTACCTGGTTGTTTCTGTTGAAAGATAGATCCCAAGTTCTACCTACTATTAAGTTCTTCTTTGCTGAAATTAAAACTCAGTATTCTATGCCTATTAAAATCCTGTGTACTGATAATGCATTGGAATTTGTTCAAAAAAATGTTAAATTATTTTGTCATTCTGTGGGTACAATTCATCAGACCTCTTGTGCTTATACACCCCAACAAAATGGTGTTGCTGAAAGGAAAAATAGGAATTTACTTGAAGTTACTAGAACTATCATGCTGCATTCTAATGTTCTCAAACTTTTTTGGCCAGAAGTGGTTCTTACAACCTGTTTTCTGATAAATCATATGCCTTCCTCTGTTATTGGGAATAAAATTCATCTACAAGTACTACAACCCGATCTTCCTCTGTTTTTTGTACCTCTGAGAATTTTTGGGTCAACTTGTTTTGTTCGCTTGCTTAGACCTACTCAAGACAAGTTGTCTCCTCGAGCTGAAAAATGTATTTTTCATGGATGCTCACGAACTTAGAAAGGATACCGTTACTATAGTCCTGTTACTAAAAAGTGGTTCACGAGTAGTGATGTTGTTTTCTTTAGAGACACTCCATACTACTCTACTAAGGGGAACATGTTAAGCTCAGATTTGATTGCAGTGCCTCTGCCCATTATTAGTGATTCTACCTCTGTTGTGCTACCTGATGAGACTACGTCTCCTCCTCTCATCGTTTACCAACACAGGAATCGACCGCCGCAGCCTACTACTCAAGACCCCCCCATTGACAACCAATCTTCTCCTTCAGAAGGTCCTGCACCTACTGAGGTAACTTCTGATCTAGATTTACCTATTGCTCTCAGGAAAGGTACTAGATCATGTACATCTCATAATATTGCTAACTATGTCTTTACTGCTCATCTGAGTGTTCGTGTTAGTAGTTTTGTTGTTGCTCTCTCTGCTGTCTCTGTACCCAAAAATTTGCAAGACGCATTACAGAGTACGGCCTGGACACAAGCCATGACTAAGGAGATGGTTGCTCTCACTGACAGAGGTACCTAGGATCTGGTTGATCCTCCTACTGGCAAACCAGTTGGATGTCGTTGGGTTTACACTGTCAAGTATCATCCTGATGGAACTGTTGAACGCCTGAAAGCCCTCCTCGTAGCGAAAGGGTACACTCAGACTTATGGTATTGATTATTTCAAAACTTTTTCTCCTGTTGTCAGGCTGTATTCTGTGCAGGTTCTGCTCTCCGTGGCAATCAATCTGGATTAACCCCTTATCCAACTGGACATGAAGAATGCCATCCTTTATGGTGATCTCCAAGAGGTCTATATGGAGCAACCACCTGGGTTTGTTGCTCAGGGGGAATCACATAAAGTCTGCCGCCTCAAAAAGTCAATTTATGGACTCAAGCAAAGTCCCGTGCCTGGTTTGATAAACTGAGCAAGATTTTGTCTACCTATGACTTTCTCAGATCGCATGTTGATCCTTGTATCTATTAAAAAGACGCCCTCTGGTATTGTGGTTCTTATTGTGTATGTTGACGACATTATTTTATCTGGCAATGATCTCTCTACAATTAATGCTATTAAAGCCTACTTATGCAAGCATTTTGTCACTAAAGATCTTGGTAAACTGAGATATTTTTTGGGGATTGAAGTTTCTAGGACTGTTAATGCTCTTGTTCTATCACAACGAAAGTATGTTCTTGATCTTCTACAGGAAACTGGCATGCTTGGAGCTCGGCCTACTGATACACCTCTAGATCCTAATGTGAATTGGGATGATGATGAATCTCCTCTATATCCTGACAGTAAAAGATATAGAAGACTGGTTGGCTAACTGATCTATTTGACTGTCACTAGAGCTCATATTTCTTCTGTTGTTGGTCTTGTTAGCAAATATCTTGACAAGCCTAGACAGTGTCATTGGGAAGCACTGTGTCATATCTTGAGATATATGAAGAAATCTCCTGGTAAAGGCCTATTTTATAGAAAACATAGTCATTGCTCTCTTGAAGGCTATTCTGATTCTGACTATGCTGGAAGCAAGATAGACAAAAAATCTATCTTTGGTTACTGTACCTTTGTTGTTGGAAATTTGGTTACCTGGCGGAGCAAAAAGCAAAATGTTGTTGCTAGATCTAGTATTGAGGCCGAGTATTGTGCTATGGCTTATACTGCATGTGAGCTTCAGTGGGTGCAGTCTCTTCTAAAAGAAATTGATGTGGGATCTTTTGCTCCTATTCCTATGCACTGTGATAATAAAGTGGCTTTATTTATTGCAAATAATCCTGTCTTTCATGAGCGGACCAAGCACATTGAAGTTGACCGCCACTTTATCAGAGAATCTATTCTGACTGGTCATATCTGCACTCCTTTTACTCGCTCAGAAGACCAAGTTGTTGATATCTTCACAAAGCTGCTGGCCAAGAAACATTTCTTCTCTCTTGTGGACAAGTTGGGCATGATTGATATCTATGCTCCAACTTGAGGGGGAGTGTTAGATAGTGTTTTATTTAAGTTCTTTATAGTCACTTGTTATTTTCCAATTCTATGAGGACTTCTATGTAATTGTTCTTATATAAATATACGGGGTACACACATTGTGCACCCTAACCCTTACAGACAACTCAAGAAGTGACATGTTAAAATCTTCTAACAATCATCATACCCCCACTCCTGAATCCATACAACCAAATATTGCCTCATTTATGTGGTACGGTTTATGAATAATATTAGAATATTAGTTTTTGTTAATTGATTTTTTTACCGTCTTTGTATGTTCTCTATTTATTAATATCATTTTATTACATATTATGCCTTATAATCACAAATGGGTTATGTACTACAACTTCTGAAATAGTAAAGACAGATCTACAGAAATTATATATTTGGGTCTCTACAAGGTCTAAGAACAGATAAGGACACATACATCGCCACCACCATCTCGAAGCCCCCATCATTCTTTACCGCATTATTCTATTGGTAATATTGTGCATACATTATTGCTCTAAGTTGTAGTGCTATACTCTACATTGTTGCAGCAATGCAGTCTAGCATGGTACTGTAACAGCATGCTACTAGTATCTCGGTTCTTTACATCTTATATTGAATAGTCCCATCAAGTTTTCCATGCAATTCTACTGGACCAAATTTGGGCATCTGCATTATGCTTGATTTGTTGTTTTTGTTGCAGGTTGGTACATTTTTTTCCGTTATATATTTGTTTCTCTTGCGCGTAACAGGGTTACGATGAGGAACTTTATTTTCTCAGGAGCCAAAAATAAATAAAAAATGTCCTAACTAAAGTCGAGACGAGGAGTTTCTAGTCTTGTCATCTCTTATTGTAAACATGGATGGAAAACCGCTCAAAGAATGCACATTGCCAGTCACATAAAATTGAGATCGTGGCATTGTTAGAAAACATAAAGACTTTCTTATCGGATAAAGAAGGCGAGTGTCTGCCTATTTATATAAGACTCATAGGCAGACAACTCTTTAAGTACACCATATCGCAACCGCTCCCTAGTCGCCTCACCGCAGTTCATCCATCTACCGCGGCCATCTACAGCAGTTGCCGGCCGGAACAGCAGTGCCGTAATTGCTGTTTAGGGTCCTTGGTTGATCCAACGGGTGTTTAAAACCTAAACCGAAGGACTCGTCACCTCCGAAGTGTGTTCCTAATCACATCTCCTCCATGTGTGATTAGGAAAATCGATTGGAGGCTGCGGATGCGTCAGTAACGCATCTATCTGTGTTGTGACGTGTATTTCTCTGTCACTCAAGCCTTCACTGTGACGTGTATCAGTCTGTCACAAAGTCCCGTTAAATCATGGCGGACACCAAGACATCTACTATCTACAGTGACATGTCGCCTATTCTCTCTATCAAGCTGAACAGGAAAAATTATCTCCTATGGATGAATGTTGTCCATACAGTTCTGGAGCCTCGTGACAAGGCGAGACATGTTGACTCTGCTCCCCTTGCTGCTACTGAGACAGGACACGCTGAGTGGAAGCATCATGACAGTCTTGTAAAGACTTGGTTGTGGGGGAGTATGGAACTTGCGATTGCTGCGAGGTTCATGTTTTATTCTACAGCCAAGGAGATATGGGACGCAGTGAAGAAGCATTACTCTTAGGAGAAGAATGCTCTTCACCAGTTTATGATCTATGGTCGCCTTTTTGCAGAGAGACAGGGTGACAGGTCACTAGAAGAGTATTTTAGAGCAATTTAGGCTATTGCCCAAGAGCTGAGTTACTATCATCCTGTGACAGTTGCAGAGCAGGTCAAAGACAGAGATGATTTGATTACTGCCAAGTTCTTGTCTGGACTTAGTTCTTCCTGCGGCTCTGCACGGAGTGTTATCCTTGCCTATGATAAATTGTCCAGCTTTAAGGAAGCCTACTAGAGGATTCAGCAATCCAAGATTGAGTCTGTTGATCCCACATCAGTTGTACCTTCTGGGGAGTCTCATGGATCTATAGCTGCTGCAGTGAGAGGAGGACGACCTGGTATGGGCAGAGGACGCGGAACACATCTCAGGTGTACTTTCGGTGACAAACCAGGACACACAGTGGAGAAATGTGGAAGAAACATGGGAGACCTGTTGCACCACCGGTGGGGGCAGCAAATTATGCCACTACTACTGAGCCTTCTGCATCTCCGGTTGTGAGTTCTAGCTCTTCAGGCATCACTCTCACCCAGGAGGAGTATGACCGGTTTATTCATGCCACTCAGCACATGAATCTGGGATCGTCATCTTCAGCAAACCTGGCATCTACTGCGGGTAATCAGACTACATCCCTTATAGCTTTTGGCTCTACTTCTTCTTGGGTGGTTGACTCTGGCGCATCACAGCACATGACTGGTATGAGGAGATTGCTCCACTCCATTGACTCGTATATTCCACATCAATCTGTTACACTGGAAGATGGTTCAGTGAGGAGAGTGTTAGCTAGTGGATCTGTTTCTCTAACACCTAAAATTGATCTTAAATCTGTGCATTTTGTGCCTGAGTTTCCTTTCAATCTTCTTTCTGTTGCAAAATTGATTGAAACTGTAAAATGTACAGTAACATTTGGGCCTTCTTGTTTTGTATTACAGGATCTCAAGAGTATGAGGACGATTGGTGGGGGCCTAGGAAAGGTGATCTCTACCTCTTCCATGGTGATAGTCTGCCTCGCCAGGTATCTGCTCCTGCTCCAGCCGTCCTATTGAGTGGTTCCCCTTTACTATGGCACTGCAAATATGGACATCCGTCTTTAGAGAGCCTGAGGAAGTTGGAACCTGAGTTGTCCCAAGTGTCATCTTTAGAGTGTCAGTCGTGTGAGTTGGGAAAGCATCATAGATTGTCTTATCCCAGTCGTGTCAATAAACGGGCATCATGCCCCTTTGAGTTAGTTCATAGTGATGTATGGGGACCTGTTAAAGACCAGAGTTATAATGGTTTTCATTATTTTATTTCTTTTGTAGATGATTTTTCCCGTATGATATGGATCTATTTACTCAAAAGTCGAGAGTCTGTGTTGTTTATTGTTGAACATTTTCATAAAGAAAGAAAGGTTTAATTTGATTGCAACATTAAAGTTCTTCAATCTGATAATGCTTTAAAGTATGTTCAAAGAGCCATGTCTGACTTTTGCAGTTTTGTTGGCATGATTCATCATACATCCTGTCCTCACACCCCTCAACAAAATGGGGCGGCCGAGAGGAAAAATCGCCACCTTCTTGATGTTGTCGGGTCTATCATGTTTCAGTCCAATGTGCCCAAGAAATTCTGGTCTGAGGCCCTTCTCACTGCCTGCTTCTTAATTAATAGACAAACATCCTCTGTTCTCAAAGGGCGCACTCCTTTCTCTGTGTTGCGTCCCACGGATCAGCCCTTTTCTATCCCCCTTAGAGTGTTTGGCTGCACCTCTTTTGTCCACAATTTTGACCCTAAGGCTGACAAGTTATCCCCTAGATCGATTAAAACCTTGTTCCTTGGGTACTCTGTACTAGCAAAGGATACAAGTGTTATTGTCCTAGTCTTCCTGTCCATGAGACCACTCCATATTTTTCTGGTGCCATGAGTAAGGGGGAGCAGCTGAGTGAGGGAGTGCCACCATCTTTTCAGAGTGAGAGAGTGCCACCATCTATGCAGAGTGAGGGAGTGCCACCCATTATTCCTGATTATACTATCATTCAGGAAGAGCAGTTAGCAGATGGATCCGTAATTGCGCATTACCCACATGTTTATAGCAGGCGAGGTAGGCAGAATCTAGAAGAAATAGTGACACCAGTCTCTGTGCCTTCCCCATCGTCTCCTACTCAAGAGATTCCTACAGCAGCATCAGATCTTGACATTCCTATTACTGTCCGGAAAGGTACTCGTTCCTGTACTATTCGACATCCTATTGTGAATGTGTGTTGTTTGTCCAAATTATCTAAACAGGCTCGCGCATTTGCTATTGGGATTGATTCTGTGGATATACCGAGAAACCATCATGATGCTATGAAGGACAGTGGCTGGAAACTGGCAATGCAGATTGAAATGTCAGCCTTATTACATAATGGCACCTGGGATCTTGTTGACTTACCTGCAGGTAAGAAGGTTGTGGGATGTAGATGGGTATTCACCATCAAACACAATCTAGATGACTTTGTTGAAAGGTTGAAAGCCAGATTGGTGGCTAAAGGTTATACACAGACATATGGGGTCGACTTCTTTGAGACTTTTTTCCCTGTAGCTCGTCTAAATTCTGTGTGGATTATTATTTCTCTGGCTGCTACTTTTGATTGGCCTCTTTTTCAGCTAGATGTCAAAAATGCCTTCCTTCATGGTGATTTGCAGGAAGAGGTTTATATGGAGCAACCTCCTGGTTTTGTTGCTCAAGGGGAGTATCAGAAGGTGTGTAAGCTGAAGAAGGCCATATATGAACTGAAACAATCTCCTAGAGCTTGGTTTGACAAGTTCAGTGATGTTCTGCAAATGGGCTTCTCTCGTTCTGTGACTGATCACTCGTTATTTTATTCTACTCCTACATGTGGATCTATAATTATTGTTGTGTATGTTGATGACATAGTGATTACTGACAGTGATTCTACAGGAATATCACGAGTGAAGGAAGGTTTGCAAGGACACTTCCAAACAAAGGATCTGGGTAAACTGAGATATTTTCTGGGCATTAAGGTACTTAGATCTCATGCAGGTATCAACCTATCTCAGAGGAAATATGTGCTAGACTTACTATAGGAGACAGGCATGACCGAGTCCAAGCCAGTATCTACTCCTATGGACTATCACATCAAGGAAATGGCTGATGATGCAGAGTATTTAGATCTAGGATATTACAGAAAGATTGTTGGTAAAGTGATATATCTGACTGTTACACGGCCTGATATTTCCTTTGTTGTAGGGGTGGTGAGTCGGCATATGAGCTCACCACGGCAGTCACATTAGACAGCGGTCTGTCGAATTTTGAGATACCTGAAAGGTGCTCCCGGAAAGGGAATCACTTATTATAGACCGAAGATGCCTGCTTCTACTTTGGTTCTTATAGGTTATGCAGATGCAGATTGGGCTGGAAATCAGACTGACAGGAGATCTACATCAGGATACTGCACTTTTCTAGGGAATCATCTGATTACCTGGAAAAGTAAAAAGCAAAATGTTATGGCAAGATCTAGCACTGAGGTTGAATATCGGGCAATGGCACATGCATGCTGTGAGTTACAATGGGTAAAATATGTTCTTTCTGAGTTGAAGATCCCTATTTCATCTCCCATGGAACTCAAGTGTGACAACCAAGCAGCTATACACATTGCCAGGAATCCTGTCTTTCATGAGCGCACGAAGCATATAGAAGTTGATTGCCATTTTATCTGAGATCAAATCAAGAATGGTGTTGTTGTAACACCATATGTCAAGTCTGAAGATCAACTGGCAGATATTCTGACAAAGCCATTGGGTCTAGCAATATTTCACAATCTATGTGGCAAGCTGGGCATACACAACGTGTACACTCCAGCTTGAGGGGGAGTGTTAACATATCTCTTTATCTGTATTAATTACTTCTGTCATTTCCTTATTACTGTTGTACCTATATGTAATTTGCCCATTTATATAAATAAAGAGGAGATGGCTCTCAGTTACGGCAACTCATATGGTATTAGAGCGGACCCACGAGACAAGTGTGAGGACCACACCCTACCTAAAAAAAGAACAAGTGCAAGCACACAAAAGTGGTTGCACTTGAGGGAGGATGTTAGAATAGTCCCATACTGCTGAACTCTGGGGAGGTCCTTGATCTAATAAGGTGTGTGGTCCCTTCACCCATTGCCAATTGGTTTTGGGTTGAATACCACACATTCTAATAGAAGTAAAGGAGAAAATACAAAAACAGGAAATATCAATATAATATATATATATATATGTTAAAGTGTCTATATTAGTCTATTAGTTAAATAGGCTTATAGTTTAGTGGGTCTTTATCTTCCGGCCCGTCTAGTTTAGATTACTTGGGTCCTAAGTAATAGGGCGTCTCTCCTCTCCTATATAAAGGAGAGGTCATCAGTCTTTGTATTCATCTAATCACAACCTATTCCTATTCAATCAATCTATTCTTTAACATGGTATCAGAGCGGGTTCCGTCCTAGGAAACCCTAGCAGCCGTCTTCCCTCTCCCTTCTCGTAGGCGCACACAACTACCCTAGCCGCCGGCAGCCGCCTCTCGAAGAGAGAAGCCAAGGTCGAGCGCCCGCCTGCGGGCGGCCGCCGGCCTCCGTTGCCATGGCTTGGCCGGCTGCCCGCTAGGCGAATCTCGGCCTCCATGGCTTCTTATCTCCTTCTCTATTCTTTGATTCTTTTCAAACTACACGTATGCTGCCAATCACAGCAGCCGCCATCTACAGCAGCCGCCCAGCGGCCATCTTCCACTGTGCGGCAGCCATCACCGCGACCATCTACAACTGCCGCCGACTGTCTCCACCAGCAGCAATTGCTACCGCCCGCACAGCAGCCACCCGCTGGCCATCCACCGCCGCCGCTATCATCAGCAGCACCAACCGCCGCCTCCATCAGCAGCAGCCGGCGTCGCCGCTAACAGCCGCACCAGCCGCCGCCTCCATCAGCAGCCGGCGCCGCCGCCAGCAGCCGCACCAGCCGGAGCCGTAGCCGCAGCCGCACTTGCTTGCAGCCATCCTCTAGCGCAGCCTCCGCCCCTAGCAGCCGCCATCTCCAGCAGCATCTCCGTCGTTGTATATGTATCCGTGTGTTGCAGCGTTGTTGTCTCATACCAGCAACCGTATCCCCAGCCGACGGTCGCACTCGTCAACCGACGTTTCATCGTTCCCAGATCAGCCTTTGTCGTCGCTCATGGAGAGGCTCCGCCTTGGCTCCGCATGCATCCGCTTGGCGTGCAATATCTCCGGAGCCACACAGGAGACCCTTTGTCATCTCCTATGGTGCGACAAACGCTACATCAGCCGAACGTCATATCCAGCCATCATCTGCAAGTTGCTGCTCCACTTCGTCATCATCCCGACGGTCTTCATCCGCAAGTTGTTGCTGCGTTGTGCGTCATCATGCTACTGCTGCCATCTACAGTAGGCGATCACCCATCACTCTCCACCGCTACCAAACAACCATGTTTACTACCCCATATGCATTATCCCTGTCTCTATTCGGGTCCTTAATCGGTTCTATTTTTTGCTAATCGGATCCTATTTTGACCCTAATCGGATTTTCTACCCGGATCTCATGTTGACCCATTTAGTATACTCTCTTTGGCTATCGGTTTCATTCTCCACATATTACCCATCTCCATTTCACATATTTTTCTCTTTTCAGCCTTTTTTTCTTTCCCACCCACCCATATTATGTGAGTAACCCTTTTCCACATTACGGGGGGGGGTCATATATCCAGTTCTCCACACCAAACACTCACTCTTGTCGTATTTGGTGTGCGGGGGGGATAGAGAGGAGAGAAAGAGATGAGAAGAGAGAGCGAGCATGAGAATATATGAGAGAATGTATGAGAGAGAGAGTATGATATGAGATGATGATATATGTATTCAGAGTATATATTCCAGGCTATCTTCATGGAGCTTCACATTGTTCAGCACACCGGTTCTCTACTTCAGCCAGCAGTGAAGATCCAGCGTCGACACCGTATCCGCGTTCGTACCGCGTTATGTACGTCAGGTGTTGATGGCGTATTCCTTCATCTGCATTCACATGAGACAGATGGGTGCTTCTTCAGAAGCTCAGAGTTTTATCTTCACCGAGCTGCTTCATCACGTCTTCTCCGAGCCGCATCTGCTGTATCGACATCGCCTGTAGCTGATCTTCTTGGGACCTTCCTTGATGGATGATCTCATTTCCCGTCAAGCCCCCAAGGTTCATGTGTCAGAGTTTTATGGTTCCTGCATCGTATCAAGCAGCAGATCGTCCGTCCGCGTTCGTGCCGCGTTAAGTACGTATTCCAGTGGCGAATTGCTGTAGTATCAGGTCCATTCTTCGGATGTCCTCATTCCAGATGCACTTCAAGGAAGACCTTCAAAGCTCGAGTATCTTCAGCCTGCAGAGTCATCATCACCATATGATTCAAGGGGAATATTATTTCAGGGGGAGTAACATATTTTGTATGGGAGTGATATTTATCTTCATCTTTTATTTATCATTTATTTTTATCGAGTCCTGCAACTCTCCAAGCTTGGACATGTGTTTCACCCATGCTCCAGCTTGAGGGGGAGTGTTAAAGTGTCTATATTAGTCTATTAGTTAAATAGGCTAATTAGTTTAGTGGGCCTTTATCTTCCGGCCCGTCTAGTTTAGATTACTTGGGTCCTAAGTAATAGGGCGTCTCTCCTCTCCTATATAAAGGAGAGGTCATCAGTCTTTGTATTCATCTAATCACAACCTATTCCTATTCAATCAATCTATTCTTTAACAATATATATCACAATACTTTCCCTCAAGCTGGAGCATAGATATCAACCACGCCCAGCTTGGAACATAGAATCCGAACTCGTTTTGCATTGAGAGGGTTTGTGAAAATATCAGCCAATTGTTTCGATAAAATGGGAAATGCTTATTGATATATAAAAACAAATACAATGCTCTCTCTTTTATAGGATAAGAGAGTAAGTCAGAAAATAGAAATAAGCAATATGGGATAAAAGAAAGGCTAATAGACAAGCCTAAAGCCCATACAAATAACAAACCAATAAAGCATTTATACTAATACTCCCTCCCAAGTTGGAGCATAGATATCAATCATGCCCAGCTTGTCCGCCATGGTAGTGAATCTGACCTTGGGAAGAAGCTTTGTGAAGATGTCTGCTACTTGATCAGAAGTGTGAGTATATGGAGTAAAGATATGGCCAGATAAGACAACTTCTCTAACAAAATGACAATTCATTTCAATATGTTTAGTGCGCTCATTAAAAGTAGGATTGTTGGTAATGAATATAGCAGCTTTGTTGTCACAATATATAGGAATAGGATCAAAATCAGAAATATAAAATTCTTTCAGAAGACCACGGACCCACAATAGTTCACAAGTAGTATGAGCCATTGTTCTATACTCATCTTCAGCACTAGAGCAGGCAACTAAAGTTTGTTTCAAGATCACCTCCCACAAAGGTATAGTAGCTAGATGTAGACTTGCGATCTATCTTGTTGCCTGCATAATCAGATTCAAAATAGCTTATGATTTTACAATGCCCATGTCTTCTATAAAATAAGTCTTTCCCCGGTGAATATTCAGATACATCAGAATATGACATACAAAATCCACGTGACACTGTCTGGGTTTATCTAGTATTTGCTGACTAGGCCCACTGCAGAAGATATATCAACCCTTGTAAAAGTCATAAATAAGTTTCCCAACTAGTCTACAATACTGGGAACCTAGAAATATTGGGAACAAGACAGGGACCCCATACACCAACATGCACAATTTCAAAGGGTTGTTGTGAACCAATACATGTTTTCTTTGGTACAAGTTTGTTTGCCCAACTGACAAGTTTCACAATGAAAAAAAGAATCGGAAATATCAGGAATTATACTTCAAATTAGCACAAGATGGATGTCCCAGTCTATAATGCCACTGTAGGCATGTCACAGATGCAATCAACAAAGCAGTGGGCTTTGGTGTATCCAAGTAATATAATCCATCTAGCCCCTCGTGGTTCGTACCAATCCTCATCCCCGTGCATAGATCCTAAACTAGGAAGCACGGACACGGATACGTTTTGGTTACGGGTACGGGTACGGGAATACGACAATTTTTGAAAATATAGGATACAGGTACGGCATGGATACGTCAATTTTTTTATATTTATTTCATACTTGTCAAGGCGCTCGCCTAGGCGGCCGCCTAAGCGGCAAGGCATCCCAAGGCTGCGCCTAGGCGAGGACGCTTTATTTATAATGCTACAGTGACCTAGTTTTGTGGGTTTGGTTGTATATTCACTTATTTTAATGTTTGATATGGCTACACCAATGTTCAAAATTAATAGTGTTGCCTATTTTATGTGCCAAATATCACTTTTAATTGGATCTAATACTCTTTTTTGGGTTTGACTGGATCTAATACTCTTTTTTTGTTTGACTGGATCTAATAGTACACATTTGATTTTTCTTAGTTTGCACCTTCAATTCAGATTGTACTAAGTAGTTATGCTGTGAAGGATAGTGATTACATTGCTAAATACTTGTAGCTATGTATGACAATAAATATATATTTATTTGTTGATCACTCTCTTACATTCTTTACAATAAATCTTTTTGTGTCCTTGACATTATTGTCAATGATAATATATTAGAAATGTAATTGGTTATTTTTTCATACAATAAAATATATATATGGGGAGATCGACTATAAATATGTAGATAACTACATATATAACTATACAATGTGTGTATATGAGTGGGGAAAAACCATGACACATGTATATATACATAAAATATATACATAAATTACTTTTTTTAAATGTCACTTAGACTTAGGCGACGCCTAGGCGCGCCTTGGCGCAAGGAGTCCAGCCCCAACGCCGTGTCGCCTTGCCGCCTTAACAAGTATGATTTATTTAAATATTTTCAAAAAAAATAGTATATTTATTTTAAAAAATAGATGAAGGCAGCCACATTTCATTTATAAATTACAATATATCTAAAGAAAATGGAAACCAATTCCATACTATCGAACAATGATATAAAAAGGGGTCTTTCGTTCATATTAATGTCAGATAGAAGTTACAAAAAGACGTCATAAAATCATATTCTAAACCATTCACATTTCATGTATCATTTAATTTTGTGTTGTAAAGTGTGTCATGTCATCTGTGACACCAAGCCATCTTCTTTTGTCTATAAGAAGTAATTAAATATTTATGTATACAAGAAGTATATCCAAATTCCAAAATTAAAAAAAAAAATGAACTCAAATATGAAGCAGCATAGGCAATTATAGACAAGTAGGTATATTAACAGCAAGACACGGTGAGAAAATCAGAACTACTAAACAGCAAAATTAGAGAAAGCTAGAGAGGCTTACGTTCAAGGGGGTGAACAAAGACAATGCCAAAATAGAATTCCAAAAAGTTAAGGTAGAAATTCAGAGGCTAGAGGTTGTAACCACCAATAGAAAATTGAATCCCTTTGGAGAAGATGAGGCACAAAGGTTGTACGTTAACCACCAATAGCCCATTGGAGAAGATGAGACACAAGCCGCACAACAATAGAGATATGACCTGGATTGAAGCAAAATCAAGCTTCAAAATGTATTGTACAAGCCAAAGGAACTGTTTTACTGATTTGCCAAGAGAATCAGTAAAAATGCAGGTCAATCCATTAAAAGGTCTTAAAACGAAAAGAAAAAAAAAAGGCTTAAATGGGCCAAGCTGTATCCAAAATGTATCTAGGCCGTATCCAGGCAAAAAAAATAGAAAAAAAGGGGATACGGCTTGAGAGGTATCTGATACGTATATAGGTGTATCCATGGAGTATTGGTATCCGATACGTGTCGGATACGGGTACGACACCTATTTTGGAGTATCCGTGCTTCCTAGGTCCTAAAAGACAACATCATCTCGGTCAAAAGTAATAGAGCACCACAGCCTCTTGACAGTTCTATAAACAGATAATAGATTAATTGGAAAATTGGGAACATAAAGAGTTGAGTGCAATAAGGGTCGTCCAGGAGTGCATATATTCTCGATGCCAGAAATAGGCATTTGAGATCCATCGGCAAGAGTACCAGGTGGAATAGTAGTAGTCTTATGAAGTTCAAAAAATAATGCCCAGAAAGGGAGGTGGTACCAAAGTCAATCATCCATTATGTTTACCATAAGGTGAAGAAGAGGCAAGGAGAGCAGAACCTCCATCGTAGAAGCTTCAGTAGAAGAAGGCAAACGAGCTTGAAGCAACTTCTTGAATTCAGAGTGGATCCAATCTACAGAAGGCTGGGAGGGTGAGGATGATGTAGGATCCGGTTGATCAGAAGTGGCTTGATTGACCCATGTAGGCTTGCCATGCTTGATCCAACATCAGTCTTCATTATGGTTTGTGCGCTTACAGAAGTGACAGTAGCATTGTTCAGCAGGATCGAAGCCAGATGAGTAAGATCCTCGTCGGACCCAATAGTAGAGCGACCACGACCGCGAGCTCGGCCACGGCCACGAGAAGATTCTCCTGAGCGGAAAACAAGCGTAGAAGCATCAGAGTGGTCGGGAGATACAGGAGAGACCGATGGCAATCGTTGAACCCGTTATAGAACATCGCGCAAGGTAGGCAACCGGTCACTGGACAGGATTTGATCGATGATGCCAGAGGAGTGTGGTAAACCAGCAAGGAATTAGACCAGTTGAAGTTCATTTCATTGGCGATGTATTTCTTTAATATTAGCAAAGAGGGGGTCATAGATCTCCAACTTATACCATATGAGAGTTGTAGGAGTCCTCTACAGAGTACTCCATGGCCTAGTGTTTGAAAATTTCAAACACTTCCTCTGGGTTTTATTGATGAGAGTAAACATATGAGAGTTGGTCCCACATGGCTTTAGCAGTCCGAAGATGAAGCAATGACTGGTTGATCTTAGGCTCGGTATTGTTGACCATCCAGGTCATAACATCATAGTCCTTTCCATAGGTCATAAGCTTGTTAAGTTCTATCATCGGCGTTCTCAGTAGGAACAGTCGGGGCAGCAGCTGTGACATGGGAGTAACGACATTTAGCTTTGACATAGAGCTCAAAGGAGGCAGACCAGGTATGGTAGTTGGAGCCATCCAACTTGATCGTAGTAACGCAGAGCGAGCAGAGTGAGTCAGCGGAAGCCATTAGAAGTTGTTGGATGGCAGATCCGTCAGCAGGAGGTAGGAAGGAAAGAAACCCAACTTCGGGCAGCAACTGGAGATAGAAGATGGCATAAGTAGTCAAGTAGTCGGTAGGCAACAACAGTAGTAACCCAAGGCATGGGCAGTAGAAATCTGGGATCTATAGATCCAAAGAAATCGCAATGGGGCAGAAGGCAGCAACATCAGATCCAAGAAACCCACAAAGGGGCAGAGAGATCAGTGAAGGACCTACACCACCATAGAGAGAGTTACTCCACCATGAAGCGCAGGCAGGCAACGAGCGTAATCCTGTTAGAATATCAACTTGCAACTTCTAAAATATGTCTGGAGACAAAGACTGACAAGGAAGAAAGAAGGGAGATTGATTTTGGAGGCTAGATGGTAGAGAGGGGATGGCGGTGGAATATTGATTGAAGGGGACAGCAGTGGGAAGCGATGGAGCTGTGGTGGTGGCGGCGGCGATTTAGGTGGTGGTGGAGGATAGCGGCTGCGGCGGGTTGGTGGTGGGGAGGGCGGCGGCAAGATGAGGAAGGTGGTGGCAGGAAGGTGGTGGGTGGGTGAGGGAGGCAGAAAGGGATTGGAGGAGACGGGACGGCAGCAGCAGGGGCAGGCGACAGTGGCAGTGGCTAGTGTTGTTGCGGGTGGGTGGTGGCGCCTAGGGTTGATGAAGATGGGGTTGGATAGGCTAGTGTGGATCGTAGGGTTCTAATACCATATAGAATGGGAAATGTTTTAGATATATAAAAACAAATAAAGTGTTCTCTTTTATTGGATAAGAGAGTAAGTCAGAAAATAGAAATAAGCAATGGGATAAAAGAAAGGCTAATAGGCAAGACAAGTCTAAAGTCCATAACATATAATAAACCAATAAAGCATGTATACTAATAGTTCTTCAGTAAACAAAAAGGGTGCGACAATCTTCTTGGGTAACACTACACCAAAACGGACGTACTTCAATATATTTTGTTCTTTCAAGAAAGACTGGGTTGTTTGCAATAAAAGTTGTTGCTTTGTTGTCACAATACATGGGAGTAGGTCTAGCCACGGGATAACCAATGTCTGCAAGAAGATATCAAATCCAAAGGAACTCACATGTAGTATGCGCCATCGCACAATACTCTGCCTCAGCACTAGATCTGGCTATTACAATTTGTTTTGTGCTTCTCCAGGTAACTAGATTTGCCCCAAGAAAAGTGCAATAACCAGATGTGGATCGTTTATCAGATCGATTTTCGGCATAGCCAACATTAGAATATCCTATAATATTTAGGTGCCCATTTTTCTCAGTAAGATATCTTTCTGTTTTGTGCTTCTCCAGGTAACTAGATTTGCCCCAAGAAAATCGTTTATCATATCGATTTCCGGCATAGCCAACATCAGAATATCCTATAATCAGGTGCCCATTTTTCTCAGTAAGATATCTTTTCAAAAAATGTAGGACATGATATGCAACATCTAGATGAAGTTGTCTAAGACTATCCATAAATTGGCTCAGTCTCCCCATAGAAAAATATACATCAAATTTGGTTATATTATTATATATGAGTTTGTATTGAAATCTATCTTTCGATGGCTACGATGTATCTAATCATGAGTCGTGAGCTTGCTCCATTAGACAGAGAGTTGCCTAGCATCCAAGAATCTCAGTTTCTTCTAGTAAATCATGTGTACTTCCTTTGAAACAAGATCATGCCAGCTCCACTATGTTCAACTTCAATCCTAAGAAAGAATATGAGCTTCCCAAGGTCCTTCAGAAGATGTTCTTTAGTAGCATTTATTAGTATATATAGTTTATTGGGCTTATTGTGTTATGGGCCTTAGACTTGTTTAGACTGTTAGCCCGTTTTCTTTTATTCCTCATTACATGTTTCTAGAATTTTCTTATCTCTAGAATATCCCTAACCCTCTTATCCTATAAAAAAGAGACCATTGTAATCATTTTTTATCATCTAATACAAAACCATTTTATTATTTTTGATGGTATCAAAGCGGGATGATCCTCCTTAAACCCCAACCCTAACTGTGAAAAATAAGATTGGATTGAATGTGATGGGATGAATACAAGACTGGACGCCCTCTCCTTTATATAGGAGAGGGGAGACGCCCTAAGACTTGGGACGCAAGTAATATAAATGGGCCGAAATACAAAAGCCCAATAACTTATTAACCTATTAACTAAATAGGCTAATATAGACTCTCAGACACTCCCCCTCAAGTTGGAGCATGGGTGAAACACATGTCCAAAGCTTGGAGGTTACAAGACTCGATAAAACGATAAAAGAAATGATAAATGAAAGATAAAAGATAAATATCACTCCCAATACAAAAATTGATACTCCCCCTTAATACTCCCCCTGAACCATGTGGTGACAATGCCTCTCTTTTTTGAAATTATATTCTGCAGGTTGGAGATCCTCGAGCTTTGAAGAAGGTCTTTGGAGTGCATCTAGAATGAAGAGCATCTGAAGAATGGAACCTGATACTACAACAGTAATTCGCCACTTGGAGCAGACGATCCTCAACACCATCACTACGTCATCTTCATTGGATTACATACTTAACGAGGCACAAACGCGGATGCCCAATGTCAATGTAGCAGCAGCGGAATCTTCGAATTATCTGAGAAGACGTGCATAACGTGACACGAACACGAACGGACGATATGCTGGTGATACAATGCAGGTACCATAACTCTGACGCATGAACCTTGGGGGCTTGATGGGAAAGGAGATCATCCATCAAGGAAAGTCCCAAGTAGATCAGCAACAAGTGATGTCAAAATAGCAGATGCAGCTCGGAGAAGATGTGATGAAGGCAGCTCGATGAAGATATCTCTGAATGAACTATCAACCTTGCAGATGTAGACTTGGCAGGCTTGTTGAGCTTCTAAAATCTGAAGAAGCACCCATCTGTCTCATGTAAATGCAGTTGAAGAAGTACACCATCAACACCTGATGTACATAACGCGGTACGAACGCGGATAGCTCGGTGTTCATGCTGAATGAAGATCCTTCATTGTTGTCTGGAAGTAGAGAATGGATGTGTTGAACAATGCGAAGCTTCATGAAGATAATAGCCTGGAAGATATATAGTCTGAATACATATATCATCTCTTCTCATACTCTCTCTCTCATACATATTCTCTCACTCTCTCTCTCTCTCTCTTCTCATCTCTTCCTCTCCTCTCTATCCCCCCGCACACCAAATACGATGAGAGTGAGTGTTTGGTGTGAACAAATGGACATATGATCCCCCGCACTGTAGAAAGGGATACACACATGATACGGGTGGGTGGGAAAGGAATTGGTGGATTTGAGAGGATTTTGTGATATGGAGATGTGTAATATGTGGAGAATGAAACCGATAATTGGAGAGAATATGCTAAATGGGTCAATGTAAGATCCGGATAGAAAAATTAAATGAATCTAGTCCCGACCCAAAAAGGGATTTGTTTGGCCCGTTAGGCTTAAAACTGGATCTGATTAACCAAGGGCAGATCCGATTAAGGATCTGAATATCAACAAGCATCTGGTATATGGGGCAGTAGATAGGGATGTTTGGTAGCGGTGGAGAGTGATGGGTGACCGTGCTTCAGCCAAGGATAGGCGAAAACGTTGGGGTAGCAACGACGAGATGGAGAGCAGCAGTGGAGCAGCGACCGGGGGCATGGATGACGGCGTCGACTGAATGGTGTGATCGGCGGCTGGGGATATGGTTGTTGGATGATATGGCAGCCACATAGCAGCAGGACAAATGACGATGATTATGTCGCTCGACTGATGTAGCACTTGGCCGCAACGAAAGAGATGATATTGGTCTCCTGCACGGTTCCAGAGATATTGCATGCCATGAGATTGCATGCGGAGTCAAGTGTGGAGCCTCTCCTTATGAGACGACGAAGGCTGGAGCTGAGGACATCAGGGCGATGCAGCAGTAGATGGTTGCTTAATAATCCGAGTGTGATGGCGTCGACGGATGTGGATGGTGGTTGTTTTTTACTGGCCACTCGGAATGAAGGTTGGGTGATCGTCGGTGGTTGCGTGCTGCTAGTGGAGATGGCGCTTGGCAGCTGTTGTCTCTAGCGGATGGCAGCACTTTTACTGTTGTTGCTGGCGGAGGCACTAATAGCGCGGGATAGAGGTGTGGCGGCGGCTTTGTCTATTGCTGGTGACGGCGTTTGCACGAGAAGGATGATGATGGCGCTAGGAAGGTGATGGTGTCGGCGCACGGAAAGAAAACTAGATCGTTTGAGAAAGAGAAAGATATACCACAGAGGCTGGAAGATGCCTAGTAGGTAGCCGGCCTAAGCCATAGCAACGGCAGCGGCCGCCCGCAGGCGGGGGTTCTTCCCCTTGGTTGCTCTCTGGAGAAGACGAGCGGCGGCAGCTAGGGCAGTGTGCGCGTCGGAAAGGAGAGGGAGGAGGGGCGGCGGCTAGGTTTCCCTCAGGAGCGAACACGCTCTGTTCGAGCAGGAATTACTGTTCACTATGTCGTATTGTTCACGCCAGAGTATTGTTCACGTCGGAGTACTGTTCACCGTCGGAGTTACTGTTCACGTCATCGACACTGTTCACGGCTATGATACCATGTGAAAAATAAGATTGGATTGAATGTGATGGGATGAATACAAGACTGGACGCCCTCTCCTTTATATAGGAGAGGGGAGACGCCCTAAGACTTAGGACGCAAGTAATCTAAATGGGCTGAAATACAAAAGCCCAATAACTTATTAACTTATTAACTAAATAGGCTAATATAGACTCTCTAACACTAGCCTATTCCCCCATAAACCCTAGTCGTCAAACCTCTTCTTCCTTTCTCTTCTTTTCTTCGATTCGTTGCCCTCCCCAGCTCATCTCCCTCCTGCCGCCGCCAACCCCTCACCCCCCGCCCACCTTCCTTCTCCACCCCCGCATCACATGTCGCCGCCACCCAGCCAGCCCCTGCCCTCCATCTTTTTGTCGCCTCTTCCTTCACCCACACACCCACCGCCACCCTACATATCTCCTCCCATACAACCGCTACCCCCTTGCTACCACCAGCCCCTCCCTAGCCGCCGCCCGCCACCTCCATCTACCCGCCCCTATTACTGTCCCACTCCTCAGGCTAGCCATCGGCTTCTCCACCGAGCCCTCTTCTTCCTTCCCTCCTTCCCCCACCATCTCTCCCTCCGGCTAGCCGCCACCACCACTTTTTTCCTTTCATGCTAGTCTTTGGACGTCTAACTTTCCTGTCATACACATTGACGGCGTAACCATATTTCGCTTTCTTCCTGCCTACACCTCAAGGAGTAGTTTTTACTCCATGAGGGCGTAGGTTTTTCTCTATCCATTATTGCCCCTACGTGGGTTTCTGGGATCTGATGCGTCGGATCTCCTACTGCTCTCTTCGGCCCTCGTACAGGTGTTATTAGATCTGCCCATGTGTTGGGTTTCTGCTGTTGTTTCTGTCTACTGACTGCTACGCGCCTGCTACTCTTGCCTGCTACTTATGTCTACTTTGACGTCCTGCAGATCTCATGGCGTCCCCATACCCGGTTCAAAATCAGTGTGACCATTGTCAAGTTGGACGACTCCAACTATCACACCTGGGCAGTCTCTTTCGAGCTTTATGTCAAGGCTCGGGGATGTTATACCTATCTTTCTACTAAAGGTCTGGATGTTCCAGATACTATTGCTGATGAGAAGACAAAGCAGGCATAGTCACAATATTTGCCCTTTTTTCCCCTGTCGTATGTGACGCCCGTTTAAAACTCCAAACCGTTTAATAGGTTTTATTCGCGTTTAATACGTTTTATTTGTGTTTCATACCCGTATTTCGTTTTAAACATGTTTTTTCCTTTTTCCCTTTTTATAGTTCTGTACTTCTGTCTCTAGGGGCTTTGTTTACGTATTTCCCCTTGTTTACATGATTTTTTTCTGTGCAACCCTCGATCCCCCTTGCTAGTTACATCCTTTTAGATCCTTCTCCGGATTTCCAACTTCCCATTTAATTTGTATCCTCTTATCCTCTCTCCAACATCAGTTCTTCCGATTCCCCTCTTTCGAAATCACCCACTGTTACCACTATACGTCTGTACCCTTCTTCCTATCTTTCTTCTTTTGTTTTCTTATTTGCAACCGTAATCTGCAATTAGTCCACTAGTTATGATTTTTTTTCATTTGCTTTGATTTTCAATTAATATTGATTATTTAAGTTTGACTTGCACATTGCAAATATTAGGGGGTCATCAATTTGATCTTTAACTTTGATTTTCATTTGTAACAACTTGACTTACTCTCCATCACTGAATTATGTTTCTAAAAGTATGTGTGCATGTCTATATAAGTACATACATACACTGTCGCCGACAAGGAGTGGCTCAAGTGGTCAAGCACAGTATCCCCTAATAAAGGGACCCGGGTTCGAATCCCAATTGCCGCTTTGATTTACCACCCTCTCGAGCGTTCAGTCTCCGCTGCGGGTGTGGGAAAGGGAGAGAGAATGCCTCTCTTAATCCCATACATACATACACGATGTCCCCTAACAAAGGGACCCAGGTTGGAATCCCAGTTGCTGCCTTGATTTACCACCCTCCCAGGCGTTCGGCCTCCGCCACAGGCGTGGGAGAGGGGGAGAGAATGCCTCTCTTAATCCCACACATACATACACACGCACCGACAAGGAGTGGCTCAAGTGGTCAAGCACGGTGTCCCCTAACAAAGGGATCTAGGTTCAAATCCCAGTTGCCGCCTTGATTTACCACCCTCCCGGGTGTTCGGCCTCCGCCACGAGCGTGGGAGAGGAGGGAGAAATCTTTCTCTTAATCCCATACACACACACGCATATATATATATATGTGAAAGAATATTGTATTGAACTGATTCGATTAATAAAAGAGGTACAGCCCTGTCCTATATATAGGAGCAAGGGAGAAACCCTGAGACTTGTGTCCCAAGTAATTTCAACGGGCCGAGACACTAAAGGCCCACTAACTAATTAACCTATTAACTAAATAGACTAATATATACTCTTTTAACACCCCCCCTCAAGCTGGATCATGGGTAAAACACATGTCCAAGCTTGGATTTACAGGACTCGAAAAAAGAAAAGATAGAAATGATAAAAGATAAATATCACTCCCCATACTAAAGATTGACTCCCCCTTAAACAATACTCCCCCTGAATCATACGATGGCGCCTCTTTTCTTTGAAATTGTATTCTGCATGCTGGAGATCCTCGAGCAATGGTCTTTTGGAGTGCATCTGGAATGAAGAACATCTGAAATGGAACATGAATAATGCAGCCATAATTCGCCACTTTGAAGCAGAGGATCAACAAAACCACGACTACGCCAACTTCACAGGAATACTTACTTAATGTGGCATGAACGCGGATCTTCAATGATGATGTAGCAGTAGTGGTGTCTTCAAAGCGTCTGACAAGATGCGCATACCGTGGCACGAACACGGACGGACGATATGATGGTGATATAATGCAGGTACCATAACTCTAACGCATGAACCTTGGGGGCTTAACAGGAAAGGAGATATCATCCGTCAAGGAAAGTCCCAAGAAGATCAGCGGACTGCGATGCTTATACAGCAGATGCAACTCGAAGAAGACATGATGAAAGTAGCTCGGTGAAGATATAACTAGATGAACTATCAACCTTGCAGATGTAGACTTGGTAAGCTTGAAATTGTTGAGCTTCTGAGAAGTTTGAAGAAGCACCCATATGTCTCTCAAGAATGCAGCAAGAGTGATCAATTGAACCACCATTAACACCGAAGGAAGAGGAACCAAGAGGGCTGAAATATGCATAGCAAACTCTTGTCCTAACGTACATAATATGGTACAAACGCGAGAAGCTCGGTGTCAACGCTGCAGTAGAGATCCTTCAATGTTGTTTGAAAGTGGAGAACAAATGTATTGAATAATACGAAGCTCCATAGTAGCCAGGAATAAGTAGCTTAAATACATATATCATCTCTTCTCATGCTCTCTCATACATATTCTCTCACACTCTCTCTCTTCTCATTTCTTCCTCTTTTAGGCTTAAAAATGGATCTGATTAGCCAAAGATAGATCCGAGTAAGGATACGAATATCATGAGAATTGAAGGACGTCAGAAACTTGGGAGAAGACAGAACAATTAGGGGTAATGGAGCATTTCTCTAAGCAGAAGCAAGGCAGCAGCAATAGACAGAGATAATGGGTGGTATGGCGAGATAAATAGCAGCAGGGAAGCAACGTGGAACAACGACCAAGAGGCCTTGATGAGGGTGATGACGACTGAAGAGTGTGATCGTCGGTTGGGGATACGGTTGCTGCTAAATGAGGCAGCAACACTGCAATGAACGGACATACGATGATGACTGTCAAGCAGTAGTGGTCGGATAATGGCAACGATGGTGGCGGTTGTTGCTCTTAGGATTAGCGGCGGTGATGGTTGTTGTTGTCGATGGTGATGGCACTTGTTACGGCTAGCAGCGGAAACACTGATAGAAGTTGTTGGAGAGATCCGACGACGGCGTGAGGCCAGCTGCTAGCCGATATATGTGGTGTGGTTGTTGGGATCCGATGGCACTGAGGATAGGCGACGTTGTTGCCCGGCGGCACTTGTGCGGGAAGCGGCAACAATGTTGTTTGCTGTCGACGATGGCGGTGGTTGTCGTTGTTGATTGGCAGCAGCTCCAGGGATTGGCAGCAGCGGCGGTTGCGGCTGTTGATTGGCATTGGCGGTTGTCGCTGTTGATTGGCAGCGGCTTGCTGTTCTGGCTGGCGGCTACTTGCTGTTGCCAGCGGGGGATGCTGAAGGTGGTTGGCGGCGGCTATTTGTTGTTGTTTGCTGGGGATCAACAGCAATGGTTGTGGCTGTTGGTGCTGATGTTGGACAGCAGTAGAGACTAGATGACGACCAACGTACGGAAAGAAGATGATTGTTTTGAACGGAGAATAGAGACCATGGAGGTCGAGAGATGCCTAGCGGGCAGCCGGCCTAAGCCATGGCAACAGCGGAGGCCGCCCGCAAGCGAGGGTTCTCACCCTTAGTTGCTCTCTGGAAGAGACGAGGAGCGGCGGCTGCTAGGGCTATTCTTGGCGGCTAGGAGAGGGAAGTGGCGGCGGCTAGGGCCCCCCTAGGAGCGAACGTGCTCTGATGCCATGTGAAAGAATATTGTATTGAACTGATTTGATCAATAAAAGAGGTACAGCCCTATCCTATATGTAGGAGGAAGGGAGAAACCTTGAGACTTATGTCCCAAGTAATCTAAACGGGCTGAGACACTAAAGGCCCACTAACTGATTAACCTATTAACTAAATAGGCTAATATATACTCTTTAACAATATATATATGTATATTACCCCTTTTTTCCCGACTTTTTTCCGAATAGTTGACCGTACTTTTACCGTACGTTGACCTTTTTTATCCCCAATTTTTCTGCATAATTCTCGTTTTTGAATTTTTCAACTTTGACCATACGTATCCCAAATACCGAATTTGTGACTCTAAAAGCAAGCATATGATCTTTGGTCCAAAGAAGATTCTAGAGTTATACCATGGATGATCAACATTGTTGAACCCAAAATCAGCCAATCTCTTCTACAACTACGGACGGTTAAAGATATGTGTGATCAACTTTCCCACATCTACTCTCATCAATAAAAATTAAAGAAGGTGTTTGATATCTTCAAACACTTGGCCAAAAAGGACTACACTACTAGTGATCCTATTGAAGACTACTACAACTGATCCTATTGAAGACTACTACAACTGATCCTATTGAAGACGACTACAATCAGTGTTGCGTACTCTGGGATGAATCTGTGGTCCACCATCTGCTCTCCTCTGATATTAAGGAAGCCCAACGACAGTGCAACGAGCTTCAGCTTGTTCAGTTCCTAGCTGGGTTACCACCCTCCTTTGCGGGTGTTGTCGATCATATTCTCTCCAATGATCCTCTACCGATTTTGTGTGGCGTTCTGAAACGCGTACAACGCCTACCTTCTGTCTCACAGGCGTCTCCTGACCTTTCTGATGGTGTTGCCCTTGTTGTTTGATCTAGTGATTCCTTTAGAGGTTGTGACCGCGGTCGTGGCCGTGGTCGAGGACGTTCGACTCTAGGCATTGGTCATGGTTCATATACGGCTGGTTCTGACTCCTCATCTACTGAACAGTGCTACTGCAACTTCTGTAAGCACACCACTCATAATGCAGACCGTTGCTGGATCAAGCATGGCAAGCCTGGTTGGGCAAACCAGGTTTCTTTCGAACAGCCTAACATTGTTGCGCCTTCGTTTGCCCCACCTTCTGCTGACTGGATCAGATCTGAGTTTGAGAAACTGCTCCAAGCCCGCCTGGCCTCCTCAGCTGAGACTTCCACTGATGGCATCTCTGCTTTTCTCGCACTGTCTGGTAAAAATACATGGGTGATTGACTCCGGTGCTACTTCTCATATTACTGACAATCAATCTTTATTTTCTAAATTACATAAAACTACTACTATTCCACCTGTCACACTAGCCGATGGTTCACAAACACCTGTTTCAAGAATAGGGAATATCTATACTCCTGGCGGTCTTTCATTATGCATGGCACTTTATGTTCCTAAATTCCCTATCAACTTGTTATCTGTGAGTAGAACTGTTAAGAGCCTACGATGCTCCATAACTTGACCCGGATGGTGTTATCTTTCAGGATCTGCGCACGAGGATGAAGATTGGTTTGGGTCGTAAAAGACCAAATGGCTTACACTACTTGGACAGACCAAAGACAATGGCCTACTTGACTACTTCTGTGACCGGCATCTAGTGGCACTATCGCTTGGGGCACCCATCACCGGCAAAATTGAAACAATTACTACCTGACCTTTCTGATTCAATTTTTCAATGTGAAACATGCCAATTGGGCAAACAAACTACATCTACTTTTTCCAGGAAAAATCGTCTTAGCTCAAAACAATCGTTTGATATTGTGCATGTTTGACGATTGGGGCCCGTGTTTTGTTTCAAGTATTTCTAGGTTTCGGTACTTGAGTTTTATTGATGACTTTTCTAGAACCACATGGTTACTTTTGCTAAAAGACAGATCTCATATTCTTTATACTATCACATCTTTTTTTGCTGAGATACATACTGAATTTGATAAAAGTATAAAAATATTTCGTACTGACCCCTTGAGTTCATGCAAAACTCTGTCAACTTTTTTGTCAAAAAATGGGTCTATTCACCAAACCTCCTATGGTTTCACACCCCAACAGAATGGCGTTGTTGAACGCAAGAATCGTCGTCTTCTTGAAGTTGCCCGTACTCTTCTATTTCACTATCATGTTCCCCAATTTTTTTGGCCAGAAGTTGTTTCCACTATGTGTTACCTTATTAACCGCATTCCTTCTTTGGTTTTGGGCAACCAAGTCCCTTTTCAAATTTTGTACCGTGACACACCTCTTTTCACCGTGCCTCGTTTTTTTGGGGAGTACGTGTTTTGTCAAAAATCTACGTCCTGGCGTTACTAAACTGGATCCTCGTGGTACCAAGCGCATTATCCCGGGTTACTCTAGGATACAAAAAGGATACCGCTGCTATGATCCGCTTACCAAGAAGTGGATGGTTTCTGCTGATGTTGTCTTTTTTGAACATATGTTCTATTCTTCTACTGGATTTGCCTTGACACTTGATTTAATTACGGAATCTCTATTACCGCTGCCAGTTGATACTGCTCTACCAGATGCCACAATTGCACCTGCTCCTCCATTGAAGGTTTACCAAAGAAGAACGAAGGCACCAACTCCCTCCATGGCCCCTCCAATTCCTGCATCCTCGTCAGCAGATCTGTCAACACCTCTGGTATTTTCAGACTTGGATATTCCTATCAGTTTACGCAAAAGGACTTGGTCTTGCACTCAGCATCCAATTGGAAATTTTTGTACTACTGCTAACTTGGGTACTAATTTTGCAAATTTCACTTTTGCTTTGCCTGCTGTTTCTATTCATAAAAATGCTACCCAGGCTCTTCAGCATCTAGCATGGGGTCAAGCCATGGAAACTGAAATGTAGGCTCTCACTGATTGACACACTTGGGAATTGGTTCATGGCCCCACTGATTGTTCACCAGTTGATTGAAGATGGATTTTTACAGTCAAATATCAACCTGATAGCACAATTGAGAAACTCAAAGTTCGCATGGTAGCCAAAGGCTACAGGAAGACATATGGAGTTGATTACTTTGAGACGTTTTCTCCCGTTGCTCGTCTGAACTATGTTCGTGTTCTTATTTCAGTGGTAGTTTATTCTGATTGGCCTTTGTTTCAGTTAGATGTTAAAACGCCTTTGTATATGGTGATCTGCATGAGGAGGTATACATGGAATAGCCTCCTGGATTTGTGAGTTAGGAGGAGTCCTCAAAGGTCTATCGCCTGCGCAAAGCAATTTATGGCCTTAAGCAAAGTCCTCGAGCCTGGTTTCATAAGTTGAGCTCCATTCTGCAAAAATTTGACTTTCGCCATTCTCAGTCGGATCACTCGGTGTTTATTAAGAAAACTACCTCTGGTTTTGTAGTGTTGATTGTCTATGTTGATGACATCATCTTATCTGGTAGTAATTCGGCAGGCATCCAGGCTACTAAGTCTTACTTGGAAAAACACTATGTTACAAAAGATTTAGGCATATTGCGATAAATTCTGGGCATTGAAGTCTCTCGATCTTCCTATGGTCTGTGCTTATCTCAGCGCAAATATGTTTTGGATCTCCTATCTGAAACAGGAGGGCTTGGGGCCAAGCATGCTAGTACTCACTTGGATCCCAACACTAACTGGGATGACGAGACTTCTCCTACCTATCCTGACCATCATTAGTATCGTAGAATGGTCGAGAAACTTATCTATCTTACTGTCACTCGGGCTGATATCACCTCTGTTGTTGGACTAGTTAGCAGATATCTGGATAAACCCAGGCAATGTCACTGGGATGATGTCTGCCATATTCTGAAGTATCTGAAAAGTTGTCCTGGAAAAGGCCTGCTTCACAAGAAACATGGTCATTGTAACCTTACTGGCTATTCTGATTCAGATTATGCTGGGAGCAAGATAGATCGAAGATCTACGTCTGGCTATTGTACTTTTGTAGGTGGTAACTTGGTCGCCTAGCGAAACAAGAAGCAAACTGTAGTTGATCCCTCAAGTGCTGAAGCGGAGTATCGAGCCATGGCTCACACTACCTGCGAACTTTTCTGGGTATGATGTCTTCTGAAAGATTTTAGTATCTCTAATGCTCAGCCTATTCCTATGCACTATGACAACAAAGCAGCTATCTTTATTGCCAGCAATCCCTTCCATGCACGCACTAAACACATTGAAGTTGATTGTCACTTCATTCGGGAAGTTGTCTTATCTGGTCAGATCTCTACACCTTATACACCCACATCAGATCAAGTTGCAAAAATTTTCACCAAAATTCTTCCGAAGACCAGATCCACTACTCTGATGGCCAAGTTGGGCATGATTGTTAACTATGCTCCGGCTTGAGGGGAAGTATTACTATATATATTTTACTGGGCTTGTTGTGTTATGGGCCTTAGACTTGTTTAGACTGTTAGCCCATTTTCTTTTATTCCTCATTTACATGTTTCTAGAATTTTCTTCTCTTAATATTCCTAACTCTCGTATCCTATAAAAGAGAGACCACTGTAATTATTTTTTTATCATCTAATACAAAACCATTTTATTATTTTAGAGCATTAATCTCGGGAACATCACTGCTAGATGGTATATCGTCTGGATAAACAATAAGGATCACTACTCCTGCATTAGCCTTTTGATAAATATTGAGTGATCACAATGTGAGCGATATAGATCAAAGTTTCCCAAGATGATAGATACTTTGCCAAACCACACACGTGAACTTACTTTCATCCCATATATTTCCCAATATAATAAGCAAACTTTCTATGAATACTCCCCCTGAGCAACATATCCCAGAAGTTGCTCCATGTAAACTTTCTACTAAAGATCACCATATCGGAAGGCATTTTTTATGTCAAGTTGATGTGAGTACCAACCCAGATTCATAGCCACAGAAATTAAAACACACTGAATCGAGTGCAGCAATTGGCAAGAAGCTCTCAAAGTAGTCATATCCAGCTTCATGTGTATATTTTTTCACAACAAGGCGAGCTTTTAACCTCTCAATAGCACCATCAGGGGGATGCTTAACAACTATACCCATTTACAACTAACTACCTTGCAGCCTGAGGATTGATCAGCAAGAATCCACTTCTCACATGTTAAAAGAGCACTCGTTTCTTCATCTACAGCCTTTTCCAGCTAGGATGTTGTAGAGTTATAGTTACGATAGGAGTCGAAATAGCAGACAAAGCAGAAGTAAACTTTACCATAAAGGCACTCAAGTGATCTTTAGATACACGTTGAGAAGTACAATACCTAGTACCGGACATGGGTGGCTTCCTCAGAGCAATAGGTAAATCCAGATTGAATGAGCAGTAGGAATAGTATTGTTACCTTCTTCTATTTAAGATCAATGGCAGAATCCATGGTAGGGGATACTTTAGGTGGAGGTCTTCGATTCGGGACTTAAAAAGGTGCAGTCACCTTTCTATAACTAACTTCAAAAGGAATATGCAAAGGAATGGATGGTGGATCCATGGAAACACTTTGTGGAGAGTAGAAAGAAGTGTCTACAAAGAAAATAACATCATCACTAACATATTTTTTTGTCGCGAGCAACAGATCAAAACATTTTGTGTACTAGAATAACCAAGGAAGCAACAACGAACAATCTTGGGTCAGAATTTGTCACATCATGGCTCATGATTATGAATAATGCGAAGAAAGACAAAAGTTTGGGGCGGTAGGGAAAAAATAGGTACATGAGAAAACAGGAGTAAATAAGGTACTTAATTTCTTATAACACAAGACGACATGTGATTTATAAGGAAATTTGCAGTGAGGATAACACCAGGCAAATAGGACTATAGAACACACATCTCAGACATAGTAGTGCAAGCAACATCTAGAAGGTGGCGGTTTTTGCGTTCAACAAATTCACTTTTGCTAAGGAGTATAGGTACAAGACGTGTGATGAATAATTTCCCTAGCAGTACAAATGTTTTGAAATCCATGTTGTCAGTGCAAATACATTTTGGAGTAACACCAAAATGATTTTGTATATTGTTTGAAAAGGTTAAGAACAAAGTCAAAATTGTAGGTCTCATTTTAAGTAAAAAGATCCAAGTTATTCAAGACCAAACATCAATACCAAACAACATAATGGACACCAATATGGAATGAGGTATGGCATGGACCCCAAACATCAGAATAAGCAAGATAAAAGCGACTAAGCCTTTTTTCTAACACTTTGCTAAGGAAAGATCGTGCATCATTGTTTAACCAGCTGACAGACTGACACTAAAACTCCTCATGTTGGAAATCAAGGAACATGACACAAAGTTTGAGGGATGTCCAAAACAAAGATTCCACTAATTCTTAGATGTGGATAGAGCGGTAAGAGTGGTAACAGGAGGATTCAATGGCGTATACCTGCAGAAGAAACCATCTTCACCTTCATATCCCCCACCAATCATGAAATTACGGTAGGTTATGCTACAATTTCTGGCCTTTTTAAATTTACTAACAAAAACAAGATTTAAAAAAAAAATTGACTGAAATAGAACAGATCTAAGAGCTGTAGGAGTGCACGTGACATCTCCAACCCCAAGCACAGAAAACGTAGAACCATTAGCCAAAAAAACTGACATATGATGCATAGATTTAGTTAAGGTAGTGAATAACTTCTTGTTTCTAGTCATATGAGAAGTAACCCTTGAATCATTAACACATTCTTTATTAGGTGTAGTAGTAACTTGCAGACGGGTCACCTAAGGATTATAGAAGATTGGCTTGCGAAGACGATAAAGAGGCTTCCTTGGAATAGTCTATCAAGATCTACAAAACTAAGAGAGACCAACTATTGTTTACAGCAGACGTTGATGTAGAGGCTATAGTAAAATCATCATCCAAATTTGTGGTAGTCACTGGATTAGCCCCACACTAGTTTACCATGAATTTCCCAGCATGTGTCTTCCATATTATTTCTTCTTTTGCAAAAGTTACAATACCATTGAGTGGAAGAAGATGCACTTGTACCAGTCGAATTAAAACCTCCGCGGTCACACTCGCAACACGACCTGAACTCGTTCAGAGACAACAAAAGAAGAAAGTTCTGCTATAGAAGAGATGGACATAGACCGTGCCAAATGAATAATTACACGGGGTAGGTAGCATCTCAAAAGCAAGGATCTACTTCTAACGGCTTCATACCTAATAGGTAGGGAAACAAGAAATTGACACAATTGTATCTCAAATTGTTGCTCTTGAAGTTTAGAGAAATCTATAGTGAGCAGATAGTACACCTTGAGTTCTCTCAATATTCCCTTGAAGTTGTCCAAGTGCGAAGAGAAGGATAAAGAACCCTCCAAATTCAAGGAGTGCAAGCGTTTGTATAGATCGAATATTTTGGACACATTGCCCTACTAGAGTATTGTAACATCCCAGCATTTGAGGCCTACGATAAATTGGTCTTAAAAGGCATGGTTGGATTTCCCATATCACCACGGTGCACCTCCTTTTCAGCTAGCCCATCAATAGGCATTACGTAGTTAAGCGTGCTCGGCCTATAGTAGCACTAGGACGGGTGACTTGTCAGGAAGTTGATCTTGAGTTGTAGTCTTTAGTCGTGCGATCCAGGCATGAGGAAAGGGCTATCCGCCGGGTGAGATGGAGTCACCCTTGCGCTAGTAGTCGTGGATAGAAGATGGATGTGCATGGGCCATTCTAGGTCTCCACTAAATCGAGGAAGGGATTATGAGGCCACATAATCGAGCTTTGCTGAGGACATCAAGAGTTTAAGTGAAGGAGATTGCAACGTCCTAAGATTTGAGGCCTCGAATAAATTGATCTTAAAAGGAATCACTAGACTACCCATATCACCAAGGTATACCTCCTTTTTAGGTAGCCCATCAATAGGTATTCTGTGGTTAGCGTGCTCAACCCAGAGTAGTACTAGGATGGGTGACCCATCAAGAAGGTGATCCCAGGTTGTACACGAGTGAGGACAAAGCACGCAGCCGAGGCCAGTGGTGGTCTATGGAGTCAGACATCATTTCTAAAACTCTAATGGAGCCTCGGACAACTACCCATATCACCAAGGTGCTCCATTTTTGGTAGCCCATGAATAGGTATTCTACGGTTAAACATGCTCAGCCCAGAGTAATACTAGAATGGGTGACCTGTCGAGAAGTTGATCTCGAGTTGTGCGTGAGTGAGGACAAAGCACGCAGTCGAGGCCAGCAGTGGTCTGTGGGAGCAGTTGGCATTCCCGAAATTGTACAAGAGCCTTGATCAGTAGGCTCAAGCGTTACAAATAGAATCTTGCCAGACGGTCCCAAGCCTCTTTTTTCGTAATGAAGATCAGCATTGTAGATATACCAGGTTCACAACCATTCAGAACTAAGATAAAACCAGTGAATCATGTTCTGTTCACTTCTTGAACTCCATTTTTTTCTCCTCAGAAGTCTCATCTTTCACAAGTGGTTGCTTAGTTAGGTAACCCATGTTGCCAAAAGATTGTACATATATCTGATAGGACCTTGCCAACAGTATATAGTTGGATCGATTAAACTTGACTCTATTGATACACTTAGAGTGTGTTTCAAAGTATCGGTAGAGGATGAAATTGTTGCTAAAAAAAGGTATTTACTCAAATACAAGAGAATTTGGGGCTATAGAAAGTTACATGGTGTATACTTGATCAACACGCTATGTGGAAGTCTATAGCAGGTAAGTGCTTGCTGTGTACTTGAAAAACACAGTGTGTAGAAAATCGTTAATAAAAGAGCGAGCAGCAAGAAGGTACTTGGCGTGTGCTGCGCCAACAGGACATGCAATGTGTCAATGGATCACGAGCAACACAAACTACACAAGATGTACTTGAATAACACGAAGCGTACTTGGACTAGACATTGTGTACTTGGAATAGTCGTTGTGTACTTCGGACTATAAGATGTGTAGTCTATTAGGAAAAAAGGCAGCAAATATGTTACACGGTGTATACTTGGATAACACGTCGTGTAAGATGTTTTGACATTGCCGGCCAAACCAAGAGTTGAGACGACGACATGAGTATAATTTCACAACTTGTTGTGTACGCAACCGCAACCCAAGCAAACATAGCCGAGAAGGTTGAAAAATCACTATAGATCTATATTAGCATAGCAGAAATCTCGGATTAATCCGATCATAGGTAGCAGGGCCCTAGTAGAGGGTACTTATAGACCCAATAGACTTTCTATACGGTTATCAGAAACAACTGTTTAGGGCATAAGATTGTTTGAAGAAGTTGTTGGCTGCCTCCTAGATCTGTCTAGTAGAGAGGAGATCTAGAGACTATGGTTGTACGGGCGCCCGCCTGGGCGTCCACCCACTACCCAAAACCTGGGCGCCCAGCCTCAGTGGGTTGTCTGGGCAGGCTGGGCGGTTGGGCGGACCGCCCGGGCGGGCTGGGCGGGCTAGGTGGACCGCCTGGGCGGTTATTGGGCCTCTTAGTGGGCCTGGTCAATGGGCCATCATGTAATTTAGTTTTTTTTTTCATTTTTTCTTAATGGTTCCTATAAGCAGCAAGTTTTTGGTTGCTCCACTTTTTTTATTTTTCTGGGCTACGTTGTTGTCACATCATGTTGTTGCTTCACCATCCTCCTATCACCATGGTTATTTTTATTTTTTCTGCCTTATGCATTACTAAGCAGCAAATTCACTTCCATGAATGATTCTTTATTTTTGCTTTGCTCTATCTAGTAGAAATAACTAAACAACAATTGGGAGCAAATTTGCTTAATTTGTTTGTTTTTTTCTTCCTGTTGCTTAATTGGACAGCAAATTTGCTGCCATACCTTACTGTTGCATCACCAGCCTCCCATCATAGCTATTTCGATTCTTAGTTATGCATAACTAAACAACAAATTTACTTCATGACTTACTGTTTGTTTTTCTTTTTGCACTGACTGTTGCTTGACAAATCCACAATGAGTTAATTCTGTTTTTATCTCTCCACCTAATAACTATATTGATTGTATTTATGCTGCATTCCTTATATATATGTGCTTGTATAATATATATATTTTGACATTGATTCATATAGGTTAAAATCTAATTATATATATATGATACTATATTAATATGTATATAATGATATATATTTAAACTTAAAAATTTAAAGAAAAAAACGCCCAGGAACGCCTAGGCGTCCGCCTAGGCTGTCTGGGCGGTCATGGGCAACGCCCGGCCGCCCATACACAGCAACTAGAGACGGGACAGTCTTTGGTGACCCCCCTCCAATATGTCGACAGGATCAAGACGATGGTGTAGAAGACGGTCTGGTGGAGTGGACGGAGGTGGAAGTGTAGGAAGGTGACGATGCGATGACGATAATGGTATAGTTTAACAATATAAAATTTTGACACCATTTCCAACAACCTAAAAAACAGAATTTTAGCAGAAATTTTAACAAATCCATTCCTATCAACACATGATTTTGACAACCAAAAAAAGGAAATAAGTCACCAAATTTTACTAGGATGATTTACATACATGAATATACCTAATTATGCAAAAATATCATATATTGATATTGGTTGGGTCTCCTACATTCGTAGTGAAAAGATATAGAACTGGTTCAATGGGAATATTGATTATGCAATCTATAAATGCATACATATATATTCTTATGAAGCATGAAAACCATGAAAATTCTCAAAAGGACACTTGACAAACCATGAAATTCTAATTACAATTCTATTGAGTGGTCCACCCCCATGCCACCTCCATAGTTTTGACCATGATGCCCAAAACAATTTCTAGAAAATGAAAAGACTTATATTAACATCCTTTCCTCGAAGAGATAATTGCCATGCCACAACATAAATGCTTCCTAACTCTTGAGAATAGAAAACTAAGGATCAAAAGTTGATCAGGTTGACTAAAGATGCTACTAAAGGAAAAGAATCAAAATGTCCCTCTTTGAGAGCCAGTAGTGCCAAATTGCACACATATCTACCCATATTTTCAATTAATAATCATGAAATATCACAAGATGATAATTGATTGTACATGTCCAAATTCAATTGTGTCACTCTTTTGAAACTACACTAAATTGGCAGTGCAAAAATTGTTCAAAGATTTAGGAGATGAAGAGATTACATGAATTTGTCATCTTGGTGCCAAATGGAACCAAGATTAATTGGGAGGATTTTTCAAAACCACTTCAAGGAACATAACCTCCAAACATAAAGACATAGTGCGATTCAAATTTTGAGCAACATAGGGGCTATGACTATTTGCAAGATGGTATTGATCTGGGAGCCTCCATTAGTCTCCTTCCCCTTGTTGATTAAGTAAAAGCCTACTAGGAGAATTAAAGTACACTTCTTTTTTCTCTTCGTTAGTACATTTGATTAGTTGGGCTTAGGCCCATTGTATTTTCCCTTGTTTCTATTTTGCCCATGTACTTCCTGGCTCCTATATATAGGAGACCCCCTACTTTTATTTGTTTTATTGAAAGTAAATGATTCGACGTGGTATCAAAATCAAGGTTGTAACCCTACCCTTTTCTCTCTTTCCTTTTTTCTCTTCCCCACTTTTTCTCCCACCCGATGACCGTCGCCCCTCCTCAACACCACCACCCGCCGCCACCAGCATTCCTCCCCTCTGCCGCCTTTTGTGCCGTGCTACATTTCGGTACCATTATTTTTGTTTTACCGTGCTACATTCATGTACATTTTTGTCTATTTTTAGTACTACTATCTGGTACCTTACTCACCTCGTCATGGGAGATGTTGCTAAAACGACTACCGTTTACAATGTCACACATATCTACGGTTAAACTTAACTATGACAACTTTTTACTTTGGAGGAAAGATGTTCAAACGTTTCTCAAATCACGGGGTAAACTCAAGTTTATCACTGAAGAATCCCCTTCTGTACCAAATATTGTGTGGACTACAAGCAACAACCAGGTTCTCTCCCGACTTTGGAGGTGCATGGAGGCTGACATTGTAGTCAAGTACCTGTGGCACAAGTGCGCCAAAACAATGTGGGATGAAATGAAGCAGTTCTTCACTTAGGAAGACAGCTTGTGCATCTACAATGCCATGGACAAAATCTTCTCCGAACAGCAAGGGTATCGACTCATGTCCAAGTAAAACGATGCAATGAAGGCCCCGTCCAATCAACTGAATTTTTCCCTCGACGACCTTTGTTGAGGTCACCAAAGAAAGAGAAACTCTCCTCATTAGACGCTTCTTCAACAAGCTTCATCCTCGTTTTTTTGTTGTTCGATAACTACTCCTAGTTGGTGCGCCCCTTCCATCAAGTCACTCACGCCCTTGAATATACCCAAAAGGATGTCGCCTCCTTTTTACACGACGTAGGGATGGTTCATCAACACTCGTGTGCATACTCTCCACAACAAAACAACATTGTCGAGCGTAAAAAACGTCATTTACTTGACATTACACGCTCTCTTCTCATTCATGCCAACTTGCCTAAGCCTTTTTAATCTGACGCAGTCCTCACCACTTGCTTTCTTATTAATCACCAACCTTCCTCCATTCACCGAAAGCACACTCCTTTTTCCATTGTTTACCCCCAATCCACACCGTCCGTCCACCACCTAAGGTTTTCGGTTGTGTCGCCTTCGTTCATAATTTTGGGCCCAAGGCCGACTAGCTTTCCCCCCATCTATTCAAACGGTATTTCTTAGTTATCCTTTTTCTCAAAAATGATACTCTGCATTAATAAAAGACGACTAGTTGTTGTATTGATAAGAGAAAACCCTGCTCCTATATGTAGGAGAACAGGGAAGATACAGACTCAACTAAACCCTAATGGACCAAGATATACTTGGGCCCATATTACAAAAGACACTTAATAATATAAATAAATAGACTCTCTAATACTCCCCCTCAAGCTGAAGTTGGGAGAATCCCAAATCAGCTTACAAACAGACAGACAGACTACAAAAAAAGAAAAAAAGATAAGCAAAGCCCATACAAGAAGATTTCTCCCCCTTACAATTACAATAAAGCACTCATCACTCAAATACTCCCCCTCAAATAGATAACCCAGAGCAGGTATGCAAGCAGGTTGAATCTGAAGTATGTCACAAGTCACTGGTGCAGGTCACAAACAAGTAGCAAAAGCTTCTTGATAAGAAAGATGTGACATTTGTAGTAGTAGTAAACAGCAGCAAAGCATCATGGTCTTCAGTCGCTAACGTCGCAGCCCAGATAATGCTGGGTCACAGCAGCAGTAGTCGTCAACGTACAAATAAAGTATGAACGGGTCAACATGTGAAACAGAGCACGAACGAGCCAGAGAGTGTTGGCACACAGAAGCAGAAAGTCAACGTGCAAACAAGGCACGGATAAGTAAAAAGGTCAACATGTGTAAAGCATGGACAAGTTAGAGAGTGTTGGTTCACAATAGAAAAGTCCAGAGAGTGCTGATTCACAGTAGAAGTAGGTCAACGTGCAAAGAAAGCACGGACAAAAAATAGACAATATATTCGACGTAGCCAGATAGAAGACCATCATCTTGAAAAAACAAGCGATATACATGAATCACCAGATAATAAGCTCTCCAAGAAGCATATAGCAATAAATATCAATAGCAGAAGTCCAAAAGTACTTTAAGAAGTACATCAAGGTCTACAGAAATATAAAGCAGCAAGATATAATCTTCCTCTTGCCTCCTCCATCTCATCTCTCCTCTATTTCTCCTCCTCACACCAACCACGGAAGAACCAAGAGTGGTTGGGGTGGACCAGTGTTTTAAAAAGCGGTCTGTGCGGCCGCTTATGCGGCCGCATACAAGGTGCGGACACCCTTCCGAACGCATACTGCAATTCCCTCCCCAAAAGCAGACCAGGCCGCATAATCGGTCACACAGCCGCATACAAGGCCGCTTAATCCCCGATTTTCAGATAGACATATGTCCATTTCTTCTTTTTTACATTTACATTCATATATGTTGGTTTAGATTTAGATCATAGTGCATGTTTGTATTTATTTAAGTTGTAATGATTGCATATTTGCATCATTGCATCCATTATTCATGTAAATGTACTATTTAGATACACAATTGTTCAAATTAAATATGTATATTCATGATAAATATATATACATATACATATAATAATTAATAAAATAAATAAATCCAAAAACGCATATACTTCCGCATATACTCCCGCATACCGCATATACTCTACAAGGTGACCTCTCCGTACGCATAACGCATACCGCTTTTTAAAACCATGGGGTGGACAATCATAAACATTGGTAGAGGAATAGTTGCATAGAAATAAAGGACTACCAAAAATTTTTGTAAAGTAACTGTCTCACTAATTCACGTAGTCAAGCCACAACGTCATAGAAAAAGGACATGAGTAACAATTCTTTATGGCCTTTCATCTTACGGACTCAATTCTTCTTGTCCTTTAACTCGGTCAATTAAGTTGATAATTGAGTTAATAAGGCTATAAGATTGACATCTTGAAATCAGCAGACGAAGACAAACTCTTGGTTTTATATTCATTGTGAGGCCGTCCTCGTAGTCCGGGTTGGGGGTGCCTTTGGAAAAATGGATAAAAAAAATTAACAAATGTGCACTAGTAAATGTGAATTGTGCAGTGGAAACAACTCTTATCGATGATTGTCTATCCAAGATTCACGGCATCAGTAATTAGCACCATCATACTAGAGAGAGGGCGGGAAACTAGATTGGAGACGTGTGTGGGTATGGTTTGCTTCTAGTGGTGTAGCACATTAGACGAGCCTCAAAAAGTGGAGAGACGCATTGATTGCGACAAGGATAGAAAACAAATTGTCGGTCCAAGTCCCTATTGTTGTGGCATGCGAGACGGAACCTAACCTGCTCTGCCACTAAACCCTACTCGCCGCCTTGAGTGATTTCCCGATTCTAGTATGGCCCTGATATTGCCTCTGTAGTAAATGGCGCGTCCGCTGGACAGAACAAACCGGGTTCTCCTGATGCATCCAACAAGACCGAGATCAAGAACATAGAAGAGCAGAGGGCCACAAACACCAGTAGAGGAATCGAAGGATGTGGCACAATTTTTAGAGAGTGGTTCAGGGGAGGCCGATAAGGAGGATGATAGTTGGGATGTAAGAGTGGAAGCGGGCAGTGATGCGGATGCCCACAACTTGGATATGTTCGGCGGCGCTTGCTACACACAGCAGTTAAATAGACGGGGCTAGTTGCGAGAGGGTTTTGTTAAGTGGGCTTTGGTTGGCTGGGTGACGGTCCGAAGTCGGGCAATAGCAGTGCAACAGGTTTAGCATAGTAGTAGCAAGCGGAGAGGCGGGGATCAAGAGATCAGGAAGTTGCCCGACGGGCAACCAAGTCTAGAAGGACGGCTGCCGCCCGCAAGCGGAACAAAAAAGAATTTTCCCCTCTAGGTTTAGGGTTGGATCACTGCTCTAATACCATCTGGATTAATAAAAGACGGCTAGTTGTTGTATTGATAAGAGAAAACCATGCTCCTATATATAGGAGAACAGGGAAGCATACAGAATCAACTAAACCCTAATGGGCCAAGATATACATGGGCCCATATTACAAAAGACACTTAATAATATAAATAAATAGACTCTCTAGTAGATACAAATGTTTTGAACTTAACTCTGGCAGAGTCTGTGGATGTCACCTTTCATGAGGATATAATGTTCTTTTCATCATCCTCACCCCATTGATCATATTGATAATATGGTCTCGTTTCCTGATCCATTCATCCCAACAACACCACCACCATCAACACCACCATCTCCACCATCAACAAAATCAAATTGGTGCATTGAAGATGAGTCATCGGCTGCATCTATATCATCATCGTGAGTTCCAGACCAATCCAATCTACCGGTGGCACTACGCAATGGTATACGCTCTTGCACTATAAGCATCACATTTTCACACTTATTAACTAGCACGTCTTTCTTCGTCTACCTCATCCTTTGCTACTGCATTGGACACAACATATGTTCCAAAGTGTCCAGCAAATGCTCTGCACCATCTTGGATGGAATACTACCATGATGGAAGAAATGTGGGCTCTCCACTACAATAAAATGTGGGATCTTGTGACCCCACCACCACCACCATCATCATCATCTAAGCCCCATTCCTAACTATGTTGGGGTCGGCTACATGGATCCTTCGTTTCCATTCAGCTCTATCATGGGTCATATTTTGGTTGAGAGGTAGAGATTCAAAATCTCTCTTTATAAGCTCATCCCATGTTAATTTAGGTCTTCCTCTTCTTCTATTTATTGTGCTTGACTCAATAGCATTGTGTCGTATAGGCACATTAGTCGGTCTGCGTTGCACATGTCTGTACCATCTGAGTCGGCTGTCGCGCAACTTGTCCTCAATGCTCGCCACCCCCACTTTGTTCCTGATATAATCATTTCTCAAGAGATCTTTTCTTGTCTTCCCACACATCCATCTCAGCATACGCATTTCAGCCACATTCATCTTGTTGAGACCTTGTTTCTTCACCGACCAACATTCACCCCCATAGAGCATGGTTGGTCGTATAGCTGTTCTATAAAGCTTACTTTTTAACCTAAGAAGGATCTTTCGATCACATAAAACTCCAGTTGCACTCCTCCATTTCAACCATACTGTAGTGATCCTGTGACAAACGTCATTTTGGACATCCCCATCTATTTGAATAATATAACCCAAGTAACGAAATTTATCACATTTTGGTATATCTACTCCGTCCAACTTGGCTCCATCATTCACACTGTGGGATTAGCTGAAATTGCAGTGCATATACTCAGTTTTACTCCTGCTAATCATCAATCCATTTGATTCCAAAGCCCCTCTCCACCGTTCAACTTTATCATTTAATCCATCTTTAGTTTCGTCAATCGAAACAATATCATCAACAAATAACATACACCAAGGAATATCATCTTAAACATTCTTTGTCAACTCATCCATAACAAGAACGAACAGATATGGGCTGAGTGTGGATCCTTGGTGTACCCCAATTGTGATAGGAAAAGTTGGTGTCTCTCCTCCAGGAGTCTTTACACTTGCAGTAGAGCTATCATACGTGTCTTTGATCAAGTCAATGTATTGGATTGGGACACCCTTTTTCTTCAAAACCATCCACAACACTTCTCTGGGTACTCGATCATAAGCCTTTTCCAAATCAATAAACACCATATGGAGATCTCTTTTGCTTTCTCTATACTTCTCCATAAGCCTCCTTATCAGAATAATAGCATGTTGTTGATCTTCCAGGCATGAAACCAAATTGGTTGTTTGATATCTGCGTTATAGATCTTAGCCTTTGCTCAATAATCCTCTCCCAAAGCTTCATTGTGTGACTCATCAACTTGATACCTCTGTAGTTTGTGCAGCTCTGAACATCACCTTTGTTCTTGTAGATGGGGACTATAGTACTATTTCTCCACTCATTCGGCATCATCTTGGTCTTCATGATCTTATTAAAGAGCTTTGTTAACCACATAACTCCTTCATGCCCCATACTCTTCCATACATCAATGGGAATATCGTCTGGTCCGCATGCCTTTCTCATTTTCATCTTCTTCAAAGCATTCTTCACCTCAAATGGTGAAACTCGCCGTGTGTAAATGATATCTCTTATAATCATGTCACACGAATCTCTAACATTATTTGCAGTATCTCCATTGAAAAGATTATGGAAGTAATTTCTCCATTGGTTCTTGATATCATCGTCCTTCACCAACACCCTGTCATCTTCATTCTTGATGCATTTCACTTGACTCAAGTCTCTTCCTTTCCTTTCTCTTATACGAGCCATTTTATATATATCTTTTTCCCTTCTCTTGTGTCTAACTTCTTACAAATATCATCAAAGTATCTAGACCTTGCCTCCTGAAATTCCTTTTTAGCTTCTTTCTTTGCTTGCTTGTATCTTTGGAACGTTGCATCATCTCGAGATTTGGGCAAGCTCCTATAGATCTCACTTTTCAGTTTAATAGCCTTTTGTACTTCATCATTCCACCACCAAGTCTCTTTCTGTGGAGGCCCACAACCGTTGGACTCCCCCAAAATCTCAAATTTTTATTATGCAGGAGCTCATGTTATGCCACATAGTGTTAACATCAGACTCCAAGTTCCAAGTACCCTCCTTGCTGAGTTTATCATGAAAAGCCAATTTCTTTTCTCCTTTAAGATTTCACCACTTGATTATGCTATCTTAGTTTCTGATATGCTTGCCTTTATTGATCTTCATGTTAATATCCAAAACCACCAACATAGTCACCATTTGATCCTGCTATCTTGGTTTTTGTTATGCTTGCCTTTATTAATCTTCATGTTAATATCCAAAACCACCAACCTATGTTGGGTTGTGAGTTCTTCGCCAGGAATCACTTTACAGTCCTTGCATATATTACGATCCACCCGCCTCGTAAGGAGAGAATCAATTTGGATCCTGCTATCTTGTGACCCTACCAGCAGGCAAAAATATTGTAGGTTGTCGATGGGTTTTCTCTGTAAAACATAAGTCGGATGGTTCTATCAAACGACTCAAGGCATGCCCGGTTGCCAAAGGATTCACCTAAACTTTTGTTGTGGATTACTTTGAGACATTCTCTCCAATAACAAGGATTTCCTTCGTCCGCATCCTTATCTCCCTTGCAGCCCACCTCGATAAGCCTCTTTACTAGCTCGACATCAAGAATGTATTTTTTCACGGAGGTCTCCTGGAGGAAATCTACATGCAGGCCCGGATTTGTAGTTGAAGAGATGTCTTCTCACAAAGTATGTTGTCTCCGACAATCTCTCTACAACCTCAAGCAGTCTCCAAGGGTCTGGTTCAATAAGTTGATTGATGTCCTAGCACAGTTTACCTTTAGAGATCATCCACAAACCACTCCTTGGTTCTTTTCCTAGTCCTCCAAACCATGTTCTTGTTGTTGTCTATGTTGATGACATAGTCATCAGCGGCAATGATATGATGGGGACATCTCAACCCAAGCAGTCTCTACATGCACATTTCCACACAAAAAACTTGGACACCCTATGATACTTCCCCAAAATCGAAGTCTTCCGCTTAGCCTGGGGACTAATCTATAACAACAATGCTATGTGTCGGACCTGATTCAAGCGGCCAACATGGCAGAAGCCAAGCCAGTCTCTACCCCGATGGACTATCATATAAAGCTTATGGATGAAGGAGAACTCGTTGCTAATCCACAGAAGTATCGTCATATAGTCAGAAAGCTGATTTACTTGACTATTACTCGACCAGATATTACCTATGTTGTTGAGATAGTCAGCCAAAACATGAGTGTACCACTCCAGGCCCACTGGTCCAGTGTTCAACGCATTCTTTGTTATCTCAAGAGTGCTCTAGGACGAGTATTTCTCTACAAATGTTCCAAGTCCAAGATAATCTCTATCTCCAGGTATGCGGATGCAGATTGGGCTAGTGATTCTAAAGACTGTCAGTCCACTTCCGACTACTGTGTCATGATTGGCACTTGCCCAGTTTCCTAGAGATAAAAAACAGGCGGCTCGCTCAAGCACCGAGGTAGAATATCGGGGTATGGCTCATGCATGTTGTGATCTAGAGTGGAACTGGTCCATCTTGACTGAGTATGGAATTCCTTTTCTTCCATACTCCTTTTCAAACTCCAGCTACTTTATATTGTGACAACCAGGCGGCTATACACAGACAATAATCCAGTCTTCCACGAGCGCACAAAACACATTGAAGTTCACTACCATTTTGTGCAGGACCTGGTCAAAGCCAAGCAGATCATCACTCCTCGCATTAGGACATGTGATCAAGTTTTGGACATCCTTACCAAACCTCTTCCTCTTGCTTTATTCAAGTAAATGGGCGTCAAGTTGGGACTTTACAATGTTTACTCTCCAACTTGAGGGGGTGTGTTAGTATATTTGATTAATTGGGCATAGGACCACTGTATTTTCTCTTGATTCTGTTTCTCCCAAGTACTCCCTACTTCCTATATATAGGAAACCCTGTAATCTTATTTGTTTCACTGAAAGCAACTTATTCTACACTCTTCAACTAGTAGATGGCATAATTAGTGGTGAGTGTAAATTTTAAGCGTCAGGAGTTAGACAAAATAGTTTTTTTTATTAGGCATTTCTTGTATGTTTAATTTCTTTTGCTAGTTATTGTAGGATATGTATGCTTTATATAATTGTTGTTCTTGTTTGAAAGTGAAGATTGAGATTTTGTGCAATTTCATTAGAATATCTTAAGCACAAAATCACGGAACTTAAAACTCTCGTAGTTGTGATTCCCTTGTTTTATTTATGCTATGTGACTTGATCACTCGTTTTCTTAAGTGTTATTAGTTCAAACTGACTTAGTAGTCCAAAATTCTAGCAGAAAACAAATTGACATGGTGATTCATAGTAAAATGGTTTTTCTTCATATGCATTGCTTCAATTCAATTTTACATATCGTTATTATTCTTTTGTTGGTGTATTTCAATATTATAGATCTTGGTTGTATGTAAGAGAGTAAAAGAAAGAAGCTAAAAGAGGAAAAAGATAGGACTGCAAATAAAAAAAAGGACGAATGAAAATATATGACCTATTGTGTGTATATAGTATATATATCTATGCTAATCTAAATGGGATAGACCAAGACCTAGAGATAGAGAAAACATAAGGCTACAAGAACCAATTCTACACATATCAATCATGTTCTTCTGATCCTTGTTTGTATCTGATTGCATATGTTATGAAGTATGCAAAACCATAATGTATAGGATATAAGAATATGATCCTTTTCCGGCCATAGTAGCCCGGGTGGTAAGAGCTCGGTAAGTCCCAATGAAGGACCTGGGTTCGAACCTCACCGAAGGCACTTTGCGAACGGCAATCCATGCTGATTAGGCGCGAGATGGGGGTGACCGGACCACACCCTCTCATGCCTCGAGAATTTACCATGTCGGGCTCGCCCGGGGTGGGTTCTCTCGGTCACCAAAAAAAAGGAATATGATCCTTACACTTGGGTACCCGTTGTTTGAGTCAATTTTCAGTTTGCATCTCCAGCATAGTTCTCTAATGCTTGCTTTTAAATATTAGTATCCTTTATATTGTTTCTCTTGTTATTTCGTTATTCTATATGGGCCTACATATAATTGTTATCTTAACCTTTTTATATAAATATATGAGGGGACACACACTGTGTCCACAACGATTCCTAAAACCCTCATAAGATGGTATCAGAGAATGAACCCTAACCGCCTCTCCACGCGCTCCCCCCTCTCTCTCCTCTTCTCTCCCCACCTCTGCCGCCCTCCCTACTCCCGCCGCCCGCCTACTCCTTTCCACCGCCCGTCATCGACTGCCCCTCCTGTGGCCTGGCTGCTAGACGTTGCCGCCGCTGCGGGTGTCGGGATGCTAGCAGCAGCTAACTGGGATGTTCGCCACCGCCAGGAGCTTGCCTTAAACCCCCCCATCTATCTCCTCTATCTGCCCGCGTTGGCCTTTGAGCCGTCGGGTTCTCTGTTGCGCCTTGACGTAGTTTTCATGTAACTGGTCCATCTTGCCTCTTCTATGTCTGTTGCTGCCTAGGAGGAGGATTTAGGCGGTTCTCTGTCGTTGTTGTATTGGGCTCAGTTTCTGTCATGACTTCCTCCCATGACGATTTTCGTCGACAAGTGACTACTGTGAAACTCGATGGGCGCAACTATCCACACTGGGTTTGCTCCATGGAGATTTACGCCAAATCCCAGGGCAAGCATTCTCATCTGACTCGTGATCCCCCTCCTGTCCCATCCAGTACTTCAGAGTCCAAGGATAAAAAGGCATGTGATGATTGGGTCAAAGATGATTCTATTGTGATGGCATGGATCCTTAACAGTAGGGAAACTTGCATCAATGTCACTCTTCTTCGCCTCCCAACTGCCAAGGAAATGTGGGATCAATTGGCCAGTATTTATTCTCACAACAAGAATCCAAAGGTGTTTGACTTGAACAAACAACTGACTCGTCTACATTTTTCTAGACCCGATATTGCTGATTAATTTTCTTCCTTCAAAGGAATCTGGGCTGAACGTGAAAACCTTCATCCTCTGTCCACTGAATTAGCCATCATGCAATGACAACGGCAAGAACTTCATGTGGTTCAGTTTTTATGTGGACTTCCTGAGCCGTATGCTGGAGTGGTTGATCAAATTCTTGTCGGTGATCTACAGCCGACATTGGAGTGTGTTTCAATGCCTGCTTGCTTCTCCATCTGCCCCATCTTCAGACACTGGTGACACTATTATCCTTGCTGCCATGTCCGGGCGTGGACGTGGATAGGGTCGAGGTCGGTCTTAGGAGAACCGCCCTCCACCCGGTTCTGGTAGAGGATGTGGTTCCTTTGGACGTGGTTCGTCATCTAGACCTCCAGGGAATTCTGGGAGTACTACTGCAGGTACTGTGACTTCTGTGGTCGCTCCAACCACACTGAGGATAGGTGTCAGAAGAAACATGGCAGACCTGCGTGGGCCAGTGTTGCGTCTGAGGGTGGTTCTCAGACTCCTACTGATAATCCGAGCACTTCTACTGCTGATTTTATTCGCTCAGAAGTGGAGCACCTTCTGCTAGAGCAAACCGGAGCTTCCTCCTTGACTGTTGCTGATTCTGGGGCGCATGCTGCTACACTCATTGATTGTGATTCTGCTTTTCTAACTGCCCCCTCTTCTACTAATGGTAATACAAAATGGGTGATTGATTATGGAGCCTCTTCACATATTTCTGAAAATCGGTCTCTTTTTTATAAATTATCTAAACCATGCTCTAAATTTGTTGTTATGCTTGTTGATGGATCCAAATCTGTTGTGTCTGGCATTGGTGATATTTATACTCGCTTTCTTCCGAAATCCGCTCTATATGTACCAAATTTTCCTTTGAACCTGTTATCTGCCAGCAAAATTGTGTAGCTTAAATGCAGTTTGACCTTTGTATCGGACAATTGTGTTTTTCAGGACCTTTGCACGAGGATGAAGATTGGTGGGGGGGCATGAAGGACCTGATGGACTCTATTATCTGAATGATTTGAAAAGGATTGGCACTACAACTATAGCTTTAGCTTTTTCTTCTTCTGTTTCTGCATTACAGTGGCACTATCGACTTGGGCACCGTTTGCTGATAAAACAAAGCACGTTATTTCTAGTGTGCGAACGCACAATTTTCAGTGTGAGTCATGTCAGTTAGGCAAACAGTCTAGAACAGCCTTTCCTAGAAGGACTTAGATTGGTAGTCAAAGCATTTTTTATTTGGTTCATGTTGATGTATGGGGTCCATGTAATGTTCCAAACCTATCTGGACAAATATTTTATTTTGTTCATTGATGATTTTTCCCACGCTACTTGGCTATTTCTAATGAAAGATAGATCACAAGCATTGCCTACTATTAAATTCTTTTTCAGTTGAAATTAAAACTCAATTCTCTATGCCAATTAAAATTGTGCGCATTGATAATGCCTTGGATTTTATTCAAAAAGATGTTGAATTTTTTTGCCGATTTGTTGGTACATTCATCAGACATCCTGTGCCTACACACCTCAACAGAACGGAGTTGTTGAACAGAAAAATAGGCATTTACTTGAAGTTACTAGAACTATTATGCTGCACTCCAATGTTCCCAAACAGTTTTGGCCTGAGGCTATTCTCACTGCTTGTTTTCTGATTAATCGCATGCCCCCCTCTGTTATTGGGAACAAAATTCTTGTCCAAGTCCTACAACCCCGATGCCCCTTTTCTCTGTTCCTCCACGGATTTTTGGGTCAACTTGTTATGTTCGTCTACTTGGACCGAATCATGATAAGTTGTCTCCTAGAGCTAAAATGCATTTTTCTTGAATATTTGCGTACTCAGAATGGATATCGCTTCTATAGTCCTACTACTAGAAAGTGGTTCACAAGTAGTGATGTAGTTTTCTTTGAAGATATTCCTTTCTATTCTGCTACAGGATAAAATCTCAGTTCAGATGTTATTTTCAGCACCCCTACCTGTTATCAGTGACTCTATACAGCCTGCTGAGACTACGTCTCCACCTCTTATTGTTTATCAACGCAGGAATCAGCAACCGCATTCTACTCCTACTGAAGACCCCCCCCCAAGTCAACCAATCTTCTCCTTCAAAAGGTTTTGCGCCAGTAGAGGTAACTTCTGATCTTTCATCTACCTATTGCTCTTCGCAAAGGCACTCGCACGTGCACATCTCATAGTATTGCTTACTATGTTTCTACTGCACATCTTAGTGTTCATGTAAGTAACTTTGTCGCTGCCCTTTCTGCTGTTGTTCCCAAAAATATTACTGACGCTTTACAAAGTATTGCTTAGACACATGCTATGAATGAGGAGATGACTGCTCTTACTGACAGAGGGTGATTTGGTTGATCCTCCATCTGGTTGCAAACCAGTTGGTTGTCGTTGGGTGTATGCTGTGAAATATCATCCTGATGGGACTATTGAAAGACTGAAGGCGCGTCTAGTTGCAAAGGGGTACACTCAAACTTAATGGCTTTGATTACTATGAAACTTTTTCAACTATTGCCAGGCTTAATTTTATGTGGGTTCTTCACTCTGTTGCTATCAACTTGGATTGGCCCCTTATCCAATTAGATGTGAAGAAGCCTTCCTTTATGGTGATCTCCAAGAGGAAGTCTATATGGAGCATGTTAGAGAGTCCATGTATCTATGTTGTTAAGTGTTTTGTATTATGGGCCCAAGTACGTCTTGGCCCACTAGGGTTGTCTTATGTCCTGTACGCTTCCCTATTCTCCTATTTATAGGAGCAGGGCATCTCCTATCTAATACAACTATTAGTCGTCTTTTATTTTCTAACATGGTATCAGAGCAGTGATCCAAAACCTAGTTCTAGAGGAGACCAAAAGAAATCGTTATGCTTGCGGGCGGCCGCCGCCTTCTTGGCCTGGCTTGGCTGCCCGCCGGCTACTTCTTGGTCGGTGATCATCTTGTTCCCTTTTGCACAAACCTCATGCCGCATGCCTTTCTCCCAACAGGTTGTCGACAACTTCCGCCTTGCCGCCCCTACCTGCTACTGCCCGGCGTTACCTCCCGCTAGCCCCGACTCCCCCTAAACCTAGAGGAGACAAAAACATTTCTTCCGCCTGTGGGCGGCAGCTGTTCTTCCTAGCTTGGCCGCCCGCCGGGCAACCTCTTGGCATGGCCGCCAACTTCCTCTTATCTGCTGCTCTCCGATCTATTTAGTTTTTTTTTTTGGGTTCTAGCCCAGACCGTCTACCTTTTGCTATCCTCTCCCTTTGCCCGCCCTGTCGGGTACCCGCCCCGCTGCGGCTTCATAACTCTCGTGCCCGCTTTGCCCCTTCTACAAGCATGTTGTCTCCTGCCCGTGTTTCCCGCATAGATTCGTCACCACCAGCAAGCTGGAAAGAACTACAAACAGTGTGTCGTATTCAGATTGCACCGCACGCAGATCCGCTCTCCTCAAGCACAAACAGCCGCATCCTAGTGTCACCACGCGCGACATGCATCCGAAGGAGAACCTCCTGGCCAAGACCACTGATTTAGAAGTCTGGAGCAATAAAGGCATGAGAGGGTTAGATCAGTGCGGGAGTGTGCGTGTTTATGCGATTGCATTGGATTGGAAATCAAAGCTACTCACACAAGCACTACGAGAAATAGAGTTTGAGATCTGTGAAGATGCCGGTTGTAATTAATATTCGTGGACGTGTGCCTCACGCAAATATTTGTGAGATCCACGAGGATGGCAGCTTTAGTTGGTATTGTTGTTTTTATATTAAAAACAAATCCATAGGATTAATGTTCGTGTTGCGATTCCTTGAATTCCATTTTCTTAATCTGCTTATCTTGTTGCCTAAGTGGATTATTGTTGCATAAGTTTCTCTCAACATCAAAGTGGCTAAAGTATCTCTCTTTTTATAATTTCTGCAAACTTTTTATTTCCTGCTTGGCTGTCCTCGTCTTTCAATCTATAAAGCCAGATGCCATTTCTTTTCTTCTTCTTCAGCCAAGTAATGGATGCCTATTACTCTTTCCTTTTCTTTAATGGTCCCTAATTCTACATCAACGTCATATATTGAAGCTCACAATATTTGCTGCTATCTTTACTTTTTCGAGCTGCTTCTGATCTAACCATTTGTTAATGTTGGTCTCAAAGATTGGAATTCACGAGTGGGCTTATTGTCATGTCCTTCCTACCGGTTCACTTATACAACTATTGTCATTTCTTGACCTTTTATCTAAATGAACCATGGTTTTCCCTCTATACTTTTTAGAGTGTTGCCTTCATAGTCCACCCCAACCACTCTTGATTCCTTCCGTGGTTGGCGTGAGGGGGAGAAATAGAGAAAGAGATGAGATGGAGGAGTGATGAAGAAAGAGAAGAAGATATATATATGTTGCTATCTATATGGATTTTCATACTGCTGCTATGTGGTGCTTTCTGGTTGCTATCTATATAGATATTCATGCCACTTCTATTGTTGTTTTATGGATCTTCTTGTTGCTGCTATTTGGTGCTTTTGTTGCTATTATTGTTTATTCATCATCTACCTCGACTGCTGCTATGAAGTTACATATTCAGACGTCTTTCTTACTACTTGTGCTATGATTAGCACATTTTGTTTGATGCTTTGTGCTTTTGCACTTTCTGTCCGTGCTTTATTTGCACGTTGACTTTCTACTGTCGACCAGCACTCTCTGGACCTTGACGTCTGCTATTGTGATGGATATTGTGTAAAGAGGGATGATGATGAAGACATTTGTTGCTGACTTTACATGGAGCTTCGTCTACTGGAGTTATTTATTTGCTTGCTACTGTGCCTACTGGTCTTCTATCTGCCTACGTCGTTGACTCTCTACTGCTGTGCACCAGCACTCTCTGGCATGTCCGTGTTTTTGACACGTCGACTCTCTGCTTGTCTGTGCCTTGTATGCACATCGACTCTCTACTGCCTGTGATCCAGCACTCTCTGGACTTTGCTGCCTGTGACCCAGCACTCTCTGGCTACTACGACGACGACGTTAATGAAGACCTTGGTGCCTATCAGCTATTATATCTTTTGCTCCAGATGATTGTGTTGTTGCTTGTTTCTGCTCTAGATGATCGAGAAGCTTTTGTGACCTGCTTGCCTGCTTGCTTGGAGTATCTACTTGAGGGGGAGTGTATGAGTTTCAGAGTGTTTGAGTGTTTTAATGTAATAATGAGGGGGAGAAAATTTTGTATGGGCTTGGTTTATCTTTTTTTTTTGTTTCTGTGTTTGACTCTCTATTTGCAAGCTGATTTGGGATTCTCCCAACTTCAGCTTGATGGGGAGTGTTAGAGAGTCCATGTATCTATGTTGTTAAGTGTTTTGTATTATGGGCCCAAGTACGTCTTGGCCCATTAGGGTTGTCTTATGTCCTGTACGCTTCCCTATTCTCCTATTTATAGGAGCAGAGCATCTCCTATCTAATACAACTATTAGTCGTCTTTTATTTTCTAACAGAGCAAACACCAGGGTTTGTTGCTCGGGGGGGAGTCGCATAAAGTTTGTCGTCTCAAGAAGTCTATTTATGGACGCAAGCAGAGTCCACGTGCCTGCTTTGACAAGCTGAGCCAGATTTTGACTACTTATGGATTCTTGAGATTTCATACTGATCACTTTGTCTTTATTAAGAAGACTTCCTCTGGGATTGTTGTTTTGATTTTTGCTGATATTATTTTATCTAGCAGTGATTTTTCTTAAATTCATGCTACCAAGGCCTATTCATGCAAGCACTTTGTCACTAAAGATTTGGGAAAGCTAAGATACTTTCTGGGAATTGAAGTCTCCAGGACCTCTAATTCTCTTGTTTTGTCCCAGAGGAAGTATGTTCTAGATCTTCTTCAAGAGAGAGGGATGCTTGGAACTCGAATTGTTGGTCCTCCGCTAGATCGTAATGTAAATTGGGATGATGATGAATCTCCCATATATCCTGACAGTAAATGATATAGGAGACTAGTTGGAAAGCTAATCTATTTAAATGTTATTAGAGCTGATATTTCTACTACAGTTGGTC